>CANTUZ010000005.1:52195388-53395388 GCA_947846985.1 Fratercula arctica | reverse complement strand
CTACGAACTCCAACTAGAATTATATTGGATGAATCTATCATACCAAAAAAATATGCTAAGGTCATTTTGAACTGTATGTATACAGATGTGGTGGACCTCTCAGTTTTGCACTCCAGCCCTTCAGTGGGCAGTTTAAGTGAAGTTCAGGCTCTTGTAGCAGGAAAACTAAACATGACGAGGGCTGAAGAAGCTATGGAGCTTTATCACATAGCACTGTTCTTGGAGTTTAACATGCTTGCACAAGGTATGTAATACTGTCCTTGCTGTAGAATATATGACCTTATTAAAAGATTATTTTTTTAGCTATATGGCAGTGTGAGTATGCCTGTGAGTCTTGCAATCAAAAGGAATTAATTTTCCATCTGTAAGTTGTAGATAATGCATCTGTGTTTTCCAGGGACAGAAGAAATGCCATGTGAGAGCTTTTAACTGTATTGCACGTCATTATTGAAGCATGCTATTTATGTCAAATATGTATAACTGGTTTTGATACTTCTGATCTCTATCTACTTTCATCTATAGCCCATTGTTTTGGATGTAAATGATGGGGGGAGGATACAAGAGATCCTTGTTGAGGGGAGGAAATACTTAGACTTGTTATGAAGTGTCCCTATATGTTAACAAGGCTGTAAACTTGAATGATTATTTCTGTGTTTTTTGTCAAAGGAGTTACACTAAGCCTGCAATCTTGCAGTTGGAAGGTAAATTTAAACAGCTTAGTGGCACTAGTCTTAGGTCTTTAGTATCTGTTTGTTGTTGTACAGAACTGAAGGCAGAGGCAGTCAGGATTTTCAGACTTAAAGCTTAGAAAACTTCACTTCTGTTCATTATTCATGAAGATCACGCAGATTTTGATAACATACTTCCTGCACTGGCCAGGGTTATTGCAGTTTCTGGTGAGGTGTCGGAGCACTGACCGGTGAACTAATAATACCTCTTGTGGCGGCAGGAGCTTTGCTTGCTGTTTCATCTGTTGGTTTTTGAGCTATTTAGTGGCCAAATTGTACATAATGGGATATGGCAATTCCTTCAGGCCTTGGTGGGGGATGAGAATTTTAGTTTTGAGCAAAGAAATGGAGAATGTAATTCACTGAGATACCAGCAACATGATTTGTTTAAGCTAGCTTAATTTTTTTTTAAGAAAAGTAAGTTTTTACAGTAGACCTGTACTTCTGTAACTTCTAGCTATCAAATGAAATTTGACAAGATTGAAATCTTTGTAGTATACACTATCAAGTAGACCTCAGAAAAATAGGAAACTTCTTAAGGAGCGGGCAGGAAAAAGATATAAGCACTGTAGGAAAAGATCGTGCTTATAATGGGTTCTCCTAATAGTTATCTCAAACTGTGAGTGATAAAGATATGGGAAACTAATCCAAACTATTGTATCTTCTGTAGGGGTTGTAGTGGGGAAACTAATTTTCAGATGATGCTGAAAGTTGAAATAATACTACTTCAATAAAACTGGCAGAAAATAAAGGAGATGAGTTTTCTAAGAAATGCTGCTACAGGAATGCAAATGAGGTGTTCTTAGGCTCAGAGTCATCAAATCATAGAGCAGCCCAGGTTGAAAGGGGACTTGAAAGATCATCTGGTCCAACCTTTCATGGGAAAGGCAGCCTGGATGAGATTATCTAGCACCTTGTCCAGTCACATCTTGAAAACATCCAGTGATGGGGACTGTACCACGTCCCTGGGGACGTTGTTCTTCAGAATGATTGTTCTTACTGCAAAAAATGTCTTGCATTGAGATGTCTCCTGGTGCAACATGTACTTGTTGCTCCTTGTTCTCTCCATGTGGCTCCTTGTGACAAGAGAGCCTCTGTCCTCTTTTGTAGCAGCTCTGCAGGTACTGGAATACTATGATGAGATCCCCCCCCAAGCCTTCTCTTCCCCACGGAGAGAAGACCTGACTCCTTCAGCCTTTTCTCATAGGGCAGGTTCTCCAGCCCTTCGATCATTTTTGTGGCACCGCTTCAAACCCTCTCCGGTCTGTCTGCATCTTTCTTATTTTTATTGTTATTCCCCTCTAAGTACACCTAGAAACTTACCATCGAATGCAGTGCAGAAGTGGCAAAAAGTTTTAATGCAGCTGAACTACAGTATTAAATTAATTCCTATACAATATTTGCAGGTTAATGGTACTTGAGAACTGAAGAACTCAGTATATCAGCTGAGAGCAAGACAGGAAAATTATCTGAAATTAAAAAGGTGATATAAGTGTACAGTTTCTCAGTTTTGGTGCATGCACATATACAAGTGCTAAAAGGATTTAGTGAGCTCAGGGAATACTAATGAGGGAATTAAACTATGAATGAAGCCCTTGGTAAGACACTGAATAATTATGTACTGTTTCATAAATGAATGGGGTGTAATTGTTTCCTTCAGATTGGAAACTTAAAGTGTAAGAACTGCGATCTGGGGGTGCTCTGATGAAGCAGTGTAGGTTATAGCAAAGCAGATAAGCAATGATAGGTGGAGGAGTTCAAAGAGAAACTTAAGCAGACTTATAGGAAAATGGTTTTTATTTTTTAGGTATTAGTAAATGCTGCAAAACAGAACTGATGTTTTATTTGGTGCAGAGTTTCATTATTTCTGCGTGCTTTGTTGAGTGTGCTTGGATCAGCGTGTCCTAAACCAGCAGTCTTTTCAGTAATGTACTACAGACCAGAGCTGCTCTGGAATAGACTTTCTATGAGTCAGTGGTAACAAGATCTTAACTTTTCCCTGGAGGTTTTCCCCCAATACTAGCTCTAGGGGAGGAAGAAGAAAGGCAGCAGCTGGAGCTGTGCTGGGCTGGCAGCACTTCGGCATTGTGCTTGGGGGACTGGAACCAGCGCGTACAGCGGTGCAGGCTCAGTCCTGGTGGCCCTCTGGGTGAACCAGAGCTGTAGCGTTTTGGGAGGAAGTAGAGGGATGCAGTGGCCTTTGGAGGAATTTTCTTCTTTCCCTGGTAAATCTGTGTATGACCACAGAAGTGGTGAGCTGGGAGGGTGCGGGGGTTGTTAAATATATAGGGGAGAAATGCAGTAAAATCAGGCGAGAGTTGAAATTTATTATATTATCCAATACTAGCAAATGTAAATTTGGCACCCCTTCAGATACTGAAATTCTAGATGTTAACTTGAACTAGTAAGGATTTTACAAATCAGTGCTGTGTTCCCTAGCTACAGGAGAAAGCAGTAAGCAGTCTGTAGAAAATCTCTGTATGCCCGTGAAGTCAGTATCTAATAGTTTCCTACTTAATTTGCTGAGTTCATGTTTAGGTCATTGGTACTGTGCTGACACTGAAGAATTATTCTGGTATAATCTTAAAAAGGAAGTTTATTTGATCAGGGAAAACTGTATGCCTGCATTTGACTAACAGATTACTTAAAGTATGCACTTTAGTAGTGACCACCATTCTTGGTTTTGTCACTTAACTTGTAGCACCTTGTCCTCCCTTATTGCAACACTTAACATGAGACAGAGGAGAGATCTCATTTCAGTAGTGTTCCTCCTGTTCCCTGATTTCATAGCTAGCATACTTCTGTGCCAGAAGCTGTCACTCAAACGTCTGACTTCTAGCATCGCTTTGCATAATATCTGGAAGAGACAGCATTGCGTAGGTGTTGGAGACCACTCAGCAGGCAGTTCTCATGAAATCTCTTAGCTTGGTCATCTGACAGCTCTTTTCTATGCTGTTGTGCTGCAGGTGTCCAGCTTTGCCCCAGTTCTGACCAATCCCATCAGTTGGCTTTTGCAGTAGCTAATGTCTTAAGTTTCTTCTCTAGATTTCCACACCCACTGGCTCAAGATTTTTGATTCAGTTCACTCATGTTAGCCAATTGCAGACTTGCTAAAGCTTATCTCCTTGGTTTCCTGGAAAATATTTTGGGCTGATTATATGTAAGTCTGGATACTCTTTCCAACTCATTTTGCTCACTTTTACTTAGTTTTGGCTGGGTATTTGTAACTGAGTGTCAAGTGAAGTTGATGTATTTTAAAGCTTCTGATCAACTGTTTTCATTTTCAACAGATTTTAGTTTGATTTCTCTCCGGGGACCTTCCTAAGTATCCAGATGTTCCAATTTTTCTTCAGTTTCAGCAGATGATTCAGCTTTGACTCTTTCCACAGAAAACACAGTTCCTAACACAGTGATGCTCCTTTTTCGGACTATTGTATTTTATTAGATAGTTTCCCTGTGATGAAGTCAGTGGTAGTGTGGCTACGTGCTACGAATCTTTACAGTCCAAGTCGAGTAAGATTACTTTATTTAGAATTTACCCTGGCTTCAGCTTGATTTGTTTCAGCCGATGATTGTCACTTCTTCCAAGAGAAACTGAATTAGGTCTTTGAATGAATTAATTTGAATAAATGAACTAATCAGCAAGCATATCTCATCTATGGAGCTGATCATACTGAAACCCATTTGTACCTAACAGGACAGAGACTGCTGTTAGGGGTGCTGCAGTATTTCTTAACTACCAAGAAGTGAAGCTCTTCACTGCTTTCACAGAGGCTGTGAGGATTAGAGTCCTCTCCAGGAGTTTCAGTCATACCCCTTAGTGAAACATTTCCGTGCTCCCCCTGCTTATTTCTGCACTCTGCTCCTGCTTTTGTGTCTTCATGCTACCTCGGTGCTCTGTCAGGTGTAGTGGTGCGATGGCTTTAACGCATTGACTCTCAAAGATGAGGTTTAAAATCACTTATCCTTCCTCTTGTGTAGCACAGTTATAAAAACCAGATCAGTTCCCTAGTTCTGTTCATCATGTGTTGTTAAAATAATCCCCCCTTGCAGTCTTACTGCGCTGCCACATCCACTGCTGTTGCAGAAAAGATTGACTTCAGGTATGTTAATTTTATTAGATAGCTATGTTAATTAATCCGCTTCTGCATCTTGGCCCTGTTGCTTGCTGTCATGAGTAGCTGCACTGGGGCAGTGGTACAGTATGTTTTTCTGTTACAGGTTCTTGGATACTGGGGCCCTATGAAATAGTTTTGCCTGGGGATCTTTTCTGCCTGCTGATTCCAAGAAGTTTTCTAAAGTTGACAAAAAATAGCTTAATTTCAGACTTTTTGCTTTCCTTTTATTCTTGGGTGTTGACTTTACCCTTGACAAGACTAAGAAGTAAGAAACTTTATTTTAAACCCATATTCAGTAGCACGCAGCTTTTGATCTAGAGGCGGATATCACCTGACATCAAAAGTACCCTTGATCTCAGCAGGACTGAAATACTGAAATGCCAGGAAGCCCGCAGCAGCGGGATTAAATACACACAAATGTATTGTGGGAAGATTACAGCAAGCGTGTCAGTTATATATCAGTGCAGTAGGAATGCTCAAAGGAACCAGTCTGGCACTTGCAGCTTTAAAATAAATTGTGTATCATTAAGTAAATATTAAAATATCTGACCTGTTATTTCCATCCAGTGCTTCACTTGCACTCAAGCCTGAATTTATTGCTTAGGCTTTATATTACAAAGATGAAGACTGGAGAAAGCAGGAAGTGGAAATGATCTTCCCTACAGCAGTTACGCTTCAGGGTTATATGCAAGGATAAAGAATTTGACTGAGTTGTGTAACTAGGCACATAAATATGACATTGCAAAAAAATTTTTGCAGAGAAACAGATCTGGTCACTGTTTCCAGGTTTTTCTTCCAGCCGCCGGTGTTCTAGGAAGGATACAGCTTAAATACCGAACAGTGATGGCTGGTGGTGGTCCCTCTGAACAGCAGCTCTTCCTCCTTCAGCTCTTCCTCCTTCAGCCTTTCCTTGTTCCCAGGTTAAGTTCTGCCCCCTGGTTTGTCATGGTTGAGTTAACAGCTTTTTGTTTCTGACTCAGGATTGTTTTCTGTTGAAGCTGGATCAGTTGCTGCCTCCCACTGCTGCTGAATGGGCTTCTTAAGGAATGCTGAAGCCCAGTCAAGGGCTGTTATCAACTGATGGCCCAAAGAAGCCAAAGATGTAGACGCAGATTTCAGGCTTCCTAAATTCATGCATTGTGCCTGCAGCAGGAGCAGAAGAGTAGAGTAAATTCATTTTCGTTTTTTGGGAGAGAAAACATTAAAGAGCTTTTACCACAAATATTGAATGCTTTAAACATGTAACAATTACCTTACATTTCTGATGAAACTTACAACTTCAAAATCTAGCTGTTAATATCTTAGAATGTTTAACAGCTTTGTAACTGCCATATCATAAATTAAAATATTTTTAAATAACACAAGTTGCATTGTTTTCATCTGCTCCCTAATTTAATATTTCAAATGGATGGATAACATGCTGTCTTGGAATTGACACAACTTACTAAGTTTTCACTGTGGAAGGATGGTTAGCATAACACAAAATGCTGCCTGACCTAACTTTCAGATCATATTTTATTTTTGCTTTAACACTTAATCTGAAGTGCTATAAAGTTGTCAGTTTTGTATTTGAATAAAGCAAAAAAATAGCACTGTATACTTTAACAGGGCCATAATAGATGTACTTGAATTCTGCCTTTTGAGGATGGGAGTACATGAGTGTTTTAAATTTTCGTGCTTAGAAAAATCATCAGAGGGATTAAAAATAGCTCAAAAGAGGTACTGAATTTAGCAATAAACTTCAGCAGTGTTTGACCATTAATGCCTATTGAGTCCTCCTTGATCTCCAATGCTATTTAGGTCTTGTTTTCTTTTCTGTAAAACATTCATGTAGTTTGCACCTTCAAGTAACCAAAACTTCTGTGCTTCAGAGTTCTAAAATGTGGAAAATAATCCACCTGAAAACTACAGGCTTGGCATCAGTTAACTATTAACTTGATCTCTTTTTAAAGATTTTTTTTTTTTTTTAAGCAATTTGGGGAAGAGAAGAAAAGCCCAAAACCCTCAAGAAGCTAGAAACCTGTAGCATTACTTTACGGCAGAGAATATGGTGCTGCCAGGAGGGAATAAATGTTAATAACTGGGAAAGTCAGCCTGCATCCAGAAGAGGGATGCTGAACAAGATCCCTTGCTCACAATACAGGTAGAGAAAAGTAGAGGCTGTTCCAGTTGCTGCTTATATGATAACCAGTTAAAAAGGCTGACTTGCTCGTACTGTTTTTGTAACTGATGTTTTGCCTACTGCTGTGGAGAACCTAAATTCCTATTGCCACGTCTCCCAAGTTGTTGTATGAGGTCACTTGAGTCAGACACAGATTGTTTGACTGTCAGAAGTTCTGCTGCTGCCCTGTCTCCAGCGTTAGTCTCCTCATTTCTGTTCTCTGTGCTGGCAGTAGGGTTTGCGCCATTGGGATCTAAAGCTGCTGGAAGCATGATTGATAGAAATTAGTTACTTAGTTCCTTGAGTGGCCACCCAAGCACCAGTGTGACAGAAGAGTGGGAGATGTGGAATGTAAGAAGATGACAATCTGGTTTAATACCACTATACAAAGTGGTTAGCTTCCATGACTGCTTCCACAGCCCCAGAGTGTGGGCTGCATTCTGAAGAATCCTTAGCAAGTACAGGACATGTTTGCATCTTTGGGTCTGTAAGGTGTGGGAAAGAGGCTGAATGAATGTCGTTGTCTCTTTTTCCTTTCTCTTCCCATTAGAAGCTTGGTTAGATCAGCCAGGGTGCTCATGGATGGGCGAGACGAGCATCTGTGGAACTTCCAAATATATTGCAGTCCAGAATAGCTGCAGGTCATGCCTCTGTTCTCTACATGCCAAGAAATTCAAAAAGTATGGTTCCTGATTGCCAGCATGGTCTTTCCTAATGCAACAAACTTAAAACATTGAATAGCTTCTAGACTTCAGTTCAGTGTCAAGATGAATTCTTATTACTTTTTTTTCTTGGCTCCAGTAGTTTGCATAAATTTAGGGGAAAGGTCTCCACCACAGAATGAGTTAAATCAAGCCAACAATTTTGTAGTAAAAACTTTGCTTAATTCCACTTTTGTGAACTGTTGAACGCACTTAATTTGTATTTAGTAGGTCTGTCAACTGCCTTGATAAGATCCCGAGCTATTAGCTGGCGTGCTAAACATGGGCTCCAGCTATTGCTGTTTGGGAGGGCTGTGGAACTGCGTTCGAGGAAGCAGAAAGGACTTGTTTGTAGGCAGAACCTATTGGTATCCAGCAAAAGGAGTGCATGGAATAGCCTCATTTGTCCAAAATGGGATAGGCATCTTTCATTTCTTTAGACTCCCAAGTTGAATCTCTGAAAGATACTAATGGTCACAGGAGCTTGTGGTAGAGCATGTTGGGACACTGCAAACGGATCTTGGAAAGGCTGTTGCTGCCTGAATATTACAAAATAGTACTCATAGGAGAAGAATGCTCTGTTCCACTGTGAAGAACAATATTGTGGCTATTAGATGACTGCTTTTTTGCCAAGTGGCTGATTGTTAAAGCAAAAAAAAAACCTTCTGCCAAAAGAAAAGAATTGGTTTCCTTCTGGAGCTAGAATTGGGTTGACCCAATTTATTTAGATGTTCAGAAAACACTTAACAATTGTTACCTCGTGCTTACTTTGGAAGAAATACTTTTAATAATCCCACAATTCTGACACATTCCTAAAATTACTTGGGAAAAGGACTGTTTCATTAGCTAGGCATCCTAAATGAGCTTTTCGCCTGATGATGTCATATTATTAGTAGCTGTGCAATAATTGGAATTGACAGAAGAATTGAGTTTGTTTATCTGTTTCTATAAATCAGTGTTGCTCAGATTTTTTGGAACTGCATTTCTCACAGAAATGTAGTTTTTTCTGTTTGCAAGGGGCAGGTATCCTTATTGTTTCAAAAATAGATATCAGGTATATTCCTGGAATTTGCTGCAAACGTTGTCCTTAAGCATTGACTGTATGTATTACATTCACTGTAATTTTCTTTTTATACTTAAGTTTAGAAAATTTTAATGGCAGAACATTGTTCTCATAATTAACATGCCAGATTTTTTGTAGTGGTAAGTAGAAATACAACAGAAATACATTAATAGGACAGGTAAATTTATAGCGTGCCTCATATTTAAACTGATGCTTCCTAGTTCCTTCTTTTTTACCTTACTGTTTAATTTCCCTTTTCAATGACTTTACTTCGAAGTAGTTCCTTTGGCAGATACCCTTCTACTTAAAGTAGCATGTTCACTTGTTACTACGTACTCCTTAATAACTTATCCTTCACATAATTAGTTGCAACAGAATCAACGCTTATATTCTATATGCTGGCCTATGTCGAAAAGTAAGATTTTCTTTTAATTGCATTAATTGCTGCTAGTGTGTCTTATGTGTATGCAACCAGTTCAAAAACATGTAGCGTCAGGAGAGCCTCTTTGATCTTTGTCTTCACAAATATTGATTACCGTGCTGAACGCTTTCTTACTCAGCTTAGTCTGTAGAGATACAGTTCTCTAGACAACTTTCGAAGTTCAGTTTTTAAATATCCTTGAAACTGAGAGGAAAATGACGATGTATAAAAAAAAATAACTGCAGTGTAAGCGTGCTGCTCTGAACCGTCTGGGGACCTCTCATGGGCATGAGCACAGCTGTAATTTTGTGGCTGTAGTGGGTTGAGGCTGGAATGTACAATTCTAGAATATAATTTTTTTTCCTTTAAATTGCTATCTTTATAGTACAAACAGAAGATGTATTCAGTGTATATGTAAACCAGATGTACAAATGAAATCAGCAAAGCGCTATTGGAGATCTCAAGTTACCAACACCGTGGTACTGTCTGTCTTAACTCAGTAACTCCAAGTACCCACGTTCTCAGCCCTCCCACAGTACGTCTCCCCTCATTTCTTCCAAATATGCTCTGTTTCTCTTCAGGAGACTTAAATATCCCTCACTACTTCTTCAGCAGACACGTGCTCTGTGAAAGAGTTAATCCTCGTGCAGCAGTGGATAGGAAGAAACTGTAGCAAGACTCCCTGGGAGTCAGAATACCTGTCTCTTGGATGCTTCACTTTCTGCTTCCCTGTTGGAGGAGGTGCTCTCTCTCTTGGCACCCTCTGTGCCTTGCTTGGTACCAAGACCAGGGTGGTGGCCTTAGAGCAACCAGCCGCTGCTTCCTGCCTTCACTGTGAGTCAGAAAGTGATGCTTTGCTGCCCTCGTCCTGTGCTGAGGAGCTGAGCACCAACAGCATGTCACAGCTTTTGTTTCTGCTCCTCTGCGTGGTCTGTCTGAGGAAGGTCTGTGGATGAAAATCCCACCTCTGTTACAGTTTATAGGCTTCTGTGAATCTGCTCTAAACAACAGTGACTCAAATTCAAATCTGCAAGTTCAAAATGTGTTAATGTTTATTAACCAAAGGAGGTTCCAGTAGGGCTGAAGTAGCTTTCCAGTTGTTCATCCAGGCATGCCAGCAGACATGGTGTTTCATGTGCCTTTAAAAGGTAAATGACTGCATAGTTGGGATCCTAAACCACAGTTAAAATTATTATACCTTTAGTCAGGATTTAATCCCATTTGCAACCTTGGTCTGTAGGGCACTTCTGTTTTCACTCTCACTGGGGGTCAATATAACCCTTTATATTACAGATTGAGCCGTATGTATTATTCCTTCAGGACCAAAGTGCCTCTGCAGCAACGTCATTGATTTTTTGCTTTTGTTTCCTAGGCTGTGAAGATATTATTGCTGAGAGCATCTCACTAGACACCCTAATTGCCATTCTGAAGTGGAGCTCTCAGCCCTACGGTTCCAAGTGGGTACATCGCCAAGCGCTACATTTCCTCTGTGAGGAGTTTACCCAGGTCATGACTTCAGATGTCTTCTACGAACTCAGCAAGGACCACCTGCTCACAGCTATTCAGTCTGACTATTTACAGGTAACCTGCAATGCAGAATAAAGCTGGTCCTGCTTGAAGCAGGGTATGTTATGCCATTACTAAAAGTGCTTGGGAGTAGCTCATTTTAAATTGTAGGCAAGCGTGGGTTTGTATGCACACTCAGCATTCCTTTACAATATGTAAAAACTGAAATGAAGTAGTGATTAAGAAAACTATTTTGTTCCTGGCTTGTAACACAAGCCAAACTGGTGGCACATGCTGCTGCTTAGAAGCCTAATAATGGTTTAGAAATGGCTGCAAATTATATTATATGAACCATTTCTGAACCTAGCATTTGCCTTGCATGTTTAAGAGTTTCATAAAAACTATGTGGTGGTAGCAGTTTTGCTGTAACAATGTACATCCTAATTAGGGGCAGTGGGAGCTAATAAGCTAGTAATCATTCAGGAGGCTTAATTTATTTTTTCAGAGAGACATAAAAATACCTTTTCTTACAAGTATTGCAGAATTTCTTTTTTTGTGACTTTCCTTCAGCAACTGTGTGGTTTTAGGGAGAGGAAGCCGTACTGACTAGTAGAAAGCTTGTGGATTGTTGCTGCCATTTCTCTTCAGGAGAGACATCTTTGTAATGATGACCAGTCTTTTATAGCTTAAAGAAGATGAGTTTTGTTTGGGTTTTTTTGTTTATCTTTTTTAAATTGTTTCCATCCTAATCTTACCTTTTTTTTTTAAGGTATAAAGTGTTAGAGATTATTGAAAGTGGGGTTTTTTTTAAAGTTTTGTTTACTTTAGACACTTCAGGAATTACAGTAACAGTACAGTTGATATTCCACAGAGTGTGTATTATGACTAAATATCATACCCTAGTTGTTAAGAAATTAGGTAGATAATTTTAAATTTTTTCGGTACATAATTTTTTTCCTCTAAAAATGTTGAGTGGTTAGCATATGTATATAGGTATGAACAAAGCAAAGTTATTTTGTTTATAGTATTACTGGAAATGTTTCTCTTCACCTAGACTATAATTTAGTTGGTTTGATTATTTTCATAGCTTTCCAGGCTGTGCGCATGCTGAATTTGTACTGTTAAACAAGAGATCCAAACACCTAGTGTTGGAACTGCCCCTTTTAATTAAATTTCATTCAAATTTAATACCTGTAAGCTTTCATGATAGACAAATTTTTTCTTTCTGTAGAAAAAAAAAAAAATGTTTTCTTCTTCCTAGGGATTCAATAAGCGACACGAATCTAGAAATCATGGTGGTGATATACCAGTAGTACTACCTTAAAATATTTGGAGCAAGTGGCATGCAGATTGTAAAGTACAAATACTTAGCTCTTGGTACAGTTGTGTTTCTTTATAGCTGTAAAAGACCTCTGTATGTGATTTTTATTTTTTTTTTTGGTGTGTGTGACATAAAGCATATACAGATTGCTGACTTTCTCTTTCTGCCAGGCAAGCGAACAAGATATTCTTAAATATCTGATTAAATGGGGAGAACACCAGTTGATGAAGAGAATAGCAGATCGAGGTAAGGATCTTTTAAACCACACAGTACTAAAACAAATAAACTAAAAAGTATGGATGTTCTTTTTTGTGTGTAATCTGTAACTTAAGGAAATTTAATCTACTTTGTTCATAGTATAGTCAAAACTAAGCAAATGTGGTTGGTAGGTTGGTTTGTGTTTGGGGTTTGTTTTTTTTTTTTAAAAAGCTTTTGTTCTCAGAAAAAAAAAAAGAAGGAGAATGCATGGATTCTGAGGGAGCTGGGATTGTTTAGGCTCAAGAAGAAAAGACTTTGGGGGGATCTTAGCAAAGTCTATAAATACCTAATGGCAGGAAGCAAAGAAAATAGAGCCACGCTTTTCTCTTGGCACCCAGGACAGGATGAGAGGCAGTGAGGCATTAACTGAAATACAGGAAATTCTGCTTAAACGCAAGAAACTGTGAAGATGGTCAGACACTGGAACAGGCTGCCTGGAGTAGTTATGGGGCCTCCATCCTTGGAGGTGTTCAAAACCTGACTGGACGTAGTTGTGGGCAGCCTGCTCTCCCCTGCCTGGGGAGTGTGAGGAGAAGGTTGTGGTTGTGGCTGGACCAGAGTTCTGGAGGTCCTTTCAACCTATATGATTGTCTCTTTTTTTAAGTCTGGTTGATTTCCTGTTGTCTCAAAATTATTTTTCTTGTAACTAATTCATCAAATGAAAAAAACCCTGCAGTATCTTTTCTGTGCTCATGCAGGCTTCTCGCAGTAGTTTTATTCTTAGTTTACTGTGTCAACCTTTTGCTTCAGTTTGAGTACATTTCTCCCACAGAAATCTGTGATAGTGAGAAAAAAGCCATCAAGTGGCATCAGTGTTTTTCCTAAAGTAGATATAAATCTATTTTTATTAGCTCAGATGCATATTATTGCTACAGTGGTAACTTCAAGGGCAATCTCACATGCGTTGGATGTGGGAAGTCGGTTAAATATGTATTTCCTAAAAAAAAAATGCAAGTAGCTTGTAGTTCATCCCCACCCATGAGGTGTCAATCAGATAGTACAACAAGAGGAACAGAAAGGGAAGAACCTGCCTGCATGAAAACAGAGCGTTGCTGCTGTGGCTACTGTCTTTGGAGGGCTGGCCACCTTTTTGAAGTCCACTGATATTGCCTGTGATACAGCTGCTTTTTCGTGGACGTGTTCTATGAAATGCAACAAAAAGTCAGTTAAAATATGTGCTTTTAGTGGCCCGAGGAAGTATTAACCTTCTATTTTCAAAACAAGCTTTTTTTAAGTGTTTGTCTTAAGGCACATTGGAACGTAATGGAGCCAGTTAAACAGTAGCAGTCCTGCTCGTTTAGAGTAATGGTGCAGCTTCCAGGTCTGTGGTGTTCGTTAAGTAAACGGCTCATTTCTCTTTCCTGGGATCATCCGATAGTGTGATAAGCAAAAGCAGAAATAAGAGCTATGCCAAGTTTTGTCAGATTAGGGACAAATTTAGTCTAGTAATTTGGTCTAAATTCCTCGGTACCCTCCTGATTTTGCAGCTCTGAACATGTGGCGGTGTCAGTCAAATACCAGAGGGCGTTAGAAATTGTCATGGGCTGTGGCCAAAGTGTGAGCTGCCTGTACTGAAGGGAGGACGGGTGTGTTTGACAGGTTTCCTCAACAAGTGAAGTTCGTCAAATTCAGGTTGGGCACAATACCTAAAATACAGGTGAAGGTAGTTAACTGGAGAGGGAGAATGACCCGAGTGTGTCATATGTTGTCATCTTGCAATCTCTAGGAAGATAGCCATTTGCGCCAAAAGTGGGTGTCCTGTGACCACGAGAGCAATTCAAATGGCCTTGACACAGTTGTTACTAAGGTGGGTTACACAAGGAGGCTGGAGTAATTTGTCCCAGCGGACTCTTCAGGCCTTAATTTGTAGAAAATAAGTTTCTGAACGCTGCTGGGGAAAGGGAGGGGAGCTGCAGGAGAGAGTCCCTGGGGGGGACTCCTAGTAGGGACCTACAAATGTTTTCATAGCATAGCTCTTGGTAGAGCTTTATAAACTACACCAAACACTATTTTTGTATTTTCTTCCTGGTTTATGCTTTGAAACTGACAGCTGTGCAAATGACCCATGCTTGTATAAACTGAACCTGTCTCTACAGATGCTTCATATCAGATTTTAAGGCATGAAATGCTTTTGTGGAACAATGCTGATAAGTACTGTTAATTTCAAATTAGAATTTTCTTTCCTTTTCTGTAACTCCCTATAATTCCTGTAACTCCTTCTTTCCTATTTAAACTTTCTGATGTAAACTTCCTTATTTCTTGTTCCTTCCAACAGAGCCTAATTTACTCAGTGGTACTGCTCACAGTGTGAACAAAAGAGGTGTGAAGAGGAGAGATCTTGACATTGAGGAGCTGCGAGAGATCCTGTCTCCACTTTTACCTTTTGTCCGCATTGAGCACATCTTACCCATGAATAGTGAAGTACTGAGCGATGCAGTAAGTCTCATACAAATACTATCTCTGGGTTCTTTGTACTTCAGATTCTACAATATTCAGGTTAATTTATTTTTTTTAAGGATTAGCTCGTAAAATGTTATCGCTCAGAGTAATACATGTATAACGCTTTTTCTGGTTAAGTTTTCCGTTCTTCAAATCTATCAGAAGGCTGAAGAAAAATCAGTAGTGTAAGGATTCAATGTAAGAAATGAATTTCTTGCAAGTTTTTCCCATATTTATATATAAAAAAACATAAAATCCTTTCTTGATTCTTAAAGATGAAGAGAGGCCTGATTAGTACTCCTCCTTCAGACATGCTACCAACATCAGAAGGTGGAAAGTCAAATGCCTGGCTGCGGCAAAAAAATGCTGGAATATATGTGCGGCCAAGACTGTTCTCGCCATATGTGGAGGAGGCTAAGGTAATAATTATTAACACTTGACTATTGTTAAATTGGAGTCATCAGGGGGTTCTGTAACAGGGAAAGATTTTGGTGTGTTTTGTCTTTCTTTGCATGTACTGGCCTAAAATACTAACGTTTTCAATTTAACAAGACTTACAAGATTGATCATCAGGCTCAAGTCTCTAGAACTGGTCAGAAAAATTTCAACAAAATTTTTTTTTGTCGAAATTGAAATGTTTGCGAGACAGATCTTGATGAAATTCCACCGGAAACAAAGCAGCGTTCTGAGGGAAACCTCCCTGGTTTCCAGCCAGTTTGCCGGCCCAGCTCCTCGGCAGCCCTCCTGGCAGGCGGATGGCAAGGTGAGAGCCTGAGAGTCCCAGTTTGCAGCTAGTCAGCAACCTTGGTGCCAGGCCTTTCAGGCTCCCCAGCTCCCACCAGAGCTGGGTGGAGAACTCCTATTCCACTCAGCAGAGGACTCTGATATTTCAGCTTCTTGTTTGAATCCGAACGTAGCCAAAATTCTTTCGATCCTCCACAAAATGGAATAAATATCTTGTGTCCAATTTGACTGAAGTCCTTCATGTCCCGCTCAAGCAGTAGCTTCCCTATTTGATATTTGCATTAGTTCTGTCAAACTGAAGATCTTTTAGCATCTCTGGTGACATTCAGTGACAGGGTGGAGGTTGCTCTGTGTGGGGCAGGAACATGCCACATTCTGTTTGACAGAACGTGACCTTTGTAGGTCGCTAACTAATGCCACCGCTTAAGGCAGCTCTGACTTAGGTCAAGAGCTCGTGAGCCCCAGCAGCGCAGGTGACTGCAGAACAAGAGGATCAGGTGAAGCTGTGCACATCCGCATGGCCTACAAACTCTGAGCATTGCTCTGGTGAATTCAAAGCTTTTGCCCTGTGCCTAAGAAAGAAAATATTTTCTATGGGTGTGAGCTGTTGTTGACATCCTCTTTGAGGGGAGAAGTAAAACCGCTTTGCATTTTGCCCACAGAGGTTAGAGAGCACCAGGTGGCACTAGAGCAGCAAAGGAAGACTAGCCAGTTAAAATTTTATCTTTGGCTCTTGGATTGTTAAAACTAACAAAAATGTGTTAAAGAACTTGTGATAAAAACTTTGACTCTTTCAAGTTTTATGGTATGGGAGTGCTTTAGTAGTAATCTTAAAGGAAAAAGTGCATTATAAATTCCACACGCACACACCCCTGTCAGGAATTCTGCTTGTTTCCATTAGTTTCATATTCGGCTGTTAATATTTTTAAAAGCATCATTAGCTGTTTTAACCTTAGAAGGATTAAACTTAGTATCTGGTAACTATACTCCTATTCATAGTTTAATTCTTGTGAAATGCAAAAATTGTGGATGAGTGATATCTGATTATTTTTTTTACTCCCCTGTTAGCCTCCCATTGTTCAAATTAAATCCATTTAATGTTAAATGACACTTTTAAAGGAGTATGTATAAATTCCTTTCTAGTCTTTAAGACATCTGAAGGAAACAAGTTTCATTTTCAGACTAGTGCCTTCTACTGAAAGGCACAGAGAGTTGAGACCTGTCAGCAGTAATTGTCTAAGACAGAGTCCAGAGGCTCTGGCCTCGAGAAGGTTACTTCTAATCTGACAGGTACAAAATAAACAAAACAACCTTCCCAAACTTTATTCACCTGCCTGCTCATAGCTCTGAAACTCAACTCTGATCATGTCTGGAAAACAGAATAGAAAATGCAGTGGAAAAGCCAAATACTGTTTGGGACCTGGAAATGTTAACAGTTTAGACGTTGTTAGATTTGTGGCCTCGGGACCGCGTTTGCAGCAGGTCCCGCTGGGGGTGTGTGTGCAGTGCCTTCACGAGGGCTCTAATGGCTGTCGTTGCAGTCAGTGCTGGATGAGATGATGGTGGAACAAACCGATCTCGTTCGTTTGCGGATGGTTCGAATGTCCAATGTGCCCGACACCCTTTACATGGTAAACAACGCGGTGCCGCAGTGCTGTCATATGATTACCCACCAGCAAGTTAGCACTAACCAGTCCAGTCCTCCTTCAGTTATAGCCAATGAGATCCCAGGTAAGGCTGTAGGTCACTTGCAATGCCCATCGATCTTGTGTAAGTGGGTGGGGGCTTGGGGCTGGGGAGAGTGAATGTGAATTATTGCATATTATGATTTTCTCAGAGAATGGTTCTGCTCCACTTGGCCTTCTTCCCACCCAGCAGTAGTCCCTTTTGCTTTGGTCTTCTCTGAAGACATTCACTATTTTTGGATGCCATAGTAAGTAGTTAGAAAGTAAGCTACTGGAGGGGGTAGTATTTTAACCTGCTTCAGATAAGCAATGTGGAAAACCTTGAACTGATTAAACTTGCTCTAGGACACTTGCTGGAGCCTGGCTCTCTGTTCCCAGAGCGGTTCTCCGTTTTCTCCAACCAGTCGTCTCGTAGTTGTCTATCTTGTAGGGCAGTCAGCTTACCTCAGTTTCAGAAAAATATTGAAGTAGGCACTCAAAACACACTTTTTTTTTTTTTCTTTGTTTGTTTTACCAAATCCACTTTAGCTTTGAAGTCAAACCAACTTGATTCCTTGTGTGGCAGAGTAAGTTTTCACGGGTGGAAGTAGATATGGCCTCTTGACTTCAAGATACTTGGTGTGACATTCCGCATGGGCAAGCCAGGGAAATACAGTCATAAAACTACTGTAATATATTTTGTCGCTTATGCATTTGATCTTTTGGTGTCGAACTGGAAGAATGTATCTGCTGGGATTCTCAAAACATCTAGGTCTTCCCATCTTTCTCCAGCCCCATTAATACTCGGTGTGCATAGAGAATACACTGGCAGAACTTGTGGCTGATGACACGTTGGGAGGATCATTGGATGTTTTGGAGGGCAGGATTAGATAGCTAAATGACCAGGATTAAATTTAAATTTGATGAAGCAAGTGGGAAACATTGTGCTCATGTAGGTGTAGCCAGCTGTGGCTAAGGGAAGCTCCATGGAGAAGAAGCTGAAAGTCAACATTAAACAATTCCATAAAAAGCAACCGTCATGCTAAAATGGAAAACCAAATATGTCACAAGACATGTGAAGTAATTTGGCCTCAGATGGAGCACTGTGTTTAAGCCCTTTAAATGGCCATACCGGACAGGGTCAAGGATTTGTCTGTCTAGTCTAGTATCCTTATCGCAGCAGTCACCAGCAGTGAGTGCATAAGGAAAGCGTAGCAGCAAAACCACATAAAATAATTCCCTGTAAAACTCTGTGTGCTCTTCAACCATTTGCAGCTCAGAGGTGTCCTATGGTAGATGGTGTTTTTGTGTAGTTAGTAATTTTAAATGCATTTTTAATCCACGAGCTTATGCAGTCTGTGGTTAAACTTGCATAAACTTTTGGCATCCATTTTTAGATCAAAGTATCATATTTCAGTAGATATGGATCAGTTTGGGAGTGTGTAGAAAAGCAATAAAGATGACATGCCACCAAGGAAACAGTCATCTTCCTCCCTCCGCCACTCCCCGTTCCCCATTTTATAAGCTCTTTGTTATATCAATTATGTCTCCTTTCAGTCAACTATGTTGAAAGGAAGCAGATAAACTAATCTTACAGATGCTAGAGCCAGGACGAAAATAATAAGTTTAAATTGCTGCAAGAGAATTTAAATTGAGGTGTTAGGGAGATTTGAAACACTGTTTAGTTAAACACTGCAGTAAGTTTTCTAGGAAGATTTGTGAAATGGTTTTGATCTATTTGTTTCTTGTGATTCAGGAAGAGACTTGACAAAACTTAGAAGGAGCTTCTGAAAACTCCTGTGATTTCAGAAACTTATAGCTGGGGCATCTCAGCGGTACGCTACAGTACTCAGGCTTCCCACCCCCTCCTTCAGAAAAGCATAGATACACTCACCACGAATTGAATGTGAAGTGTTTCGTCCTAAGATGTGACTTTGACATTGCTTTGCTCCATCTTAGTTTCCAAAGAAGTTGAGAAAAGAAACAGGTTTTCGAAGGTCTCCAATGTTTTGCAAAAGTTCTTGTGTTCTGAAAAAAATCTGTCTCTGTGGGCAAGCATGAGACACCTTAATCAATCTGAAACTCCACTACAGCATGATTCTGTACAATTTAATCCATAGGAATTATTACCAACCCTTTGATTTGAGCATGGGTGTGAGCTCTCAGCCTGGCCAGTAGTTGGAGCACGAGTATTGTGTCCTGGTAACCACCTGCTCTGCTTAGTTCTGTAATTAAGCAAAAAAAAAAAAAGGTTTGTTTTTGTTCTTGTTTTTTTTTTTTTGTCAATGCCTTGTGCTAGGAAGGGTAGATGGAGCCTAGTTAATTTGAGGAGATTCAGGCATGTACCAAACCTGTAACTTGTAGAGGAATCCATCCCAAAGCACAGATGGAGCACAGGAGCTGCTGGAGGGAGAACTAGGCATCATCGCCTCCGTGCCCTTTAGGCCGGGCTCTTAGAGCAGGGGGTTCTTTACCGCTTAGGTGTTCTCCGTCTGGCACTTGCATCTTCCTTGTCCCTGCTGCCCGGGGACTATATTTGCATAAATGCTATTGGCAGCGTGTCTTGGTGCTCTTCTTACAAAACTATTGTAAAATGAGTTCAACCTCTGCTGAAGTCTGTTCTGCTTTGAGGCTGTAGTGTTCTACAGGTTGCCTTAGGTATTTTCCAGTTCGAATTAGAAATCCTGCAGCTGACTTGAAAGAATTTGGATTTTTATATATGTAATCCCTCTTCCATGTGTGTCACATGAATAATAGTAAAAAAAAAAAAACCAACCAGAAACAAATCTGAGTTTGAGAAGATTTTTCATTAAAAACTGAGATGATTTTTATACCTATTAGTTTGGAGAACTGCTTCAAACTTCTCTAAAATCCTCTTTTTTTCAGTGTTAGCAAAATGCTGGTTGTAGCTAAACATCTGGCTGCTAAACTAGGATTTTTCAGAACAATTCCTTTGAAAAGTTTTTTTTTAAAATCATTTCAATATACCTGCATAAACCAACATGATTTTTACAGGTTTATGTTGGCTTTCAGTTTGTGTAATTTTTTTTAAAATGCTCTTTCTGTAGTTACATACTGGTATTATGGTCTTGTGATTACAGAATTCCACTGGAAGTCTGAAGTGTATGCCAAAAAAATCAATGAATTCTTGGCCTGTAGAATTCACGAGGGAACAGTCAATTGCTATTTAAGCTCTCCTGCCCCCACCTCAAATCATAAAATTCTTGCATCATAAGGGGTTTACAAAGAAGGCTGTATTTGTGGCTCACTCAAGCAGAAGCTGGAAAAATGATGTGTGTCTCTACCATTTGTGCGATATGTGTGTTATCCCATGGGCCTTAGTGATGCTTCAAGGAACACGTAAATCCAACTGTTCTTGGCAGAATGCTGCTTAAAAACACAAAAAAAGCCAAGTCAGCCTGACATTAGTTTTTTTTCTTTCAGAATGAAATCTAACCATTGCAATCAAACTTACTGTCTCCCAGTTCAAAAAGTAATCTCTGTTATCCCCGTTCCGTGGTCTCTTACCCCTCCAGTTCCCAGTCTCCTCGTTGTGAAAGAGATGATCAAGCGGCTGCAGGAGCTGCGTCACACCGAGCAGGTGCAACGAGCGTACGCTCTCAATTGCGGAGAAGGCGCCACGGTCAGTTACGAGATTCAGATTCGTGTGCTGCGGGAATTCGGACTCTCTGATGCTGCTGCTGAACTTCTGCAGGTATGAAAAATTGCTGGGTGAGACCCCAAACGCTGTGGCTCTGTTCTGCGCGAATTGGCTTGGATTGTAATCTGCAATAATAGAGCTACCTTCTGTGTGCACGTGCAGGTGCAAAAATGCTTGGAAATGCCTGTGTAACTTTAAAAGTGTCCAAGTGCGAACTACAATGAGACTGTTGCATTTGATGTGTGTGATTTTCTAAATGTGTAAGTGCAGTGTATAAATAACTTTTCCTCAAGAAAATATTTTCTCAAGAAATATTTTTCTCAAGAAAAACGTTCAGGATGCTCTTACTGCCACAGATTTTGGGGACAAAAAAAAAAAAAAATCTCCTGAAGAAGCAGTTGATGAGAATAGTCAAACCATAACTAGAAATCTAGATTATT
Organism: Fratercula arctica; assembly: GCA_947846985.1. Taxonomy (NCBI): domain Eukaryota; kingdom Metazoa; phylum Chordata; class Aves; order Charadriiformes; family Alcidae; genus Fratercula; species Fratercula arctica. The sequence continues at coordinate 53,374,163 of CANTUZ010000005.1, read as the reverse complement.
AATTATTCTTGAATCGGAGAGGAGAAAAAGTTCTAACTAATGCAGTAAATCTGCATAATACATATTAGGACTGGGAAACCGGCAATCCCACTTCTGTGTGTATGCTGCTGTTAAAGCAAACGCATTTGGTCAACTTATTCACACAGTGCATCTGGTGCTTCTTGTCTTGTTTTTAAAAAAAAAAATCTTTATTCTGTGGTAGTGTTATCACCTGGAGTGTCGGTGAGGCTTCAGGTGGCACAACTAGCCTGTTACAATACTGGCAGATTTCTAGTTCCAGTGTGTGTTAGTTTAGGAGATTTTTCTAAATAATTTCCTACTTTTTGTTATCTGCTGGGTGTTTTCCTTTGCAGAATCCTCACAAATTCTTTCCTGATGAGCGATTTGGGGACGAGAGCCCGCTCCTGACGATGAGGCAGTCTGGACGATGTCGCGTTAACAGCACTCCCACTGCAGAAACCATGTTTACAGAACTGGACTCTTTTGTGGCCTTCCATCCACCATTGCCCCCTCCTCCGCCGCCATACCACCCACCAGCAACTCCTATTCATAACCAGTTCAAAGTGGGCTGGAAACAAAGGGTGCCAAGTCAACATCCCTCCCGTTCCTTTTCTTACCCGTGCAATCACTCACTGTTCCACTCCCGAACGGCTCCCAAAGCCGTGCCGCCTGTCTACTTGCCCAGTGTCAAAGCAGCACCCCCCGATTGCACTAACACTACAGGTCTGGGGAGACAAACGGTGGCGGCAGCAGCGGCAGTGATGGCAGCCGAGAAGCAAGTGGTAAGTATTACTGATTTCTCCTCTTCTCCCTATCCCTGGGTGCTCAAAGTAGCTTATGGAGAGGGGCTGGAGAGAAATAACTTGGCTTTGTTAAATAAAAGAGTGTCTTTGTTGGCGGGAAGAATTTTCTACCAAACTGGCTGTCAGCATTTTGCATCCCAAAGGTGTGCCCTGATCCCTGGGAGAATGAATCTTCCAGGGGCAGGAGCGTTTTGGAGGGACAAGTGAATCTTCTGAAGTAACATAGTTTGCTCTACATTAAAACAAAGCGTAAGTCAACTTGAGCAGTGGACGGCATGCTATAATTCACAGGTAGAAATTGTGATGCTATTTGGGCTATTCACAGGTAAGCAGTCCTGAAGTAAACAGGGCTGCGTAAAGGAGAACGTGAAGGCCTTACAGCTGTGGAAAAGATTTTTAAAAGGAATAGGCCAGCAGAAATCAGTAACTGCAAATACAAAAGGGTTCATTATAGCATTTAAAGACTGAACTACAGTATGATGCAATGAAACCAATGAACTATAACGTACTGGACAAAGACACAGCTTTGTGAAGTACATGAAATGCTAAATAAAGAATTCAGTAATTTATTTTTCAGTGCACAGTTATGTCATGCTGAAAACCTGCGCTTTAGATACAGATTTCATCTGGAGTTCTGAATGAAAACAGGGAGATAGAGATAGATATATATATATATATATATATATATATATATATATATATATATATATTTCCCCCCCCCCTTTAGCAATTGTCCTAAACATATTGCAGTCCTTTTTTTGGTTAAAATATTCAATTTCAAATTAGAATTGTTTGCCGTTCTTTGTTCAAGGAGGGGTTTTGTAGCATGTGTGTGTCTCTCTGATCAGTACTGACTTCACTAAGGAAACCATATAGGGATCTTTTTAACGCTAGGAATGTTTCTGCTAGAATGTTTCTGTAAAAAATGCGAGGAGAAGCATAGCCTTAATGTGGGTGATATTTTTGTTCTGTATTCTTTCTGCGATTTGTGAGGTACTAGTGATCAATGATTGCTAAAAGTGCTTTCATGAGAAATGATAACTACAAGTAGAAATTTTAACTCTTCTGTCTGGAAGAGCGTGATACGCCTGTCTCATTGCAGGATTGCTTGTAGGTGTAGGGGAGAAGAATGCCAGGCAACAGCTCCCGTGTGCTTTGTGGATCCAGTCAGCCCCTGGAACCGGCGCTGCCCCCAAGCCCCGAGGCTGTCATGCATACGCTCACGTGGGCCTGCAGTTAACTTACTTCAAAATATGAAATGCAAGCAGAAGGGTTGCGTCCGTAGTGATGAAATACACGTTGGGTGGCTTCCCTGCACTGGAACTCGGTGCTGTAAGAAACTGTTGAAGCTCTGCACCCAGTACCTTGTTTAGTTTGATAATTGCAGGTGGCTTAAAGCAGGCTTACCTTTGGGGAGTTTTGCAGCACATTTACTGCGTATTCAACACCAGATGCGTTTAAGAAGGAACTATTATTGTGGCGCAACAGCTTCGTGAAGGAAAGAAGTTGTCTTAAGCTAGCAGGAAGGTGAAGGTTGGGGGATACTTGTGTTCTTTAAACAGTGTGGGTTGGTCTGGGCAAAGGTAGGTAAGAAAAATGCCACTTTGAATTACAGAATGCAGTGTCTTAAATACAGCTTGTGTTTAGCTTTTGTGTTGTTTCCACAGACCAATTTCTTTTCTTTTCCAGTGTACTCAGCCCTTGCTAAATGAACTGATGCCAGATATCGCAATGGGTGTGTCAGCAATGTCTTTAAAAGACAGAAGATTACCAGAGCTCACGGTCGACACAGAATTAAGCCAGACGGTTACAGAGGTAGGGCCTGGTCCACCCCAGCACATTTCATGTATTCAGAACAGACACGTGCCCACTTCTCGAAAGAAACATGCAATAGAGCAAAAAATAGATGCTCGCGAAAATCAGCAGGAATACCCTGACTTCTATGACTTCTCTAATGCTGCATGCAGACCCTCTACTCCAGCACCCAACAGGCACAGTCCTTCACCTTCGCAAGGCATCTATTTTGGCCCGGATTTGTATAGCCACAATAAGGCATCACCAAGTGGCTTAAAGTCAGCCTATCTACCTTCCCAGATATCTCCTAAAAAGCAAGAGGACTCTAGGCGGGAATACCTGCTCTCCCAAGACGGGCATCAACACAGACAAAAGAATGAGCCAATACACCTCGATGTCTTAGAACAACCTCCCCAGCGACTGGACTTGGCACTGGCCACCCAGGAAAACACTGGTAACGGCGCAGTTCACATCAGGGGAAGAACAAAAATGGAAACGGATTTAACCTACGGGCTGACCTCCAGCAGACCTTCGCTCTCTGCGTACACCTCTGAAATGCAAGAAGAGAGACCCAGCAGGAGACTGGCGGATGATGAGCCGTTGGAACACGGAGCACAGAGAAACGCGGATTTGGAAAGGGAAGATGCAGTCAGCAGGGGAAGGAGGTCTCCGAACAAACCCGACTTCCTGTATAAAAAATCTGCCCTATGAAAGCAACCTCCACTATTTCTCCGTGCCTAAGAGTTGTCAACATCCCGTTCTGCGCAACTTTTGGCCTGACTTCGGTCAGACAAGTCCGTTCATGCCAGCAGACGAATTCGGCTTCGCTCACTTCTTTTGTACATACGTTGCTTTATTAGAGACAGCATGTTATCAGTTTGGTTTTGATGCTGCTTCTGGTTTTATTTTGTGGGAAATTTTTTTGGAGCAAATTTAATTAAGCCTTTTGGGGAGAAAGGAAAAAAAAAAAAAAAAAAAGCTGGTACCTTTTTTCTACAACCTGGTAGCCTTTTGCACCTGTACATCTATTTTAGTGTATTAGTTTTGTACTAATATGTTAAACTTTATTGTCACATTTAAAGGACTGTATTTTCATACTTTTGCATTTTCCCTGTCACCTGCCAATTCCCTGTGTGCATTGGGTCGCACATTATGAAATGTATTTTCTTATGAGATAGTAACAATGCGTTTATTTTTTAATTATAGGAATTCCAAAGAACAGCACATCAAAATACTACACTTTTGGTTAGATTTTTTTTTTTTGGTTGGTTTGTTTGGATCTGAAATCTTCCTGATTTTTACAACTACAGCAAGAATCCAGTCTAATGTTTTGTTTGAAAAGTTCTGGCAGCTGGTCTTATCCTTCTATAGCAAGCCCACTTCAAGAATCGTATTTGGGTTTTTAAGAATCCAGGGGGATATTTAGGAGTCCAAATTCCAGTTGAAATTCGCTGGGATCTGACAGTCTGGTTTTCTGTTTGCCTTCTGGTTCAGCTGTGACCGTGGAGAACTCCGTGATCACCCGGAAGCGCTGACTAGACAGACTAGAATTGCTCATTCGCCCATGCAGAAAGAAATCTAGAAATACTGTAAAAAATGATGGTAATAACTTGTTCTTCCAGCTACCCGTACGCGGGGTAAGTGAAGACGGGAGTGCGGATTCCTGCTGAATCCCGGAGTGTCGGGAAGACGAGGCGTAGCGTCTCCGCTGTTGCCTGCAGGGCGACCCTCCGCGGGAAGGGTTCCCTGTCCCGCCGAGGTGACTCCGCTCTTTGCCTCGCTGTCTCCTGCCTACGCTTACAAAAGGGCTTCACTCTCAGTGGCGGCGCTCGGTGTCCCTCACCCCATCCGAAGCGTTGCCGACTTCGTGACCGCGGCTGCTCCGTGAACAAACTCAAAGCGAAGAGTAACTGCTCTGGCATCATGAAACGTGCGAAGCTTTAGCACTCTTAAATTACACTTCCGTTTTCCAACTTGGCTTTTTTTTTTTTTTTTTTTTTTTAAAAAGCACAGAAATGAGCTTCATCGATTAACGTGATACGAAGAGGGAATGATCATCATCCGGGCTGGCTCCCTGCCGTGGGCTGGGGTTAAGCAATGCGCCGGGTGCAACGGTTATAGTTGTTCAGTGGATCCTTAGTTCTTCCCATGGAGTTTTTACCACAGACTCATTGCATTTCGGGTAGGGATCCTGATGTCACTGCAGTGTAGTGATTACTGGTAAAGGCCTGTTTGGGGTTTTTTTAATTAAACACAGTTCCTAGAATGAAGAATTTCCCTGTAGCAGAAAACTTTAATCCCAAGTGTGACCTAAGGACTACTTTAAGGTTAGGTGGAGTTGTTTCTTGCAGTTCAAAATGCTTAATTCTATTTAAACAGAAATCTTGCTGCGACTTTACTTCTAGTTGGTGTCAGGTTCTGACCTAACCCTTTTCATTAAAGTGTGCAAGGCCTGGTAACAACACCACCATGTTACTGACGTGTACGGAATACTGCGTTTCCAAACTACCAAATAGCTTCTACGTAAGTGAAGATAGAGAGGTTTGAACCAAAAAAATCCTCCTGTCTCCTGCGTACGCACCTGTAGGCCTCCTGCGACAGCCCTGCAGACACTCCTTTCGAGATGCAGCCGTGGAAGGCGCGGTGTGGGACTGGAGGAGAAACTTAGCTGGACTGCGCAGGTGATGGGTCTTGTGCGTGAGGGGAGATAGATGTTCAGGGGCGTGGGTTTTTCCCCTCTGTCAGCCTTTTTAATCTAGATTTTCTTTTTTTGAGCACGATGAAGACACTTGGTGGTCCCAGCCTCACCGCCGGTAGCTCGTGTTTCTGTGGGGCTGCAGTGTAGGACGTTGGTGAGCGCGAGGAGGCGGCGGCGGGGGGACGGAGCTGCTGCAGGTTTGGGGCCTGGGGGCGGCTGGGTTTCCTCTGGAGGTTTGGGCACGGCGCTGTCTGACTGCGGAGCCTCCACGCTCGCCAGCGCTAGAAGCGTTAACTCGTCCCACACAAAACCCCTGAAACCTGCTGCATTTGTCATAATTACGTTGGTAGCTTAATTACTAAAAAGTCATAGCTGCCCTCAGAAGACTTCCTATTCCGATAATTTATTTTTTACCTAAAAGCATTAGATGTACTTTGAGAAAACTGTTTTAGTTGCCGTAGCTCGCTGTGGCACTGTGTGCCTGGACAGAGATGGGGCTGAAATCTACAGATGTAGCTTTTTAAGCTTGGAATTTGTGGGGACATGGCTGATGAAGGCTGAGGAGTTCTGAGGTTATGGCTTGAGGGAAATGGTGAAATGCTCTTTAGCTTCAGAATAAGCTGGTGAGAAATGCCTCTGGCGGGGGCGGGACGTGGCTGCATTTGAGAATACAAAATCGCTTCTGAAGTCTCAGAAGCTGAGCAGTATTAAAAAAGAGAATAAAGTGTTTAAAAGTAGGTGCAAAACAAAAGACAAGTCCTTCTGAGGCCACAGAGACAATCGGGCCGTGTAGACAATCTGTGTTTTCACTTGTATCTTTTGAGTTGGGAAGAAGATGGTGGGTTACGGCAGCTGATTCTTAGTGGAAAAGAAGGATTTCTCAGATTACTGGAACCGTATTTTTTGTACTCCGGCGTAGAATTTCCTGCCTGGTTGGACGTGTGGAGGGAGGGGAGAGGAACCGTGTTTATTCTTCTTCACAGAAGCGTTACTGGGAAGCTGGTGCTCGTCCCGCGTCCCGCTGGCAGCGCACAGGTACCCGTGCTACCCGCTGCTGCTGCTTCCCTGCCCCCTGAAACTTCTGGTGCAGAAGCTCCTTGTTTACATGAAGCACTTTCTGATTAGGCTGGAAACTGACATCTTTTCCTCCTGTAAATGTGGTGGGAGATAACAGATTACTGATTATCTTTGAGCTTGAGGATAGAGGTATGGACATGAAGTTTTCTTGGATGAGGAAGACTCGTGCTCCTCGTTCCATTCAAGAGAGAGCTCAGACTTTCATTTAGTGAGCAACATGCAAAAACTTCCTGTTCCCCTTTCCCTGACCCCCCTCCTCTTCTCCTTAATATATGAATAACTTAATTCCTGAAACAGATTCTTCCTTTGAAATGTTTTGTTGTTCCAGAGTTACTGTAGCTGTGTGTTAATAACTGCTGTGTCGATTGGCAGTTTCTTGTCGTATTTTTCTTGTTGTTGAGGAGTTTTGTTTCTGAAAGTTAAGGCTGTGGCCACCTGTACTTGTACGCCTTGGGTTTTGGTCCTGGAATGTCCCAAATGTTTGTCTTATGCGTTACCTTGGTTTGGGTTTGGTGGGGGTTTTTTTGGGGTTCTCTGGGGGGTTGTTTGTTTGGAAAGGATAACTCCCGCTGTCTGAGGCACTGCGCTCTCTTCTGGTAACGGTGTGCTTGTGTGGCAGAGGCGGTGCTGAGCTCTGCCCAACGCAGGGAACGGCCGAGAGAGAAAGTTCTAAAACCGTATTTGGGGTTTCTGTAATTATCTGTACTGCCAGAAGGTCGCCCTGCCTTCGGCAGCGTTACGGTTCTGTTTGTTGTCCTTGTGTTGTTACTGGTATAAAGTCAAGTGCCTTCAATGCTAAAGGCTCAGAAAACTTTCTTAAACTGACTTCACGTCCTATGCAAGTGTTTTTTCTACAACCTGCATAACCAGTACTTTGTAAAACTTGTTTACGCTTCAATTGTACATAGTGTTTTTTAAAAAAAAAAATAGTATTTTTATTTAGGTACCTCCAAACTTGAATTCTAGTCTTGTGTGATGCATTGTAAAACAATACATTTCTCTTTTGAGTACCATTACAGTTGTAAAAAGGTTTTCACTGGTTCTATTTTTCTACTGTTGCTGAGAAGCATGTAACACTGACTTTATCCTACGTATAGTTGGCATTTCAAATAAATGGCTTGTATAGAACGTGCTTGTGCGACGTCTTCCTTGGAACCAGGGCCTGCAGCAGCGCCGGCTGGTGGAACCCACCGAGCCCCGGCACTCCAAACTGTAAGGTGCCCTCTAACAGTAAAAGGCTCTTAAAACCAGCAAGGTTTGTTCCTTCTGGGGGGAAAAAAAAGTGCACAATAAACGCTTTGACCACCGAGGCTACGATACAAACCAGTGTAAAAAAAAAAAAAAAAAAAAAAAAAAAGAGGAATTCAAAATTAGCGGCACTGTTCAAACTGCTTGTTAAAAAGGAGAAGCGCTTCAGTGCAATAGTTCAGTGAGTTCTTCTGGCTGGAGCTTAATTGGGGGAGACCATTCGCTATTAAAGGCAATGGGGTTGCTGGGAGTCAGGGCGGAGATGGAGCCCTTGATGCAGGAAGTGTTTATTTTCTCAGCGGCGCAGCCAGACAAAGCCACTCATTAAGTACCGGCCTCCTCTCCCCGCATCAGCTGAACAGTCATTAAAATCTCTTCCACAGAAACAAGTGCTTCCCTACTTCAAAGAGACGGCTGAAGTTCTGAAGTGACGTCCAGCAGCAGAAAATCAAATCGGGACTGGTCCGGCTTTGATGTACGACTGAAAAACGTGGGGGGGTTGTGGCCTGGCATCAAGTGAGGGCGGGGGGGCAGAGGGAACTGTGTGGTCTTAAAAGTTTACTGACACCTTCGTTCCCACAGCCAGGGAGGGGAGTTTTAGGAGCAACTTCCTAAACTAGACAAATTTAATGCTTATTGTTAGAGGCTTTCTGTTCATTTTGCAACAATTTCTTCAAGGTCTGCTAACTTCAGGGAGGAGAGGCTGCCTCTGCCCAGGGCAGCCTTGGGGGAAGGAAGCGCAGCTGCATGGAAGAAGTTGGAAAGGGGGAGTGTTAAGGGCTGGGGCTGCTGCAGGTAACCTCTGCTCCACAAGTGGCCCAAGAATGGACAACGCGTGTTGTCAGCGTGGCCCCTGTGGTGTGAAGCTGTAGCTCCAGTAACTCCTTTGTGTGGAAATTACACACTTGGCTCAAAAACGTCCTCCCTCTGTGTGAGGCTGCTCATTCCTTGAGCACAGGGAGGGGTATTTCCCTGCACCCGGGCACCTCTTGCTGCTTTCTGATGTCCTGGGGGAGGACAGGGCCACTTGGAACACCCAGGGATTCGCTTCAGGGTGGTTTGAGCTCAGAGCTGGAGCCCAGGACAGCACTTTGGGCACCTTCGGTGAACTGCAGCACAGAGGAAACATCACCCCCTTCTGCTCTTTCTCCTGCTCGGCCCCAGAGATGGGTCTTGGCCCCATGGCAAATGGGTTGTTGCTGCCTTTGAGTGGCTCCTGGATGAAAACCAACCCCTACAGCAGCATGTCAAAAAAAAACGCAAGACGGCACAGGTTGAACAGTTCTTTAATTCGCAGGTATTTTAGTTCGCTATGCAGTTACAACTCCTGTAACAGTTGCTACATTAAAAAAAAAAAAAAAACCACATCCACTACCCCCAGTTAAATTTAAAAGCAACTAATCATTTTGCAGGAAACAAATGGGTGAGCTGAGCCCCTACGCTAGAACCAGCTTTTGTAAATAAAGTGGTCAGAAACTATTAATAGGGAGAATGATAGAGAAAGGTCTGATTTTCTTCTCAAAAGTGATTAATGTGGAAGCAGAATAGTAGCCCAACTACATAAAGCAGGAAGTAAAAAATTAGAACTTAAAGTATGTTTTGGGGTTTGTGGGTAAAGAAAACTAAAAACTACATTAGGCTCCAAACTTAGGCAAAGTCAGTATTTAATTGTAGCTAAGTGTAGATTCCTAAAAGTCTCATTAGAATGCCTGTAACAACACCCCCCCATGCTTAATTTGTAATTTAGTACGTCATTCCAGCGAGGGGATAAGGTTCATGTGACAAATTTCTGCATGTAAAACATGCCTGTACAATATTAGAAACAGAGTTTTTGAATTTATAAAAACAGAACCCTCTGATTTCTCATTTTTTCACCCGCCTAGGGAGCACTTCCAGAGCAGCCAGCGAGCGAGCCCGCAGCGCTCCAGTGCTGTTTGCTTCCCCAATCCCACCCCAGTGTTGGGACGTGGTTTCACCCAACAGCCATGGCCGAAGGCGGGCGGCTCGACCCTTCCAGGAGCGCAGCACCTACTCCCCCGTCGCAGTAGAGAGACGTGTCTTTGTGCGGGGGGCCTTCGCTAGAACCACCACACCCTGAAGTGGTGCTGCAGGAAGAAGGAAAAAGAAAAGCAGGAAAAAAGGAAAGCAGGAAAGCTTCAGTCTTGGAAAGCAGAGCGAGTGCGTGCTGCCCGCACTGCGGGGCCCACCCAGGCGGCAGCGCAGCGCCAGGCACAGTGACACAGGTGACAGGCCAAAGGGAAGGCGCGGTGGCACACCGTTGGTGTAACAAGCCGTCCTCCCCCCTGGGACAAGGCCAGCTTTGGGGGGAGCGCAGTCGGGCAGAACTGACATCCCTATAACTGCAAGGTACCTGCTAAGAACGCTTTCAGTCGCTACAAATAAGGGAAGAAAGAGACAAAACGAAGACGTTTCTTGGACAGTTGGATTTTGATGAGAAGCCAAATACTGGAGATGCCTCTTCTGTTTGCCAATGAGTACTGTTTTCCCAGCTGTCCTTTCCGCCCCAAACCCCCTCAGTCTAACTACAGTAGTACTGCATCCTGTTAGTCCGTCGTCTTTTCCGTGACTGAAATTCTTCAAAGAAGTGCTGAATGTCTTCTCTTTTAACCACCTGGGGGGAGCGATACAAAACCCACGTTGTGGTACAAGAATTCAATTAAATGATCCTTTTTTTTTTTTCTCCTCCTCGCACACCTCCCACATGCAACACACAAAGCGTACAGAAGCAGGTATCCTGAAATCTCTCCAGCAAAACATCTATCCTCTCCAACCCGAAGGAAATGATTAATGCCCGAATTCTATGATAAGAGAATACAAACAGGGAAACAAGAGCCCCAAAGGCAGAACAAGGCCATGCAGCAAAGCTCCCAAGGGTAATTCTAATGGGTCTGACCACTTGCTTTCATCATCAGACAAATTAACACAAAGCAAGATTTCCACTACCTCACTTCAGACTCACTACAATGTAACTAAGAACGGCAATTTAGCAAATAAGCCAACAAAATGCATGTGTTCATTAATAATAGCATGCAAATTCCTCCAAGACTGTTTGCCAATATTTAGTCAATCCTTATTCTTCAAACGGCTTAAATTCAATCTAAGAGAAAACATAAAGGTTAAGAGCTTTTTTTCCTGAATACTTTTCCTAGAGCAACAGAAGCTCCATTTAAATTTAAGAACTGCTCTCAGTACTTTCTAGACAGATTTCTGCAAGGTCCCTTTTGTCTTTTAACAGTGTCATTAAGGAAACACCACCTTTAAATTCCAATCAAATCAGGGACTTCTAATTCCTACTGCAGTACCAGCAACTCCAAGAGACAGGAAAAAAAAAATCATAACAATAGCATCATAGTATTCAACATCCAACGGTCCTTTAACAGTATTTGACCCTCAACGGTACTTTAAAATATGTTTTCTGGCAAACAAATTCTGCAGTTGCACCTTACCGTTCCCTCATCTGCAAATCTCCTGAGATAGTCCGTCAGTTCTGTCTTTAAATCATTGTATTCTGGACGGAAAAGCGAAGGCAAGGGAAAGAAAACAGAAAAACAAGATACTCAGCTTTAGTTTAACACTGGCTCAAGAAGACAACTTGTTCTACTTCCTCTTGTCATTACTTAGATTTACTTGAGACAAATCCAGGTTTGAACTGGATTATAAATAATAATAATAATAAAGATAATAAAAAGAAAGGCAAGTCCAGGTAAACATGAGAAGCCTAATAATTTATCAGACTAGCCTATGCAGTCTGAGTATCTGTTCCAGTGATCTTCAGAGAAACATATAGAAGTACAGTGAGTGAATTAGTACAATTAATTAAGACCACTGCTGTGTGGGCAGTGGTGGGAAGCCCTAACCTGTAACTCAGGACAAGTGTCCTCACCGGAGTGCAAGCCCCTCACTCCCAAGAGGGAAACACGGCTCCAGTTAGGAAACAGCCCAGCTTCGCGCTGGCTGGCCCTGCCCCAGGCAACAGTAGATTGCCAGCACAACACGACAGGGTAAAGGTAAACAAGCCAGAGAGCAGCAGTGAAAATTAATGTTTAAATATTCAAGTTACAAGAAATTACTATCAATACAACATCTAAGATGTCAAATAGGGGAAAAGTTCCCACCCCATCTGGTTCCTCGATGTAAGTGACAGTTGCAGGAACAGGCCAGTGAGGACAAACTTCCCCAGAGCAACCCCGACGGACGTGTTACCGTCTGTCACAGTCTGCTACGTGTGGCTGCAAAAGCCGTTTGGCACCACACTGCCAGACCTGACACTGATCTCTCACGGGAAACTGTTCAGTTGAAGTCTTAAGGCAGGTTCTAAAAATGAAGTTGTATTTACCACAGATGAGTTCTACTTGCTGGACTCTGTTCATGCTGTTAAGGGTGTCCATCAAAGGATCTCTCCTCTCTGTTTCTTGGTCACTGGTACCTTTATTTTCGTAAGCCAAGACGGTGTCACATTCATCTGTCAGGAACTGGACTTCAAGCTCTGCATACATTTTCTGGAGAATAAAGTAAAATTTAGTCTTACGTTACAAAACCTCGCAGATGGAGATGCTCTCCCCCAGTCCTTTTGGTGTTCAGTATCTCAAATAGTAACAATAAAAATAATAATGTAAATTTTAAATCCAGCATTTCAGACATCTCCCCATGATGACTTCCAAAGCAATACTGGATTTAAGCAGCAAAGAAAATACACACGTTTAGAAGCTCCTTCACGCTGTATTAATTCCAAAGGATTCAGTATGTTTCTTCATGTGGGGTGGAGGGGGCTTTTAGGTGTTTACACGCAGAGTAAGAACATTTACACAGATTTTACCTAAAAGCTTCTCTTTGAAGATGCTCTGGGAGCTCCCCCCTACCTCCCCCACCTCAGTGATGGTAAAGAAGACAGAGTACATACCAAACAGTCTGCACAGGTGCATAATTTGCTTCTCCAGTTCGATGGCCAAAAGGTGGCAGTATCTTTTTTTAAAAATTGTTTGCTTTGGAGTTCTTTCAGCTTGCAAACTGGCCCCTCGCTCTTCGTAACTACCTGAATTAAAACGCGAGTGTTCAGTGCTCTGTAACGTCACTTCAAATACATTCTGTTCTTTCCAGCATGTCATTTCCCTGATGCAAGATCCTTCTTTTGTCTCAGACACTTATTTTTATAAACTATCTATATTACCATTTCATCCACATGAGGATTCTGATGCAGTTTTAGCAGTTTCCACTGGAAATTTCTGTAGAAATTTACTGCAAAAGCCATAAATGTTTAAGAAATCAGAGCTGGACTATCATGCAAATGCATTATACCCCTGCATTAGAGCAAACTCAGGAGTCACCTCAGTGCAAAGGCCAGGTGGCCGACAAGAAGGGATGGATCTAACCCATCTGCAACAGACGTTACACCCTTGGCACCCACTTCTACAAGCATGTTCCAGGGCCTGCGCTGTGCTCCAGAGACCCCACATTTGAAGTGGCAGTGACTGAAGAGGAATATGGGAACAGGCTGAAAGCATTTACCTCTTCACCGCACCTATGAAGAGGTGGGCTTTGCTTCACCTGCCATCAGTATGAAGACATACAGGACAGAAAAGAAGGTCTGTCTTACCTCAGGACAGGCAGACCCAGAGCTAGTGGATGGCTCATTGAACTGTTCCATTTGCTTTTCCTCCTTTGTTTCTTGGTGTTCCACTCCACCTTCTTTTTTTATTTCTTTTTTCTGCTCTTCGCTTTCCTCAACCTTCAGGACAATCCCTTCATCTTCAAGGGAGTTCACTTTGGTCAAAGCAGGAACTGGAAGATATATAAGTGAAAGTACCATGCCAGACAGTGAACAGATGTTCTCTCTACTTTACAGTGCAGTGTCGAAGAGCACCTGGATCACTGGGTCCACTGCAGGGTCCTGGATCTACTCTACAGCTGTCCAAAGACACGGTGACCTAAGTACACAAAGAAACTGCTCCTTATTTCACCATTGTCTTCTTCCCCTCTCATGCTCCTAAAATATTCTGCTTCCCAAAATCTAAGTCTGAGGAGAGGGAAAAGGGCATCACAATCTGAGACAGTTCTATACCAAGGTGCTTGTCCTTCTTGACACCCCCAGATAGCTACCACAGGTTCAGTAGCTGTTGTGTACATTTTTGCTACTTTGTGTCAGTCCTTCATTTTCTCCAGACACACACCCCAAAAACTCCACCACAGATTAAATACGCTAACCGCTTCCTTATTTAAAGCAAGTTTTTTCTTTTGATGTCAATTCAAATGTGTGTCCTGTGATATAGCTGGTTAGAAGGAGAAACAAAAACAAATGAAAAGAAACATTCTGTACTCTATTTATATTAGAAAGAAGAGAACTCCAGGTAGGCCAGCTTGGAATCCTTAAAATTACCATTGACATTTCTGGCACATGAGAGCTCAATCACCAGCTGACATAAGCAACATTTAGGAGACTATGTGAAACTCGCTCTTTCCACAGAAAACACACCACCTACCCTTCTGATCCCGCAGAGACAACGTAGCAGACAGAGGCCTGGTGTGACCGCAGGGAACACGTGTCCCAAGCGCAGCCCCAGCCCTGCTCAGATTAAGGTTTTACACATTCATTTCAGGTCACTCTATCATTAACTCTCTGCTGCTCAGAGCCTCAGCTGTTTGCCTCATCGCTTCTCTTAGGATGGCTCTTCAGTTCTTTGACCCACTTTAGAAATTAAGTTTCTTGAGACGAGTATTAAGTTTTCACCAATCTGTGTGCTAGCGCATCTTTGATACAATAAACAGAAGAGTAAGCATCACAGAATTAAGATTTGGAATGAGAACTGCCTTATTTTTTTTTTACGGAACAGTTAGTTACTGCAGCCCCGCATGTTCCACTGCTGAAGGTGATTGTCCAATATAATGAGTATCATTTCTCCAACCACTCAAACAGAATTATGTCATTAATCAACCAAGTATGAGAAATACATGCTAACGAAATATTGGCTCAGATATCTTAATATTCTTTACCTGCTAACTGTGACGCGTAGGCCCATAGGAAATGGCAGTGATTCATGCAGGCTTGGCATACCATTTCATGGAAGTCTCCACTTTCAGGGGGAATTGCACCAAGATGCTACCAAAAAGAAACAAGCATGCAGCAGTGAAGCCTTCGCTGCAAATTAACAGACTCAACTCCAGGTTCAGAGAAAGTAAAACATCAATTGCCATCACATTTTCAGCACAAGCACACACTCCTGCTAACTTTCTACAACAATTATCAGTATAATTTAAAGGCTGGAAAGACCTGACAAAAATTCCAGGGGAAAACTGAAATAATTCTTTCTTTGTCTACAGCCCTTTATGCCTTCTACGTACCCAGAAATCTCAGTCCTATTTTTTTCTTTTTTCTGAACATTATTCTTCTGAACTGTCCTAAACATAGGACAGATAAAGACACCTACTGCACACTGCGCATTTAAACTCTTAAATAACTTATGATTAATTCCTTACGTGTACAAGATTGTAAGTCCTCATACTGAACTTGAGAAGAATTAGGTCCCAAAGCTCTCCATAAACTGGTGAGAGCAATTTAGGCAATTAAAAGCACTTACGGGCTTTCTTTTGAAAAGCACTCTTGCGAAGCTCACAGTGTGCAGCATAACATTCTTAATACATACATTTACACAAAAGAATCCTATACTTTATCTACAGAACCCATAATTGAAGCCAATCATCTTTTTTTAAAATTCTTTGATCCTGCAACTTCAAACACGGAATTTCACTCATGCCCTTTGAGGCACAAGAGGCTGAATCCTTAATGCTTACACGGTAAGTAGGGCACTCATCGGAGTGCTGAGCTGCTTTTAAAAGATTTCCCCAACGTTCGTAATGAGGAACCAACAG
This sequence comes from Fratercula arctica, assembly GCA_947846985.1. NCBI lineage: Eukaryota > Metazoa > Chordata > Aves > Charadriiformes > Alcidae > Fratercula > Fratercula arctica. The sequence goes on along the minus strand of CANTUZ010000005.1, from coordinate 53,358,659 downwards.
TGCAGTTTGTTCCTTGCTATTTACGGTAATTACAGTTTTAAAAGCATTCTTTTGAATGAAGAACTATTCAGGTAGTGGATAATGATGTGCTTCAGTAAGAATCTTCTTCTCACTGATTCTACTGATTAGAACTTTCCAATTAAAGAAACGGTTATAAAGTTATTATTTTATTCTGCAGCAGTAACCTTCAGAAAGGTAGAACTCCTCTTATTATTTTTGGACTGGAGTGGACAGCAGCACAGGATTAAACTTTCAATATTCCTTTGCACAGGATGAAGAGAAATAACCTTAGAATTTGTGTCATAATCTTTTGAGAAGTACAGCAAACCTTCACAACTAAGACTAACCATGCAAACTTAACTGACACCAATTTATTTCTATGCAAATGGCAGTTCTGCTACTTATAAATTCCTTACCCTTCCATGGAACCAGTCTTCACAAACTATGCATTGGATCATCTCATCTGGAATCTAGATGAATGGTCACATTATTAGCATTAATAGCAACCTCCAGAATCTTTCACAAGCAGTATTATGCAAAGCCTGCTCAAGTGAATTCCATTTCCCTCTTCACTCACCCACAGGGAGCTGCCATTAATAAGTAGTTACTGCTTCATTAGTCAGTTTGCTTCCCTAAAGTTCAACAGCATATGTAATTTGTCTTACTATCAAGACTGTGGAAATTCCCATTTATTATTACAAAACTAGTTTTCCCAGTAGAGCAAGACATTCTCACACAAAAGAGCTGATAAAAGTTAATACTCTATTGGTATTTTTCTTCCTGTAAACAGAAATGCATCAACAGGCAGCTTAGCAAAGGAAAGATATTGATACTCATGATGTCATCAGGCTTATATAGGAATGCCAGAATCCTAACTTAGCTGTCCACAATGCAGTGCAGTACAAACTGCTTTGTTACGAAACAATTATTTATGATTTCTTTAGAAACGTTTAGCTATCTCTGAACTGCAGAGAGGAGAGTTTATAAAATACTTTTTTGTATTTGAAAGATTTGGGCCTTCCTTATTCTTTAAAACACCTAACTTCTGACTGCAAATAAAAGTGTGCATGTGCAAACCAAGTGGTATATTTTAATACTTCAGACGGAGAAAAAGTGTTGTGACTACCATAAAGGAAAGCTAAAGCCAGTGCTACAGGACAGACTCTCCCCATGCCAGAAGCCTTGTCAGAGCTCTGCTGCTGGCACGAGGAAGCAGATTCTGGTCTCTGCTAACATGCACAATGTGTTTATTCTGCGCTTGCCACATTTCTCAAGACGCTGAGAAACCCACCCCATAAGGGAACTCTGTAACTTTAGAGAGAGGAAAGCAGAGAGAACTGCATCAGTGTTTTTTGTCCAAATGATGGTTTGTCCTCCTCATCTGTCTTTAAGGCATAAACATATTGTACCATTTAGAAAAAAAAAAAAAAAGGTAAAGTAATTACTTTATACAGCACATGACAACCAAAAGCAATATGGAACATAAGATTTCTTAAAGTTGGATCTTCCCTGCAAAGCAGCTCAGCAACTACTCTCTGCACAATATTTTGCAGAAGTACCATCCATATATGATTACTACTGGGTTTTGCATTTCTTACCTCATCTTCAGGATCAGGATAAGGTCTTTTACAAGTACAGTATAATCCGTAGAAATTGTCATTATACTTATTTCCTGAATTCACCTTGCTCTTTTCCTAGAAGGAAAGGAAAAAATGTCTCAATAGGCAATGCAGCGAAAAACAAAACACTGGAAAGATGTATCATCTAGAAAAACCCGATTCCTGTTCCACTTTAATTCCTAAAAGCAATCACTATACTCATCAGCTTGAAGATCAAAAAAAGAAAAATATTATCCAGATTCCTATGCTATACAGTGAGCAGCAGATTGGGCAGATGAGGAATACTGAAGTTCAAAAGGAAAGAGGGAAAACTGTCTTTCCAGCTTTGCAACAAATGGCAACTGTAGTGTTTTGTTAAACTACTGCTAATCTAAAACAATGTAAGAGTTTTCATCGACAACCACGCCCTCCTGCTGCCATTACAGCAACGTCTATAGATTTATTGTGCACCTTCCCCTCCATTTTTTTAAACATTCAGACTGTGATCCAAACCCAAGTTTGTTTAATCTTACCACTGAGCTTCCACTAAATTCTATGTCATATAAACCTCACTCTACAGGAGAGGATTATCTAAATTACAAAACATGCTGAATTAAATTCAATTACAAGTAATCCCATTTAAAAGAAAAAACAAAAACAACTAATACAGCTGCAGCCAGAGGGCTTCAGAACTGCACGTATTTGCAGCCTAAGGCCAACATCGGCCCCGGCAGAAACAGCTGTGACCATTTATGATGTTACTACAAAATGCTTTCTACTGCTATTCTGACAAAGGAAGAATGGAAAATGCGAGCACCTAGCATCCACGAAGTCAGCCAGATTAATGGATGGATGCTGAAGGTCACCTAACCTGTACAATTGATTTTGCACTGAACAGAAGGAGAAGGAACAACCACGTGATCCATTTCATTGGCACAAATGAGAAACAGTAACATCTTAAAATTGTCACAGGTGTCTCTGCAGGGATGACTGGACTGTAGCCCCAGGCTGACTAGCTCTGGATCTGTCCCAATTCTGCCAGAACAAAATGAGCATACACAAAACCACTTGCTGTTTCTACATTTGGACTGTTATTACGCTGGGAGCGGCACTGCAGGCAAGCCAAGCAGCTTCCTGACGCCTCTTCCCACAAGATTACGAACTACTTGACGAGTCCAAAATGCCGAGAACTAAAGCACAGGGAGCTTAATACAGTAAAAAACTATACTATCAGTAGGCTCCGGTGACAACCTATCAAAAAAGATTAGGGCACTAATGTCACCAGGAAGAAGGGGAGGGAACTGTCCCTTAGCAGCAGCAGCACCTTAAATTTCCTTAATGTAACTGCAAAATCGCACCCCAAAAGGTTCTCTTGAAGCCAGCTTAAAGCTAATGAGATGTATTAGTGCAGGCACCACAACATGTTTGTGGCATTACGCTGAGCATGGATGCAGAACTGCTGCATTCACGGATGACGAGGATCAAACATCCTCTCTCCTCTCAACATTTCCCTTTAGTCCCTCAGCAGTTTTATCTCCTGCTGTAATACTCCCACCTTGTTTAACTTGTGGGGAAAAGCAGAGGCATCGCATGAGTCAGCACCAGCTGAGGCAAGGCACCAACCTCCCAAGACTGTTATTTTGGTTCTGTGTGTATGAAACCTGTGTCTAAACTTACTGGGAGCAACTTGCACTGCAGATTTTTGAACTTGCTATTTCCACAGTCACAGCGGAAGTTCCTGGGGAGAAAAACATCGCATTTCAGGGTTTTTATTAGCTGAAAACACATTAAATTTTTGTGTTCCTAACAACTCCCTGCAGTTTATTAGAAACTATAAAAATATTCTTGCTGTTATTTAACACCAGCATCAGTTAGAACTGACCAAAGGGCCTCGCAGCCCTACCCTCTCACATAGTGCTCTAGGCAGATCTCAGCTAACACCACCAATTGCAACAGCGCGTGGCTGGGAGAGCGCAGTGGCACAGCTAACCCCGGGTGCTGCAACCACCACACTCAAAAACATGAGCACGTGTGTTGGCGAAAGAGGAGTGTGAACTGGTTGGTTTACGCAGCCTGGACCCACGAAGGCGATTAAGCTCTTGTCTCTGACTCAGACACCTGAGCTCTCACTTAAATAGGACTGATATGCCAAGTGAATGGAGGGAAAAGGGTACCTCAGTGACCCAACCTGGCACTACAGGGGGATCTGGACAGGCTGGAACGATGGGCCGAGGCCAATGGTATGAGGTTCAATAAGGCCAAGTGCCAGGTCCTGCACAACAGCCCCATGCAGCGCTGGCTGGAGAGCTGCCTGGCGCAAAAGGGCCTGAAGGTGTTGGTCAACAGCCAGCTGAACAACAGCCAGCAGCGTGCTCAGGTGTCCGAGAGCATCCTGGCTTGTATTGGAAATCCTGTGTCCAGCAGGACTAGGGAAGTGCTTGTACCTCTGTACCCACAACTGGTGAGGCCCCACCTTGAATACTGTGCCCAGTTTTGGGCCCCTCACTACAGGAAAGACACTGAGGAAATAGAGTGTGTTCAGAGAAGAGCACAAAAGCTGCTGAGGGGTCTGGAGCACAAGTCCTATGAGCAGCAGCTGAGGGAGCTGGCATTGTTCAGCCTGGAGAAAAGGAGGGAGACCTTATCGCTCTCTACAACTACCTGGAATGAGGGTGTAGCTGGGGGGGGGGTCCGTCTCTTCTCCCAAGTAACAGGCAATAGGACAAGAAGAAACGGCCTCAAGTTACATCAGGGGAGGTTTAGGACAGATATTAGGAAAATTTCTTCACTAAAAGGGTTATCAAACACAGGAACAAGCTGCCCAGGGAAGTGGTTGAATCACCATCCCTGGGGGTATTTAAGACAGGTAAACGCGGTGCTGAGGGACATGATTTAGTGATGGTTTTGATTTGATGATCTTTGATGACCCTTCCAACCTAGACGATTCTATGACCTCCGCTACCCGTGCAGTTTTGCTGGGAATGCTGTACTTTGTAGGAGTTTACACATTTGCACGCTGCGCTACCTCACCGAAACGCATTATCCAGCGGAGGATGCTCTGGGGAAATCCCCCTGGCTGGCTCCCCCCGTGGAGCGGCCCAGCACCAAGACGGGAAGGTGTCCGCCGGCAGGAGGGGGCGCCATGAGAAGGGCACAAGGCCCAGGGCCACCGTGGGGTCCCGCCGGCCGCCGCCTGAAGGGGCGCGAGCCGGCCCCGCCCACCCCCCCGCGCACGCGCGCTTCCCGCCGCCGCGACGGGCGCGCGCATCCGCCCCGCCCCGCCCCGCCCCGCCGGTACCTCTTGGTGTAGAGCTCGAAGAGGCGGTGGGTGCCGTGGCACTCGTAGCTGCAGGCCAGGCAGATCCCCGCCGGCTCCCCGCCGGGCGGCGTGCAGGTGCTACAGGCGTACAGCGCCTGCCGCTTCACCGCGCCCTGCGGGGCGGGCGGCATACAGTGGAACCGGGAAGGGAGGAGAGGGGGGTCCCGGCACCGGGCGGCCCCGCCCCCAGCCCCTCGCGCCGAACACAAAGGCCCCGCCCCAGGCCCTCTGCCCCGCCCCCAGCCCCTCGCCCCAATCCAAAGCCCCCGCCCCAACCAATCGGCCCCGCCCCCAGCCCCCTTGGCCCCGCCCCCAGCCCCTCGCCCCAATCCAAAGTCCCCGCCCCAGCCATTAGGCCCCGCCCCCAGCCCCTCGCCCCCAATCCAAAGCCCCCACCCCAGCCCTATCGGCCCCGCCCACAGACCCTCGCCGCGACTCACAAGGCCCCGCCCCCCGCGGCGCCTGGCCACGCCCTCGCTCTCCGGCCCCGCCTACCAGCCCCGCCCACGGTGCTTCCCCCCCCCCCCCCCCCGCGGCGCCCGGCCCCGCCCCCACCTGTGAGTAGCTGCACCGCTCGTGGTCGCTGCCCCCCAGCACGGCCCGCGCCTCCTTCTCCAGCTCCTCGTTCTCCGCCAGCACCTCCGCCAAGGAGACCACCGGCTCCTCCGCGCCGCCGCCGCCGCCCGCCGGCTCGGCGCCCTCCGCCGCCGCCGCCTCCATCGCCGGGACGCGAGGCCGAGGCGGGAAACACGCGACCGAGGCGCCAGGGGGCGCCCCAGCGGAAGCGGAAGGGCGCCCGCCCCACGTGACGGCGGGGCGGGGCGGGCCCGGCGGCGGGATGGAGCTGGTGGCGGAGCTGCGGGGCCGCGACGGGCGGACGCGGTCGGTGCGGGTGCCGTTGCCGCGCCCGGCGGAGGAGGAGGGCGAGAGCGGCCAGCTGCGGGAGCTGCGGCGGGGCCTGGCCGAGCTGCAGCAGCGGGTGGTGGAGCTGCTGGCGCCGCTGGTGCAGGAGGAGAGGGAGGCGGCGGGCGGCGACGGCGGGGGGCCGCCCGGTGAGTGGCGGCGGGGGCGGGCGGGCTCTGGCGGCCCCGGGGCGGGCTCTGCTCATCCGCCCCCCGCTTGAACCCCGGGCAGGTAACGACGAGGACGATGAGGAAGAGGAGGAGGATGACGATGATGAAGGCAAAGACAACATGGACGCTGAGGCGGGCGCCAGCGACCCGCCTGCGAAGCGGACGCGAGTTCAGCGGCTCTGACGGTGGCGCTGGGGACCAGGTTGAGGCCGAGAAAGGGAGGCTGCGGGTGCCGGTGCCCCGGGCCGGGGCAGGCCGCAGGCGCCCCCGGCTCTGGTGTTCCTGGTTTAAAAGCGAAATGTTGCTCCTGACACGATTTTAACGCGGGAGCCTTAACAAAGGGCCGCGCCGTGGCCTTGGTGGCGTGTTGGTGACAGGGACCCCTGTACGGCGAGAGGAACCTTGAGAATTGACAACTATAAAATGTTGTCACAAGTCTCCCGACTGCTACATTTCTAATGGCTTTTTTCCAAGTCATAACATTTCTTCACATGAGTTTTGAAGTAATAAAATCTGGAAAGAGTTAACTTTTTGCAGATGTGATCTTAAAGTGGTACAAGACCCAGGGAAGTTGTGGCTGCCCCATCCCTGGAGGTGTTCAAGGCCAGGCTGGACGGGGCTTTGAGCAGCCTGGTCTGGTGGGAGGTGTCCCTGCCCAGGGCAGGGGGGTGGGACTGGATGATCTTTAAGGTCCCTTCCAACCCAAACCATTCTTGTGTGTGTATGGTTGGACTCGATGATCTCAAAGGTCCTTTCCAACCGTGAAGATTCTATGATTCTAGAAGACAACTTATATTTGTATGGAGACAAAGTACACTATAGTATTCAAAATAAAAACACACCTGTAGGACTCCATCCATTCCCGAACAGTCCTACAAAAATCCTCTACAGTCCTGCAATGAAAGATTATTTTCCCCCGCTATCTAAAAGGCTTATTTTATTCACCCATCAATCATTTTCCTGGGAAAGGTCATAGACAAAGCAGATTGAAAGAGTTGGGAATCTCGGTTTCAAAGAAATCCTCAGTTTTTCTGACAGCCAGGAAAGCGACAAGCCGGTCCAACTTTGGGAATTATCTTTAATATTCCACAATTCGAAACTGCTGTCTGTCCTAAGCATGTTTTCTCCAAGTGTTTGGGGTTTTTTTCATGCAGTGGTCAATCTTACATACTTTCTTCCATCACTGAGTTTTATCCAGGTGGATTTTAAGGGTCATTTGGTAGCTGAGTCAAAGTGAAGAGCAAAACTTAATATTCTGCCTACGCAGAACTCTCAGCTTGGCTTAAAAATAAGAAAGGAGCATAGTTATTTTTGGAGATGCTTTCTAAAACCAAAACTTTGGGCAGATCCTAGGGCAAAAGTAGCAGGCTTTTACACTGGTTGCTGTAGTTTATTTTACAGGGGAAGAAAGTGTAAATAGTGAAGTAACACCTACGAGTACATGATGTGTAACAGTTCTTGGCTGTATAAACCAGCATAACCCAATCCCTCTGCCAAGGCAGCTTGTTCTTTCTTTTGATGACAATGCAGATATTAAACCTGACTGATTTAATAGCGCGAAAAGCAATTTTTTTCTCATTTCTGTATGTTCCACTGGCAGAATTTGTTTATGTATTATGGAAACTCAGCAAATCTTGAGACTTGTGCACAGCAGACAAAGTATGAGAAGAAATTATGAATTTTTATGAGCACAAAGTTGCCTGTTTGAAATGGCGGGGGAGCCAGAAAAGAGGTTCAGTAAACGTATTTTGGACATCTTTACGTACTTGTATTGTAAGAAACTCACCCCCCCATTGTTCTGTTAGTAGATAGGACAGAGGCGTAACTGCAGAGAAAAGACCAACTCTGAAAACTAGTGAGTTGCTGAGGACTTAGGGTGAGAGAAAATGAAACATTAATTCTCATCTCTTGTCAGGCTGCAAAATCTTAAAGTGGTAAAATGCTTAAAGTGTTTTAGGATAGATAATTTATGGAAGGAAGTGGCTTATCAAAATGGCAAAGGCAACATTTAGTAAAAAAAAAAAGCCTGTGCTAAAGCAATGGCAGCTTTTATGAGCTCTGTTCTGCAGCTTTGGAAGCGTGTTGTAGAGCGACATCTGAGAGCACCATATTCCTTTTTTTTTTTTTCCTTTTTCTTTTTTTCCACCTCCCACTCCTCCAGACTACAGTCCTAACACCCCAACAACGGTGGGAACTGTGGGATGGCTAAAAAGCAAAAATTAACATTCAGCATGAATTTGTGATCTTTAGTTAATAAATAAATAAAATAATATAATATTTATTTATTTAATAAATAAAAAGATACTTATTAGGCACTCAGATAGTTCTGTGAGGGAAAGGGGGTGATCCCACCATTATGCCTGATAATCAGCACATTGTCTAAAATTGCAAGATTCACTCATTATTTCCATTAAAAAGGCCTGAATGCCATTCACCCATTGCAGCCGCTGTGTAATTCCCACTCATTCTAGCTTAAAAGTTAATTTATACACAAGCTACTCCAGATAGCATATTCTCTCTAAAACACACAGTAATCTGGCAGTTAGGACATAATGTATCATGAGGCTTAACGTATGGCAACGAGGTTAACACCCAGCAGGGTAAGCAACTGAGCAGTGGTTTTGGGCACATCCACTAGACAAAATTCACTGGGCTAGTCATGGGCTTTGAGGACTGAGAGTTGAGCAGAAGTACCTTCTTGTGGCTGTAGCATTTTTGTTCTTCCCAGAAGAAACCTGTACCTTAGGGCTAGCTTTAAGGAGAGCTAAGATGAGGCAGTTCTTACAAATTAACTACCTGACAAAGTTATTAAACTGCTTTCACGCATTAGGTCATCTGTAGAAAAGAGGTTCTTATCCAAGACTGGCGCATGAAAAGCAGTGTATTTTAGAAACTAATAGAATAATAAACTAGAAAGCATCCTTTGAAGAAGACAATGGACCTGGCAAGAGAAAATAAGGGGAGTTAACAGGTATCCTGCACAAAACAGAAAGTTTTGTTCCAAGGATAATTCAATCCTTGTATTTTTAATTAAAAAAAATATTCTACTTCGCTGCTGGAAGAAACGTGTCAGGAGGAACACATTTTATCGCAACTTCTGTCCAAGTTTGAAGGGCTGCAGCCTGAAGTGATGCTCTTCACTGGACCTGCTCTCCCATGGGAGGAAACGGAGAAGAACACTCTCAGCAGCAGTTAAGAAAATGTGGCAGACATTTCCCTGGGCCAGGATGGGACTGTCAGGTGAAGGTCAAGCAACGAATGAAATGAACACTCAGACTGCCCGGAGTGATCCTCACACAGTCCAACAAAGCTTTTCTTTGTGATACAGACACAGTGAAAAGGAATCCAGGGTAGGTGGCACTACGAGTATTAATCAACCTTGTGTTACAGCTACTCGCTTTCTTGGCAGAAAATTTAAGCTCTGAATGATTGCTAAGCTGGTAGAGGTTAGCAATCTTCTGAGGACTTCATTACTGCCTCTATTATTACAGCTTCTGCTTTAGGAGAGCTAACTCATTTTAAAAGAGTATGAGTAAAAATAGCTTTCCCACCCCTACGTGGAAGTTGTAGCAATTCATCTTCTCTGCCCACTCAGTGAAAAGAACTAAATGGATCTGTATGAGTAAGTTCTAGTATAAGCTAGTCTCACATCTTTTATTAATGCCACTGCTGTAGAAAGAGATTTGCGCTATTATCTGTCATTTACAATCAAGAACTAATTGAGAAGTACTGTAGGCTTTAAAGAGGTTGTAAAACTTCTTTGAGCTTGGTTATCTCAAAAGCCTACAGTACTTCTCAATTAGTTCTTATGTCAGTTTGTGTCACAGGCAGTTATTTTCTGTGACTGAGACCTAATCAGCCTTGACACTATACACAAATCTTCAGGATAATCGAGCTTAAAGTTATTTCACCGCTACTTCTCAAAGACTACAGTAAAAAACAATTTAATCATTAATTTTTATCGTGTTTCCTTTACTTTGTGGGTAAGACTTCACCTGTTGATGTGCCACTAGTGCCAAAAATACTGGAAGCAGCAGGGGAGGTAGCTCTCCTCTTCTACTCCTGTTGTGTAGTATTCCTATGCACTTTGTTAATTAATAGTTTATACTAATTTTCTCCATTGCCGCTTTCCACCCCAAGCTCAAATCCTTAGAGGCACAGCATTTGCCTGAATTAGATTGTGTATCTTTCTGTGGTCAGTTGTAAAGCTTGTCAACAGCTTTAATCTGAAAACAGGCTTCTGATGGAGAAGTCTACAAACACCAACCTCTGCTCGGTAAGTCACCGCCGCGCCCAGCACGTGCTCCGCATCCAGACAGCTTGCCTCATCGCATCAGGCGCCCTGACAAATTTGCTAGAGGCCACATGCTTGCACAACAGAAACTTAGGCAGTTTTTCCTAAAAATGTCTATTTTTGATGCTTCCTCTTACATTGTTCTTCTTTAAATAACTCCACCTAGTCACAACACAACTGCTGAGTTTAAAAACTACAGCATCAAGTTAAAAAACACAGTCCAGCCAGAGGTATCTCCCTGTTAATGCAAAGGCGGAGAAATGAAAAACAGGCTCTGTTGCACCCAGCCAGCCCCATAACATCAGGCTACAGACAAGTAACTATGCACAGAGCATAGGACAAGAAAAAAGATCAACCAAACACACGCACTCAGGGAAAGGCAGGAGAGTAAGCTACAGCAGCTGACCGCCAGCACTGCTATCTAGCAACAAACATATGCAAAAAAAAAAAAAAAAGCGCCATTGATATGTATCTGCAGTAACAGACTTCTGTTTATAAACATTGAAAAGTTTTTATTTTATAGATAAATAGGATGGTGATTTTTAAAGTTAAGAAACAACAAAACTTAAAAGCTCTGACTCCCAAAGATACAAGTCAGAGTTTATACTTTAAGTCTTACTCCAGCATATTAAGGTGGCAGCTTCCTCCTTTTCATATTGCACTTAGAAATGAAAACCTTCTTGTAAAGGCTACGTTGTTTTCAGGTCCTAGCACCGATGCTGGCAACTGAAACCAGTGTCTTAAAATATCTCCAAATGCAAACAGAAAGTTTAAGGTGTTGTCAACTGCCATGCTTAAACATAGCAACACTGAAAATAGTGTTCTCTTCCCAAAGCAAGAGAAAGCTGATATTCTCCAGAATTCCCTTAAAGGCATCAGAAATGGATTAGCATTTGTGATGATTAGGTACCGACAATCGCATACAATTCAAATGATAACTGAGGAGTTTAGTTCATAATTGTTTTGGGCCTACTGCTTTTGAAGAGCATATTTTGCACTGTTTTCACATTTGGAAGGTTACTTCCATCGTGGCTGGCTCAAAAATTTAGTTATTTTAAGAAGAAACAAAAAAAGGACAAGAAGAAAGAACAGATGCGATGTTATTCAAAATACACAATCTCGTAGTTAGCATTAAATGCTATGCCAAAATGGCACTGAAAAATAGAGGCTGAAACTATGGTAAGAAATCTCAGTGGAATTTCAGTATGACTGAAGAAATTTGCATTCTTGGCAAGAATGAGAAGAAGGTCTCTTATGTCTTCAAATTTCTGGAAGAAACATGATTATCTGTCATACAACCTGTCTGCAGCATCCCCCCAACCTAGCACCAGTTAACTTTCCCAAATTCAAAGTTTTTCCCCAATACATCAGTGCTCCCACAACATGGTTTTGCATCACGTCCGGAGTGAAATTAGAACAGTAGTAAATTCCAATCACTTGTAATTTTATCAAAGGAGATTTCTATAGATAGGAGAAGGAAACACAAATTAAGCTTTGTGCAGATGATAGGCCAATGCCAGCATAAGCTGATTTTAATGTCTTAGGAAAAGGGTTTAAAGCACCAACCTCCAGGCTTATGCCACCCCTCACTGCCTACCTGTTATAGCACGGTACTGTTGTGGCCACTGAAAAAAAAAGTATGCTACCACAGAAAAAAAGTACCTTTTTCCCTTTAAAGGTTCGCACAAACTTTATTCTTTGCTTCCCGTATTTATATCTAAACTTATTTTTAAAAAATTCCTTAAAAACCAGCACTGATGTAGATATTAATTACTTTAAATAAAAAAAAAAAAAAGAAAAAGCAAAGAATTGCGTTAAGTGCAGCTTTTATAATCATGTTCTGATTTTTTTTCCTTTTACATTTACCACAAAAGAAGTATCTTTTCATTGATTTTACTCCAAGGGAAAACAAAGGAAATCACTTTTTTTGCACAGAGGAGTAAAGTCACAGACCAGAAACTTATTTCCCCACAAGACGTTTCAGATGGAGTGTTGCAATTTTGCATCATTAAGGCAAAATGAGGAATCCTTCCATCAAGTGTCACATAGGGCTCTCCCACTCTGGCCATTCTGATATAGACCCATATTTAAAAACCTTTGTAGTTTTTTTTTTTTTTTTTTTTAAATAGAAAACAGTCACTCTCTTCATTGCTTAACAGTTTGAAAGAAAAGGCTCTTCCAGCCTTCACTCAGAACTTCAGTCTTGTGATTAGATCAGGCATATGCAATTGCTTCAAAACAGTTACGGAAACTAGAAATTGAGTTAAGTGTCAATCAGTTGTAATCTACTGATCTGATTAGAGGCCTTCACAAATGTTTGATGACGATTGCAGATAACAGCCAAGCAGATAGGAATGATGCAATACCCAACAGTTTTGGGGTCAGCTCTTGTACAGGAATAGAGGAACAAGAACATCTGTAAATATGGTATTAAAAATATTATAGTCCACAGCCAAAAAGGCAAGGATAGCAGTCGTACTTTTAAGGAGTGCGTCCATGTGGTTCCTTCCTGTGGTTCCTTGGGGTGTTGCTGAATGTGCTCCAGTGCTAGTTTGTTGTAAGTCTCATTGATTTCAAAGACGTAATAAAAAGCTGCAGCACTTGCTAACAAGTACAACCCCACACCAATCCATCCCATCCTCTGGCGGAAGTTCATCATTCTCCATGCTCTGCACCTGGAACAAAAGGCAACATATACATTCAGTACAGCTTGGAGAAAGAGGGGACACAGATGAAGCTTGGTTTTCACAAGTTAACTTTTATAACTTTTCATTACACAATAGTAAAAACAGCGCACACATCCATTTCTGAGGACCGGAGTTCTCTCTACATCAGTGAAAACCATACTACTATGACAGCAACAGGCTAACGGTAATTACACACAATGCTCCATCGATGGCTCCGTCTAGTTTTAAGTCTTACTAGCTATCAAGTTATCCCAGGCTAAAGTCAAGTACTGAGCAAAGAAAACAGAGGTTATGAACTGGCTAAGTTACTCACCCCATCTGCCCCTGGTGTCTCTAGCCACAGGGTGGGGATAATACCAGACTTTCTATAAATATGGAAAGTTTATAAGGTTCTTTGATACCTGCAAGACAAACATGCTGATAGGCAGCCAGTACCAGGAGCATCACTGCTTGTTTGCAGTGCAGCAACATCCAGTTTTATTAAACTCCGAGTGCCCACCTATGAACCCTATAAAAGGATGTTTTCAATTTGAACAAGAGAAGATCTATACTAATGGTATGTATTTGCACACACGATGATACTATAAGCATGTTACCTGCACCTCACTGTATCTCTGCTCTGCCTGCGTGAACAGTTGCAGTTTTCCTTCGGGAGGAAAGGAGCTGAACATCTGTACTAGTAGCTGACTAGGCACAGAACAAACCAGACACCAGTCAACTGACACTTTTCAGAAGAAGCACAAATTATTGAAACATCACAGACACTACTGGGCTCTATTTTATCTGCACAAGATCTCCGTCTTGAGATCTTGGTGTATGGGTCTTGGTGACTTAAAACACTCTTCAAACCAGTCACAAACACTCTAGCTGAAGTACCTCCACTCATACCAAAAAGTCATCACCACCTTCCTTCAAAATAGGGAAAGGTAGAACCATCGCTTCACTGCAGCTGGTTAGAGTTCTCCTAACAAATATGCTTTTGTTAGGAGTTGGTTTGGGGTTTCTTTTTTTTTGGGGGGAGGGGGAGGAGGGGAGGAATGGGGGGGGTGTTAATCTTCCCTACCTTTTTTAGGAGAGGGGTAAAATCAATTTCTGCAGTACTGTTTCAAGCAAATATATCAGGCTTTAAAAATACTAGGCAGAAATGCTTATTTAAGGATGATTTATGCATACAGAACAATAATTATTAATCTGAGAGAATTTACCATAATTGATTAAAAAAAATCATTACACCTTTCTAAACTCCCCCTTCCTGAGGCCAGAATAATCTGTCGGGTTAGCAAACTTGAAAGACTTCCCAGTTTTCTGTATCTGAAGGATATCCTCAATCCTGACCTGATAGAATCTGATCAGGGTCACCCTGGAGTTCTGGCCCTCACACTGCTGCTAGAAGAGTCAAACACACAGTGGAAGTAAATACCTGAGAATGCCATTACTTACACCTGTGACAGCTGTTTGGTGTTTAGCTTATACTTCTATACAGCTTAACAGTATGTTTTCCTTTAAAACACCAAGTTAATACTTTTTGTAGGACAACCGAAAAATTTGTGTACGAAGATGTTAATCCACTGGGTAAAAACTTAAATTCCAGAGTCCATGTTTACCCAATAGTTAAGTCACTATCCGTTTTTTCCAGTAGTTAGACATTTCGGAAATGGCAAAGAAGTAGCTGCCTTCAGAGAAAATAAGTCTTCAAAAGGAATGCGCATATTGAAAGCACAAACGCTATTAAAATTGCAGTAGATTTAGGAGTATTGGAAGTACATACACTGTGAAGTTGCAGTACACTTAAGAAGGTAAACATTAGTTTTTTCTCCTGCCCTCGCTAATCAGCGGTAATCAGAAGAGAAGCCTCGGCCCTGGGTTACACCGAGAGGCCGAGATAACGCTTAAGAGTTTTCTCATTCTTATTTTCCGCTTCGAAACACGATTTTCACTTGCAGCTTTCAGAGACCCCCGCAGTGCTTCCCGCAGCCGCTCACCCCCGTTCCGCCGCTGCTCCGGGGCTCTCCTCCCGCAACAGGCCGCTCAAACCGGCCGCTAGCGACACCTTCAGCGCTCAGCCCCCACCCGGCAACCGCTCGACCGGGCTCCGGGAGAGAAGCGCTCCGCCGCAACCGACCCCAGCGGCCGCTTACCTTCCTCTGGCGGAGAAGGAGGGAGCGGGAGGGCGGCGGCAGGCGGCCCGCTCCCCTCAGCCCTCACCGCCGCGCCGGGAGGCGGAGGGCCCCGCCGGCCCGTCTCGCCGCTGCCGACCCGCCGCCATCGCCGCCCGGCCACCGCTCCGGAACCGCGGCGCTTCCGGCATGGGGAAAATTACTTCCGGTGCACGCCCGTCTGCATCCGGGACGGGGCCGGATTGGCCGGCGGCCATCTTGGCTCGGGCTCGCGCCCGTCCCCGTCAGTGGCGCCGTTAGCCTCGCCCAAAATGGCGGCGGGTCCGTCTCGTTGCTCGTCTCCTCTGTTCACCCTTTGCTTGCTGCCGGCCCCGAGCCGCCGTTGTTTCACCGCTAGTGCCCCTTCATATGGTGGTGGTGGTGGAGGAGAGGCCGGAGTCAGGCAGCCTAGCCGCAGCGGCGGCCTCCGCTGTGCCGTAGTTGACAGATCCATGCCCCCGCGGCCTGGCGCAGGGCTCACCTCTGCCCGCACTCCGCGTTTGGCTGCGTTTATTTTAATGGCGCAGGCGCTGGAGGAGAGGAGAAGCTCAAAAAACAGTTGCATTTTGAACAGTTGGCTGCCTTAGCCAGGTGCGATGCGTTGAGGGAAATACCGATGGAGACTAGTATGTTGTGGAACAGTATCCAGCAACTGCATATATGTACTTAAAAACTATATACATAAATATTGAATGAAATTATTAGGAAATACAGTGCTGGGAAAATTTCAGTGAAGCCAAAAGATGATCTAAATGGACCAAAAAGATCTGATTTGGTCGCATATGTGCAGTTCGCTGAGGTGCATCGCAATGATGTTTGGAAAGTTTGTGCAAAAAGTGTTTCAGTGTTTGCTTGAATTCAGTAAATGTTTAAGGCATACTTCCTGCACTAGTTAGAAGAATTCAGTAACTACATAGTATATGTAAAATGAATTCTTTTTACTAAATTGTAT
This sequence comes from Fratercula arctica, assembly GCA_947846985.1. Lineage (NCBI taxonomy): Eukaryota > Metazoa > Chordata > Aves > Charadriiformes > Alcidae > Fratercula > Fratercula arctica. The sequence continues at coordinate 53,342,580 of CANTUZ010000005.1, read as the reverse complement.
CCTGGAGTCATGAGAAAACTGCTGTTTCCTCATACTGCTGCTGGGAGCTGTTGTAACTGTCTGAATTGCTTCGCAAATTGAATCAACTATGAGCAAAATTGATTTCAAATCCATTCAATTTGTCAAAACTTTTGCTATTACTCTCCGTTAGTGTTGGGACTGACTGACTCATTGGCAGTCAGCACTGAATTCTGTCCTAAAGTTACAGAGAAGCAGTGGTGGCCACAATTCACATACATCCAGCTATAGTTAAAAAGAGGGCTAAAATAGAGGTGTAAACAAATACATACAAGTAGGATTTTCTGCCATTTTTCTTGGGGGATGTAGTAGGTGCTTGTCAGGCTGTATACAAAGGCTGCTGTTAAATTAAATTTATGATGGCTTATCCTCCTATGTTTGGTGTTTCAATGAAAAATGTTAGAAACTAGTGTTTTGGATTATATTCAGAGTCGCTGATGACTAAATGCACAGTGCTGCAGGTGTCACTGGAGAAAAATGAAACTGTCGAGGGCCCAAAAAAGTCAGAAATTAATTTCACCTGCATCTTAGGCCATGCTGCCTTTTTTTTTTTTTTTTTTTTTTTTCGCTTTGCTGCTCATTCAACTAAAGGCTCAAAGAAGTGTCTCTCCTTGGCCGCTGTGAGGACACTAGATGGTGCTCAACACCACAGGCAAAGCCAGCCTTCTGCAGGCCAGGTGAAACCCCAGCTCCCAGTTCAGAAGTTTTGCACTTGACTTCAGTTGAATGAGGATTTCATCATCTTTCACGAAGTTTAAATAAACTGTTAGTGTAGTTCTGATGAATGATGTAGGTGTGAATAAGTACATACAGCTAATTATCCCTGAGACGCTGCTCTCAACTAAATGCCATTCTTTCCCTCCTTACAGGTGGTGAGGTCCCAGTTGATCTAGAAGTGAACATAGCTCTTGTATAGCTGACAAACCTTCTACTCAAGTATGGCTTTATTGCATTTTCTTCTATTGGGGTTAGATGTTATGATGGGAAACAGAATAGCTACCACGTAGAGCCTATTTCCTTTAAAATATCAACATAGATGTCAAAGAGAAGGGTTTCAGTCAGAATGAATATGTGGCTGTGTGAATACATGGCTTGGCAGCGGATACACATGCTAAGTGTAAAGCCCGCAGTTGCACTTAAAATTCTGAAGAAAGAGAAGTGACATGTGCAGCTTACTCCTACTTAACAAGTCTGTCCTCTGAAAGGTTGGAGTTGGAAAGGGAGGGTGGTTTAGGGTTTAGCCTGCTTGGTTTATGGGTTTTTTTCTTCAGTCTGAACTATAGGCCTGAAATTACAGTGATGAAGAGAAAGATCTAAAAAATTTGTTGATTTGTTACAGCAAACACGAGCTGCCTTTGAAAGCCAAGGCATGACACCGGACAGAGTGATTTGTAATATCTCTGGGCTAGACCTCAGTTTGCATAAATTCAGGGTCATGCTTAACCTTTGGCGTAGTAGAGGAAGGGACACAGCAAATAACTCATTTGAGGATTTGTTTGGGGTTTTTTAGCAGCAGCCTTTGGAGGGGAAGGGGGGGAAATATCAAAATTAGTGGAAAAAGAAGAGATTGTTCTCAGCTTTAGAGGGGTTTCAAGCTAAATTCCAGTCATCAAGGCTGGTAACAATAAGGAAGAACAACTCACACTCTCCATGTTGAAATGGGGACATACACCTGGTGAGACTCAGAAAGGCTGCAAACAGGAGGAGAAGATACAAGTCTGTTGAGTCAAAAGGAATTAACATTTAATGTTCAGGCCTAGAATTAGAGAATTAATAATGGAATTTTATAGTGTTAAAAAAGAAAAATGAGCATTTCACTTAGTTTTGACATGTGAGTTACTGTGAAACTAACTATAGAAATACTGGGGTTATTTTGAAGGTAAAACCGAAAAGCATCAGGAGCAGTGATTTTTATGATTCTGTGAGGGCTGGCTGCTCTGTAAAGGACAGGAGCCAAGCACGACAACACAGCTGACAGGGCAGAGCTTCCCTGCCAGAACCCAGTCCCACAGTACCTGAGCAAAGCGAGCAGGGCGCACCAAATTCTGCCAAAAGTCCAGCTCATCAGGCAAGCAACGAAGCAAGTCCAAGGTCAAGCTGGGAAGGCAGCCCACAGGTTAGGATCAGGTCCAGTGAGAATAACTAGGGTCAGAAATAATCCAGTGGTTGCCAGGCAGGTCCATACTGAGAAGAAAAGACTGAGGTCAAGCTAGGGAGTCAGTCTGTAAGTCTAGATCCCAATGAACATGCCTAAACACAATCATGGCTGAACCAAAGACCTGTACTCCTACAATGTAGCTCAGGGCTCAGCTTAAATGGGGTTCCTGAGCCCGTGGGTGGGGGGCAGGTGAGGCTTGTTGGGGCTATTAAGGCCTGTTAGTGCACTCAGGGTCCTGACAAAGTACACAGGAGGGCTGACAATAGGAAACAAAGATTAGTTCTAAACTTTGCATCAAACGAAGTTTTCATAACTTAGTATTAAATGAAGGTCTTCACTAGGCTTAGATTTTGGCCAAAGTAGAAGAGCAAAGGTAGAAGGCCTGAGATAATTACCAAACCAAAATTAGTTGGGCTTCCAAATGGAAGGCAGAAGCTGAAGGACAGAACACACTGTGTGTTCTTTGGGTGGATAAAGATTTAGCATAGTCATAGATAGGTTCTCATTATTGACAAGTAACCAAGAAATGAGAATCTAATTACAGAAACACTTCTCTTAAGAAGGCATCTGCCTTCCACTTTGTAGGACAGTGATTTTTGATTCATCAAGAACACCACGTTCCTGTTTTTTTTTTTCTTCTTAATCCTAACTCTAAGCCAAACTCTTGGCTCAATATCTGGGAGCCCTATGGAGTCCATATGTGTTGTGATTCCAAGGAGAAAACTGGCATAAAGGAAGAGAACAGAGCATAAGCCCATGTGATGGTGCTATGAAGATCATACCTAACCTTAAGCCAAGAGGGTTAGAGTAGTTTTAGGGTAGGGCTAAGCTTCTGGGGAGTAAGGGATGAAGCACAGAGCTCCTTGAAAATGCTCACTTGCTGGCTTATAGAGGAGGACAACTGGTAGAAAAGACGACTTTCTTCAGAGCCTAAGCCTTATGTGGCATCTGCCCTCAGCTCCAGATGGGCAAGCTCCCATATGTGTAACAAGAAGAGTTAGTACTGTGTTTATAAAGAAATACAGAAGGGAAGGGTTTTTCAGAGAATCTTAAGTAACACGCCTGAAAAACTGAGGAGGCATATTGGGAAAAGAGAATGCCTTTAGCTTTTTTTTTCTCGGAACAGTATTTATAGTGCTCATGTGAATTTTTATCAGTGAGTGAATGAATGCCCAGTGCTTTTTGCAGCTTGCAGCAGTTTTGTTTATTGTATGCAGTTGCAGTGAATTTCATAGTATCCTGTTGTGGTGTAATAACTTGTTTTGATTGGTTTCTTATATTATCATTTGTTATAAGTCAGAAACATTAGGTTCGCTCAGTTTCAATTTCATATGCTTTATTTCACGTTTTATGAATCCTTATTTTTTATTTTATAACTTTTGTTTCTTCTAAAAGTAAGGGTACAGTCTTTTGATGCCCTTTTTTTCCTTGTGTGGTTATTTTGCCTTCACTGTTGTCTTTCTTTGAACTTCTGTGTGGGCAACGTGTTTTCTTACCGGGGGGTAGTACATTTAGTATTTTGGGAGTAAAAAAGACACTCTTCTATATGTTGGCATTTTAGTATTTTATTTCTTCTCATTTTGAATTGCAATATTATGTTTGCTTGTTTTGGCTACGTTGACCACATGAAGCAGAGGTGAGCTGTGTGTAATCCATGGATTACACTTTCCTCATTTCTTTTCCTCCTTTGACTTGCTTCTTACAATTTGAAATGTTGGGACCTTAAATTACCTGGATCTCTAATTCTCTGTTCCTGAAATTCTGCTCTAGCCTTTGTTTCTTAGCAGCAGCCACATCTGAGTTAAGCTTCAGGCAATCATGTTATCCAGATTCTCGGAATACCAGCCATACTTTGTTCTTAGTTCTAGAACAGCCTTGGCATTTTAGACTGAACTTTTAGATTTCATTACAGTGATGCTCCTTGTTCATTAGTTACCGCTGAATATAAGCTTCGTGTTTACATTGTCTGCGGTCAAAATAATTCTGACAGGAAGGAGATAAAATCTTTGCTGTTACCTTCTCTTTCCAGCCAGTTACAAAATGGCTTCAAAGTTTAGCAAGAACTGACAAAACGCACTAAGAGAATACCATCAGAGATGTTTCGTGACTGAATCTTTCTCTCCATGGCATTTATTTAAACAGAGGACAAATACAATTTATGCAAAAGCAATGCAGGTATTGATCTCACGGCTCCAGCAATATGACCCAGCATTGTACAGATCTGGAATGAAGGAGCGCTGTCCTGAAGAATTTTTGTCAAAACAGTTTTCAGTTATAAACTGCTTTTCAGCAAAAGCATTATTCATTACAGTTTATTGTTTTTAACTAAATCTCCACAAATAATATACAGCAAAAAGTCACTTCTAAAGCTGCCATTAAACTTCTGAGAAATACACTTTTCCATTATTTCAGCTAAAGTCTGCTTATACTGCCTGAAAGGAACAGTTATTGTATTTCCATGCTGAGTTTGCTGCTGCCAACACATTTGTTCATGTAAACAAGTTAACTGAAAAGTCACCCATGTTAGAAAGAAAAACAGATTCACAAACAGGGGTCTGCAGGCTGAAAGTGCTGGCTTCCATTAGCTGGCCTAAAAGAGGCACTTTTCAATCATTAGCAGAAAAAAAAAGTAAAAAAAAAAATCCTCTCTAAAGGTCACTCATTAGAGATACGCACTGTCCCTCCTTCTTCCCTCCGTATACATATTGTAAGAGAAACATCTGACCATCTGAGTGAGTGACAGCTCTGTCCTCATGAGAGCGGGTTTCAATGACACTCTTGCTTTTTTTCCTTTTAAATTTCCACTAATTATCTTTCCTTCTGTGGTGCCTTTGTGAAGCAAATCAGTAATAACATAGAATGACTTTAAAGAGATTTAGTTACTGTCACTCTGAGATTCCCTGTTCCCAGGCTGTGCCTGTCTTGCTTAGACTGTGAACTGTGTGCAGCAGGGAATATGTATATTTAGACTTTCCTGAAGCATAACTTTCTTTTACTAAACAAACACTGAAAGAACACAGTTCAGATTAGGCCTTTCCCCACATTCAAAGGATCCCAGCTTTTTTGCATAGATCAAGATGGATGTTTGGGGGTGGTAGAGAGGATATTGTTTGAGATTTGCTGAATCTAAGCTTTCATTTTAAAAAAAAGGTGTTTGTGTACGTGTGTGTCTGTCTTCTTTTAGGAACCTCTTCCTTGTGTCCTGTTAGAGTTTAGGAATTAGCGTGTAGTTACCAACTTCTAAAATGTACTGCAAGAGGCATACGTGTAAGACATCCATCCATATAATGTGAGGGTTGATAAGTTCTTAGTCACAGAAATGTTTGCGTACATTATAAAAAAATAGAACTCTCACTTCCCTACAGAAATATGAGTATCTTCCTTTTTCTATCACTTCAATTCATTCTGTTCTTAAAAGCTTTATTATTTCTCATTCTCTAGAATACTTCAATCACCTGGTATTTAGCCACTTCATAACATTTTATTACTTGAGGATTTTGCACGCTGGTTTGTCTATCAACCATAGTGTTATGCGGTTTTATTTTCAGAACTGTTCTACATATTCTTAGCTTATTCTTGAAGCCCACAATTCAGGTTTTGAATGTTAACAATGGAAAGGATTCTTTTGGGCACTTGAGAGTGACTGTTGCCTCAAAATGTGACACGGCCTGTTGTCCGAAAAGTCAGGTCTGTTACCTGGTGTGCAATAGCCAATCTCACACGCCAGGACGAGACATTGATTATTTATTTGAGTTGCACGCAAGGCTGGGTGCTCAGTGGTTTCCACAGAGCAAGCACTCCCATCAGAACTCTCAGCGTGATTTTTATACACTTTTTACAACATCATTATAATATTAGTACCTCCAAAGCATATCCTACTAGTTATTAGTAGACTAGTTATTAGTAGCTAGTGTTGAAAGGCTTTATGTGTATTCTTACGAATAATGAGGATTCTATCCTTGAATTTATCAAGCATGAGTTAATGAAAAGAACTCCTAATCAAGGGAGGCAAGTATTGTATCATTCTCGAGGAGGCAAATGGAGCATAAGGACCTTGAGGATGGTACTAGTCTACGTGTTTTGAGAAGTTTAGCCAACTTGACAGGGAAGTGAAAATTCTTAGTGTCCTAAGCTGAACTACCTTCATTATAATACGAAAAGTCATGCCCATAGGTCAAGAAGACCCTTGTCGAGGTGAAGACCCTTCCCTTGAGCACGCGTGGTTGCTATAACTTGATGGTGTAATCGTATGTAAATTACTAACCAGTCAAATATAGGTAGGAGGTACTAATATTATAACGGTGTTGTAAAATGTGCATAAAAATCTTCAGCCACCAACAGTCCTCTTTTTCCCCAGGAAGCTCTGAGAGAAGGGAAAATCCCAAAAGGCAGCATAGGAATTGTATGTTCAACTCTAAAGGCTGCTCTTGTATATGAGGTGTATTAACATGAGGCACAGATGCGCAGAACCGCTAGGAGTATTTGCGGTGATCCTCTCTGGGGAAGCGTCCCTTGAGCTGTCAGAAAAATGGTTGGGAAGCACTACCTGTCCAGGCAGCTCCATAGTGACACTACGGCATTATAACACGTCCTACATTCTGATGTTCTCATTGCCTAGGTTTTATTTACAGACTGACAGGCACTGAGTACCTGAGACAATAAGTTTAATAGCATGGTGGTACAACAAAAAATTATTAACGGACTTTATCATCCATGCAACTGCAAATGTCTTGCAGGATCTAGGGAATTTAAAATGTCTGAAAGTTTGTGATCTTAAATGAGCTACATACCTCACTTGACAAGCCTGAACATCTAGCAAAAGCTCATAGCTATAACCAAATTGTGGGCTCAGCTGATTATTCCAGTTTGTTTTGGCTTTGGATTTTTTCGAGTTGTTTTTTTTTCCCTCCCTTTTTACACTACAGCTGATTATCTCCTGCTTTCTGTAACTTGTCTTCCAAGTTTCCAATTCTTCTCTACATGACCTTTTTCTTCCTGCAGAAGAGCTGCATGTAGTAGGAGGTAGCAATGGGGTGTTAGAGAACAGAGAATGTTGGTAACATGGAGGAGATGTATGTGTATAGTTTAATCTTTAGATAGGAGATTGGTATTTTAGCAAGAAGAAAAAAGGCCTCTTTTGGTCATTGAGTAGTGAGATTGGATAGTGTTTGAAAATGCACTCTTGAGTAGGAAAAAGCCAAGGATGAGAATGACTGGTGCAGCGAGATAGGTACCATTCCTGCCTCCAGTACAGTGGTAAGTAGGAGTCAAGTCAGTGCAGCACTGATTCGTAAGTATGAAAAGTTTGCAAGCACAAAAGGAACAGCACCTAACTCACAGCAGGGGTTTCCCAACTGTATCCCTAGTTTATCTCCCGGTAGCGTCTTTAGTTAACGTCAGTATAGCTTTGGCATGTCCTAAAGAACTCTTGGCTGTCCAGGAGAAGCTCCTTTTGTTTAGATTCGGGTTGTTTCAAAAAACATTTCTAAACTTTGCTGATGAAGCATGAGTTTGCTCTGTGACTTGTGTCGCAGGCAAAAATGAGGTCTGTCCTTCTATAACATGATCATATGTTCAAGATACTATCAGATTGATTGGTTTTGGTTTTTTACTTTAATATGCTACAGTTACTTGGCTTTGGAATGTGCTGGCATGGGCTTTGGAAATGCTATTCTGCATCTATTCTTTTTGCACTTTTAAATCTACACATTGTGGTAGCTTCTGAAAAGGTGAAAATTGCTGCCCTTCCCAGACAGCAGAAAAGCCAGTGTCTCCTGATGTGACCATGCAGAAGCAGAAAGCACAATGGTTTTCTGAGACTTGTGGCCTGTGAACTTTTAGTGAACTCTAAGGAAGCATTTAAACAAAACAGGAAAAGGGTTCTCAATCTTTGGAGGCATAAGCATGAGAAGAAAGTGCAAGTGATGGTGTGGCACTGTGGGCCGCATTGGACTTTTATCTTTCCTGTATTCTCAGTTTTAGCAGTTTAAAAGGTTCAGCGGTAGCCACAAACAACTCAGGGAAGTGGAGGACCACTGGAACGAGGATGTGTACTTTAGGTCATCTGGAACAATGTGTTCTTAACACAAGAGGCAAAGACAGATGTAAGCCAGCAAACATGGGATAATAGTGGTAGGACTCCTATATGTCCAGGTCACTTTATATGCAAGAGTTATACATCTATGTCAGTCTTATTTACATTCATAATTTTTAAACTGCTTATATTGTTTTAAAAAATAATAAATTCTAGCAATACAAAATATATATGGTTGATTTTCTTGTGGAAAGATGGCTCATTTTGCTGGGAGCATGCTCCCAGAATTCTCATAGGTACTTAAAACTACCTGATTAAAAAAAAAACAAACCAGCACCTATAACCTGAGTAACTCTGTTAGCATGCAACTGTAGGTAGAGCAAACCTCAGTCCTAATCCAAGTTTCAATCCAAACCTAATGCACTGTCAGGTCACACAAATTCTTCAGAGAACAGTCTTTCAGGACTGACTTGCACACATAGTTTGAATCATTTTAACTATGCTGAAGCAATCAGGTAAGTAAATCTCTCCATGTGTCTGTAATGAAAGAGGTTGCATAAGCATTATTTCCATGTAGCTTATTCCCATAATAGAAGGCAAGAGAGATACAGCAATGTATAGCAGCCCAGTCTGCATCCACACTTGGGATTTGACTAACAAATGTAATTCAGTTTAAAAAATCTACTCCTACTGAGAAAATTATACTGGCACAGGACTTCTCCATCTGTTGCATCTTGGCCACATGTTATTTGTGGTTTTAAATTCTTTGTTCACTGATGACATGCTTTCCTTGGCTTATGAGCTCATAGAGAGTCTGCACCCAAAGTGCTACAAGCCAACCGAGCAAACTTGGCAGCCAGACCCTTTTTTAATTTCCTGCAGCATGTACATTCATCAGAGCTCAGGACAGCCGAACTTTTGAGCTGTACATAAAGTAAGATATATCGTCTCATAATGGTGGTTTTCTTGCAGTTTAAAAAAAACCCCCATAGTTATCCTGTTTTTATGACTGGAACATAAGAGCTTGTTGTGCTACCGGTGTAACAGGTAGCAATCTAAGCAGTGCTCCCCTGAGGCTGGTGAGTGTTAGCTCAGGAATCCCCGAAGGGCACTGCATTCGCCCGCACAGATCTGGTCATCTGCCAGGCATCATTGTTACCCTCTTTTGGAAGGTGTTTGAGCCCTTCTACCTGAACTCCTTCTGCTTTCTACAAGATCTCAGAAATACTGATGAGTCGCAGACAGTCCTCACTAATCCTTCTTTTCTTTATAAAATCAAAATATATAAACTGCATAGGTTGTTAGGTGAGTAAGGGAGTAGTCTCATGGGTGAACACCAGTCCTCTGCTGCTGCTGTAAAATGGGATTGCCACCAAAAGAGGCAGCTCGATGCTTTATCTACCTGGCCTCTTCCTTCCAGCCTCTTCACTGCCTTCTGCCTTGTGCCACTATGAACAGGTAGGAAGAAGGATGGTGATCCAGACTGGAGAATTGGTTTGTATTAAGACTGAAACACTGTTGTCAGCTTTCTGAGTTTTCATCCAGCTCAGTTCCTAGCTTCCTGATACCGTTCATGCACAGCCACATGAGCAGTTGGGCTGTTGTGAAGGAGAGTATGGCAGAAGGTGAGAACAACTGGCAGTTTTTGGGGGGTCTGCTTCTCTAAACAGCAACGCCTGATTTAGTTGACTATAAAATGACAGTTTGATTTCTAGCTAGTGAAGCCAATTCTCCAGTGCAGTCTCTGTGGGCAATGGCTCATTTTGGGAAATGGAGCTGGGCTGAAGCAGCCACTAGAGGGGTCTCCTCCCATGAGCCACTACAGGAACCCTGCAGCAGCTGGCTGAAGCGTGTCCCTTGCCCAGAGTTAGCCTTTGTGATTTTGAACACAAAAATCAGAAATGAGCTTTCATCCCCAAGTACGAACTTTCACTGGTTTGTCATTTAAAAGCTGCTGGTCCAGACTACATTTGGGAAAGTTTCCAAACAATAGCTGAGATTATAACGTGTTCTGCCAGAAGTTAGGCAAAAAAACAACCACAAACTGGAGAAGCTCAGCTTCACTCACACATACCCTCTAGTGAACCACTGTGAAAAGAAGTCATATCTGGACTTTTTATAAATCTTGCAGTAATGAATCAGTTGTAGATATAGCAGAGACCTCAGGTAAATGGTAGCCCATCATGCTTCTCATGCATTGCTCTCTAGCAGCCTCACTGGTGATGACAACACGTGCTGTGCAGCACCAGGACTATTCTTTGAGTCTCTCAATGCCAAGAAGAAGCAGCAGTGCAGGGTTTTTTTGTGCTCCCTCCCACCTACAGCCTCATTCCAACAGTGCCGTGTTAGCACATGATCTGACTTGGTGGTTTGACCAACTGGAGAAGGGGGAGGCCTGTCCTGGTATGGAAAGCTCGGCCCTTCCTCCTGGCCATCTGCAGAAGAATAACATCTCTCTGGTCATAATAAAACTAAAATTAAAAATAAATATAAAAAGCTTAAATTACAGACAGTGAAAATCACTTAATCTTCTTCTTTCCACTCCTTGCAAAAAAATCCTGTCATTTTGCCAGGTGCTGATAAAATTGCTCTTAGTCATTCATTGAGAAAATACGCTTCGATAACTAATGAAGTGAATGGAGGTGCCTCATCTTATTCCAAAATGAACTTCCATGGAATTTCACTAACTTGTGCCACATTGCAAGTGTCCAACCCTCATCTGAGCCCCTATATTTGTTGAAAGGGTTAGAAGACAAGATGTGAGAGGTTCCAGATAAACAAGGGAAACCTGCTTTGACCTGTAGCTGAAGCTGAGATGAAGAGAAGGATCGTTCTGATTGCTGGAAGGCTCAAGATCTTAATCAACTCTCACCCCTTTAATTAGCATGAAGCAGCACACAAGTTGCAGCTTACAGCATTGGGCCACAGAAAGTCACAGGGATAGTCAGCTTGCTCCTGATCAGGAATTGGGTAAACATTACCCTGGGGCTTCGTGTGGTCACAGGTTTGGCATTGCCTGAACTGGCTCTGCAATGTAAACAGAGGATTGTAATTTATTTAGCAATACTGTGCAGCAAAATGCAGCACAGTGGCACACCAGATGGAATATATTTCCCACATTTGAAATTGTTCAAGGGTTAGGATTCACAAAAAGGCAGTTTAAAATGGAGGCATTTACCATCCTAAGGTTGAATCTCTGATACACGTCACTTAAGTTTGTCAATACTGGAGCAAAACAAATTCCTCCTTTGTAGCTCCTGTGCTTCATTTCTACAGGAGCCAAGAATGTTCAACACTTCTGAAATCCTGCTCTCCCAAATCTGGGAAAAAGTTCATAAATCTTTCTGTCTCTGCAGACTGTGTTTTAGATTGGTCTGGAATGGTGACATTTCTTAAAGAAAAAACATTCAGAAAGAAATCACTTAGGAAGATGGCTTCAATAATGTCATGTTTCAATACATTCATATTCTGTTCTGATACAAATACGAATTTTGAGCTTAACATCCTGATACAAATTTTTGTGAAGTCTAAAATAAATCCAGTTAAATGACAGCTGAAATAAAGCACTGATATTAGCAAAAGGGAACACTTCAAATCAGGAAACCCAAATAATTTTTTTTCAGGATTCTTACCTAATTTTGATAGTGCTTGGTAAAGTGTTGTATTTGGGCCTTTTTAAGTTACAAATTTTCCTGAAGTTACCATACTTCCCCAAAATGTTTAAATATCAGTGAAACATTCTGCAGCAGGAATCATGCTATCAAAATACATTTACTAATTCTAATTGTGTTAATTAATGAACTGTGCAAAAATGCATGAATATGATTTAGATAAAAAGTTCTCTGAAAAATAAAGGTTGTAACTTACAGTGGAGAAAAATTTAAAGATGAAGGAGAAAAATAAAAGATATTTATTTCTCAAAGCCACCACAAATGGAGAAAAAGTGTTATTATACTGTGTATAATAAGGCTTCAGGGAGACCCTTATAGCTCCTTCCAGTACCTGAAGGGGCTACAGGAGAGATGGGGAGGGACTCTTGATCAGGGAGTGTAGTGATAGGATGAGGGTAACAGTTTTAAACTGAAAGAGAGGAGATTTAGATGAGATATCAGGAAGAAATTCTTAACTCTGAAGGTGGTGAGACACCGGCCCAGGTTGCCCAGAGAAGCTGTGGCTGCCCCATCCCTGGAGGTGTTCAAGGCCAGGCTGGACGGGGCTTTGAGCAGCCTGATCTGGTGGGAGGTGTCCCTGCCCAGGGCAGGGGGATTGGAACTAGATGGTCCTTAAGGTCCCTTCCAACCCAAACCACTCTATGGTTCTATGACACATATTTTCAAAAAACATTGGTATGAGCTGTTTGCAGGTGATTACACTCCCCAGCTACTTTCTAATATGCCCTTGGTTTAGGATGACTTCTGACTTCGCTGTTCATGTAAATAACGACAGGAATGTAGAACAGTCTCTACCTACTCCTTAGGTCAATGACCCCTTTTGTATTTCCTAAGGCTTTCCTGCCTTTCTCCCTTCTTTCCTCTGAATGGATGCTTCTGCCACTTTTCCGATAACTCCGCTGAAGTTTGTGGTGGCACTGTGAGTCAGCAGAACTCGCCAAGCGGTTTCAGCCACACCGGGTTCCAGGCCAGCTTCACGGACAGCATCGGCATGGGAGCATCGTCGGCATCTCAGGGCAGGATTGCCAGTACTGCCAACCACTCTGCAAAAGGCACAATTATTATAAAAGCTGTGCTTTCCATTCCCAGAGAAACAGAGAAAAATGTTGAGGCTGGATGATGCTCATTTCAGCTGAAAAGGAGAAACAAAGAGGGGAAAACTGTGCTGTGAGGTAGCACAGTAATTCAGACCGAAACGTTCTTCCTCCAACACGAAGCAGAGGACAGCTGCCTCGGTATTTAGGAATGCACATCCCCAAAATCAGAACGCCAGCTCATGCTGGTGATTGCCTGCCTTCTGCAAAAAAAAAAAAGTTAAATAAGAAATAGCCGTTACTGAAACTTCTGTTAAATCCAGATACTTGCCAAATGCTGGAATAAGGATACTTTTTTGGGGCATATTTACTGGAATCTTTTTTTCTGTGAAAGATGTACACCTTTATACTGAATAACCATTTTTAGTAGCTCTAATAGGAAGCATAAATAGCGGTATAAACTGTTCTTCCCTTGGAAACCACAATCTCATGGCTCATCGATGGGCCTCACTCCCAGAGCACATGGAACGCCTCTGGCCCGGATGCCCCGGTGGCGTCAGCGCCGGCATCCCTCCGAGCACGGGGCCAAGATCCGCCTCAGACCGATGCCGGTGCCCCCGGCGGCGCAGGGGCCGCGCCGGGGTAGCCCTCCGCCAGCCGGAAAAAAGGAGCACTGTCTCTTTAAGGCGGCGCCGGGCGCCCCCTGCTGGTGGTGGTGCGGCGGGCGGGCGCCGTGCCCGCGGCGCGGGGCGGGCGGCGGGCGAGGTCCCTCGGTGCGAGCGGGGCTGCGGCGCGGCGGGTGTGTCCTGCCGTCGGTTGCCCGCCCGCCCGCCCGCCCCTGTGCTGTGGGCTGGGAGCGAGGAGAGGAGGGGACGAGCCAGAGGAGGAGGAGGAGGAGGAAGTGGAGGCGGCTGCGAATAGCGGGCAAATGGGGAGCTGAGCGGCTGCAGCAGCACCGCGGCCGCGCAGCAGCAGCGGGCGGGCACGGAGACGCGCCGGCGGCGGGGTCCGTGCGGGCGGAGGCGGGCCGGGGGGGGGGTGGTGGGCGGCAGCGGCGTGCCTGTGAGGCTGGCAGTGGGCGGGCTGGCGGGCGTAGCGGCTTCCCCGCCGGCAGAGGCACCTTCCCCGCCCGCCTTGGTGAGGTGCCTGCCGGTGCGGGGCAAGGCCTGCCGGGGGCTGCACGTCGCGGCGGAGGCTGCGCCTGGCTCGGTTCAGCGGCGCAGGGCTGGGCGGGCGGGGGGTAGCGCCGGCGTCCTCCGCCCGGCACGAACTGATTTTCCTTTCTCTTCTTCTCTTAAAGCCGTCGCTTGGCAGGCGCCGAGTGCGAGCGGTGGCCGGGCTGCCCCCACCGCCCCGGGCTGATCCCCCATCCTCGCGGTGCGGCCGCCGCCTCTCCGGGCCGGCACCATGCAGACCTTCCTGAAGGGGAAGCGGGTGGGCTACTGGCTGAGCGAGAAGAAGATCAGGAAGCTGAATTTCCAGGCCTTCGCCGAGCTGTGCCGGTAAGGAGGCGGCCCTCGCCGCGCCGCGGGGAGCGCCGGGTCAGCCGCCGAGGCAGTTGGGGCGGGCGGCGGCCCCGGGATGAGGATGGGGCCGGGGCCGGGACCGGAGCCCGGGCCGCTCCGGGCTCGGCCGTGGCCTGCGCCGTCCGTCGGGCGTTTTGTGCTGGCTGCGTGGTTCCCCTCAGCTGGCCCTGCCCGCCGGGACGGGGGGGGCGGCAGGGCTGGCCGGTGCCCACGGGGCTGAGGTCCCCTGTCTGCCGCTCACCTGGGCGGCTGCCGCACGCTCCTGGGAAACTCGCTGGGGCCCGGTGCCCGGCGTCTCTGTGTGTGTGTGTGTGCGAGGGCCCGGCACAGAAATTTACCCGGGTTTATTGCCAGGGTCAATTTCTGTCTGGCACTTCCCGAGCAGTCTCTAGTATTCCCGGTGAAATACTCTCATTTGGGCTCTCTACGGACCTTGCTAAAATTTGGAGCTGAAGCCAAGTTATTATTAGAAGGAGTCAAATCACTGGGAATAACTTTCCTTCATGTCATGGGAAAACACATAAAATTAGGTTATACGAACCCCTGAATGAGCTTGTATTCACTGGAGACATGAATGGGATGTCTGAAGGTAATATAACTCCATGTATTTTCCACACTCCTAGAGGTAAAGGTTAGTTCGATAAGCTGCTGTAATTAGACTTTATCTGAATGGCTTAGAGGATAATACATGCAGTATATTACACAATTTTATTATTTAATTGTAAATGTAAACTCCATGTGGGTCCAAGGTCTTGTGACACATGCATTACAGCTTCTGATACTGAATAACAGCTTTTTCTTATTTATTTAATTCTAATAGTAAGTTTATACCAAGTATATGAAATTAATTTTGATAATTGAAAATATTCTAAGTCACCGATGTTCTGGTTTCTGCAATGCCTGTTTGAACTTTGCAGAATATATTTGAAGTCTCATAAAATACACTGTATTACAGCATGTCGTGCTAAAACCACCAGTCCCTGTAAGATTTCTGTTGGCAGCACTTGCTCCTTTCTGTAAAGATGAAGGAGGCAGAAGAAACAGAAAACTATTTCAAGAACGTAACAGAAGCTTTTATATCAGCTTGTGTTCTTGGCATTCTGTATCTTTGTCAAACTTCAGCAAAACTTACCAGAGTTTTTCAAAGTATAGAAAGGGCCACAGGTTCTGATTTAATGTATTTTTAAATTTCATGTGATTCTCCAAACAAAACACTTTGGGATGAATAATGCCGTGCTTTGACCTTGTCTAAGAGATTTTTGGTTAGTCTTTGTGACGCTCCAGAATATACTTCTAACTCTGATAAGCGTAAGCAAAATGTCATTTTTAGGGACTTGAGGTTTTGTGTATGCTGGTTTTTGTGCCCAGAAAATAAGGGGAATCTCAGAAAATACGCAGAAAAGTTTCTGTAGTAATTCGTCTTTCATTCTTGGTATTATGTGCTTATGTATAGGAATCTCCAAAAGTGACTTTCTGCCCTCCGCTGTCCTTGTTTCTCTTTGTGACTCGGTTCTCTGCTTAATTTTTCTCTACTTCAGAAATTCCTTACACTTGTGTTACGTAACATGGATCTACAATTTCTTTGTGTACTGTACAAATTTATTAATAGTTTTAGGTCCTTGCAGTACTGTGAAAATTGACCCCAAAGGGTCTCTCTTGTTACACTTAGCCTAATTTTCATCAAGAAATTAGTAATCTCATTCAGTACAGGCTAAGCTCACTTTGAATAGCATTTACAGACGTTGGATAGATATGTCTGATCAGTCATGCTTTGATATTTTAAAAAGTGTTTAATATTAGCTTTTCTGTAGAAGCGGAGCTTGGTTTAAAGATCAATACAGTCACTGGAGCAAGTTGCGCTGATATCTTGGGTGCTCTGTTTTCCTTGCTGGTAACTTCCATTGACACCAATGGGAGGCTGCATTCATTTAGGCAAAGATTTCAAGTATTTTATACATATTATCTACTTGATCACTTGTGTGTTTATAAGCTTTTGTTGCTGTAGAAAAAGCGGTGCCAAGCTCAACGTACAGCTTAACAGAAATATTGTGTATGGTAGGAAATAAGGCAAGCGCACTCATTCCTGTACAGTGATTCATGCCTTAGAGTGGACTATGTGTCTGTCTGTCTACTCTATGTACTTTATGGTGACTGTTACTTGGAATTTATTTGCATGTTGCCTAGGGATATACTTTCTGGATGACTACAAAGTTCAGTTTTGTTTGTACGGGTTTGCAGTGAAGCAGTGATACAATGCAGGAAAGTAAGAGAAGCCTCCTAATGAACTTCTGAAGCATGCTGGGTTTAAATCGGGGATATTGTTAGGATGAGAAAAATCTGCCAGTGCAGCCACTTCTAGTGGCTGTCCTAAAGGGATCACGGACAGACCTTTTAAAATCTCTTTGAACCATCCTTTGAGAGAGAGTCTAAGTGCTGAACTGCTTTCTTAAGAGTGGTTCCAGCTTTTGTCTCCAGCAACTGAAAAGTTCTTATGTTGTCCTAGCTGAAATGAGTCGTGAGTGTGAGTGGACCAGCAGTTAAGGTGCTGCTTTGGGGCACAGGCAGACCTCCCTTCAGGTCTGTGCTCCACAAAGACTGAGCAAGTCCCTTAAATACTTCCGTCATGTTTGCATCCATCTTTAAAGTGCAGTTTAGGCTGATGGGTTTCAGTAGGTTTCCTTGTTAAATTTTGGCATCTGAATTCTTCCAGTTTTGTTACTTGGAGAACTTACAGGCACCTGCTGCCTTTTCTTAAAGTTTTTGCTTGGTTATGTAAAGTTCTGGTGACATGTGTGACTGGCACAGCAGTTGTCCTGCCCGAACACAGTGTTTGGGGCTTTGGTCTAAATTTTGTATCCACGAGGTAATCTTCCCTTGTATCAAAGGCCTTTGAGGTCACCTGCACTTTTGTTCCTCACTGCGGCACATTAGGTACGTCCTACTTAAGCTATGTTCTTTGTAGAGCATAAGAGCCTTGGCTGTGCCCTCCAGGTGTAGCCCAAGGAGATGAAAGCAGTGCCTGTGGTGATACCTACCTCCACACTTACAGCCCAGACCAGCAGTCCCCAAATTGTTGGGTTACAGCCCACTGCAGCCCTTAATGCTTCTGTATCTCTTTCAGACTTCTGAGTGGTGTGATGAGCAAAAAAAGGCAATGTGGTTTCACAGCCCTGTTGCAGATAGTCAGTGGTCCCTGGGGTAGCATCTTGAGAGCTCTCCAGCTCTGTGCCATGTCTGTAGTACCATGGCAGGGGCATTCCTTTGGCAGCAGGTGTGTCATCGGTTTTGGTCTCTGCTTCCCACAGTGGTTTTTGGTTCCACCCAGCAACTCCTTTCTACGTAAGCCGTTGGAGTTAAGACTTTTATGTTCCTTTCTGTGCATCAGTATGGTTTCAGTGGGGAGTAGATGGTCTCTATCTCAGCCTTGCTGATAAGAGAGCATTCCCATTGAGTTGTGATGTGGGATTGAGCACTTCTATGTGGAACAGGGCACTTAGTACAGGCTTCTTATCTCCTCAGTGAATTTATTAGTCAGGAGGCAATTTAAGAAGCTACTACTGCCAAGTTGTCATATGCTTTTGAGTGAAGCTGCTAGGTCACCATGCTTTGTGTTGAACTCGGTGTTATCTGCATGCTAGCGTATATGCTGCAGCTGCAGTTCCCTGACTAGGGCCTCTTACAGGGACTGCAGCGTGCAAATGTCTGGTTTGTGCATCTCAAGCAGATTTTCCTGTGAGTCTTTATGTTTGGCTCCACCAAGGTGATGGCACAGTCTCAGAGCTTCAGGTAGCTGGCTATTGGCAAAATGTAGAGTATCTATAGCCTGCTATCATGGTTTAACCCCAGCTGGCAACTAAGCACCACACAGCTGCTCGCTGACTCCCCCCCAGTGGGATGGGAGAGAGAATTGGAAGGGTAAAAGTGTGAAAATTTGTGGGCTGAGATAAAGACTTCCCATTGGCAGGCAGGTGTTCAGCCATCTCCAGGAAAGCAGGACTCCATCATATGTTACTTGAGAAGACAAATGCGGTAACTCCAAACGTCTCCCTCTCCTTCTTCCCCCGACTTTATATGCCGACATGGGGTCATAGGGTATGGAATATCCCTTTGGTCAGTTGGGGTCAGCTGTCCCAGCTGTGTCCCCTCCCAACTTCTTGTGCACCCCCAGCCCACTCGTGGGTGGGGTGGGAAGCAGAAAATGCCTTGACTGTGCGTAAGCACTGCTCAGCAGTAATGAAAACATCCCTGTGTCATCAACACTGTTTTCAGCACAAATCCAAAACATAGCCCCATGCTAGCTACTATGAAGAATCTTAACTCTATCCTGTCCAAAACCAGCACACCTGCTAAAAAGTAAGACAAGGTTTTCTAGGGACTCCTAACTGAGCATTTAGGAGCCTGTGATGTAAGTGTATAGCTCTGACATAGTCATGTGTCCCTGCCACTGCTGAAAGGAACAGTTCCTCCTTCCTCTAGCTGCTTGGTCTCATCCTCTGGCTCAAGCTGGGTTTAGTGGTTATGCAGTTGGCAAAGACTCTCGATACAATCAGTTCCCTGCTCATCACATTGACCTTGGAATGGTTGTCACTGTGCAGGTGCAAGAGCACTAATACAAAGTTAGGGAAATGGAATTGCCCTGTTCCATTACAGAGATGACAGAGCTGTGGTGTGAATTGTAGATGGTGGTAAGGACTCTTGGATCCCCATATTATCTTTTTGTAAAATATGCACAGATGTATGTACTGCCAGGTCTCTATGGACATTGTGAATAAAAAGACTCCTGTTCATGCCATACGAGGAGTGGTGGTGATGCAGAAAAATGCATATATCTGTTCAGAAAATGAGTTGTTGTGTTTGGCACCAGTTCAGAGTAGCAAGGTGCAGCCATTTACAAATGGCTGTTTGCTCTGTAAAAGCCTCCATTTCCTTAGCAGTTCGTCTGCATGTCATTTGTTAATATAGTCTCTTCTGGGAGCCACGGAAATGCCAGGCAGTAAGGTTATGGCAACATGAATAAGTTACAGTGGTATGAGATGAAGTGAAATACGCTTCATCCACAGCAGGTAAATTAAAGCCCCCCCATTCTGAATGATAAGCTAATTCTCAGTTATTTTTGGCAAAAGCCAGTGTGCAATTTGTAAGTTTGCATGGTAATGTGGTAGCTTTTCTGCGTAGCTATGTACATCATGAGTCAGAATTTCCTCTTTATAGCATGTAGAAAATGAATAGTGAAGGAGTTGAGGGGTTGCCTGAAGATGTAATCCATGTCATGATAAATCCTGCAGTTTGACCGACAGAAGAACTGTGCTTGTACATCTTAATGTCCATATTATTTATGGTCAGAATTATTGTGCTGTGTGTTTTTCATAAAAGTAGGGTGAGCATCTGGAAGGAAAAAGTTCTCAGGAAATTATAGAAATTATGAGAAAATCAAATTCTGCCCACAAAAGAATTAAATGGAAGCGAGGTAATTGAGAATGCCTCTAGTAAAGCCCAGTTGTCTTGATTTTTAGTGAGCAAGGCGAATTGTCATCTTCCCTCCTTGGAAGATCATCCATGACAAAGTGATAGCATTCATTGTCACACAGGAAGCTAAGGCTTCTTGGCCTGGTTTGGATTCCCAGGTGCTACTCGCTGCTGACAGCTGTTCTGAAACTTGAGACCATGTTCTTGAATTGCTACCTGCATCAGGTCAGCAGCTTTTAGGTTTTATGCAAGGGGATGTATTTTTCTGTGGGTATGTAGCTCCTGTTAGAGTTTATATCACCTGCGCTGAACACCATTTGTGTATGACAGGTCACCGTGGTGGGTTGGGTTGGTTTTGTGGGTTTTTTCTTTTTCTTTTTCTTTTTTTTTTTATTGAGTTATGCTGAAGCTATTTTGGTGGTGATACCAGATCGATCTGCTGAACATAGCAAACAATGATTTTTTTCCTACCAGAATATTAGCATGCCTAATTTAAATTTCTGGGTGACTCAGTCTTGTTTAGTTTTTTTTCTTTTTTTAAGCTAAATTAATTCTTCCACTTCTGCCCATTTCATTTCAGTGATAGTTAAGCCTTCTTTCAGTACATACTAGAAGCTACTTTGTTTAGTAAATCTACCATAAAATGGTAAACACTGTTGTTAGTGCTGTAGAGCTCTCTTTTTCTCTTGTAAACTTTATTTACAATATAAATTGTCTTGTGTGCTATGGCCTGTGCACAAGAACCTAAATGTGAGTTTTAAGATAGATTTAAGAATAATGCTAGGTTGAGGGTATTAATTTAATCTGTTTCTTTATATAGCAGGCCATGAAGTATATTGCATGTTTTTTCCAGGAGGAACTCAGGAGATTTTCTTTAACCCCAATTCCCCACAAAAAACCCTAAATACTACTTTTGTTAAATGCCTGGCTTGTGCCAGTTAGCTTTTACAGCCTTAAAAGCCCTAAAAATAAAACATACGTGTGTTGATCAATAGCTTCCATTGTTGCTTGTGTTAGTCTGAAATACTATATCATGAGAAGTTACCGGGGGCCGGATGGGTGGGTAAGTTTCTTTGACATCAGCTCTAACAAAGACTTACAACTAGCCTAATAGTAGAAATTATACTAAGCAATGAAAAAGTGTTGAAGGCAGGAGCAAAAGCCCCCAAGTATTTCTTGGAGAAAAAGTTCACCGTATTTCTGAGTTCTTGCTCCTTCTTCCAGTAGTCTGCAGAGAAGATTCTACATCCCAGAAGAACTGGATATATGTGCACTTTCTTAATCTCTGAGAGCACTTATTGGTAGGCATCCTCCTCACAAAAAGCTTACTGCGTTATGCTTGCAGAACCATTTCATGGGAACACAGAGCACAGCCATTCTGCAACAGAAGTGACTGTAACAATCACCCTTTCACAGGAACTCTGTTTCGTGATCTAGCAATCATTTACCTCAGCTTCAGGAAGTTTGCGTCTTCCTTATGGTACATCCCTTTACCACAAACTGTTTGAACTGGTACACAGTAAGGAACAATAGTAAGCTTAGTGAGGTGGCAGCTCTTCAGAGAAGGATCTGCATTCTTTTGCAGATTGCAGGCTGAATACAAATTGACAGTGTTGACAAAAAAAAAAAAAGGCGAATGTCATCTTGGGGTACATAAGTTGTAACACAACCTGCAAGGCATGTGAAGTAATGCCTCCATTCTGCACAGCACTGATAAGGCTGCTGCTGCAGTAGCCTCACCTCCTGCCTTTGGTTTGGGGCACGCCATTTCAAGGAAAAGGCAGATCAGCTGGAAAGTGCCCAAAAGAGAGCAGTGAGAAGGATCGGAGGTCTTGAAAATACTGTGTATTGTACTGCATTATTCAGCATAAAGAAGAGGAGGCTGGAGATGGATCTCTGGACACTATAAAAAGCTGTTGTAGGAAAAAAAAAATTAAAAAACCCAAAACAACAACCCCTCCAAAAAAACCCCAGTGTATTCTCGAGTTCACTGTAGGCAGAACAAAAAGTAGTGGGCTTCAATTGTGCCAAGAAGGAGGGATGGTAGGTAGGCGGAAAAGATACTGTGTTTGTCTAGGGAGACAGTGGAATTCATCGCATGAGACTTCTAAGACCGGTTTGGACAAACGTGCTGGGAATGATGTGGGCCGCTGGTCTCATTTCAAGGCAGAGGTGTTGACCTCTCCTGAGGTCACCTCTGTCCCTGGTTTGGCATGATCTGTAATAGCGCAGAAGGTACCTGAGAAACAGTTCTTGTGAACTTTAAGTGGTTTGAAGTCCCTTTAGTAATTCAGGAGTCATGACTTGGGAAGTCGAGGCATACAGTCTAAATGTGTGCAACTTTTTCGAACACATAGGCTCAGCCTGCAAGGGGTATCAGAGATGACGGCAAGCATTTGCTCTGCCTTAATGTACTGCACCTGGGAATCACCGATTGACAGTATATCTCGTGATATTGGCCAGATAATGTGCTATTCATCTCAACAGTTGTCACTTTTTGGTGCAGTGACATTCTTGAACATATTCCAAGGAAACAAGGAAGCAGAGCATGTGAAACACACTAAAATAAATGTGATAATAGATAAAATAAGCACCTGTGCTGGGCACATCTGTGCTATAGTGCTGTGGAACAAAACCTCTTCTGTCTGGTTATCTTCTTTTTCTCATTTTTGAGTTCAGCGTTCAATCCTCGTAACAATGGTTTGTTTTGTGCTGGTGGAATTTAACTCTTCTCAGAAGGCGTTACGCCCTTGATATGGTCAATGAGGAAACTGCTGATACTTCCAAACGCTCCAAATACTACACAAATACTAGTTAGTATTCTCTCTCTCAGCAGAGAGAAATCCTCTTTGGAGGACAGCCACGTACTTTAAGAATGGCTTTCAAAGTGACTGAGTTTCACTGGGGGGGGGGAGGATGTCCTTTAGTTCCAAGTAAATCGTCCTTAGTTGTAGTTCTCTTTCCTCCCAACTGCAGGGCTTGGGATATTTTGGCTGGTGTGGGATTGCCACTTGTACAAATTCTGTCACATAATTCCCGTGAATTGGGAACCAAAGCAGAAGTTTGCTCTTTCCCACAGCCGGGCTACTACCGGTGCGGGCAGGAGGGTGTGTGCTCGTTGAGGGCTCCCCGGGGTCTGATCTGCAGAGTGGAGAAAGTCATGTTTCTAGATCTAACAGCACTCTTGGGAACGTAATTGGCAGGGCCAGGCCCAGAACTTGGAAGCAGGTTGAGTTCATGTTGAGCTCTTTAATCTTCTCCCCTCAGATGCCAGTTAGTGAAGATTTATAATGCATCTCATTTTGTCTTGTCACATACTGCCGAGTCATGCTTGCTTGCTTGGAAGAATTTGAAGTTGGTCCTTCCTCCTTAAAAAAACAGGCTTATTTTCTCTCTTCATCACACTGCTCACACTCATCTTTCCTTGTCAACGAGCCATTTTCAGTACTTTCTCTCTGTAATGCACTGGTTCTGCATGTTTGGTCTGGATCCTGAGGCATTGCCTCATGAAACTGAATTCTTCATGATGGCACTGGCAAGGGGGGAAAAATACTTGAATGAGACATATCTGTAGCAAAATAAAAAATACTAAATCTTGACCTGTGGGGCTGGGATGCTCCTGGCTGTCATTCTGAAGGCCCATGTTTGTTCCTTCAGACCACACCACCAATGTGCGTGCATGTTGAGGGAGTCTCTCCCCATTGAAGAATGCTAATGGGCTAAAAATCGGTGCTTTAAGAGACCTGGTTTAAGTTGAATATTTTGGCCAAAAGCAACATAGTTGTCCTTTTCTGATATCGTGTGTTTTAAAGTGCTGGTGACTTCTTCTACTTTCTGTAATTTCCCCCCTGATGTTAGGCATGGATAAGTACCTGTACTAGTGTAATGTGTTTTCTTACAGCAGAAGGAAACAGTTCAGAGGATTCTTTGGAAACAAGGCCTTGGGCACTGCATGTAGTAGTGCTTAGTAATGACTCTTACTGACTAACCTTGATAAAGTTATCTGTGTGTTGAAGCAACTGGTTAATAGCTGATAGAACAAGTGATGTCTGGGGTGATTAATGACGCTGGAAGGAAATGATAGGCATAAAGGTCCACTGGTGACATGCCACGCCTGCCCCATTGGCAGCCACAGCACTACAGTCCTTTCTCCCTGCCACTCTGAAATGACTTTCGTGGTTACAAGAATTGGTGTAATGACTAGGCTTATTCCTTATCTTGTCAACATGATTTTACTACAAGGGTAGAAAGCGTCATAATTTGTATAGGTGGGCTATGACACACTGCCTGTTTCAGCAATACGCTATGTTTTAGCGAGCCCAGCAATGAACATTTAAACCCAATGGAGTATGTTATTTCTTAAACATGTATGTTTCAATGAGAATCTTGGTTGTTTCCTTGTAGTTAAAAAACAAACCACAGGGATGAAGCTGTTGCTCTTTAGCTCTGTCTGCATGTCATAAAAGCTGTGTGTAGATGCTTCTTTGTTCAGGAACACACGATTCCTTTGTATTACAAAAACTCATCTCAGTTCAGGAGATTTTACAGGCTGAGGGTCCAGCTGCCTGCTGCCACTAGGCTCTGGTACTGATGCAGCCAGTATGGGCTCTCCTTGCTGCCATTTGAAGGGCAAGGGGGTAGCACAGGGTAATGGCGAGGTTTCTCCCGCACAAGTTTATCAGTACGTCTTGTTTCAGAGCAGAGGCCCTAACTCCTCGGAGTTGTTTTGGTTGACAGGCCAGCTGAAGGGCGTGAGGCCAGCCAAATAGACGTGAACCTGGCCAGCTGGCACCTGGATGGTGGCTGTAGCAGATGCTTAGAGAAAGTATAAGGCACAGAGCAAATGCGCTCACCTTCCCCTCAGCAGACCCTTTTGCCTTTTGTCAGTCAGTGATTTACAGGCTGCAGTGGCAGCAGTTGTGTCCGTGGATCTGTTCCACATAAGCCTTTTAATGCATTTTTGAACTTACTTTCATTCCTGACATCACAGAAATGTAAGGATGCTGTTCACACATGTTAGCTATTCTCTAGTTTGGCTGTGAGTAAAACATGAGCAAATATAAAGTTGCTTCTGCTGTGTTGTTTTTTCTTTTTTTTTTTTTTAACCTGTAAAGGAATAGGCATTCCTTATTTTTAAGTGTATACATGTTCATTTTACTGAAACACCCTGGCTCTTGACCAATGAAAGAAAAATCATTTCAGTCAAGATGTCATAAGAAGTTCAGAAGTCAAAAGTTCTTCCCCAAAGAGAAAAGACTTTCCTGTTAAAAAGCTTGCAAAAGAGAGAGACTACAGCGGAGGGTTTTGTAGAACCTAAACCCCCCTTGTAATTGGAGAGGAGAGCATCCAGATGCACGTTTGCTGCCTGACCAGGTTAAGTGGCAACACTGCGGAGGAGCGCGCTCCAAAGTGAAGTACAATATTAGTACTGCAATAGTAATGTAAGCTTTGTCTCTGTAGCATTTATGCCAAATATACAATTAATTTTCAAATAAAATCTGCACCCATCTTTTGTCTGGTACTGAACACATTGAATTTTTCTGGTCTTTCTGTTGGTTTTCAGTTAACAGTGCCTTTCTGTAGTTTCGAGTATGGCTTTAAGAGTTGCTTCAACTCAGCATTCTTTCACACTGTTGTCTAAAATAGATTTTCTTTGCCAGTCAGTCTTTAACCACAGACTTCATGCGCTCAGGCCAACCTCATGGTTTTCGAGTTACTGTGCTGGCTGGCACAGGTGCGTGCCAATAATGTGTTGACTCATGATGTGTCCGTCACGTATATCTTCAACATTAGTCTCCTGTGAGACACCCTGGGTAAACCACATTATCAGAGACTTTTTACAAGGCCCCCTGGTATGATAGAGCTGTGTGCGAAGCTCAGCATTTAGATATGCTTGCTCGTTGGAGAGGTGGGAAGAGGAGGATAGAGGGAGCTTGTTCTGAGGTTGCCTGTGGTGCTGCTCTTGTTTTGCCGACAAAGAGGGAGCTTAATTCACTGGAGCTGTCGTTCTGGTACTTTTCAAGCACTGAAAGAAAACTCCTGTAAAAGTGTGCAAAAGTGTATGTGAGGGAGGAAAGGGAAAAAGAAACTAAGTCAGTCTACTATTTTGATGAAAGGCTGATGGCAAAAAAAAAAAAAAAAAGAGTACTTGTAGTTGCTGACCTGCACCCAGTATCTGGCAGAAAAGGGGAAAGCGTAAGAGTAAAAAGGGAGTATTATTGTTGCCAGCACATCGGGTTAGAGCTCTGCATGCTGTGCAAAGAGTACGTGATAATCAAATTGAACAGCATCCCTTTGTCACTCAGCAGAAGTTCTCTTTTTCAAAATTGCCACCTTTTAAAGCTGGTTTAATCTATGGAGAGAAAATGATTTAGCTGTTCCTGGTTGCATGGACTGCAAGTGGGAGCTGGCGCTATATAGCAGGTGGACAAGCTCTGGATGGGATTATATTTTGATTTTGGGGATTGACATTTTGGTGTAACCTTTCCTTCTGTCTCAAGGAATAGATCAAAGTCCAGGGACTCTATCCAAGCTGGAGTGAATTTTGAAGAGAGTAGGGGTTTTTGCTCTTTTTCCTGGCCTTTATAGAACAGAAATTTTAGCATGCTTTGAGGAATAAAAGTGCAAGCTTGCTGCTGGGAGGGGGGGCTGAAGCTCCATTTTCTTTTTCTTTTTCTTTCTGATGCTATTTTAGGCCCTCAGTTCTCAGCATCTGGGAGAACTTGTGCTTTGAATTTTGTTTTATTCACAATTCAGTGGAGTGAAAAATCTTTGGTAACAGACATCCCCAAGTTTAAATTGCTTTTGTTTGCAGCTAACTTTGTTTCAAGAACTGTCTAGCTAGTTTTCTGTTCGATTCCTTTGTTAGTACAATGTGATTGTGGCTTTACTCTTTATGTATGCTATAGGGCATTGATCTTCATCACTTTGTTGCTTACTAATGATGGATTGCCTGTTCTCAAATAGCATTGCATTTCAAGGTAGAGCTTTCTTGTGGATCAGAACTTGCTTTTTTGCAGTAAACCCAATGGATCTTACTATGGTTTAAAGTTAACTTAAAGCCTCTCTTGGCCATCTTTTCCATCAAGTATGTAACAGGTTATTGCTGGTCCTGGGTATTGTAATCAAACTGCATGGACCTTTAGCATGTGAGCTCATATCTCCCTGAGAAGGCTCTGGAGACTCGAGAAGACTTTACTTAATTGATGCTGGTCAGCTGCTGTGTTTTAATTGTGAATGTTTCTAAGAGACTGGTGGGACGCAAGTGCTCATTTGAGTTAACTAGGGGTCTGACATTCGGAGCCCAAAGGAGCCAGAAGTGATTGAATGAGAAAGAGTCGTTGGGGAGTTTTATCTTTTTTCTCTATGCCTAACTAAAATAAACTCAGGTGTGTAGTACAGAATTACGGTTACAGGAGATTATCGCTTCCATGTGTGCTGTGCCCACCACCAGCTCTTAGTAAAACTTTTTTCTCATTTTTGTGCTACTGTGTTAAGCAGTTTCCTGGTCAGCGTAGTGCTGCATCTTGACTCACAATAGGTATTGTTTGGGTGGGGGTTGGCACAAGATTTTTGTGCTGTGATTTGATCTCGTTTGTCTTGAATAATCTATTAAAATGTAATGTTTAATCCCATTCCTTTTTGGCAGCTTTTCCTCTAGTATTGTTGCAGTGGTAATGAAACAGTGTAGCTCTAGTTGCAAGAGATCACTGAAGAAAAACAGTATTTTGGGGTATTTCCTTTCTGTCTTTGGCTACAGAACAGAGAGAACGGCCACACTAAAGGCAGAGTAGGTCGGACCTTCAGTCTGAGGTGTTTTGGCTGTTTCTATGTTAACAGCTTACTTCCCTGATTTTCCCTTCTTCCTAGTTTCTCCTGTTTGCCATTGTGAAAAAGGTCTGTAGAACCAGACAGAGGAGCTTTCTTCAAACAGGAAAATGTGTTTCTGAAACCACAGAACGTGGGTAGAGTATTTACTGCAGCTAACGTATTTTTAAAGTTACTTTTCTTTGCTTGTCTGTCAGCTTTGGTACCAGTGGACTGTGGAAAAGCATGTTTGCTCCCTGCCCCCTACCCCCAAGTTACAGTAACTGCAATTAGGAGACCTTAATTAAAATGCTTGGTTCGTAGCTTAGGCAAAGAATTTGGAAACAAAGTCATTTATTCTAAGGCAGCTTTACTACAGACTTCTTCTTGGGCAAAGCTGTTTTCCTGATGTGTAAGATCAAGATCTCTAAATCTGTTGTTCTGTAGATGAGTTAGGTGGGGGTTGAGTTCTTTGTACTAGTACTTACTCTTAAAATACTAATCCTTGCATACGAATTAGGCTGATATTCTAAAAAGCTCCTACTTGTTAAGGTGCTGAGTTTTCTTGACCTTGGTGAAAGCAGAGCGTGTTTGCAGACTTCTGCCTAATTCAGCTCCCTCTGAAGCTGTTGGAAATCTCTGTAGTTGGATTCTTTGGGAACTGGATATACCTGGTGTTCAGATTTAAATTTTTTTTTTAATGTATGGAAATTGAATTTGTTCACAGTGGCACAAATTTGGTGGCAAACCTGGGATCAACACATGGACCTCTTGATGGTTCGTTTTTGCTTTGTTGCACCATAACTACTGAGAGCAGGCACTTAAAAGATGTAATGGCTTGATAACAACGATTGATGGACAAGAATCAAAAGCGTGGTAGGTAGTAATTAAAATATGCAACTATGATGCCATTGAAAGCCTACTTGGCCCAGGGAAGTATCCGGTAGCATAATTTGAAATGTTTTTGTAGGACCAAGTATAGTATTTGAGTTTCCTGTTATTTGTTGGTGCTGCTGCCACCTTTTCTTATGTTCACTGATATGTGGGTGTGAAAGCTCCCTGTAACAACAGATTTTTAGCACACTTGCTGCTGCTGGTAGTGAAACCTGAAACACAAAATATTGTTTCTGGAAAATGTACGTGGTCCATGTAAAATCTCCCTGTTTCCCCTCCCATTAAATTGAAGTAGATTGTCGGTTGTTTGGTGCTGATCCAGGCAGAATGGAGCAGCCTAGCAGCGCTGTTAATGTTACAGTAAAGGAGGGCTTGTGCTGGAGAATGTTTTTGATTAAATATTTTTCAGTCTTTAAAACAGTAATGTCTGTGTGGGGGTATTTTCAGCAGCCACTTTGGCTTCAAGGGGCTAATTGTTAGAGCCTTCTATAAGAACAGGGATGAAGGTTCTCTTTCAGAAAAGCTTGACCTCCTTTTGATGAAATAAAAACTATTAAAGGGTTAACTTTTTTTTTTTTCCATTCCCTATATGTCTTTGAATGTGAAAATTCTTTCCCTGGCTTTTTCCCTCCCCTTCAACACTTCAGGAAATTAAATTGTTTATTCAAAATGTCTGATGTCGGTGTTGGACGCCTACACTAGCTCAGGAACTCAGAGGCATTCCTGCAAGGCCAGTCCCAAAGAACCTGAGAGATGGCTCTTTCCTGCTGTATTGCAAATGTATAGTTTGACTATATATTTGGGTTTTTGAAGCATGCTGCCCAGACAGCTTTGAAATATGAGTAAAGTCTTAGGTGTACGTAGATGAGCTGCAAACAATTGAAATGTGTTTAAATCTTGATGTCTTCCATGTATTCACTTGGGGGGAGAGGTACAGGGAGTTTCCAAATCAAGGAATACTCTCAGATCCAAGAGAGAGGATAGAGAAAAGTCTCTTGAATCAGGCATAGGCCTGGCAGCCAAAATAGAGTTGGCTTCTGGCTCTGTAACAGACTTTGTTTTAACTTAAGCAAATCAGTGAATTTCCCAATTTAATTCTTTTTCTACCTGTCACATGCAGAAATAATACCAACCTGTCAGAATGCTGTCATGTGGCTGAACTGACTGCAAATTGCTCATAGATCATTGGATCTCAAATGAGAGCCAAAGTGTTTATTACATTGTCTTGCCATTTGTCATCAGCTCTTAATTCGCATCTATCTATTCCAAGGCATAGTTCAAAATTAAAAATTCAAGTTGTTAAAATGTGTCTCCTCCTCATTGGTGATTTCAATAAAAGAAATATCATTGATCCCAGTTGCTGAGGCCCCCGGTGTGTCTTAACAATTCTAGCTCTCTTATCCGCTGTTCTCTCTCAGACCTATTTAACTAGTAAATGTTGTCAGTTTATCATATGCAGAGTAAGTGATTACTCAGCTTTTGCCAAGCTAAGATTTCATCTTCCTGCATTGACTTTCCTAACTTGGTCATTTTAATTCGTGGTGAAAATGCAGCTATAGTTTGAAAAGCAAAGAAGAGAAAAGGAGCCAGGAGGCTGTGTAACAATCCAGTCCTGAAGAGACAGTGATAGCGATAAGGGTTGTTTCTTATGTTTTTCTCTACTTTTTGAGTGGGTGCCTGAAGTCCAAGAAGGCCCTTGTTGCCCTGTAGACAGAGTTGCTGTTCTCCAAGTGCACACAAAACCTGATGAAACACGGGGAAAGTGAAAACTCTGGAAGCTACAAATAAATTTGAGCCTCAGCCTAAACCTGCTGAGGCTAATGGGAGGGTTGTTTTAGGTATAAAACACTTTACCTAACATGGGAACTTTGGAAAAAAACCTCTCAAAAAGTAGGAGTCTCTTATTCTTATAGCAGCTTATCTAAGAAGGTGCTATGTAACTTATTCATCTAGCTGTGAACTAAAAAAAGATAAATTGCTTCTGAGAATTTATTTGTTTCCTTTCACATCTGCAGGCTGTTTACTGGGACTGACTCTTCAGGAAGTCTTTAGTCCTTTGTGTTTATTATACACAACTTTACTTGTAATAAACGTCTGAAAGAGTTGAATGATTGTCTGGCTGAGGGCTGTATCAGAAGTGGGTAGCAGCTTGGTTTTGTCATGCTTATTTAAAAATTAAAACATCAGGTATGTTCTGCAGCGTTTTTTCTAACGGAAGCTGCTACTCACCATCGTACCAAGAAACTGTTTTTTTCCCCTCTAAATGAGGCCCTAGATCTCCTACGAGATTTTAAGACTGCATATTTATTTTCTGAAAAATAGAATCATTTGATGCGTCTTCTGAAATGATGCCTGAGAAATAGCAGAATACCTCTTTCAAGTGACCAGCAAGCAGCGCAGGCAGTGTTTTAGTCTTCCTTTACAGGTGAGGATGTAGCTGTGAACTACTGTCCAGGTCACATCCTAGCAGTGAAAGCGGACGAGTGTAATGTAAACGCTCCCAAATGAAAATAAGGAGGGCAGTTAATTTTCTTTAGATGAAGCTTAGTATTTTAAGGTGAGCTCTGTTTATGTTGGCTGTCTCATCTACAGGACTGCAAACGGTATGTCTGCAGAACATAGTCTGTTCAGTTAATCTCTGTGTATGTAAAAATTTCAAGGAGTGGTCTCACTCACAGGAGAGAAAAAAATACCCCAAACGGAATGAAGGCTTTTTAGACAACAAGGCCCTGTACCTCCTCTCCTGGTTGCTTTTCAAATGGAAAGCTGTCAGCCACGACTGGGAAAGAAGATGGATGTGGTGATCAGAGCAGGCTGCGTGATGCTCTGAGCTGCTGTAAGCACCCTTCCAGATCCAAGGCAAGGGTCATACCTGCACTTAAATTGGGGTGCAGTTCCTACTCCTTCTCAAGGAAGTTCAGGTTGTTGAATTGTTCTGCTGTGAGAAAAACTTTTATTTTTACCATGGGTTTCTGGATTACTTGTGGACTAGTAATGGCTTCTTGCCCTGATGTAATACATATGGCTTCAGGAGATCCTTATTACACGTATTCTTATTTTATGCTTAGACTGACGGTGTCCCATAGATTTCCCATGCTCTTGAGCTGTTGGAGGTTGCTCTTTCTGCTCTCTCTGTCTTGTGTCTCTAAGGTGTGGTTTTCAGGTGGTGTGTGTTTGTTTTTTTTTTTCTTCAGCAGGAGGGAGACTTCAATGTTGTCTTTTTATTTTGGCTTTGGAAATCCTTTGGAAGGATTTCTGTATGGTCCCACTTGTGTTGAAGAAATTATGTTAAGCAAAGCTGTGACTGCTTTGTCCATTAGTCAGGTATGTGGTAAGTGGTAAAGGGCTGTTGGAGTCGTTCCCATTCTGAATGGACTATTTCATGATGGTAGTAGCCCAGGATGGCTAATCCAACTATTGTCTTGAGCATTAACACAGAAACTATGAAATTCAGGATTGGTGTTGCTCCACAGGTGCCTGACTGTGGTAGACAGTGTCCAAAATGATCAGTGGCATTCAAAAGCTCACTGCTGGTTGTCTTGGGTATGAAAGATAGGGTGGTCCCAAGCAGCTGCTTTTCTCTTTCCCCCCAGACTACCCTGCTGTGGAGGACAGAAAGGCCAGGACCACAGCTGCCACCTTGTATCACCAGAGCGAGAGACTAGCTGGAATAGTTGCAGTACCCTCCCAGGCAAGGACTGGGAAGACTAAGGACTCTTTAGCTCACTGTCTTTGGGTCCCAAAATGAGCAGATGTCACGTTCAAGGCTTCTAATAACAGCAAATGGAGGGAGTGGGTACTGCAGGATGAACATGGAAGGAGAAGTTCTTTCCACGCAAAAGGAGCGTAGGATAGATGGGCCTTTTGGAGTGAGATGCAGAAGTGTCCAGGATAACTGCTGAGCCTGTGGGATGCAGCCAGTGGAAGCCTCACTGCTTCAAGGAGTATTTAAGTGAGGTGCATGGGAGGGTAAAGAGCATCAGCTGAAATATTGAGGGCCAGCATGAGAGGCAGAGGTTATGGTCCTAGCCTCCTGTCCCTGGGACGTGTTCCGATTGAGGCATTGATGGGACTCAGTATGTCCTCCTCAGGGGTTATCAGTTTTGAAACCTGTTTCATATGTAACCTGTACACTGAAAATTGAGTTCTAACTTTAGCTCTTTAAAAACACTTTTGTATCTGGGCTTTTGGAACAAAGACAAACTTCTGCCATAAAGGAGAGCTTCCAGAGGAACAGCTTGACTACTTCAGAGTAGTTCTCCGTAGCTATAATTATGTCATGGTGTCAGTTCTTCGAAAATCTGGTAAGCTAGTTATTCAAGAACACCTTGGAAATCTTCTCTGTGGCTTAATTACTAGGAAGTAACTGTCATCTGTTGCATGTTCATGTAGAAGGTATATAGCAAGTGGAAGAGTTGATGGATAGAATGCAACTCTTCATATGATCCTAATGTGTGCATGTGGGAGGAATGGCTTCCCAAGTAAGGCTCATTTCCAGGCAAAACCAGTTAATCTCTCTGTACAAGTGTTAAATGATTTACAGTGATTTTGCTTTTAGTGTCACGGAAACAACAACAGAGAAAGATTGCTGTTATCCAAGGTAAAGCAGCGTGGCACTGTAAATGCCTTTGCTTGACTGGCTGTTTTGATAAGGACCTACAATGAGAGGTGACAAAAATCAGAGGATTTAGCATATGGTTCTGCCTTGTGAAAGTGGTTTGAGTAAAAGCTGTTTGGTTCTAGTGGGATCTTACCTAGGATAGATTACTGCAGTGTTAATCTTGTAGCTGTCTGATAGAACAGCAGACCAGCAGACATCTCAAGGGGAGGCACCTTACAGACAAGAGCTCACGTGGCTCCTCTGCAAAACCCAGAAAGGAGATGAGAAAGAGTAGCGCTGTGGAAGTTCCTGTAATGGCAAGCTTCATCCACAGCTTCTGTCACCCATGTTCTCCTACCACATTCATTGGTGTGTGTAGGTGTTTGGTACTCAACAGCATAAGCTTGCCATGCCTACTTACACTACTAGAAAGGTGGAAGACCGCTGATGTTTGGCTGTGTGCCATTAAATTACAGCACAAGAACTGTGTGGCTGTAGGTAGGCAGAGACATTAGATAATGCATTTTGAGCAATCCTAACAGCAAGGCAGTGGTAAAATTTGAGGAAGAAACTTCATCTTTGATATTGTGAACGCTGTAGTTCTCTCTCTTGTGTAGGGGCAAAGGGAGGAGTTTAATGGCAAGTTTAGCATGTGGGTTACGTTTAGAAGCATCTGTAAGCAGTTTATTGTTAGGTAGGATGCAAAACTTTGTGGGTTAGGGCCTTAGTTACAGTGAAATGTTTTACGGACAAATACTTGAAAAAGAGAAATCTTCCTGCTTTTAACAATATTAAAGTTTTGTTTTGTTTTGACATTAGGGCTTGTTCATTCTTTCTCAGTTCATAGCCTTAAATGGCCAAAAATGCAGTTTTAGATTTTTTTTTTCCTTTTCGTTTCCGAATTGTTTGTCTGTAGGCTTTTTTTTTTTTTTTTCCTGGTGATGTGAGTAGAGAAGTTATTCTTCACCAGGGAAAGTCCTCCTGAAAAAAGATTTTTCTAAGGAGAGCACCACAATGTGAAAACAGTGGAATAAAATCATAATGAAATGGTCAGTTATCTTTCCAGTGTCACTTTTGACTGAATATCCTGAAGTAAGACAAGGGTATAAATAAAGCTGTAGTGTACCTCTGTAAGTAGGGTCTGTGGTTTAAAAGTGCCCTGGGGCACATAGCTGCTGTTTTAAACTCTATCTGAAATCAGTAATCGAAACCATAGGTGTTACGTCTGACCAGTATGTAGGCCAGTGCTTTTTGTTGGTTCAGAAAATTTCTGCTTTAGTACCTTACACTGAAACTGGTCTTCTCTTGAAGCCTTGAGAGAGGATTCAGCTGCAAAACCAAGGCTGTCTGTCGTTGATACCGTTGGACTGACGTTGATGGGCTGTTGGTTGGCTGTGCCTTGTGGAGGGTGGTCGGCAGGCCCCGCAGGTCTGAGAGCTGTCTGTGGGACAGGAGTGATGTTTTTCTGGTATCTGCCTTGGCATGGTGGTACGGAGACATGCAGGCCAGGCTGGAGGAAGACTTCTTTTACACATTGTGGATGGTGATGCTAGAATTCAGACAGAGGAAAAAAATGTAGGTGTTCAGATTAGTCTTGAAAAAAAAATTTTTACCCTGGCAATTTTTCTACTTTTATCTGGAAACTAATTAGACAAAATAATTAGGGGTGATGTAGTTTTTTCATTGAGATGTAAGGGAGTAGTCCAGATAAGATAACTACAGTTATCTGGCCTCTTAGAGTGCAACTTTTGCAAGGGTTTGATTATCATTTTATAACCATCACAACTTCATAGTTCCAGAGGAATGTTTTTGCTAGATTGGAAAAGCTTCTGCCCTTAAGGTGATACCTGTGTATTTTGCAGCTCACTGTGGCACCTTGGACTGTGTGCTGACCAAGCATGAAACCCTGCAAGTCCCAGTAGGCAGATAATACCCACCCAGCGCCAGGGTGAAGTCAGCGAGGCCGAGCGACTGCATGCAAGGGGGTTACGCAAAGCTGGGTGTGGAGCAGCCTCCTTCTTCATGAACCAGGGCTGACTGCAGCGATCTGATGTGCACAGAGCTGTGAAAACGTGCTGCCTGGGAAAAAAAGACTTCTTGGGATAAGAAATCTTGCCGTTGCAGATAGATGTGCTAGTAGGGTGTAAAAGCAGACACTTGGTCAAGTATTTTCTTTTGCCTTCACAGACAAGAATTCCTGGAAATATTCTGAGCAAATGTTACGTTACTTTACTTTACTAAGAGTTTGAGAGGTAAATGTGTATGTTTCTCTGTGTGTAAAATTCTATAAGTATTACATGGTTCAGTCATTTTCATTAACTGTTACTTGATAACTCTTAAGTGGCAGGAAATGGAATGAACAAAAATCACTTTCCTCAGCAGATGTAGTTCACTTGAAGCTGTTATTTAATGCGGATTTTTTTTTTTCCCCCCATGTATAATGATTCTTCAAGTCCTTGTACATATTTCAGAATGACAGCAATTTAAAAGTTGGAACCTTTCTGCAAGTCCTTTTCTTTTATGCTGATTTTATCTTCAATTAACCTGTGATGTAACTCTGGCAGTATCTTTGAGCTGATCCTGCATATGACGCCCCCCAGTCAAAGCCCTAAGGAGAGAACATGAGGAGGTAGCAGCATGCATCCAACGATGGGCAATGTGAAAAGCAACCTGAAACAGTAGAGCAATCGTCAGCTTCTCCTTGCCTTGTGTTGTGCAGTCACCTATAGGCTTGAAATCCCAGTGTGTTGTAGAGCATCATCTCCACAGTTCTTATCTCTTATGTCTACAAACAAAAGAAGCGAGCAAGAGAAAACGAGTACGCTTGTCCAAGGGAGATTTGTTCTGTGATCATGTTTAATCAAACATGTAATCAACATTTAATCAAACATTTAATAAACTGCTTGCATTTTTCCTTCTAATTAGTTGCTGCCAATTATTGGGATTGAAGAGTGAGTTTCAGGGCGGAACCAGACAGGAATAACCCAGAGGAAAACAACTAGCTGCTGCTCTGCCTTTGTGTCCGCCTTTCCAGCTCCTACTCAAAAGCTGGATCGGCTGTTTATACATCCGCCTCCTTAGCAATGATAACGACAATGGTAATTTGGTAGATTAGAATAAAAATGTAACTTTTTATTTTTCCCTTTAAGAGGGATTTAGGTTATCTTATAAACTCATCAGCATGTTGTGATCAAACCAATGTTGTAATGGGGAGGGGCAGGTACCAGGGAATCTAGATAAGTCCATAAAGGGAAACGAATGTTAAAGATGCAGCTGAACTGTTGGCCTTAGGCTTTTTTTTTCTGAGAGGGAGAACAGGGTATGAGTAACACAGCTCTGGTATGATGGTATGATTTAGCTTGTTGAGGCAGCTTCTAGAAAATCCAAGGAGGCCCGAGAAATTGTCCGGTTCTTCCAGTTACGCAGCACGGCAGACCTCCCAGCAGATCCGAATCTGGACTACAACAGAGTCTGGTTAGAAAATGTAATAGTGTTTTCGGGGTTGTGTATCAGCTCCTGTGTGTCCTGGCCAAATTTGGGAAAGTTGCTGTGTTAGCTCAGTCACTGATGGAAATGATGGGTGTAACAGCTGCTGTCTAGGATAAGTTATGAAAAAAACAAGGGCAGGATTAATTAGAGCACCTTGTGTGTGTATGTACCCCAGCGTGTCTGTGTGAGAGAGATTAGTAGCAAGATGTGCCATGGAGGGTCAGGGGTGTGGGAGACAGCAAGGCACATATTGTGAGTGTTGGCCGAAGACAGAGCTCTGAAGGTGATCTTTTTGGGCGAAGTGGTGCCTGCAGAAGGGCTGAAGCTAATTGGAAAAAATTGGTTCAGAGTGATAGGATGCTCTAAATTTCTTGTGAGTGAACAGGATTTACGTTGAAGAATGACTCTCTCTGTCATTCACTTTACCTTATGGAGGGATGTGCATTTTGTCTATCAGCTTGGATAAAAACCAGGCAGTAGTTGTGTTTTATGGTTTATAAAAGTGGGTTGTTTTCTTTTTCTCTTACTGCACAGTAAACAATCCACTGAAGGAAACAAGAAAATGTGTGTTCTAGCAGACTTACACATATGCCACCGCCTAAAGCAAGAAGCCAATGGACTGGAGGAAATAGGGAGAATTTTAATCTTTCTTTAACGGCAAACTTCAGTGTAATGTAAAGCAGATAAAATACCTGATAAAATAGATATGTTCGTAACACACACAGAGAGGTGCGCTTCTCTGAAGTGGACACCAGGTCAGGGAATTTTCACCAGCTAAGGCGGCAATATCTCGGAGATACTGTTTTGCCCTTTTCAGGTGCAGAAACTATTGTGAGTGGTGGAGACTTTTTATCTCATGGTCTAATCTCTGCTCCAGCTTCAAATTTGTGCTTTCTGACCTTGGCTGATCTTATGCATAACAATCCTGTGTCCATCCCTGCTCAAAGCTTTTGGTGTATTTTGGTGAATCTTCATGACCTACATTGCCTTTATATTAAAAGGTTGGCAGCAGTACCTTGTTCCATGTGTTGGATTTCCAGCTCATCAAGCTGCAGCCCCATCCATCGAGACCAATGGAAAACTCTGTTCTTTTATCTGAACCTTTTGGTAAGGCTTTTGGCCAGGGTGTGTGGTTGGGGTTTTTTGTGTGTGTCCCCCAGTGTTCACATCAGCTATTAATATTATTCTGTATGCTGTATAATAAAAAACATTTATTAATTTGCTGTCTTTCCATTTAGATCCTTTTTTCTTGTAAGTAGGACCATACTCAAATATTGTATGTTGAAGACAATTTATTTGATTTCCAGGATCATGTGTAATTTGTGCAGATCACCAAGATGATTCACTGCAGCACTGTCAAATGCTCTATCCTGTTGCTTCTCAGGGAAGTTGGCCACGTGTCAATAAATGGAATATTTTCAAACAATACGATCACCACTTCTTGGAAGCCAAGCTTTCATTTTATTGCAAGCCTCTCTAATGAGGTTTCCAAATATAGTAAAATCATTTTTCTTTGATCTGTGTTGATGTAAACTCAAGCAGAAGAGTCAGTTGCAGGGGAAGGAAATTCCCATTATTGGTATCGGCATCTGAATCTGTTCGAGTGGAGAGAAGCAATCCAGTTCACATTTCTTTAATTTGTACCATGTATTTCCTGCTGAACATCTTTTTCTTCTCAAATATGGTACAAG
Source organism: Fratercula arctica (assembly GCA_947846985.1). NCBI lineage: Eukaryota > Metazoa > Chordata > Aves > Charadriiformes > Alcidae > Fratercula > Fratercula arctica. Next base: position 53,304,193 of record CANTUZ010000005.1, on the reverse strand, counting down.
GCTGCAGAACTGCGCTTTTCAGATTACAAGGGAATTTCTGTTTTCTATTGATGTGGTTAATACAGTTTTTGGAGGGAGCTGCATAGCGAAATAAAGGTGAAACCAAGTTTCAGATGATACTGGAGCTGCTTTTAGCCAGCTTTTTATTTGGGGCTTAACCAGCCAGTCCTCTTTAACGGCAGCATTCATAAGTACCCCAAACTAAAAGCTGAAGCTTGAGATGCATCTCAAAGGGAGCAAACAAAACGGAGGAACTGACTGGATGAGTTATGTGAACCTAAGCTGATGCAGAGTTTGAGAAGAAAAGATTTCTAGGAATATCTCTTACTTAGTTATGTCATGCTAAACCTTTTCATGGGTGTTTTTTTAGCCTGATGAAACTTTAGATTGGTATCTGACAGCGTGTATAGGTGGCCACAGTAACTTCTAGGCATAGACTTTTGCTGTCAGTTATGTCTATGAATTCTATGACAGACTCTGGTTCCATAAATGAAGAGGAAAATTTGTTCCTTGCTTATACAAGCAGTGGTCACTTGGTGAGTGTAGGAGACAAGAAATTGCAAGTGCTCTCAAAGCTGAAAAGCTTGAGGGAGACTTGGTGTCTGACTTGTGCGATGCCAAAACATTAGGGCCATCCCATATGGAAGGGGAAAAAAAAGAGTTGCAATCAGGTTTCCTCAGTGAACAGACATGTTAACTTTCTTGCGTTAACTTTGTATTATGAAGTTGTATAATGAAGTTTTGCATGAAGGAAAAAGCCCCAGACACCTATATATCTTACTTGAAGCCTGGCTGGAGACGAATAAACTCATTTTTGCATGGCAAGTTTCTGGACTTAAATACGTCTCTAATTTCTGCCAAAAAAATGCCTGGTCTAGTCTCTTTTAAAGATCCAAGAAGTGAAAAAAAAAATATCTGTGTATTACACATTTCTCATGCATGTCTCAGTGGGTGTCTGGCCTCTATAAAAACTCCCAAAAGGTTTTTTCAGGGCTGTTTGCCAAAGTCTTGGAAAGCTGCAGTGGATGTACAGCATTTGGTTTCAGGGTTAGTGGATTAAAAGGCATTTCTAGATGAAACCTGGCTTGGCAGACAGGCTATTCTCTCTGTACCCGTTGGTTTTAGCTGAGTGGAGGTGTGCATTCATTCTCCCTTGTGGTGTGCTGGAGACCTGCAGTACCAGCCAGGGGCCCAGCAGAGCCTCATCTCACTGGCCGTACTGGACTGATTGGTGGTCTTTGTGCGTCATGCTTATGTTGGAGATAAGAGCAGCTGAAGCTCCTTCTCAGAATATCAAGGCAAGCCACTAGAGTGCTGTTATTTGGGTAAGAGGCAGGAATCTAGATGAGACTTAGGAAAGTAAATGGGGCACCTGTAGCACGCTGGAGAGAGGTGATGAGCAGGGGGCAGAGGGAGGGGTGTGGAAGCAGCAGCTTCTAGCCTATGCACAAGTCTACTTTAGGAACCTTTTTTTCTTTAAAATTATTCAATTCTGAGCTTTGATTAGCGTGTGAGAGTCTAACAGACACTAAGGGCTTTTTAGGTTGGCTTGCAATACCTATGCCCTTTGTAGAAAGGAGATCCCCCCACCCTGGATACTCTTAATTCATTCTTGGTGTTTACAGGATTACGACAAAATTTCTTCTTCAGAGTGTCTATGCTGTTATAATAAATGCCTCCAAGTAGTCTTAATATGCTGAGTGTCACCTTGGTAGGAGACCTACAAGCTCTCTGCAAACCTTCCAGAGACTTGAAGAAGACACACTGTTTTCTTGGATCATTTTTGCTATTGCATTGCTGATTTGCATTGCTAGATCCCCAGAGCACTGTGGTAGTTCTCCAGGTTGATGCTGTGGGATGCTTTGCAAAAGCACTGCCTAGAGGGATTACGGTCTAGTTAAGACAAACTGTGGATAATGGTTCTGGTAAATGATTGTTTCTAATACAGTTTCTTTTTCTGTATGCTTTCCTCAGGTAGCTGTGTGCAAGCTCCAATGAGATTGTTAAAAGTGGCTATGGCAGATACCTAAAACTAAGAGAAGTCATGAAGGGATCAGATTCTCAGAGGGCAATTGCCAGGCACTTTCAGAAAGTCTGTTTACTGTAGGTTAAGATAGGATAGGCACTCAAAATTCTGATGTGAGCTTGAGGGACCAGACCTGTTCACCTTTTGTCATATTTTCTGTTCTTTTGCTTTCCTCTTTCAAAAACAAAAAGACAATTGCTGTCAATAGTTACACACATTGTAGGTTAGGTTACCAGATATGTTGCATTTATTGAATCTGAATTCTCCCTGTCCAAATAGAACAGGGAGGTATTGGGAAGGCTTATATGTGACGTAAATATATTTAATCTGAAGATCCCTCTCTCTCTCTCTGGATAAGATACAGTGAGATATATAGATAGGTAAATACAGCTAGATTTATATTCTCGGCCCAAATCCCTGTAATGTCTCTTTAACCTTGCTTGGTAGCTGGTAATAGTATGCCATTTGCCTTAATACTGGTAAACCAATATTGGTGATTCAGACAGTTTATCTGCAATAATAGAGAAGAATCATTTGATCCCTAAATCTGTTTGATAGCGCATAAGTCTAAAACCACTAATGAAACAATTTTCTGGGTGTCTTAACGTACGTTGTGATTGTGTATTGTTCAAATAGGGGGAAAATATATGCCGTCCCTACATAAAACTCATCTTGCCTTACAAAAGCCCCAGAAACCTTTAATTATTTGATTAACCACAACGTGGGAGGTAACAGTTTTAATAAAGGAACATTGGTAGTTGTCACAATTCTGAGAGAAAGCTCTCTATAAAATATGTATGCAGGTCTTACTAGCCTTGGTGTACTTAAGTTAAAAATTAAAACATATATTGAACAGTAACTTCATGTTGGGTCACGATGAACCATAAGACAGGAGCCTAAAGGAAGCCTGAGAATAAATCAAAGCTTGCTCGCATCTGGCTTAAACCTTTTATTTCTGAGAGCTGCTCTCCTCCTAGATGGATATATGTAAGAGCAACCTGATTTTGTTGGCTTTCCAGTACAGGTGTGTTGTGGACCAGATTTTTCCCCACTTGCCTTGACAGCCTTGCCTATGCTGGAACAAAAAGATCCCTTCTCTTCTTAGCCCTGCTCTGCCCTTCTCATCCTGTTTTTCTTTTCCAGTCAGAATGGGCCTACTGTTCAGTCTAGCTTTGACTGTAGTACAAGAAGATGCCAGTGAGATAGCTTTAAACAAGCCAGTTCAGGGGATTCTGAGACTGAAAAAAAAAGTTTGGCTGCAAAACCCAGAAGCTGTCTACATCCTCAGTTGAGCCCTGCAGTCTGCACTAAGCTGTGCACTGCCACAATAAAATAGCTCTTAGTACCTGAGGTGAGGAGTTTAAAGCTAGGCGAGGCTCCATTTTCTAGATGGATTTATCACTAGGTGGGCAGAAGCGTAGATGTATGCATGGATTTGATTCGCTATGTATTGCTTCAGCACTTCTGAGTTCTTAGTTCCTGTTGCAAAAGATTTGGTCTTTGAAAGGAGGCAGACAGGCAGGAAGCTTGATTATCTTCTCTGATGCAGTTCAAGGATTTACTGGTAAATCTGTGTGTTCGAGAGTTGATACTGCTCAAGCAATGCAGAGGCCAACATAATGACAGGTAGAGTTTGGAGGGGTGGTACTGCAACTAACTTTAGATGCCATGCTATCTCAGTCTAAGAGAACAGGCATTTGACTAATACTATTAGCTAGCTTGGTTTGACAACTGAGTATAAAGTTAGATGGACCTGTGCAAAGGTAGGAGGAGTTCTGCTTATCGCTGGACAAAGCTCACTGAGGTCATCAAAATGCAGTTGGCATACAGTATGCGTGTAAAACCGTGTCAGTCCGCCATTGCACAATTTGTGCACTGCCAGCTCTCCCTTCCGTGACAAGGAGATTCCCAAGATGGTGATGCTTTGCAGGGGAGAAGCTTCAAGGCTGAACTGAAACTGCATCCCTGCACTTTCAGGTTGCAGCACTTTTGTAGTTGAGTGTGCCCTTGTCTGTAAGTCCTCTTAGGAGCTCTGGCATAAGAAGTCTATTAGCTGTAGCCACAGGTATTTCCTGACAGTAAATACGTCTGGTTAAATGCCAGCTGGGTCTCCAAGTGTTTCTTTACGTTTACTACTCTCTGTTTCATGTGACTCTTTGTGACTGACCATGCTAATTTGTTATTAACTTTCTTAAAATGGCGTTGTTCTGGCAGCCCTTTCTAATGCCGTTTCACATAGTTGCTAACTGTTACATCGTGCTTTTTGAGCACATTGGGTGTTCTCTTCTTTGAAATGAAAAAGGTGGTGACTTGTGTCATCTGGAAGACTGAAAAATACTATCTGCTTATTGGATCCACTGTTGGCACAGGGGAGAAGTGGAAGTATCCATTTCCCATTAGTTTTCAGGCTGGAGCAGTTCTAGCCACATTATCCAGAAATTACCCTGGGAAAATCTTCATCCAGTCAGTCAATGCGAGTTCTCTTTTCAGCTTCATTGTAGGTAGCTTTTCATGGCAAGTATTTCAGTATGGTTTTATTTGCCTTATGTTCCATTTTAGTACTGGAGGAGTTGAGGAAACACTAATATCTGCCTTCCTGCTTCAGCGTAATAGATGTTAAGGAGCGGATTATAGTTTTTCCTGCAATTTGGCAATATCTGGAAAGTCAGAAGTAAAATACCAATCTGCTAATCAATGTACCTCTTGGTGAAGAGGGGATTGCCCTTCTTGCCCAAGTTGCATGAAGATTCCCTTGATGAAGAAGAAGATCTGCATACCTGATTTCTAGGACTCCACTGGCAATGGAAAATGGAAGGTTTTAGAATCTTTTTTGCTGACTAGTGACTTATTCTGTGATTTGGAAGAATAAGACACTAATTTGTAACTGCTGGCTGAAATTAATATAGGAGGAGAGTTGCTAAGAATAATATAAAACATAAATTTTCAGAAGCTTGATTTCAGAGAATAAAATATTTAAGTGTTTTATGCTTATAGTGACGAGAAGTTTTATCAACACATGCAGAAAACTTCTGCTTCAGCGTGGCAGCTAATTGAAGGTATTGTGGCACTGGAGAGCAAGTATGCAATATTAAGCATCCTTCAGATTATAAACCTGTTAGTGTGAGGTTATTGCTCATTTTCTTTGTGAAATATACGTATGTTCATGTGTTTCTAGAGGCCTCTAATAGCTTCTGCAGTAAGAGTTTAATATAGATACAAAAAAGATAAATACCATATCTGTCCCCAGAAGGGATACTGTCTTCTGCCTTGTGACTCTGCCGCCTCTTCTCAGGTCTCTTTCAGTCATCACCTCGTGACCCAAGAAAGACTTTTGAAAGGGACGGGTCATGGGTTTGCCTTTTGCAGAGGGTCATATTAACACTGGGGTGACCGGGGCCATGGGGAGACAACGGGAGCTGGGAGCAGAGAGGACATGTCTGCTCTTCCCAGTGCTTGAGGAAGGAAGCAGTTTATTGAAGCCAAAGGATAATGCTGGAACAATTTAGCCTGCAAATTTGAAGGACTCTGACCTTTGGGAAATTAATGTCTTGTAATGGAAGATACAGTGCCAAAATGTCTTGGTTTGAAGATCGTTTTTAATAAGTTTATAAAGAGATCACATGGTGTGGCTGCCTGCCATAGCTGGGAGCTGGATCTGATAATGTCTGGTGGTGTAAGCCTATGGCTGAAGACTGAACCCTGCCCAATTGCTTATAATTGTCATCAGGTACTAAATATGTCTCTGAACGTCTGGTAGGATGAATAACTCATTGCCTTTAATAATTTTTCTGTGCAGCTGTTAATCACGCCTTCTTCCCACTGATGGCTCTTCAGTTCTTTTCTCAAACAACTGTGGTTAAAGGTTTTGTGTCCCTGCTGGGAAAGCAGCAAGTATGGGCTCCCAGAACCTGGGGTCACTAGTTCCAAGAAAAGAGTCTGGCAGAGCTCAGCACCACTGATCCGTCTTAAATGCCTAGTTTAAAAGGAAAACACGTCATTCTGAGTTTGTATATACTGACTTTATGGCTTTTATAACTTGGGATATACAGATTTTATTTCTGCAATACCTGCTTTTTAATGCTGAATTTAGTAGCCCTGCAATGTTTCATTAAGCCATTACTGAAACTTTGTCTTAATATTTAGTGACTAAAGGCAGTTTATTTCCTCTAGTTACTGCTTACAGTGTCTGGTTTCTTTCTTTCACGGCTCTTTCCTCCCTGCTGCTTCATGTTGGATGCTTCATTTTGTCCTTGCTCTTGCAGGATAAGGGGTTAGTGGGTTTCTGGCTGGATCTTCACTGTGAGATGCTGCTGAATATGTGTGTGTGTATGTGTTGTGGTGGGAATTTGTGGCACGTGGAAGCATTGCGGTGCCGCAGGTGAATACCAGAGTGATGCTGCTGCTGTCTACCAAGATCCTCTCTTATGTTCTCATCCCTTTCAGGGTGCTTTGCTTTGATACAGTGCTCTTAAGAAGCACTTTTGTAGCGTAAATGGAATAATATAATGCTTTGAAGATGTGGTTCAGATCAGATGGTTCTACCAAATGTCATGTGTGAATGGGGTGGTGTGAAAATCACTTACGGTATTGTAGTGTCTGATGTATGAGGGCTCCTATTGCTCAGACCATTCTCTGTTTATAAAACAAGGAAGAAATGCACAAATGTGGCTACCCTCTGTGATTTTTTTTTTTTCCTACCTAAAAGGTCCTCTGTGACAGCCCAAAGTCTTGTCACTTTATTTCCTTTCTCCTTTGGATCTATGATGCTTTACAGAGTGAGAAGATTGAGAACTTCCTCCCCCGAATGCCAGCTTTTGATCCATTTCAGTCATAAATCTTTCCAAAATACTGATAACTGAAGGGGAAAAGCTTGCTGAAACGTAAGAATAGTTGGATATAACTTGGTACAATTAACTCTGTTTAATTGCCTGCTTGGTAATCTGTGTGCAAAGAAACAAACCACAAAAAATCCCCACGTTACAGCTGAGTCTTGCCATGTTTCAGATGCTCTCACTTAAGTTCCATGGGCCCTGATGGCTGCGGCTGCAAGCCGGGACCCCCGGGCAGCGAGCAGCCCTGTGCCGAGGTTGCCACCTGGTTGCTTCCCTGATAGACACTAAGGTGGAGTCCATCGGTGGTCAAAAGTAATAAAAGCAAGGATCCTCACAAATATTTAGTAACAGAAATGCAGGGTATTCTGATGATGGAAAAACTAAAGCAAATGAGCTGAGCTTGCGTTTGTGCCAGGAGGAGAAACGGGCTGTCTGCAGGGTTGCAGATGGCCGGTATTGGCTGGTTTTCGTGCTTTGCTTTGGTATTGCTTGCCCGGTGCCTTCCTCTGTGGCTGATAATTTCAGTGTGGTGGGAAGTCTTTGTGGCTGCAGGTTTTTGCTCTGATGCATTTAATATTTATAGGACTCGCTTTGATGCCAGTGTGTTGCTTTTTTGGGAAAATGATTTTTTTAAATATCAAAGTAATACGTTATTATTATTTGCCACTTTTTACATGGAAAATTTTGGAGGTGAAACATTCTCCTATCTGAGAAAATGAACTTCACTGCATGCACAAATAACTTCTTAGGCTATTAAAACAGAAATTGTAAATTCTGTTTGGCATTTTTCAATCTGTCACTCAGACCAGACAGCAAAAATATGTTACTTAATTTAACTGTGGCTATGATATGCGACCTGATAGTCATTTTCTCTTTTAACTGTCATTCACTATAATGTTCAGGTCCTAGATGGGGAATTAGTAAAAAATGTTTACTTTGGATGTTTAAAAAAAAAAAAAAAACCAACAACAAACCCAACCCCAAAAGCCAACTGTTCTACAGAGTTTGAGGCTGTGGTAAAACATGAATTCCAAAACACCAATTCATGTGCTTTTAGTAACTTGATATTGAATTCTTCTCTAAATCCACGCATCATTCTAACTTAAACATGAAGTCAACTTGAATGGTAATTATTTTAATTGCTATTGCATATGGCGAGGCTTATATTATCCATTAGAGTTGTTTACTGCTTTCAGGTATAGAACTAGTAAGTCAGAACTAGTAAGTCATAACAAGCTTCTAGGTTTGATTTGGTATTGCAGGCTTATGCAGCCACTTCTTACATGTTTCTGTTTTTCCTTTAAATGTTACAGTGTGTGATTTAGAGCGCTGTGTGCTGAAGGAAGGGAACGCGCGAAGCACCAGTCAGTAATTTGTGCTGCATCTGAGTAGGTTTCCATAGCTTTGGGCATATGATGCCAGTTGAAGACATTGAAGCCTTGCTGTAAGTTAGATGTTTAGTTTTATCACCTTTTGTTTTGGGTTTTTTTTTGTTTGTGGGGTTTTTTTGTTGTTGTTACTGGTGATTGGAGTACAAGATCGCTGTCCAGATGATCTTTGTAATGAAATGTATTTTAAAAATAGTAATGTCTGGCAATATAGTTTAGAACTGACCGTTTTTCAAACATCTGTTCAATGGAAGCAGGCAGACGTAGTGTCTCTTTGACCTGGTTGTGTTGCCTCTTTGGAGGGAGAAGGGAAATATAGTTAATAATGATATTTCTTTTCCTCTCAGAAAAAGAGACTTGCTGTTGGTTTTGTGTAGTCTATTGCCAATACCAGGAGGCAGCCAGGCCAGCTGGGAATGGCAACTCTTCCTCTGGTAGGCTGTGGCTCAATTTCATGTTACATGGGAAGAAAGAAGGATCATGGACAATACCATGAGGGACACAAGAGTAGTGGTCAGTACTCCGAGTGAAATAGCCCCCTGCAGGAGGCAGCACCTTTGACATAGGCATTGGTACCTCTGGAAGCGTTCTGCCTAGCCTGGACCAGTTCTAGTCTCCCTCACTTAATTTTTCTTAACTGTCTGGCTCGTCTGCAGAATTTGCAGTTCCCTACTCATGTCCTGTACCCATGCAAGCATCTGTGGTTGGTGCTGGGAGAGGAGTTTGTTGTAGCATCTCGTGTATGTTAAGTGCATCTGCGGTGCATGTCTCAGCATAGCTAACAGAAAGCCTGTCCTCTGCTAACGAAACAGCCCAAAAGAACATACACCAAGACTGTAAGATGTATTTTTCTTACTAGCTCTTTAAGCAGCGTAGGAAGAAGTGGTGGCAGGTCCATGGCTTTGTCAAACTCCCAGAGCAGTTAATTCAGCAGCTGTCTCGCCTCCATTGAGTGTCCTGCACAGACAGCCCCTTGTTGGGGAATTGCTAGTGGCCCACAGCCTGCTTCGTTCACTCTGTTTGCTTATTTTTTGAAGGCCCTAGAGTTTCTTGTATGTAAGATCAGCTTTCTTTCCATGCCTGTCCCTCAGCCCTTTCACGTGTGACGTGAGGCAGTTAGTGTGGTTAGATGGTGTTGCTTGCTTGGTTGCGTAAGTGATATCTTGCAGCTCCGACCTGCCCGGCTGAAAAGCCTGGAGTCACTGGCTTAGGAAATCTTCGAGGTGGAGAATCAGCTAATGTCAGAACTGAGGTGTGTGGTTGCTTGACATCCTGGTTGTTTGCATATTTTTTGTTTTTAAAATAACTTATTTTCAAGAACAGGTATTTTGGTAGAGGATTTTTCCCAAAATAAATCCTCAAAATATGCATGCTTCTATGGTTTCTGGTCCCTTGGGCTTAAGTATAAAAAGTTCTCATGTTTCAGGTAGTCAAAAGGGACCACCCAACCCCCCCCCCTTCTGAAAAAGGGGAAGACCCAGCACTACAAGCCAACCTTGGTAATCGCTTCTTCCTTCCCATACCTTTTTAAGCAGGCACCCCTTCTCTCCCTGCTTGTGTGCTGGTCTGGCTTCTTCCCTTCTGCTGGAGCAGTACAGTCAGTTTCAGTAAGTCCCGGTAAATTTACAAAGTCTGTTTTGGGGGGATTATAGAAAACTTTTGGACTGATTCTTTCTCAAGTAGGTTTGGCAACTAGCTTGCACGTATTTTTCTTCTCTAAGGTAGAACAAAGCTTATTCAATGTGTGTGCAATCATGGCAAGAAATGCAGCCTTTGCCATCAGGCTCTATCCTTCCAGGGGCTCTGGAGCAGTCCTGTCTAAAGCCTGGTGTACTTCAATGGCTGTTTTGAGTTCTGTTTACTCCAGGGCAGACAGAGCAAAAATGTGGCTAGTTCAGTTATTTTAAGTTTTAGCTTGCAATACTTGGAGTGCTTCTGAGTAGGCTGCTGCCCGAAGTTACGAAAAAGCATTCCCCACCTAATATTTCTTATTTTTCTTGCTTAGCTGTGTGAAAATCATGGTTTCAACAATTTGGCTATTAACTCTCTCTATGAGATTCATATGCTCTTCTCAAAACACCACTGGAACGCATCTGGCCCGCCTCAGGTGATGGTCTGCAGCAAAGCTTCCCACACCGTAATGGCAGCATATTAATCACCCACCACTTATAGGCTACTGTTATCTGCAAGAGGGCTTTGAAATTCTCTGTGAGAGGTGCTTGGTTTCATTTTCTTTTGAATTTCCTTGCTGACAGCAACAAGCTCTCTGTTGTGGCTGTGCAGTGCATGCTGCTTCTAGGCCAGAGAAACTCCAGACTGGTCAAGTGGAAGAAGGGAGCAATTTGTGTCGTAGATGCTGATTGATCGTCTGTCCCTTTGGGCATCTTTGTAATGGCCTCCCAAAAGAAAGACTCACTGTATCGGGCGGAAAACTGGAGGAGCCATTGTGTATTCAGCAGCGTGCAGCAGTTGCGACTACGGACAACACAGACGTTCTTAGATAGAAAAGCACTGAGGGCAGAGTTAGGCAGTCCTGCTCCATGACCTCCCTAAAAAGGGTCTTTGGTTTTCACACATGGGGTTAGTGCGAATGAGGAAGAGAGATTCCTGTCTTGTGCTTATTGAGGCTTTTGATTTTTAAGTTAAATTTCCCATGTCTTCAAAGTGAGGAGGAGGTTCTTACATATTTAAGTAGCCTGCACATACTGGGAGAGTGGCACGGAGCAGGGGTGGCTGGGCTTTGTGCCAGGGGTTCAGTTCTGCTCTCAAGACTAGAGCAGAAATGGTTTGTTTTGCTTGATAACTTGTCAAATGCAGTGATTGAGCATTGTCTGGATGCATGTACCTGAATCGCAATTCTTATACCAGCAGAGTAGATAACCAACTCTACACATCTGCCTAAATCAGCTCTATCAGTTGCAGTTCTCAACGTTTTGGTGTCTCATTAGTAGGCCTCTCCAGTCTCTTATCCCTGGCATGTCAGGATCACTAGAACTAGTCCCTGTGTGGCCAAAGCAGCGTTCAGAGGCTTGGGCCTTTCTGACAAACCCCAAGTATTTGAACTCTGCTCCTGCAGGAGCCAGACTTGAGTGACTATAAGGTCCAAGGGTGTGTCTAAACCATGGGGCGTTGCACTCTCTGGTGTCCCCACGTGCAGACTGCCTGCCATATAGAACGGGGTATGACAGTACACTGTGTCTGTCTCCCTGGTCGCATACCTGGCTGTGTCCCTTTCTGCCCAAAGGAAACCATAGCACCAGTGGCAGATGGGTGCACAGAGTCCCATTCAGCCTTGATGGGATGTAGCTTGATGCCTGCTCGGGCTGGGACAGCGGAGCATACTCATGTTATGGGGTTGAATCTGTACGTGTTTGCTTGTAGAATTTATTAGCTTCTCTTTGGGCACAGCTACATGGTGTAGGGGTTGTTGCCTCTGCTGAGGCCAGCACAGTTGGATCCGTCTGACACAGTGCAGTACCATCCACCAGCTGGAGTTTTAAATAATTGTGGTTTTGAGGCACTGCTTCCAGAACAGATTGTCTGTCTTGAGCAGTGGATCTATGGGGATGTATCTGCAATGGAGTTGGGGCAGGATGACACATCTGGGCAGGGTGCTCCAGCTGCAGGGCAGTCTCTTTGTTCTGAACCTGGCCTGTGCCTGTACCCTTCCTTTGTCCCCTCCCTGCTGTGTTTGCAGGGACTAGTCCGTGGAGCTGGTGTGGGTATCTTTGTGCTTGAGATGAAGACAAGCCACGGGACAGCTTAAAAGTTTCTTGGCAAGGGTTTCAAGCAGAGAACAACTGATGCAAGTCACTGTGTGTGTATAGCTCTGGGAAGTGTGCTGTGTACTAAGGTGACGGGGTACAGCAAGGCTGTAAATAAGTGGATAAATGGCTTACAAGGTGCTGTGTTCATTCTCCCTGACATTTATACATGTATCTTTGGATCAAAATCAAAGACCTGTCAAGCATGTGGAATGTGCTGTGGTGCCATTTGCACACTCTGAGGGCGGATGAGAAATGAAGAGCAAAGTAGAGCTGACTAAAATGGAGATGCTCCCTCCCCCAGCATCACCCACTTCCTACCTCTGCTCACCTGGCAGCTGCTAATACGCATCTTGGGTCACTGCTGAGGCCATGATTTAGGACCTGCCAAAGTGCTTCCTAGGCAGGGAATGGAATTGAGCAAGTGCTTTCCTGAATTTGAATCAGGTTCATTAGTGCAGATTTTTATTGTTTGTGTTCTAGTATGAAGCAACCCTTTTCAATTAGTATCTGTTTTTACATTTTGTCCACGTTTCCAACATTAACTATTCCTTTTTTTTTTTTCTTTTCTTTTCCAGGAAAAGAGGAGTAGAAGTAGTACAGGTGAGTAAAAACTGTACTTTTTTTTCCCCCTTTATTTTCTTATAAAGAAGACTTACTGATTTTAAATGCTGTCACTTAGATGTTAACATGACCTGGGCTTAATTTTCTTTCTTTTCCATTCAATTATCTGTTGCGTATACTGTTCTTGGAAAAAGAGGATCCCCCTTTCATGAAGCATGAGTTGAGCACATCTAGTCTTAAGTCAGCAGGTGCCCTGGTGAAAGTGGGAATGCAGTTAGGCTTTTCTTGTGTTTGTTGATTAATGAGATCTGATAGTTGATTAGGCAGTGTTACTCTGTGTTTATTATGTTCACAGTCATGCTTAACAGAAACAGGAGCTGGCCTTTGGCAAAAAAAGTATGGCAGAAGGAATGTTCTTGTAGCCCAGTGAGCAGAGAAATGATACTAAAGTGCCTTCGAGTTGTAGCCCATCTACAGATAAGTTCAGGTGTTGGCTACATTTGTTCTTTGCCAGCTCTGAATGGTCACATTTCACACAAGATGCTACTTAAAGGATGATGGAAACTTGGGAAAGGAATTATGTTACCGTGACAGCTGTAACGTAGGGCACTGTAGCCCTAAAAGATCAAAGGGGAAGCATGCTCTCTCCTTCTGGCTTATTAGAAGAGCTATGTGTTATAGGTTTCACTCTTGCTGATGCTTACCTGGGGCTTGTTTTGCGCTCTAAGGTGGTCAGTGTGTCCCTCACACTTGTTTTCATGTGTCTCAGTAGCAGAGATGAAACTGCCTCAATAGCCAGGACAGAGGAGGAGAACTGGGCATTTGCCAGTGGTAGTTGAGGCTGCTCTTAAACCCATGTGAAAGGTGCTTCTCAACACCAGCAGGGAGTAGGGGAAAAGCACTTTAAAAAAAAAAAAAAAAAAAAAAATTTGAAAAATCAGGCCATGTGATTTTAAAGAATTCACTATCAGAAAAGGCTTAAAAAAGTTCTCATTGCTAGTTAAACTGGAGAATATGTCTTTAAGGTATGTGTGGTTCTCTGAGAACTGCACGGTATTACAAGGCAAACAGGCATATACTTTACTAGCTGCATGTAACCTTTCACCATTGTGGCATCTTCTTCCTTACGTGTACCTCCTATTGCTCAAAGCTAAGGAGCAGCTTCTTTATCAGTTGTGATAGTAACATCTCCAGATTGATAAATACAAACCAGCATTTGTGAAGCACAGCTTCACAAGCAGCACAGGGAGAAAGCTAACCTATATTTGTGTCACTGTCTAGGGGACACTTACTGTAATAAACCCCCAGTGTATTACAGTCCAACGTCTGCATTTGTTATATGTGCCTTGTGCGTTCGCTGTACATTGAAGAAGCAAGGTGCTCATATGAGATGAATTCAATGATGCACCGATAAGCTGAACAGAGGGAAAATTCCATTTTACCTTGTGGATTAAAGTTGCTGTCCTTCCACGGCTTGCCTTTTAGTCTTCTGATGTTTGTGTAGCTTAATGGCTAGTCATCAGATAGACACAGAATGATTGGAAAGGATTTCTTTATTAGAAGAGCATTTTGGCAAACGTTTGGACAGAACTAGGCAGGACTTTGTGTAAAAGTACTTCATGGTCTCAAATTTCACAGCATAGTTGAGATGTCAGACTAACCTATACTGGGAATTTGTGCCCCAAAGGCATACCTTAAGCACTGATGCCGCCTGCTCTGCTCCAGCAGGGTGGATGGCTGTGTGTGATCACCACTCACCTATCACTTGTGTGTTGCTTCATATCTCCTGATACATGTACTTGTAGCCAGTAGGGGATGTATCGGAAATGGGCTCTTTCTCCATCCAGCATTACTAGAAAGCTTTGCTTGAGTCACCTCGCATGATACGTCCCACTAGCCCTGCTTCTCGGTGGAGGATGTCTTGGTGTCGCTCTGCTGGACAAAGTTTATTAGGCAGAGGAAATATTGTTTTCCTGTGTTAAGCAGCAGGGTTTTTTGATTTGTTTCCCATTCTGCTCCTTTAAGGAACCTATCTGTTCAAGAGAAACCAGCTCTTAATCCTGACAATAGATAAGTAACTCAGAACATAAAACCACACAGGCTGTTTATCTATTTTCTTCTTTGTATAAATTCAAAATTTATGAATGTAGATGTGCTTTCCAGTAATAAGTAGAGAGTCAGAAGGTAAGGTTCGGTTACTGGCTTCCAGATAGTAAAGCACGATGGACTGGTACGTGCTGACTTCGGTGAACAGACATCAGATTATTCTTTTCCAAAGATGTTTCACAGGAGCAGGAAAGAATTTCCTGCTACTTAAGGGGAGGTCTTCAAATAAGCACCTGTGTGACTTCTGTTTCCTTCTGCAGTGAGGAATTAGGATGGTCCTCTATTCTTTGCCTAGACTGATGAAATCCTCCTATTTCACTTCCTTAAGGCTGATTGTGCTGTACAGATTATCAGTGAGCTGCTGCTAGACAGCAATTAACATTCTGTGACTTGTGTTCAAGTTCTGTATTTTATCTTGTCTCAGACTTTCAGTTACAGCAGAAAGAGCAGTTCCAGCTTTCTGTTTTTATTGAGTGGGGAAACACGCACATCCTCTAAAGAGAAATAATGGAAGAATAGGACTGTCAGTGGGATGCTAAGCAGGCATGCTCCTTTGTCCAGCAGTAGACGTTGTTCAAGCATCACATGGAAAACAAAGAGAGAAACTCTCAACTTGTGCGGCAATAAGTAATTGGTTTTTTTTAGAAATACTGATTAAATTTTAACATAATGAGACTTCATTGTGAACTGAATGCACAACAGCTGAAATGTGTGACCTCATATAGTAAGTACAACTGAGTAACACCCATCAAGCTATCTGGCTTGAAAGATAGTACAGTAGATGAATTAAATAAAAAGCTTTCAAAGTTATGAACTTTCCAAAGACAGTATGAGTCTGAGCCTGCACCCAGACATTTAGGAGCATGAACGAGTTAGCTCATTTCTATTTTTCCAGTAGGCAGTGGCAGAACTCTGAGTACCAGCATCTTCAAGATCTGGCAGTGTTTTAGATCCAGATTTGCTTTCTGCAGCTAAAATCCAAGTCAGTGGGGCAGCTACAAACCTGTGTTATATTGCAAGGAAAAAAACAAATGTCTTCCTGACTTTTAAATATGGGTTCTTAACAGAATACTGGGCTATGTCTCTTACCTTGTGATAGGTCATTTGCTTAATATTTTTAAGTAGACATCACCCCAGTCTCAGGGTGCTTTTGGAATTTGGATGCTTACTTGTTTGTACCCTGTGGGGTGAGGAAGTGCTCGTTCCAGTTTTGCAGGAGGGAAGACTGAAGGATGTGGCCAAGCTCCTAGAGGGAAGCTGTTGCTGTACCAGCCCTAGCGCTGTTGGGAGCTATGCTGGCACATCTGGTAGCTGGAAGAGTTCCAGCTGTGGCAGGAGGAGTTCCGGCTGTGGCTGTCTCAGCAGAGGTGTGGGGTGCCCAGTGTCAGGGCTTCTCCATGCTGTTCTGCGGGGCACGATGGGAAGGGAAGAGCAAGTGAAGGTGGTGAGCAGACCTGGTGTTGCTGGCTTTCTTCCAGTGAAAGACAGCACTGTTTCAGCTGCATTTAATCCTCAGGCTGTTCTGTGGCTGTTACATACTTCCCCTTACAGGGAGGCAGAGAAGGCCAGTCAGAGCGGGCTTTCTCGGTGTCTGAGTTGCTCCCTGTCATCCCCTCCTTTTTTACTTCCCTTGCCAACTCTTCTAGCCTCTTGCAGCTGCCTGCTCAGCTGGAGTGGCTTCAGCTGGTGGCCTGAGGATGCTCTGAACAGGTGACAAATGTGACCGAAGCCCATCTGCCGTGGCCTGCAGGCAGCAGCTGGCAAGGCTGAGGCAGAGAAGTACTTGCACTGGCATTGGGGTGACTTGCCAGTAAATGCTTACATTGAAACATTTCTTAATGATTTCTTTCTTCACCATTTCAAGGGACAGACTGCCTCTGAAGTTATGCAGTGGTTGTCTGATGAGACATTTACAATAAAAAATAATCTATTTCTTAATAATGGAGTCTAGCAAAGAAGGATTTTGGGTGTTTTCTAAAAGGTAAAGCTGTTTCTGATCTTTTTTAGTAAAAGCTTGGTTTTGTTCGGTTTCCCCCCTCCATTCCCAAAATTAGCATAGGGCCAAATTTAAAATCACAAGTTGTTGGTTCTTCTTTAGCCGGTGAAGTATCCAGTTTCTTATGATTTCGTCTGCTGGCTAGGGGAAGAGAGAACATCTCCATCTACCTTGTTTTTCAGGAAAAATCTGTTTGGCTTAGTTTGAAGAATGTAAGATTGAAAACACGTGCAGTGAAGTGGAAATCATCACAAGTACCTCTGATGGGGACATGCATTTATTTTTGTTTCACAAGCTATGCAAATCCGGAATAATTAGCTGCAGCCCTTTGGCTTCTGACAAATTGCCAATTCGGTCTTCGTGTGACAAAGTTTGGAGCCTTCGTACTTCTTGTAACTTCAAAGCTGTTTCAAGCACTTCCATGCCCAAGCTTTCCTAGAGCTCTTGCTCACATTTTTTTTATTTTAAAATAGCAAATATTTCCTATTTTCGGTGGGTATTTTTGGTTCAAATGAACACTAATGCTCTCTTTTATCTTAGAAAGATGTTCTAGTCAGTTGGCTATAAAAGTGGGATTAGTCATTGTATTTCAAGCTGCACATTTTTTAATAGCAGTGGGATATGGAGGACAACATGTTTTTCAATGTGGAACAGCTGATTGTAGTAGTTACAATGGTCTCGGCTGCTGGTTTGTTTTTCCTTTTTCCCCCCAAACTCTCTGGGAGTTGAGATATTTGAAATCTTTTACTTTGGAGAAGAAAACTCTCCTTTGAGCTGTGGGTTTACTGAAGCCTGCAAAGGAGAATTGAGGGTCCCCTCCCCCTGCTTTTTAATTCTTCAATCAAAGTAAAATACCAATGACAACAGTTTCCACTAATTGTTGCCAGGGAACTGTTCTTTTCTTGAAATGTGGAGAGGTTTATTTTCACATGAAGTATTAATGGAATAAGCTTGGAACGTCAGTGTTCTGACCAAGAAAAGGAGCTTATAAAATATATATCTGATAGCATATACAGAAAGATGTGACTGGAAAGCTTCCAAAGCAAGCAGGGTTGTTGAGATGTTGGAGAGTTGGCTCTTTACTTCAGGGAGAAGAAAGTTTATTTTCACATGCATGCCAGCCCCTCAGTAAAGTGCATGTTCTCCTGAGAATGGCAGCCTGCTTTGCCTTCAGTGCGTTTTTGGAAATGATGCCACAGAAGCCCTCCAGCCCTCCTCAGTCTGGGTTGTGTCAAGTGCTTTGTGCATGCTTGAAAGTGGGGGTTTGCTGGTTAAAATCTTGAGAAGATCCTGATACTTCTTAGCTTTGGTGCTACCCAGAGTGTGCTAAGCACACAAAGTGGGGTCTTCTAACAAAACTGTAATAATCTCCGCTTCAACCCCAGAAATAGCAGGACTGTGGAAAAACAAATCCCAGACAGAATCCTCTCTCTGGTTCGTCTCAGAAGTGGAGATCCCTCTATGTGAGAGCTTCTTGGTAGCTAAGAAGCAGCATTGCCTGGCAGGAATGAAGCCCAGGCTCCAGTGCAGGGAGAGATGTTTTTGGCACGCTGCTATGTATTGCATCAGCAGACTGGACAGTTAGGTACAGTGTGGCCCTTTCTGGTCCAGTGGGGAAGAAGAATAATTGCACATCTGTTGGGGTGGGAAGGAAGAAAAAACTACAGAACGCTTCCACCATGTGGATTAAGCAGATTAAATAAATAAGCACTTATTTTTAAAAATTAGACAGAATAAGCCAAACAAATCAAAATGCTTTTAGATCCGATTTATTTTCATCTTGGTGAGTGAATGAGAGAACCACGAAAAAAAATTTGTGGCTCAGAGAGAGTCTCTTACTGACTGGTTTGACTGCTTTCTTTTGACTGTGAATCCCAGTGGCCTAGGAGAGGTGTGGGCTCCTCAGCCACTTGCAGGTCACCTGGGTGAGTGAAAACATCACTAAAGATTTAGAAATCTGTAAGTAATGTGGAATGAATGGCTGTCAGGTTTGAGCTTGTACGGCTTTGGCCCATGCAGCAAGCTCTGCCTAGCCCCTTTGTCTTCTCCTGACTCTTGGTATGTAGTGATGAGGCAGTGATTCCTAACAGGGCTAAAGGCTGGGAGCTGGGATGTCCTGGGTGGAAATCTAGTCCCCATGGGACCTCTGCAAAAGACTTTGGTTACTATAATGGGACTGAGATCGCAGTGGGGAGTTGCCTCACTTTGTCACTTACTGCAGGCACTTTGGGCAACTCTCTTTCAAATTCTACCTCTGTTTCCTAATGAAGGTAATATTCCTTTTAGTGGAATGCCATTTAAGTTGCTTAGAGATATCTGAATAGTGGAGATGTAGAGTAGGATGAGTATGGAAAGGAAAATGGGACTATTAGTGGGGGCGGGTAATTTCTGAAGATTGTTGTTTATAATAGTCTCTCAACCATTAGCGTGTGTCTTCCCAGGTACTTCTGCGTACTGCAAAGCTTTATAAATCCCTCCTCAAGAAATAGTATGGATAAAAATGAGACGCTGACAGAAATGCTGGGGAGTAAAACTCTGTATTTGCCTTCTTTTTACTAGGAATATTTTGCAGCATGCAGTTCCACTCTTTGCACAAAGTAACAATTAGACATTGCTTTTGTTAATCATGATTACTGCAGTGGTACCTATGGGTCAACAAAGACCAGGCTTTAATTTTGGGCTCCATTAAACAATAGGATTATTTGTCTCACTGGATGCAGGTGTTGCGATATGGTATCAAAGCAGGGCAAATGCAGCGTGTTTGGAGACATGTAACTCAGGAAATGCCTTATTTTAAAACCAACCTGTCTCATTTGTGGTTTGCTGAAACTGCAGAGTCTGTATTGAAGTACAAATATGCACGTAGCTATTTTGACCTTTTCTTCTGAAGTTTTTTCTTGGAGTAGCAAGGATGAGGAGTGGAGTTAATACAGTGTGGAGGGTGTCTGTACGTCTCACCCTAGCACTGAGGTGTCCTCTCCCAGCTGAATGCCCCATCCTTTGTCTGTTTTGGGGGTGAAATCAGGCAATTCTCCTGCTCAGGCAGAGCTGCAAACTCATTCCTGTGACAGCATTTGTAGCCTTGTCTTCGGGCCTGGGGTTTTGTTCCACAGGGACAATGAAGTTCCTTTGGGTGCGATGACTCTGGTATCCACCATAGCTCAGACTTGCTTGCTTCGAACCAAAGCTTTATAGAGAGAATGTCATCAGAACAGTAAAGGAGACTATTTGTGTGCCTGCCTTCCTCAGTGAGGGTGCTGGTAGGTCTGAGCTTCCAGAGGACTCTGCAGAAGATCAGTGGTTTGGGGAAGTCTTTTTAGTGTACGTTGTTGACTCTTCCTTTCTCCAGCTCCTGCAAAAGTTACTTACTCTGTTGATCTTAGCTGTGACCTGAGGTAATTGTGTCTGGAGATCATTGTCTGCTTGTTTGCTCTTCTGGCACTTCACAATTAAATGAGATAAACCTATTCATATCACAAGATTGAATGGAGTTCCAGTAAAACCCGGTGCTTAAAGACATTAGGCCTTAAATTTTCCTGTATTTGATCTTCAGCCTTAGGTTAGAGAAACTATTAACGTGTATTTCAGCTGCCCCTATATAAAACAGGGCACATTCAGACACAGCGAAACCTGGAAATGTTTTCCTGAACCTGATTGTCTTTGTGGAATTATAGCAGAAGAAAGCAGAGTGGCTTCAAGTTAATCAGAACAGCTGAACTTCCTTTTTTGAGAGCTGTGGTATGTTCTTTTTTTTTTTTTTTCTTCCCTCACATGACTTGTCAAAAAGTAGACTGCTGCTGCAGCTTCCTAGATGTGATTAGTGTGGTTCTCCACTGGCTATCCCGGGAGCAAGAGTGGGCCAACCATGGGTATTAAAGGGATCAAAATAGTCATTGGATACCTAAGGGTATGATCTGCCCGAAGCAGTCCCTTAGGAAGTGGTGGAAATAGAGTTCCTCCTTTTAGAAAGCTCTTTTCAAGGAGAAGGTGGTTGAGGGCAGGAGATAATTTTCTCCCTGTAGACTGGGGGGGAGCCTGGAGACAAGCCTCCGCCAGCAGGTTTGTGTGAATATATCTCTGTTGCTCAGATTTCTACTGGGCATGATACTGTTAGTATATTTAAAGGCAGGTGCTACTGTCATAGTAATAAGTCTGTATAAATCCCAAAGACAGAGGAATCACAAAAGCCGCCGAGCCTTTTCTGTGCAGTGCTGTGGGGCACCTTCATTCATGGTAGTCACAGATGGTGCTCGGCTGCTTCCGCTCCTGCTCACCCATCCGTAGAGCACTGTGGGTTTGCTCCTAGGAGGCTCAGTATCCAGGTGCGCTCTCTGGACTCAACTGCACATTAAAAACAAAAACACACTTTGGTGTACAGTATCGATTTGTCACTTAAACAGTCATGCCATAGTACCTTTTATTTTAATTGTTCTCTTCTTATGTTAAAGTTATTTTCGTAAAGGAGTCAGAAGAATTAATTGTTGCTTATATTAGATGAATAAAAACATGTTAAGAGAACTTGTCCTCTGTAGTTTTGCTTAAAGTTTGCTTGTTGACCTGTAGGATTCTAAGGCAATGCTCTCAATTAACCAGTCATAAAGATATCAGACATTTCAGTCACGATAAAAAAACCTAAATCAAACTGTGTTGCTCCTTTGTCTTTGAAAAATAGCACAACAGAGGTTATGAGTGGGAGAGCAGAAACTACGCCTATATAGAAACCATAGACTGCTTCTGTCATTGCTAAGCAATGGACTTGCCTTAGACTATTCTTTGGCTGTTGTTTTAGGATCCAGGGTAGTTCAGTGTCTTACTTGAGTTCACTAATAATTTTTTTAACCTGAGGTTGCTGCAACAAGTTACAGTTGCCTCATTGTAACTTCCCAACTGGCGTGCTTCCCTGAATAAAAGGGGGTTTGTACCTAATTTACAGTTGCTATATATGTTAATTTATATGTATATTGTGTCCTCATTTGAGTGCTTGTTATCAGGTGGGTATTCAGTAGTTACTTAAGACCTTTTCTTTAAAAAAAAAAAAAAAAAAAAAAAAAAATTCCTCCTGGTACCTTGCCAAAGTGCAAACAAGTTATTTACAGTGTTTTGACAGAGTCATCTGAAGACAGGATGGAAAAGATGCCATTGGGACTGAGCTAATACTGTAAGAGAATGAAGTGTAAGGGAAACAACTGCTGCAGAGGAATTTTTGGCTGACTGCAAACGGAGAAAAGCTTTTTAGCTTTGTTTTTGTAGTAAGTTGTTGATTGGAGCCAAGAGCTTCCTTTACTCAAAGGTCTAAGTGCATCTGAAAATGTTTTCTTGTACAAGAAGCTTCATTGCACAACTCTGCTGTCCTGGAACCTCAGCAGCATAGAGGTACTGTGTTAAAACTGTTCATTGACTTACTGATGGCAAAGATCAGAGGACAAGCTAACTGCAGTCTATAGGGAATTTATGTTGATTGCAGAGAGACCGTTTGTACTTTAGGTTAGCTTGGAAAATGTTCTTTCCTGTGACCTAGATGAGCTTATCTTGTAATACCCTTTCCTTTATGATAACATCCTTAAGTGACTGAAAAAAGAACAGCAGCTATAAAGGGCGAAACAGAACTTTTTCTTTATAACTTTAACTACAAAACAGTTTGAAACAGAGTCAAAGCAGATTAGATGTTCATGAGCCCCCTGTGATGACTTGCATACCACTGAAGGCTTTAATGGCTGGTTATCAGTGAACTAAGTGACTAAAAAGGAGATAAAGATAGCATTTGCTCCCTGCTGGTGACAGATCCTCCCACCGTCCCTGCTCCTGTATTTTTTTTTCCACCTCTGAGCCAAAAAGGGCAGGTTAGAGCTGCTGGTGGGTTTCTAACAGTGACACTTCTGCGTTGGCCAGAGGACCATTTTCCTGCCAGTGAAGTGCATGCACCATCCTCACGGCGCTTCCAGTTGCTGCTGGGTGAGGAAACTACACCGCGGTTGTGAGTCTTGCCTAATAGGTGTGTTGAATGCTCAAGTTCTCTGCTTTCTTTTGATAAACTGTGACAAGCAAGCTGTGATTACTTGTCTTAGATGGTACTGCCTGCTGGGTCTCTTCCCAGCTTCTTCAGCCTTCGCGTATGATTAGATGGGTGCATCTCCAATTCTTTCTGTGCTTCCTAAAATCTGGATCTTTTCGACTGAGCATGTAGAAGTGGATGCGCACAAAAGCGGTGTTGGCTTTGTGAGCGCTGTGTGCTGCGTGGGTGTGACAGTGCCGTGCCTGAGCTGGTACGGCCAGTCTCTGGTTTGTATGCAGCTTCTAGGGCCAGAGCACGTTCAGTCTATCCAGTATGGTCCAGGCCTTGCAGTGCCTTTTAAGGGCTGGTTTGTACTAATTTAGGGCAGTCAGCCCTTCGTACAGCAGTTCGGTGGCTTATACTTACTTCTGTCCTACTCCCAACATAGCCGAAGGAAGGAGAGAGGATGGCAACACATCCTGATGGTCAGTGAGTAGTTAGTTTGCGTTGTTGAAAGTTCATAGCAAGTGAAAATGCGTTTTGTCTCTTCAACTTATGCATTGTTGAGTTCTTTCTTAAATGGCAAAGTGCTGATTAAGAGTTAAATGATGTTTTCAGCAGGTCTGCATTCATCACACTCCTGCCTTTGGTTAAGCCCCTGCCCTGCCAACCAACGTACACTCTTGTGTGCAGGGAGGACCTCTCCAGACAGTAGTGGAGGAGGGAGCGTCTTACCCAGAGGCTGTCCCAGCGAAACACCGGGGAACCAGCTGGAAGCACCATGCTTGCAGCATTGCAGTCAGAGAGTGGTTTGTTCAGTTTGTAGGGACGGAGCTCAAACCAAAGGTGCTTCCAGAAGGCCAGCCCCCACTGCCCTTGAGCCACCTGGGGCTTGAAAGCTGTTCTCATGCTAAACCATGGTCATGTCCCAGGAGTTCTGTCCCGAACTAGTCCCAAATGAGCGGGTGTTGTGGGGTGGGGTGCCCTGTGCTTTCTTAGCAGCTAGAAAGGGTTCTGGTGTGTGTTTTTTTGTAACTCTCGGCTCTGTGACTCTTCTGATGTGTCCTTTTCAAATCAACAAGTCTGACTGCTTGTGCCTTTTCCTTAGTGCTGAGTATTCCCAGTTTTTGAGGACTGTTTTTTATAACTGTTATCCAAGACTCCTGGAGTGGGTACAGCTTAACTCACAGTGTAAGTGATTTGCAAGTAATGCTATGCTGTCTTTGCTTTGTGTAAGGAATTGCAATGTAAATGCCGCATAATCATGTATGAAAAATAAGCTGTCCATGGAACTGCTGTCTTGAAGGTCATCTTTGTTACTGCCCGGATATGTCTGCCTGTAGCCAAGTTTTGGTGCAGTAATACCATCAAGTTAATGTTTAAAAGAAGAGCTAACAGTTTACTTCATCTTCAGTAGATAGGAGTACCAGGCATAGTTGCTGATGATTAGGAATTTTAATTTCTTATAAATTTTTCTTAAGATTGATGTGCTACAACTTTATTTATTGAATATGTCAGAATTGTTTATGATTTTGTCTCAAGAACTTTGTGTGTTTGCAGAGGATCACTTAGCAACAGCCTATGGCACAGTGAGGTTGCCTATGACATGCTCACAGTACTACCATGAAATACAAAACAATGAGGAAACACCCAGAAACAGCAAGTAAATAGAAATTTAAAGCAAAACAAAGCATCTAACTTACTGAAGAGTTCCATGTTTCTGTGGGGCACTGTTTGTAAAATTCTTTGCTTTTCAGTCTTCACTTACATGTTTGTCATCCTGATCTAACGATGCTCTCTGTTCCTGTAGGTGTTCATGGGATGTCTGCAGATGTTGTAATGGAGCATCTCCTGAGTATTTAAAATAGAACCAACTATTTGATTTTAAAGCAACTCACACTTTAATCCGTTAAATCTTCTTAATTAGTGCTTCACCAAGTAATAGCTAAGGAATAAAAGCTCCCTGGAGGGGTCTGGGATCTAGACCGGTACTCCAACTTTACAGCTCTGTGCTAACGCAGTAAGACTCTGCTGTTTCTAATAATCAACGTTTATTTTCCTGAGAGTGATGGGGTTTTTATCTTGTTTAGGTTGGGGGTCTTTTCGAGATCAAGAGGGATTATAAGTTCAAGTCTGAATGTCTGTATATTTCAGGCCATTTATTGTTATATATTGATACCAATAACTTGCTTGACTTAAAAGACTTAGTTTGCGCTGGAGGTGAAAGCTGAATGCAATCTGAAAACATTTTCTCTTTAAAAAATTGTCCTCCGGGTCTGAGGTATGGACAATAAATACATGGGAAATGCCCCACATCTATGTTTGGCAGGCAACATAACTTGACAGGAACAAAGCTGACATTGTGCTTATGGATCTTACTGGCTCAAGGAGCACATGGTAGGTGGGGGAAATGTTGAGTGTTGAAAGGCAATGCTTTATTTTAACTATTTTTTTCTGAGTCTGGGATGTGGGCTGAGGAAATTCTACCATTTCTTGAGCTTTTCAAGAAGAAACCAAACAGCAATATTTGCATTTAGGTCTTGAGTTACCTGAGTTTTGGGTTTGGGTATGAAACTAAATTTTAATGAGAAAAGTGAGATTTCAGTGGAATTCATAGAATCATAGAATGGTTTGGGTTGGAAGGGACCTTAAAGATCATCTAGTTCCAACCCCCTGCCCTGGGCAGGGACACCTCCCACCAGACCAGGCTGCTCAAAGCCTCATCCAGCCTGGCCTTGAACACTTCCAGGGATGGGGCAGCCACAGCTTCTCTGGGCAACCTGTTCCAGTGTCTCACCGCCCTCACAGTACAGAATTTGTTCCTGATATCTAATCTAAATCTCCCCTCTTTCAGTTTAAAACCATTACCCCTCATCCTATTGCTACACTCCCTTATAAAGAGTCCCTCCCCAATTCAGTTTGTTGCTGCTGGTATTCCTGCAGTTACTTCAAATCTGTAGTCCCCTGACCTTAGAATCTGGCATTTTCAAGGAGGAGAAAACAAGGAACATTATTATTTGGCTTGGAAAATATCCTGCATAAAATACACTTTCATACTAAGGAAGATATGAAGATACAGTGCTGAGCATGAGCAGTGATATTTTCTACTAAAATAGTGAGGCTGACTTAGTGAAGGACCTCAAGTCTTTCCTTAATCGTGAACTCACCCTGCCAGACAACAAACCTGTAAGCTGGAACAGCTCAACAAGAGAACAGTCTGCTGAATTCTCTCTCTCGGTTTGCAAACCCAAAACTGTGTCTATAATATATTTCAACACTAAGGGGCTGAGATTTTTTGGTGTAGCATACTTCACTGACGTCAAGGTTGTCGTGCTGCACGCTTACTTCGCGCGTGACACTATAGATGTTGAAAATCATGCTTCGCTGTGTTGTCAAGGTCGTGGGTTTATCTGAGATGAACCAGCTATAAGGAGGTAGGGCAAGGTTATGCCTTAACAGTGCCCAAAGCAGACTACATGTGTAATCGCACAGTTTGTTTAACCTGACGGGTAGGTCAAACCAAACCTGTCTTGGTTGTCTTGTTCTGTGTGTGGCATAAAGGGATTCTCTAAGGTTGTGCTGTCCTTTCTGCAGATGCTTACAGCAGTCGGGGATTTGAAGAACTTACATTTGATGGGAACAGGAAACCATTAGTTGTGGCTGGAGCGCACAGCTAAGTGCCCTCATTGCACTAGTTTGCATTTAAAAGCACATACAGTGTTTTCTCTAGTTTCAGTCCAGTTTTGGGAACTATATAGCAGACTTTTCTCTCCTGTCTGATTTCTGTGCAAAACGGTGAATGCCCATCTACTTTAATATCCACTGCCTTGTGTGTTTGTCATTTCACCTGTTTCAAAAACTATGCGTTTGACCAAGAATAAATGGGTAAAAGAATAAACTCTGTACAAGCTATTCTAAAACTAAAGACCATTAAATAGTATTTGTGTGTGTGTTTTATTAAGGCTAACACTAAAAACATCAGATGACGCTTTTCTGTGTGTTGTGGTTTTGGGATAAGATGCTCAGTAATGGAGCCATGGCATGTCTACCAAAAAGTTCAAGTCACTTGCTCTCCGTGCTGAAAGCGTGTATTTATGTCAAGAATACACATAACTTGCTGGTCATTAGTTTGCATTTTGTCCCTTATTTTATAGTTTTACTGGCTCATTTGTTTAAGCTCTGCGTATGGGACTTGCTTTTGAGGTGAATGTTTCTGCAGTTAGCATAAGCAGGTTAAGCCTGAAGGACAGAGCTTTTGAAGAACAAATTTCAAACTTCAGACTACTCTTTACACTGGCTTCGTATCCTTCTTTGTTCCTCTTCACAAATGTCTGGGCTGTGGTGTTCAGAACAGACTGTACTGAAGGACGCGTCTTTGGGGCCTGTCCTGTACTTGAAGTTGGCTGGAGGCAAGCCAGCTCTTCGTTTTGAGGTTGCAAAATTGTGCTAGTGTGGCAGAGGACTGGTTTTGTTTCTGCCTGGGACTTGCTAGCCTCCCGAGCCCCGTGCCACATCAGTGAGGCCAGGCAGCATATGCAGCAGAGCCAGGTTACGTCTGCTCTGGCTGTGCAAAGAAGAGGCAGATCGTGCATGTCTCTGCCTGTATGTGACCACAGACCTACCCAAAATCTCTTAAGCCATGTGAGTATAGCACTTGAATGACTGCTTATATAGAGAGACCGCTGATGATGGGAAGCCTCCTGCAGCATGGTGAACTGTGAGGACAGTCTCCTCTAAACTGCTCATCTCGACCCACCTCAGCGTGGAGTCCTGCCTTCTGGGCCACTGCTGAATGCTGAATTACAGCCTGGGACTGGCTGCAACGTTCTGAAAGAAAAATGCGGCAGAATTAATGCTGCCAGCACTAAATCTTCATGTGTTTCTCCAGATTTTGAAAGGTGATTTATTTTTTTTTTTATGGCACAGAAAGTGTAGTTGGAACATGAAATTTGCAAGCATTGCAGTGGAAATGAGGTGCTCTTGTCGAGGGGAAATAATCATAAAAAGATATTACTAGGTATCAAATTAACTTCACAGTTAGTTGAAACTGTTTAAAATAATTATTTCTTCACAAACATAAATATTTCAACAGGTTGTCAGTTATGATGGAGGTCACAGTGAGGGGAAGTTCTGTGACTTGGGCCATAGGACAAGTCAGATGACCACATTGGTCCTTCTCGTATCTGAAATCTGAGGGTAAGTTGCTAAGCAATGAGCCTGCTTTTCAAAGGTGCTGAGCAGCTGCTGTTAAGGTTCATGGGAAATACCAAATGCCCTAGGTCTTTCCTCTGGCTGTAAATATGAATGCAGCAGCCCACTCTGCACAAACCTCTGTGTGTGTGTCTCATCCCATCTGTACACCACCCCCCCATCCCCCCTTCCCCCGCCAAAGATCTTAGCTGAGAAATTTTTCTGAATTAATTCCATTATCAAATGCTGGCAGGTTTTCTGACCATCGTTACTGTTGCACTGCTTGTATTTGGGTTGCTCTAGACCTCTGGTATTATTTAATGATTTAAATTTGCACGGGTGTCTTCTAGTTTTGGGGCACAGGAAGGCAGAGCCTCTCGGGTCCCTGTGCTGAAGCTAATCCATTGATGTCGTACCCTCTATGAACATTCTGGCCACTTTTGAGGGACTTTCCTAACATTAGAGCAAAATACACAAAATCCCACATGCAACAGCCTGTCTGTCATCACCAGAATTCCAGTCTCAATGAGATTATCATAGTTATACTTTACAAAATAGCATGATTTTGGTATTTCGGTTTCTCATAGCTCTAGTAAAAAAAAAAGTACATTTGTAAATCTACTACTTACTGGCAGTACAGTAGAAGAAAGCTAAAATTACTGGCTTTTAACCTTTTATTTCCTAGTAGCTTCACAGAACAAGAAGTTTCTGTTAATATTTCAGTGATTACACTCTTTTTCCTTTGCAGTTAATGAGATACCGCTATATGCGAAAGGAACATGCCTACTTTATATGCATGCTTGTTACGTGGGGAGAAAGGAGGCAAGAATACAAATTCTAGAATGAGAACTTTTTTCTTCCCCCCCCCCAACAGAAGGGTTTTCCCCACAAGATGAGATATTTCCAGTATTCAGTGAGGGACTTCGGTTCTGTGGGAACTGGTCAAATTTAGCAGATGTAAATATAGAAGCCAAGTAG
This sequence comes from Fratercula arctica, assembly GCA_947846985.1. Lineage (NCBI taxonomy): Eukaryota > Metazoa > Chordata > Aves > Charadriiformes > Alcidae > Fratercula > Fratercula arctica. The sequence goes on along the minus strand of CANTUZ010000005.1, from coordinate 53,275,357 downwards.
TGTGGCGACCTGCAGAACCTCTGCCCTCTCTTCCCCTATAAAGAAAACAACAACAACACCAGCAGCTTATTGCTGCACTTTTAATATGCGTGTTTGAAGAGGTAAGGGAGTGAGAGATCACTCTTTCCAGTAGTAAAGAGGGACTTCTTGCCCCAGCACCTCTTTGCAAAGCAGGGTTTCAGCAGGACATTTGGTGAGTCTGCACCAGGCCGTGAGAAAATTAACAGGCAGGATCTGAATGCTGTTTTCATTGCATCGTTGAGTTTAACATTTTAATTTATCCATGGCTGATGTGGGTTGTTGCTTAGTTTGGTTTTGCCAGAGGGGACTGGGGCTGTTGTGTAAACAAGATGAGCTTTACAATGCCAAGATCAGTGCAGGTTAAAACCCTTTTCTGTGGTCTGGTATGTTCTGAGGTCAGAGGAGACAGCTCTGGGCAGGAGCCGTGGGAGCGCTCCTGTGGTGTAGCTGGGAAAGCAGGATTGCAGGAATAGCCATTATGGATAGCAACAGCGGCATCTTTTCCATGTGGACCAGTCCATCTGTTGAAGAGCATGAAATATGTTGCTAATCTGGAGCAGTCTGTATCCTCCTTGGCTGGTTTGCCTGGGAAGGTTCAAGCTAACACAAATGTGTGACTGTGCCACAACCACGTCTCCCATTGCATTTGAAAATGCTGTGTATTGTAGACAGGGCAGTCCCAGACATGTTCTTGAGGATACCACCAGTTTTCTCCAGAACTCTAGACAACTTTCTGATTCTGAAATAGCAGACTAATGTCATGAGCTTGGTATGTCTAACATAAAGAAAGACTGGGAAAGGAAAGTTTTATTACCAAGAAAACAAAGGTCACCCCTCCTGCAGGCACAGAATGAAGAGGGAGAAGCTTTATATCCCCTGGTAAAAATAATTCCCTCGCTGATGGTTCTTAAAGTAAAATCCAACCAAATCAAAGAGCCCAGAATAAGTCCAATAAATTGTTACTCTGCTGCTGTCACCTTTGTGTAGTTAGCTTATATCTAGCTATCTTGTGTCAATCTGAGGTAGAAATAAAAGTGATAAAATGCAATTTATTGGATGGGCTGGAAACTAATTGCCGTTCGGTCTTAGTTATTTCTCATCATGTGTGCTGGGAACTTTTCCCTAGAAGGAGACAGCTTGAAAGGCACCCGTTTTTCATAAGCTATTTTTAATACTTAAAAGTTACTTGAAGCACTTATTTGAGACGTTTATTTTTGGCAGAGAAGAAAACAGCTGAATTCTCCTGTATATATTCTTAGTCTCTGCTGCGGGGTGAATCTCCTTTTTTTTCTTTCTCCTTGACAGGCTCTGTCTGTATTTCTGTCTCCTGCTCCCACTTGTCTCATGGAGAGTAAGAATTTGGAAGCTTTACCAGGCAAAACGTGCTTTAACCTTCTATTCTACTCTTCTTGCCTATTGATCCCAAACGTATCACCATAATCATGGTTCAAGTTAACCAGGAGGACACTACGTCAAGCATTTGCCAAGTTGCCTTTTATAAGCTTTAGTTTCTTAGCCTGCAAGAGCTCCAAGGGTTTGGAGTGGAGGTGCCGATTTCAGTGACTTGCATCCTGCTGGAGCAGAGGGAAGAACTGCTGGGAGAAGGGAATGGCTGAGCAAGCTGATCCCTCTGCACGGTGGGGTGATGCAGGAGGTCTCTGGAGGGGTCAGGCTGGCTGGCTTGTTCTGTGGGTTTTATTGTTCCCTGGGGAGACGGCTGGCTAAAGGAAGCAAAATGAAACCCTAGCTATGCATGTTTTAAGCCAGTTTGTGGTGGGTGTTCCAAGCAGTTAAAATACCTGTTTTCGTTCCCACATTGGAGACTTTGGATAATTTTTCTGGGCCTTAATTAGCAATACTGGTCTGAACCTCATCAGGGATTTAGGAGCCTTAAACTGATCAAAGAGGTTTTAAGATCCTCGGAGAGTTAGTGAAACACTTTTCCCAACGGAATTACCACATAGTTTGAATTTTATATTTACCCTTCATTGCTCAACACACACCTTTGCATTACGAGAGCCTGTTTTCCCCGGTTAATTCACTGTATCACCACTTGTCACCCAGTTGCTTTGGTAAAGACAGAGATTTCCTGCATCATGGACGCTAGTCTGTTAGTGACCGTGGGACAAAGAGGTGACTGGAAGGGACTAGAAGAGGAGGGGAGGAAAGCCACAATGATACATGGGGCTGATGGTCATCTGGGGGTGTTTTGGCTTAAAAATCATTGCAGGATTGCTCTCCTTCATTCTGCAGGTACAGGCTGTACCGTCGGTGCTCTGTGCAATGCGGCCTGCCAAGTGCCGCGCAATGGAGAGAGGAGCCACTTTTCTTCTCTCTTGCCCCTGCCTTCAAGCATCACTCATTACACTCAGGTAGCTGCTAACCAAGCCGACTGCTGTGGTGGTGACACAACTGGATTGCAGCGCCTCAGCTCCGCCAGTGCCGACTGCCCTTTCTGCAGGAGAGCACCTGATTTTCCATTATAACAGCCTTGATGGTTCCAGCTGCTGCTTTCTCCTTTTCTTTTCTTGAGTTTTGTCAGTTTTGCAACACCAGCTCTCTGAGATTTCCTGCAAAATCAGTATGTTTTAAGAATGTGCTCTTGCAGTTGTAGCTGCCTGGGGAGTTTTCTCACATGCTGCACCCTGTTGCAGGTGCTAATTTTTGCTCTGAGCTGGTTCTGCCTTTCTGTTTTCTTGCTGCGCCACTAACTGTGGCAAGCGTAAATAAGGTGAATCCAAAATAAGCGTAAGTAACTTTTTGAAATTTTCTGGATAATCCTGTTCTCCTATTTTCTTGTATATTATAGGATCAGCTACATTAAAGAAAAAAAAGTATTGAGGTACCTTACATGTGTGCATATGTTTTGTTGGTTTTAATCATAGAAACAATTCCTGCTGCACGTTACCTTCATTAATTTAATGGTATTTAGCATGTTTCGGATACTCTTCCTCTTTGCTTATGTCTACAGGCAATCAAATATTTCAAATTGAAATTGCTACTGTTAGCAGGAAAGCCAAAGGTGAACCTACCCACAGCATCATACTCATTGCCAACACAGTCTGGAGATGATTTGTCTAGTGCTTGTGCTTTCTGGGGTCATCCTGGGTTGTAGGGTGTGTAAAGAGAGGAAGGGGAAGAAAGATGACAGATTTTAGTGACAAAGGATGACGAGACTTGAAGTCTTATTGTCAGTTACTCATTGCGATAATAAATATGGTGGGGCATCCTTTTCATGACCTGCCTTCGTCTCTTACAGCGTCTTTATCAGATGTAGATGCCCACAGTGCTGAAACACCTGACTCAGGATGTACTGTGGAAGTGCGTGTTCTGTAATCTTTGCTGCCTAGCTACTGGTGAGCCAAGGGTGCCTCTGAAAGCTCTTATCAGGCAGTAAATAAAATCAGTTATGTTTGCATAGGGCGTTTCCTAACTGCACTGGCAGCCTGTTTGGTGTCAAAGTGCACGTGCTGTAGAGACTATGAACTTGCTGAATATTAAAAACCATCGCTCCTTTAAGTTTCTGTGCTGAAGGAAGAGGCTCTTGTCCTTTGGTGAAATGACCTGGACTTTTAAAAATCCTGGTTGTTGGTCATTGATACAAAGAAGTGCCTGGAACCCCAGTGAATGTTACGGCACGTAGCACTTACCATAATACATTTATATTGGTACGTTGCTTTGTAAATAGCTATAGGTCACAGCTAATAAACCAGTGGTTACCCAGCGCTGTATTGCTACAGGATAGTTAATGGGCTGAAATCTAGCTACGATAGGTCGTTTTGTATTATTAGCGTATTCAGACGTATTACTGTCTACTGCATTGTGGTTGCCACAGAGCTGAGCTGTGTAAGGACTTGTTAAAGCTCAGAGCAGATTTATTTGGAATGTTCTAGTTAGAGCTTGAATGACACATGTCTGTAGTAAGCAATATATTAATATCCCAGAACACTGGCCCTGCAAGCCTGCCTCGGTTAAGGACGTGGCAAATGTTTGCAATCTCTACAGAGTGGATTAAGTCAGTCATTTTCAAATGCAGGAGGTATTTTTTCTTGGTCATAGTTTCACACTTTGCAGACTGGCATGGTCCAGAGCTGACGGTGGGCAGCACGGAGATCGGAGCGGGGCAGCCTGTGGTCGCAGAACTGGTGCTGCCTTACCCAAGGGGACAGGCCTGATTCCCCTGCATGGTGGCTGGTCTTAAGTGGGAGCAAAGCTGCTGCAGCAAAGGAAGGACCCAGTTATAAAAAGGCTTGAGTAAAGCTTTTCTGCTTGGTTGAGTTGGGAGGGCAGCTCTGTAGATGCGGAAATACCTATGTGCTGTTTCCCTGAAGTGCAGGATTCTTTCCTATGTTTTGTCTATTGTTTGGTGTAATTTTTTTTCAAAAAGCTCCAACCGATCGGGCTTTCACCAGTTCCTGTGGGAGATTGCTCCGTGGCCTTACACATTTGTTTGCCAGCAAGTCTTCCTGTAAATCAGCCCATACCTTTCCTTTCCATCACATCAGTTCTGGTTAACCCATTTTGTATGCTGCTCATCTTAAACGTTATCTCTCTTCTGGGGCAAAGCATCTTCTAGATGCTGATACTCTTTTACCATACTGCCCGTTCACCGTGGGTGAAAGCAGGGTTGCTCCCTGGCTTCCTCTCCCTGGCTTCCGCATTGTTGATGAGCTGCAAATCCACAGACTTTATCTTAAAGTAACTTGTTTGGTTGGTTGTTACCGAAGAGTTTCAAACTAACCACCTTGGAGATTTAGGTACCTAAATAAATTTAGCTGTGACCTGGGAACCTGAATCCTTATGTTTCCTTGGATATCTTAGCTATTTTTAACTTTCTTGATGGAAATCGAGCCCTTTTGCCTGTTTTTTGTTGCTGGTCACTACGTTCCTTCCAGCCTTGTCGCGCTTTTTTTTCCTGGCAGCCTCAAAAGGTGCAGGAAAGAAATTGTTTCCATTCCATGTCATTACAAGGGATATTGTATATTGACTTAATGGTGTTTTAGAAAGGGCTATAATTTACTTTATGTAAAGCTTGATGTCATACCGCAGAAGTTTGTTCTCCTTTTTCTCCCTTCCCTCCCATTTGCACTTGGGAAGTCTCTCCCAGTTTAGCTCCCCAACCCTGCAGCAGAAAAGCTTCCTGTATTGCTGGCCTGGTCCTTTTTGCGTGTTTGGTTATATTACCACAAGGGTATATTCCTGAAGCACGTACACTTCTGCTTTCACTTACTATATTCGTATTGAAGCAGCCACGTGGTGAGTGAACTCGGGTAGGTGCAACGGTGTTGGTTACATTACAGAGCACATAGTGTTGTGAAGGGTTTTATATTTTGATTCCAGTCTTACACCTTTCTCCAAAAGGTTGATTTTGCTGTGGAGCAGGTTTACAGGTAGTATTAAAACATTAATTTTAAAGAAGGTATTGTTAATAAATAAATAAATAAATAAATACTGCTTGCTGGCTTTCTGCTTCTTTCCCCTGCTACGTTATGAAATGCTCAAGACGTTTTCTGCCACTCAGAAGCTCCCATTGCGGTGTGTGGAATCATCCTGCAGACTCTGGGGAGTGTTTCAAAGGGTTCCCATTAACCCTTAGGAAAATACTCTGTTTTCATAAAATACCGTTTGGGCATCTCCAGTGTTTTGGGATCTGTGCTCTGGGGTTTTCTTGCAGGATTTCAGGCCGATTCAGATGAAGTGTTTTGCATGTCGATTAATTTTCACTCTCAAGTGAATTTGGGAAAACAATGTCGGCGGTTTTTTCCATCCTTAATTTTCCTGCTTCTCCTAAAGAACACTTAGTCCTTTCTGAAAAGGTTCTCAAAGGACATTCATCTAACTTGTCATCTTTTATTCTTATGTATTGCATTGCTCCTGGGAGTAATCCTCCAGCTGTAGCGTGGTGCTATTTTATGCCCCCGAGTGGCATCCCCAGCTGCTGCTTGCCTCTGGCAAAGAAGACAAATGGTTATTGTGTTCTGGAGCCGTGCCAGGTCTTCTGTGTCTCTGCTTGGTCAGTATTGTTGTGTTTTATTTAGGATCTAGCAGTGTTTGAATAACACTGGTTTATTTTTGAGCCCTTCCTTCTCCATCTGCCTCCTCCACCCCTTGATTTTTTTTTTGGTTGTTGTTGTTTAGAGACTTATTAAAGAGAGATAGCCCAGCCCGATGGGCTCTTTAGTAACCCATGCTTTGGGCTGTTTTTCCTTCCTTATGTTTGAGGTTTTATAATAATTGTGAGAAGAACGTCTAGGCTTTCTTAAAAATTTCTGAGGTGATTTTTGCCTTTAATTAAACTGTCTGGTTTGGAAGAGAACTTTTACCAATTTTGAGCAAATTGTTTCACTCAAATTTCACTTAGGAGAATGTGAATAAGCAACTCAGCCAGACTTTAATATATGCCTTTCAGTATTTGTTTTGGAGCAAACACACCATCATCAAAATTAAATGACTTCTCTGGTTTTTTTTTTGTTCACCCTTAACTCATGTCTGCAATGTCACTTCCTTTGACGATGCAAACAAGGCTTCAGCCATGGTCCCTCTGCTACTGCTCTGAATAGCAACCAGCTTCACCGGAGCGTTCCCCTTCCTGTCGAAGGTTGGCTGTCCCCCCCCCCAGCTTGTGTAACCCCCTTCCTTGGAGAGCCTGTGCTACCAGAGTAGTGACATGAACCATGTGGGCTAAGGCTTTGCACAAGTGGCTCTCATGTAAGGCGAGCGAGCTCCTTTCTTCTCATTAGCTAGGCCTTGTTTAGCAGTCATAGCCATAAGTAATGACGTGGCCTCACTAAGGGTGAGATTAGCAGATAGTCCACTCATTTTCTTAGGAAATTGGGAATGTCTCTTGGCCATCTTCTTAGCCATAAATTAGGGAAATTGTTTCTGTGTCAGTGTTGGAAAGGGCATATTCAGTCAGTGTATTTTAAATGTTTCTTGAAGGATGTGAAAAGCTCTGAACAGCTGAAATAACTGGAGGGGAAAAAAATGGAGTAGGGAAAAGAATGGAATGTCAAAACTTGAGATCCATCGATAGTGAAATGACTTTCCATCTTTTAAATTGCACAACTGAAAATGTCACATTGCCATAAATACGCTAATTGCAGTTACAAGTTTTCTGTCTCTGTGTCTTTCCATCTTAGAAGGATGCCTGCTTACAGCTGTGTAGAGATGGGAAAGGGACTTTCAAAAAGAGTTCTGATGTTTACCTGAACAGCAGAAATACCTGGTCTATGGCAGCCAGATGTTTTAAAACATATTTTTCACGTCTAATTTTAACCGTATAACATGATTTTAAATCTGTGTTAAGCAGCAGCGTGAGCTCAAATGTGGAAGATGCTCTGTAGACCATTGCGGTGAGTCGACTCCAGCTGGCAGCTAAGTCCCCACAGCCAGTCGCCCGCTCACTCAAGTGGGCTCAGCTGTCCCAGCCGTGTCCCCTCGCAGCCCCTTGCCCACCCTGGCCACTGGCTGCAGGGGAGGCCTGGGTGCTGTGCAAGTGCTATTCGGCCATAACTGTAACATGGGTGTCTTATCAACACTGGCTTTGTCACCAGTTTAAAACGCAGTGCCATACAGGCTGCTGTGAAGAAAATTAACTCTATCCCCGTCAAACCCAGTACAACCAGTCACTGTCCTAAACAGTCTGCTTTTTCAGAGATGAGTTCCCGCTGGCTTGCCGAAGAAGGAATATTTGGTAGCTGCACTTAAATATGTGGAGCTTTGTTACAGGAAAGCAACTCCAAGGCCTGCAGCATGCTTGGGGAGCATGTCAAGGTGTGGGGACTGTGGGATGGGGTTCTCTCCCTCTCTGAGAACTTCCACTGCAAAAAGTTGCAATTCAGAGTCATCTAGTCCCATGGCTTGTTTCTCGTAGGAGAAAACAATAAAATTGACTGTAAGTGAAATAGGATATTGTGTGGACCACTTGGGTATTACAGATGGCAAATAACGGGTGTTGAGAGATGTTTTTGCACTTCTAATCTACCGCAGGATGGTGAATTAACTTACACTATTGCCACACCGTTGGGAAGTAGTAACAGACTCTGCTCCTGGCTAGTCACAAAAGTGGAGCAGGCAAGTTGTGCTAAATACACCACACAGGATCCTTGCGTTTGGCTGATGGTCCAGACACCTGAGGCATAATAAAAGAGCCCAGGTGCCACCTCTGTTGTTGTAAGACTCGCAGCTGCTGTAGCTTCGTAAGCATCTCTCTGATGTCCTGATCCAGTATTCAAACACGAAGTAAAATAAGCTAATGATAAAAAAGCATGGTGGAGGAAGTAACTTGGAAGGTCCTAAATGACCTTCCGGGTGATGAACTTCCAGATGTGAGAGTACAGCAGGCACTGCAGCTTAAAGGAAGACAGTCTGCTAAAACTAATCAAGGTAATGCTGGTGGTAATGGGACAGAAGACAAGCTTTCTCAAGGTGTGATGCCTTGGAGCATAGTTTATTGTGTTTTAGTTAAAATGTTGCAACTTGACCAGTTCCACTTCTAGTATTTTTCCTCTTAAAGGCTGCTGTGTAGAATAAAAATCCTTGAAGGTCAGCACCGAAGGGCACTCCTGGCACCTGCAACCAGGGCTGAACTGGCCTGTGGGACCCCTGGCAGCGGGTCCTGCTGTAGGTTGGTAGGAAGCTGGTATGGAGGATGACAGCATTGTTTTTCAGTCTTGTGTGTTTTTCTGACGACTTGGCTTAGAGTTCAGCACTTCAGGACATGCATGTAGATCCTGCAGCGCTTCCTGTTTTCTAGCAGTTGTATTTTCACTGCAGTGTGGATCTCATACACATTAGACTGTGTGTGTGGCTGCAGTTGCGTATGAAGCACTGGGAAGGTGAAGCATTGGGAAGGTTTACCTCTGGTTAGGCATGTAGGTCTCTGCCCTTCCCCACACCGCCTGCCCAACACCCTCTCTCTCACTTCCATGTGAATAGAATGAAATAGGGAGAAATAATGGTAAGTTGCCATTTATTAGCACAGCTATGGAAAAAAATCCTTTATTAATGCAGCATGTGGCTGAAGTTTCCTGACATAAGCAGCTTTCTGATTCATAGCTCTCCAACATCCCCTGTTCCAGCTCAGACAAGTCAATTATTTCCTCCCACCAGCAGATGTAGACAGGAACAATTGAGGCTGTGATAACATTATCTTTAATAGGAGCCAGCTGGGTCACACACCTCGGTCTTTCCTGTCTGTAACCAGCAGTGAGGGGTTGCCCCGCAGGCTGCCGGTGGGGAGCTGTGGCCACACGAACTGGCTGAAGAGGAGGGAGATGCCAGTTGGGCAGAAATCCCCAGCTGCCAAGGAGGGATGGAGGGAGATAAAGGGGGCTTGTAGAGAGATGAAAAGCAGCAGAGAGGGAAGTCACGCTCAGAAAACTTGAAATGCTCTTTTTAATCTCTGGGTTAAGGTGAGGATCAGGAACTGGGCAGCTCGGGATCCACTCCTGGTGGGACCCCCTGGCCAGCCGTGGCCATGCTCACGCTGCCGCACAGCTCAGAGGAAGCAGCCGTTGGGAATCGCCTTACCAGCTCCTGCTGGGAAGCAGTTAGCTTTTCTACACTGCTGCAATGCACAGGGTAAAATTAATCTGTAGGAACTCTTTTTACCAATCGTCTCAGGCTTTTAAGTCAGCTTTTCAGTGCTAGGGGATTGAGCAGGTACAGTAAGCCAGGGGATGCAAAGGGGGGCAAATTCTGCCTTTTTTTTTTGTGGTTTTTTTTTTTTTTTTTTGGCATGGTGCATTAAAATGCTCATTAAATAGAAGTTTTCCCTGAAGTTTTATGAAGCTGATTCTTATGTGACTGTTACCATAAATTAAAATGGGAAGTTTATTCACATCTTTTGCTTTCAGTAACAAAAGGGTTTTTCATTTGGAAATTGACACTTGTCCTGAAACTTTCAAGTGTGCTTATGCCGAAAAGTTTTCAAGATCTTTTGCTTAGATTAACAGTGAAGACCAAACAGTCAGTCAGGAAGCACATGGGAGGGGTTTTGTCATCAAACAGGCTCTTTTTTTTCAATTTCAGAAGTGAAAACTTCTGGGTGTAAAAGCTGTGCCAGCAGTGATGTGTGATTTCAGTTTTTCCTGCTCAGACAACTCAGAGGTGACTGCTACGGTGAGGTGCTTGGCTCCTGGGTGTGGGACAGGCAAGGGAAAGTGTTAGCGTTCATGTCATAGCTCAAAGCGCTTGTGTTGGGAGAGTACTTCTAATTATGAAGTGATGTCAGTTAACTGCATCATAATGATTTCGAGCTCCCCTTCCTCCCCAAAATGTAGGCGTTTAAATACTACGCTGGTGAGAATTGACTATGGGGAAATTCATAGACGCTCAACATAAGTTCTCTGTTTTGGAAGATTGCTTGGAGTAGCCACATGTGGAGCTTTCTTCTGTGCCATGTCCTAAGTGAAAGTTAACTAGTTCAGAAGGGAAGGAGAGGAAGAAAACGTGTATGTATATCCTTTCCAACAAGGGCTGTTGGAGTGCAAAAGAGTGGAGAAGGAAAGACAGTGAGAGTAAATGAAGCATCATCTGTGCTGATGGACAAGAAGCAGCGGAGGGACGTAGGAAGTTGTTAGGACGTCTTGACAGGCAGATGAATGATGGTCCAGGCAAGTGCCTTGATATCCAGAGCTCAGGGAGAGAGTACATGCAAACATGCTTTGAAAACTAGGTTATCACATGAGACCTTCTAGGGGTTTGTCTGGTTTTCTCTGTCATGAGGTTATAAGCTACACAAACAGGCTTTTCACACTGTAGCTGTGTTCTTATATTTTAACTGCTTTCTCCTCTTCCCATCTTTGCCTGTTAAAATTAGTATGAGTACTAAGGATGGGATTTAATGTCTGTGAAAGGCATACTGACAATTCATAGGCTCCATTTTGAGAATGTTTCACCTGTTGCTGTGACAGGATCACTTGAGATTCCTGTAAACAGAGTTGAGCGAGGAATAAGAACTACAATTTTAGCTGTTCTTTTTCTAGCTCATTTAATTACCATTGTATTCACCATCTTCCCTGAATAGGAAGTCATTTTCCTGTTCGCTTGAACCTTTCAAACTGTGAAAGGGAAAAGAAAATGAATAATGGGGAGCAAGTAATATAATTTTAAAGCCCCAACAGTCAGATAGTAGGCTTGGGAGATAGCACCTTAAACTATTATTAACCAATTAAAATGAAGTTCTGACCTACTCTCGTGTCACTGATATTCCTGTAAGTCAGCTCAGCCATCTTAGCGAGACAAGGTATCTGCAGGATCCTTGCAGAAGTCCAGCGAGGCCTGGGTGCCTTGCCAAGGAAGGAGCTGCAGCTTCCTCCTCCATCTGGTGAGGAAGACTCATCAGTCAAGGTGGGTGAGGAAAGAGCCCAGAATTAGAGAGTGTGCCAGACTTCATTTACAACTCGATGACAAAGTGCTTCTTTGCCCGCTTCTTCTTAAGTGATATTTCTGATGGTCTTTTCTTAATCTTGCCTGTGTGCTGCTCACTTAGTGCTCTGTTCATGATGGAAGTGGCATGTGAGTTTGAATAATTTAAAACCTGTGTTTCTTCTACTTGAGCGTCATTACTGCACCTCCTGGTTCTTTTATTCCTAAAAGAATATTTAGGGAAGTCCTGGACCATACATGTTCCTGGGTAGCAGATTTGTCTTCGTACTGTGCACCGTGGAATGCACATTTATAGAATCATAGAATCATTTAGGTTGGAAAAGACCCGTGGGATCATCGAGTCCAACCATCAGCCCCACTCTACAAAGTTCTCCCCTACACCATATCCCCTAACACCACATCTAAACGATGCTTAAACACATTCAGGGATGGTGGCTCCATCACCTCCCTGGGCAGCCTATTCCAGTGTCTGACCACTCTTTCTGTGAAGAATTTTTTCCTAATGTCCAGTCTAAACCTACCCTGTTGCAGCTTGAAGCCAATACAGTATGAAGTAAAGCAGTACACAAGTGCAGCAGCAGTATTTATGATTACGGTAAGCATTTTCTTACCAGAAAGTGGCTAGCACTCAAATAATCTACATTAGCCCAAGCATTCCTTTTATTAGTTTTTAAGGACCCATGACCATGGGATATAAGTGTGGAAGGGATTTTCTCAGCTCTTGAGACTAGAGCTTAGAAAGTCTGGTTGAATTCTTAAGCATTTATTTTCATTTTGAGTTTGTATTTCTAGATACAGATGCCCTAAACTGGCTGGAGCTGTTCCATGGGGGGCCTCAGTAGTGCTTTCTGTACTAGCTTGACTCTTACAAACCTCACCCAAAATACCCTGATCTTGGTGAAACTGAGTTTATCTTTGTCACAGTCGTACTTCAGCTACTGTACTAGTATCCTTCTCTGGGCATAGGGCAGACTTTTTTGCATCGTGAGTCCAGCTACATGTAGATGTTTATTTTTTGTTTAGTCATGTTGTCCTATTTCTGATTCTCCCTTCCGCATGATACTTCTGTCTGGGTGGTGGTGTCTGTTACACTTCTGTGTAATTTTTAAGGTCTATCAGTAATCTACTTACTGTGCTAAGACCACTAATGAAGATATTAAAGAAAATGGTCAGAAGACTAGTGCCTGAGCAATGCCAGTAGCGCACCCTCTCTGTTTTGCCACTGCTGCTTTCAGCATGCAAGCCATTGTCATCTTCTCTTTTATTTAACTCTTCATTCACCTTCCTGTTCTTCTGCTGGTCCTTGTCTTTCTCCAGTTTGCCTGACTACATGCTTTACTGAAGTCTGAGAAAATAGCTTTGCTGCATTTTCTTTGTATAGAGAATCAGCAGTCATACAGCCAGTTAGCCATATGGGTTCTATCCATCTTTTGTAGACTTATGTCATGTTTTAGTACATTTTTTTATTTACCTCTGGAGATCTGATTATTTTTCAGTACCTTTAAATGTGCTGAAATGCTTGCATAATACTATGTCAGATGAACAATCAATAGCTGCATTTTCCCCCTCTTATTCTTTTCCTAGTATAGTTGCTTTTTTTTTTTTTTTATCCTCAGGAAGCACTTCATAATGGATACAGTTATTCAGAACCCTCCTATCACCATCCTGTGATTTCCTGTGCCGTGTTTTGGTTAATTGCATTTTGTTTTCTAGAGGGTTTTTGATTTTTTTTTTTTTTTTCAAGTATCCAATTATGGGAGAGAGGCAGCTTCCCCTCACCTCAAAACATGAAATTCTTCGGAGTCATCTGACCTCTCTGCCACTCCACTGGGTTTCCTCTGATCAGGCATATTTCAGGTGCAATTCCTCATATCCTAGAATATTAATGTAAAGTAGGCTAAAACATCAAGATATTTATTTATTAATTTCTCTCTGACTGCAAGGAGAAGCCTGAAATTACAGTGTAGTTATTGACTCCTTAACATGAGATGAAGTGAATCTTACTCCATGATTTCTGGCTTTGACTGCTGGTACCTGTTGAAATATCTCTACCCATCTTTATTTACCACCTTTTCTTGCTCCCACAATCAGCATCTTTATCCTTGGTGAAAACTGAGGCCAAATATCTGTGTAAAGCGTGGGGCCATTCTTATAGTTTCTTTAATATTAAACCTTCACTTGCTGCACAGAGATCACAATTTTTCTTGTTTTTCATGTGTTCCTGAAATACATTTCACTATTTGGCATGCCTACAAGAAATGCCAACCATCCTTTATGTTCAAATCCTTGAGCTTTTTACACCTCAGCAGTCTTTACTTATTACTTCCTCTAATTTATCAATTTGTCATCCTGAGGTCATAAAAATATGTTTGAGCTGTACACCATTTCATCCTATAATTTAAACTAGCCTGGCTTGATGTAGTGTTGTTTGTATTACTGATTTTTTTTCTTAATTTTCCTGCTTCATAATAGCTGGACCATAACCTCAGTCCTAGTGTTTGTTCTCCTGAGTTAAAGAAGCTCATCTGCCCTAATGATACAGTTTCTCTTGTTTTCGTTCTCATTAATATCTGGCTTTGTCCAAACAATACCGTGGGATTGTCAGACCTCCTCAGCACAGCAAAAGCAAGACTTTTTATTACTCTCATTTAAAGGGAATTTACCTAAAATGTTCTGCCTGTGCTGGTGGTTCTCCATATGTACTAGACAGGTGCTGTGTTGTAGACAGTTCACCTGGGTGGGAAAAGGTGTCTGCATGGTTGGGCCATGGAGCATATGAGAGGACTTTGTCAGACATGATAGAAACTAAAAAGCAAAGATACCTTGCAGTTGCTGAGAAACAAACTGTTGGCCATTAACTATTGCAATCACCTTCTTTGTGCCAGAGGTTTTGCCAAAGCAATGAGCCAGACACGCCAGGCTCCTCTTCCTCATGTTAGAGCCTTGCCTGTGTCCCAGCCACCTTCTCCTGGCTTCGCTTTCTGCTCCTTCCTCCAACACCTTCTAGCAGTGCAGCACCTGCGAAGGTGGTCCATGATGACTGTCATCTCCTCCCACGCCCTTGTTCCTCAGTTTGAGAAATCATGGGTTAACCATTTTATCTTTGTGGCCGTGTTCATTTCAGAGCATTTCAAACTCCTTTCAATTCATCTTTGGAAGGAACAGTTTCATTATTTTGTCTTACTGGGAGCAGTGGTTTCAAGCTGAAGTAATGCTTTGTAGTTGAAAGGCAACTTCATTCTCCCATAAATAATACTTGCTGGAACAGGGTGGAAGGGAATGCCACAATCTCTGCTATCTCTTCACGGTCTCTCTTCTGATTTCTGGTCATGCAGCATAGGGATATGATACAGATCAGCCTGAGCACGGCCTTCTCTTTGTTTAAAAGCAGCCTTACCCAATTTTATTTCCCCCTTAGGCTGATGAAGTCTTCTAAAGCTTTTAGGTTTCTTCCTTGTTGTATTCCAGTGTACTTCTCCCTCCTCCTCCTCTGTCCTTCACAGTTGCACAAACATTACTAGCTATGCAGTGTCCATGAGAAATGCAATAAGAATACGTTTGGATGAAGCAGGATCTTTTGTTAAAAGAAATATGTTTCGGTTCTGTTATGTTTTTTTAGAAGGAATCCTATTAGCGTAGGCAGGGGGCGAATAAAGAGCATAAAAACTTTCTACCCTGACAGCTGTTGCTTTCTTCACATGTATTTAAACTTCCTAGTACACAATAAAGACTACATAAATTCAGCGAAGTGATGAGCAGAGTGGATTAAATGTACTTTGAGTGCTACCTGTATTTGCTCACACCTTGGCGTCATCCAGAGCCTCTTGAGAAAGAGAAATGCACCCAGAAATCCAGCTAACAGAAGTGCAGAGGGTGCTGGTGGCCTGGCTGTGCCTCTCTGCTCACCAGCTGGAGGCTTTGAAGGCAGAATTACAGCAGAGACACTGGTCATCTCCTGGGAATTGCAGCCATGCACACAGGAGCACTGACTGCTCTTGGTGTCTGACAGGTTCTGTTGAAGAATTATCCTTAAACTGAGCCTGAGCCATGTGGGGCAAGTCCAGAGCTGAGCTTCCTTGGCCCTTAGGATAAAGGGCAGTATCCAGGCTTTCTGGGGAGTGTTTCTTACATACCATTTTATTTAATCCCATGGCCAAAGGGAGGGACGTTGTGCAGTGCATGTTTACATGGCTCCAAGAGAAACTTTCAGAAGAACATGTTTTCTTCACCTTAACTTTATCTGAATCCAGTAATTATTAAAAAAACCCAAACAAACGTATTTGCAGTACTATCAGATCTTGATATTTTGAGTGTTTATATGATATTATAATTAAGCATTGAAAGCTTCCGAGAAGTGAAGTGCATCCTACTCATCCCTCCCCACTTTGCTTGCCTGGGCTGTACTGGCTGTAGTGCTGCAGTATTTCTGTATTCTGGATGAGTTGGAGTGTTCTCCATGGATGGCTTCTCCATTCCGCTCCTCCTTTAATGTCTGCTCTCCTACAGGATTGATTGATCTGTCAGTTCAATAGCTGGGCTAGAGCTGACCCAGTTCACTCAAAGAAATATTAAAAATCTTCCTTGTAAAGTCTTTCTAGTCTCTCTGGGTCCAATCTGCCCATTACAAAGCAGATCTTGAACCTTAAGTTCAAGAAGTGAGCCAGAAATTTTGTGAACCACTTTGTAATTTTCCCATACCTTCCACTGCTGGGATTGCCTATATGGCCTTTTAATCTGGTGTACGCGAACACTGTCTTTTTGACAGTTACAGAAAGTAAAGGAAGGCAGTCTCAGAGCAGGTAATGCTGACTGCGAATTCTCCTTAGGATCTTGTGTTTCTGTAACTTGCTTTCCTTCTTTGGAGCGCTAATCCTCCTGTGTCACACATTTTCTGTTATGCTTTTCTCCTCTGCTAATCTCTGGATTTGTTCTGCTGCCCTTCCTAATCCATGGGAGTGTTGATGACCTCAGGAGACACCCTTGGCAAGAGACGTTTTTGGATTCCAGTAACATCGATTATTCCTCCTGCAGTGCTGAAAATCAGCGATTGTTCAGGGAGTTTGTCCCCGAACAAGGCTGAACTCCTTAACCACTTGCCTACCGAAACCTGCTCGCTGCAGTCCAGCCCTAATGGGACGTGAGCTCTGGGGTTAACATCGTGCTCAGAAACAGCCGTTCCACATCTTCGCAAGTTCTGGAGAGCACTTTCTGCAACTGCCAAAGTATTGTACAGGAGAGAAGGGGATAAGCCAAGCTGAGTTGCAGTTTAATTTCTAGAAATTGTTTTGGTTTGTTGTTTTATTTTTTTGGTTTTTTTTTTTTTTTTTTTTTTTGCATTGGGCTGTAAATCAAAAACAATCTAGTAACAAAGTTCCAGTCTTGGGTAAAAAAATCACCACTGAAAAGAAAGTCATTGCTGTGAAGAGCTTTAGCCATAGCCCAAATGGTTTCTTGTTTTCCTTTTAAAGAAGTGAAGGGGCGAAACTTGGTGCCAAGAGGAGGGTGATGCTCAGTGGAGGTTCATATGCCAGGGCCAGAGGAGCAAGGAGGGAGGAGAGAGGGGTAGTGGGAGAGGTTTAAGTGACTGAGATACAGTGACTTGTCCCAGCATTGTTCTGCACGCCAAGTAGGAGTCGCGAGCCGCAGTCTGTCCCTGTCACACAGGTGACAGCAGCGCTGGCTCGCTGTTTGCTGCCCTGGGAGGGCGCAGAGGAGGCTGCGGGGAGGCGACGCTCCCCGGGGTTCCGGGGGATTGCGCGACTGCAGGACAAGGCTTGAATGTGCAAAAGCTTGTCAGTTTAGGTAGTAGTTGGGGAAGTGATCCATAAATGGTGTCCGTGTATGTTCATACATGCAGTGTAAAAAAAGCTATGAGATTCCTTTTACCTAATTTTATCTAGAACACAGCTAGAAGAGAGAACTTCTCAGACATTCCGGAGATCGTACCTAGCTTCCAGTGTGTGACTCCTGAAAATGTGCAAAGTGCTCACACGTCCTCTCTGGCAACTTGTGCCAAGCAGAATGCAAAGTGATCCACTCTGGCACCAGCGCAAGAAAATGCAAAGAAACCATCTGTTAAACCCAGAATCTTCTCCTCTGGTGTTAAAGTTTCAGTATGTGAGAAAACGGGAACCCAGCAGGGCTTTGGTGGTTCTCTTAAACTAAGCCAGGCAGAGCAACAAAAGGTGACCCGTAGACTTAGCGTCCTGCGGTGGTAGAAAGGTGAGCTCTTTGGTTGGTCTTTAATTTCCTCAATTCTGAGAAGACTAGCAAAAAGGTAGGGTATTTTCAAACTACATTTCCTTCCTGCTTGGGAAGGAGTTCCCCTCCGACGTGTCAGCTGTTACCGATGCTGTGATGCTCTCTCTTCTTGTCAGCGCGAGAGGAGAGCCGGGGGGGGAGAAGTCTCCACACCGCAGCGGATTTCCTTTCTCAGATGGCCGCCACTGCAAGAAGACGTGCAAGTTAATTTGGCACCAGAGAAGGATGGCTGGGCAAGGGGGGATGTGGAGAGAGAAAATAGGGCCTCTTGGTGAACTTTTTGCTCTTTCTTTACAGTCCTTGGTGGTCAGGTCCACGTTTGACCTTTGCAGTGGGACAGAACTGGTGTTTCCATTGCACAGAGGGGTTTATGTTCTCCTTCAATATCCTTTGGCCGCAAGTGGTGAATCCTTGGACTAGCTGTGCATGACAACAGCCCAGATAACTTTCTTGCTTGACCAGAGAGATGAGGAGGAATTCTCTTAAATATGTAAATGTTTATTTAATTTGAATATGTGAATATTTTGGGAGCTATGGAGAGCCTATGTATCAGTGAAAATACCTGGTTTTCGTCTACCAGTTAACATAATGTCTTTCCCCATGAGGAAATGTACACTGATGTGTACTCTGTCACCTCGTAGGCTTTGGCAGAGGGTGTCACTTGTGTCAGTTTTGTACTTGCACAGACCTGACAATGGGGTTTGTGGGAGTGTAGTCCTGGTGGAGGGACAGGACTGGACGGCAACTGCTGGATTTAATTTGGGAAAGGAAGACGTGCTGGTCTTGTGTGGTCCTGTGGATTTCCTTTGGTTTGTCAGAAGAGCAGGCAGGCTTCTGCACCATTCTCTTCTGTCACTGTTGCTCCGCAGAAGTAGGTCTCACGTGTATGGATGGACATGCACAACTGTTTCCCTGATTTCTTTTCAGGGAATTTCCCCACTTCCTTTCAAATAGAAGCATCTTTGTAATTAGACTATCCTCTGTGTTTTTGTTTACTTTTTTTACCATAAGGTAAAACAGTGAACTTGGCAGTATTGATTTTTGCTGCTTCCCTTCCCTCTCCAGAGCGCCTAAGATACTTTTAGAGGCTTTCATCCCTGAGTTTGGGGAGAGAACAGCATCCACCAATATATCAGCTGTCAGGGTTCATCTTCTTGAAGTCTTGGCTTTCCAGCCCAAAGATCATGACTTTTTTCCATTATGACTTCCTCAGCATTTGTGCCCAGCGAAGCTAAACACTGGGGCTGGGGGAAGAAGGGGAGAACTTAAGCTTTGTTTTACAAGCCTTTTGATAAAAATGCATGTGATGAAAACACAGGGTAGAAAATAGCCCCAGGAGAGGAAGATGATGACTAAAAACCTGAAGGTCTACGTGCAGTGGAGTTTAAGAAGATGAATTAAGATTGAAAATAAACCCCACATGTTTTGGGGTCAGTGCAGCCTTAACGGAGTATCTGAATAACAGGATACAACAGATTTGTGTAGAAAATTCCATATACAGCCTCAGGAGTCAGGGAGCAGAGAGGTCAGGTCAGGCTGGTGCTGTATGTCCGGTTCACAGGGAGGAAAATGGTTAAATTACCACAAAGGGACTTTTGAACTGTGACATGTGAAAATGTGTAGCAGAGCACTGACATTTCTCTACTGGAAAATTGGACAGATTCTTTCCCTTTTGTGGCACTTTTTCAAGCTTTCTAGCACTTGGGATAACACCTGATGATTTGGCGGTATCTGCCTAACTGTCTCTGATGATTTTCTCCTTATTTTCATTCACCTCTTTTGGGGGAAAGTTTCATGAGCTTTTTCCACCTGCAGCAAGACAGGCTGCTGTGGAGGGACACGCACTCCTGCTGCTCCGAAGCAGTGCATCAAATAAAACTGAAACAAAGCAAGAACTTGGTGCAGCATCCTGGTGAGTGGAGTTTGTTAGCTGACTGGAGACTGGAAGCAAAATGCTTGAACAATAGATTTATGAGTTTGTTGGTTTTTTTGAAAACGAAAATATTTTAAGAGAAAAGTGAGAATGAATAGAATGGAGATGAGTTGTAAATTCCTCAGGGATATAGCAGTGGGCAAATCTGTCTTCAGTTCGGAGAACAGAACAGGTTGGTATTAAGACTTCATTTCATGTGGATGGTAATCCAAAAACTATTTCTGAAGAAGAGCTTTTAAAAAAACACAAATCCTGCTCAGCCAGATTCTGAACTACAGTTGATTATAGCGTGGACTGGAAACACTGAATAAAACAAAAAATACAAACCTATTTTTAATCACTTAAATGATATTTCTTTTTGCTAAATCCAACATTTGCACTTGTTTGTTTTTTTCCTGAGTGAACGAATCCAGATCTTTTTTCACTTGGACATAGTTTTATTTTTAAACACAGCTTCCAGAGATGCATGCGTGTGGGATTGCAGTTGGGACCAGTGGAAGGCCCTGGCACTCTGCCAGGCGCTCGCCCTGTTCCTGCAATATAGATGGATTGCCAGCATTCTGGAGAAAAACAACCCCAAAACTTTAAACAAATTATGCTTAATGGAAATAAACTCTTTTTGCCCTCCTGGGTAATGATTTGGATAATGTGCTGGCTGCGTGTTTCTGGAGGACAGAGGAAGGGGAGAGGAGGGCAGAGATGGAGCTCTACATGCCTGTAACTTGCTCTCCAGTGGATGCTCTGAGAGGGCTATAGGGTGGACTGTGAGGTTTCTAAGCTTGGGGCATTTTTTAATTCCCAGCCAGTCTGTTAGAAGGTGAGCAGCGCAGCTACAGCCAGCTATGATAACAGGATTTATCTAGAGGTTATTTTCTTCCATATATGGGTTTGTAAGACCTAGAAAGGCATATGCCTCATGTCTGGCATTTTCCATGTACAGCTTTGACATTGTCTTCCATGTCATTCACCTGATTTCTGCTGGGTTTTGATGGTAAGTGATAATGCTGTGAAACCAATACCTGTTTTTCTTTTCTTTTTTTTTTTTTTTTTAATATAAAAAAAGGCAAGCAGAGTAGGCTGTAGCCGACTTCACAGAAGAAAAGGCACCATAGTCATATCTCTCTGTTTTTTCAGGCTGGTGCTGATAAATCTTTTCTCTCATTTCTGTTGCTATGGTGTTAGTTCTGTGCAAAAACAAACCTTTGGGTGATCATGTCAAATGCAAAGATCGTTTGGAGAGAGAGATGCTGAAAGAGAAGGGAAGTAGGAGAGCTCAAATTCCAGCTGATGACAAACAATGAATCAGTGTTTGTCTCAGCAGAGGGCCATCAGAAGTTTTGCACTCCACTTTCACTGACTTGTGCTTGGGTCTGATACTCCACTTGAAAAAGCTTCTTTTTTCCCCCCTCAAACCTTTTTTTTTTTTCTTCCTTCTCTTTCTTTTACTTTTACTTTTTTTTTTCTTCTTGATATATAAAAGGAAGGTGGATCTCTTCCAAATTCCGCACAGCCCAGGGATATTTGTTTTCTGCAGCATGGCCCAGAACACAGAGAACTTATTCTTGCAAACAGGTTGATCCTCCAATCCACAAAATACTGGATCAAATTTTGAAGGTTTTTGTGGTTGAAATGTACCTGCTGTCCTTGTTGAGCCAATTGAAGTGGTCACAGAACTTCCTACCGGAGGAGCTGCATTAGCGTGCTGTCATTTTTAGCGTTGCTTTCCTGGTGAAGGGGAAGCAGAAGGCTGTTCTGGGGCACCTTTTTTAACACTTCCCGATGTGCAAAGGTTTCGTTTTCAAAATATGGCAGTTGCTTTTAGCTGGCACAGCTGTTGTGAAGAAGTTATGTTGCCCAGATGTCGTATGCTTCTGGAAAACACTGTGCTGAAAATGCCTGGCTATGCCTTGGAGGCTTACTTCTATTCTTGGGTCAAGGCTGAAAGGGAGGACTGTTTTCTTATTTTCTGAATGTTTCTGTGCAGATTGAGCTGCAACTGCAGGAAGAATGTAGAGGGGTAACCAATCAAATACTTATTTGCTTCTCAGTGTTTTTCAAACTGGAAGTCTTGAAAATAGGGATTAATTCGCATTTTTGTACCTTGGCAACTGGGAACTTTCTGACCCAGTTAAATGGACCCTTTGTTTTGCTGCTTCCTTCCAGATGTGATAGGCAGATGAAAAAAACCTCAGGAAAAGCAGTGTGGTCATCTGAGATTTCTTTTAAGGATATTAACTGATTTTTCTGGAATTTGGTTGCAGAAGTAGATCATCTCCTTCCATGTCCTCAGCCAAGCCGCAGTTCACTTCGTTTTGCCTTAATTTTGCAGATGCTTATGCTTGCCCTTAGCCTTCGTGCTGCACTACTTGTGGGAGTGAAAATGTAAGTGCCAGGACAGGCAGACCTTCTGCGGACAGCCTCAGCCAGCCACAGCTTACCCATCACTGAGCATCCACAGCGGGTCTGTCGTGTTTGTCTTTACCATTGCATAATCTTCACATGTAGGGAGCCTGCTGCCCAGCTGCGAACAGAGCTTCTGTTAGTCCCCTTGGAAGATAGATGCACAGTATGTTTTCCAGTTATATTAGAATCTATATAAGTACTTCAAAGATAGTACTAGAGCCTCAAGCTGTAACTGTTGGCAGGTGCAGATAGTGATGGGCAAGCAAAGGTGGTCTGTGTTGGGAAGGACTGGCTGTCTTTGCTTTTGTGCCGTAGGTAAATTCAGTTATTCTACTCAAGCCTAGCCCAGATAAGAGTGCCTACACAAGAAAAGCGATTCAGCTACATGGATCAGTTAGATTAACAACTAGCAAAGTATTATAAGGCTGCTAGATCTCTGCTGTTTTAGTTTTATTGGTGCTTGAGCTCCAGCCATCCTGTCTTAGCGTTACCTTCCTTAAGGCACTCCTTAATTCAAAGCAGGGCATTTTTGTAGGGTGGGTAATTTTATTAGGACAAAACTCAAGCAAATGAGACAGTGAAGACCAGGCTTCTATCAAAACAGAGCATCAGTAGCCTCTTTGGCCAGCCCTCCTCTCCCTCCTGTGCCCCCCACCCCCTTCTCTGCCAGAGTTGGATAAAAGGGATAGCAGCAATGGAAAGGAGCATGCATGGAACTGTAAAATCAGATGCTAGCTTTACTTTAG
The DNA here is from genome assembly GCA_947846985.1 of Fratercula arctica. Lineage (NCBI taxonomy): Eukaryota > Metazoa > Chordata > Aves > Charadriiformes > Alcidae > Fratercula > Fratercula arctica. The sequence goes on along the minus strand of CANTUZ010000005.1, from coordinate 53,252,602 downwards.
TGAGCACACATCTGTCTTTCATTTCAAAGATGTTCCCGGTTTGCTAGTGTACGAGGTTAAGTTGCTCTGATGCAGTAGATCTCAGAATTGGTTGAAGAGCAGTGTTTGATAATGTGGCAGGTTTTGTGCCATGGACAGCCTGATATGTTGGCTAGAAAGTGAGCCAGTTCTCGTACATTGTACAAATGTTCAAATCTGGTAAGTAGTTTCATGGGATCATTAAATTTGGTAGGAACCTTGCACGTCTGTAATACATCGCCTTGATCAAAGCAGATTCAGCATTAAATTTAGACTAAGTTGCTTGGGGCTTTGTCCAGTCAGGTCTTAAAAACCTTGGAGGATGGAGATCCTACAGCCTCTGTGTGACTCTGTGCTGCAACCAGAGTGTCCTCATGGTGGAATTTTTTTCCGGATTTAGTTGTAATCTCCACAGTTTTGATGTATGTCCTGATAAATCTAAGCCCTCACAGTGACATTGGCCAGTTCTCTTAGTACCCTTGCATGCATGCCATCAGGTCCGGTAGCCTTCTTTGCATTAAGATTTCCTCAAGAGATCCCTAACTCAATCCTCTTCCAGTACAGGTGGTTCCTCTGCTCCTTGAACCCTGTCTTGGTACTGGGAACCAGGCCCTGTGACACATTGCCACATGCCTTCCCACGCTGTGTGGAGCAGAGTTTCTACACACCCCACCCCAAATCTCTGTCCCCAGTCCAGTCAACTGCCAAAGCACTGGGAGTGCTCTGGGAGCTGCCCTTCTCCTTACCAGCTAAATAGCTGTCCCTGCAGCAGATGAATTTGCGAAGATCTTGAGTCACTTACTTCCGTGTTACCTGTACTACTGTCCTGGTTGCTGTTTTGTGCAATCCCAAAGGGCGAAGGGCACAGCAGGCGTTCCTTTTATTAGTGGTGATAATCTCTGTTGACTCATTACTTTTGCATGTATGTGTAAGCTCCGGGAGAGAGAGCTGAAGAGGGAAGTGTTGGCTCAGAGAAGCACAGGAAGGTGTTTGGATGAAGGGTGCTTGCCACTGACTTCACCGCTTTTTCATGGGATTAGATCTACACTGCTGAGAAATAAATGTCTGAGTAAAGTTTTCTGACATTCAGTGAAATATAAATTCTCCGGGATTTGGGTAACATACCAAAATAAAGGCACCATATAAAATAAATGCCTTCTGTGTGGCAGCAACACCTTGGACGGTGGCAGGAACAAGAACCTCAGATCCTCCATATATTAATAAAAGGTTTCTCTCTGGTTTCTTCAGCTTGACCTCACCAAACCCATTGAAGATCAGGGCCCTTTGGATGTGATCATACATAAACTGACAGATGTCATCCTTGAAGCAGACCAGAATGACAGCCAGTCACTGGAGTTGGTTCAGAGGTTCCAGGTGAGTGGTTCTTTCATAGTCCTTCTGCATTTCAAGCAGGAGGATGATCTTGGTGCAGCAAATTCAATCTGTTTCCTGTGCAGTTGGTAGGTTTGATGAAGAAGAGCTCCCTGGCACACTGCTGACCTGCTACTGATAGCCCAGCAAAAATAGTTCTGTCAGTCTAAAATGGACTTGCACTTTTCGATAGGTTTTATGTTGTATTGGTAAGGTTAGTAAGAACTGGTTTCCCAACAAATATTGTCCTGATGTCATTCCAAGAGCATTAGTGCTGTTCAGAAAGAGGAACAGGTGTTTGCAGAGTCCTTCACATGCATCTCTTCGTGACGGAAGGCACTGAATTAATCTGGCCTGGTTCTGTCTAGTCTTCCCAGTTCCTGGAATGCTAATTTCTGTAATATCAAGGTTACCGTGAGTGATTCTGTCCCCTAGTGCTGAGAATCCTGTTCTATTAATTTTTTTTTTCTCAAGTTTACATTGAAGGTCAGAAATATGCAGGGCAGAGTGATACAGAGAACCATCTTCCCAAAGAATTCCTGTCAGTAGTCTGAATGCCGATGAAAATCATAATGCAACACCTTTATCATTTTAAAAGGTGTTGTTTCTGATGGATGTCTTTGATCAAAGGTATATTCTTTTCTTCTCTTTCTAAGAGAAGCAAAATTTAAAAAGATACTTTCAGAATTTTATGGAATATGCTGATGTCAGGTGGAAAAATGGCTCAGACAAATTCTGCTATTTTGACAACTTTGGTTTCTTGGGAAATTATGTTTTTTGCTCTGCTTAGTGTTCTACAACTAGTAATGCAGGAAATATTTTACTTAATGAAGCCAATATTCTCTTTGCTCTAGTTGCAAAGCTTTTCTGCTTCCTCCCACCTGTGTGTTACACAGAGGAGATGAAAAGGTTTGACTTGTGAGTCTGACCCTCTGGCACCAGTTCTCTGAATAGTAGATGACTGTTCATCAGTAAGTAGTGCAGGCATCTACTTGGAAACCTGTAAATGTCCAAGGAAGCATATGGAAAGATGGACTTCAGGGGCTTTCTGCTTACAGTCTTTCCCTGTTTCAGATGTTAACTAGTTTGCCTTCATGATATACCCATCCTATCGATGGGAAAAACCGATGACCAAACAGGCAAAAGGGCACATGTGTTAAGTTGGTCACAACTGATTAAGATTCATGAGATTTGTCATCCCCAATTCTTACATTGTTGCATGCGTTCCTGAAGGCCAGGCTTTATGAGGCACAGAGAGCGCAGCTCTATGTAGTATGGTGGCACCTCCCTTGTCACCTGGAGAACACGCTGGGAGGGAACTTGTGCAAGCAGTTGTAGACCAACAGTTGGTGTGTAGCAGTACAATTAATATCTAAACCACCTTTCTTTTATTCCTGAGCAAGAACTCTTCAATGGATATGTAATATTTTTAATAAGAACACCAGCTAATCAACTTATTCTAGTTAATAGCTTAAAATCACAAGCTGATGCTTTCTCAAGTGCCAAAGTGAGGTCTGGAGGAAACAGTAGTAAGTACAGAGGACGCAAGTGAAGTTTGGTATGAAACAGAGTAGAGCACTTTGCAGGTAGACCCTTAGCTTTGTCAGAGGACTTAGTGGGCTCGTAGAGGTAAAATGACCTGCTAAAGCTAAATTTCTTACCCTGATAGATTTATTAAAGTAATCATAATATCATACCTTGACATTGTTCTGTGTACCTTTGTTACAGTTTAAATAACTGAATCTGTTATTTTTATATAGGTTAAATATTGAAGCTTTGTTTTTAAAGATATTGAAGTTGGAAAATCTCAGTGAAAATACAGTTTTTACCTAACAAGTTTGTGGGATAGATTCTGAGAGCGGTGAGAGAGAAGCAATATATTTGGATATATTATCCATATATAATTATGGGTAAATATCCATTTATTCTTTAGTTCAGGGACTTGCTCTTTGTATCTTTTTTTTTTTGATAGCACTTGGAAAACAATAATACCATCTGACTAGAGATGTGGTAGCCTAAAAACAACAACAGAAACATCCCCTTATGAAAAAAATGAAATCAATCTGCAATCAAAACTGCAACTACAAACTAAAACCCCAGCTCCCACCACCCAAAGTCTCTCCTAAAATTCTCAAATTCTACAGAGCTATTAAGTTAAAACGTATCACTGATCTTACAGGTTTTATTTTCTTTCAAATGATAATATAAAATACAGTGTATTTTTAACCACAGACTATTTGAAGTGAAATTACTGATTTAAACTTTTAGAAATTATAAGTAGTTAGTTTTCATGTAACAGTTAATACAGCATAAAAAAATAAGAAATGTATGTGGGGTTATTGTTTCCATTTTCTACGCTTTTGTCAGGAAAAAGGTATTTTATATAGCACAGCTTGGATTTTTTTCAGCAAGTAAGATATAATTCAGTTTCAGTACGGAATTGCCTTCTGCAGAGATCTCAGATTTCTACATCTTTTTTTCAAAGTATGCGTGGTGGTGGGGGTGGGAAGAGGAGACTGTAGGCAAAAGCTTTGCAAAACTTGAAGAAATTGTACATTTCTGTCAGGCTTATTGAGTCTGTTTGCAACTGTCATACACGATGGCATCGATTTTACCACCTGGACTTTTTAGTCATGCTTTTTATGCTTTCTCTAGTACTAGTAGAACTTCAGTTCCACCAGTTCCTCACCTGGTGCTGTTCTTCACCCTGCAGGCTAAGTCCAACCTGCGTGCTTAGGGCTGTCTTGGCGCTCCTCAAGAGCTGACCGCAGCTAGAGGAGTGCTCTCCTGCAGCGTGCTGGGCCATAAGCCTCAATTCGGGCTGGAAGCTGAAGGGCTCTTTGGTTTAAGTGTAAATTTCAGTGACTGTTTGCTCTCTTGAGCCCTCAACCACAAGGAGACTGGGATGTGGGGGGAGCTGGGCAGGTGGGAAGGAGGCTGTTGACTATTGTGAAGGCATCAGCCAAACTAATGAGAAAACCAGGTATACTCCCAGGAGGCTCACGTCCTCTGTACGGCAGTCCGTGCTCCCGGTGGAAGTTTCTAGAGCTACACACATCAGAAAAGGCTGCAGACCCCTGATTTACAGGGATATTCTTATTGGGACAATATTACAACCTTCACTAGTGCTGACAAATCTCATTTGCGCTGCCTCATTTCAGAGCAGCTGAGAAATAGTTGTATTCGGATCCCGCATACGGTGGTATGTGGCACTGGGACCCCTCCGGTTATATTCCTGTTGGCAGCTGCCACCTATTAGTGTACGTGCTCCTTGTCATTCCTGCATGGCTCACCTGTCAGGTTGTGCCCTTGAGCAAAGTTCGGAGGCAGCGTGTTGTGCTTCCGTTTCACCACAGTTGCTGTTTTGCAAGATGGGATTGTCCGTGTCCTACGGTGAATTTACTGAAACATTCCAACGTCTCTCAGGCTGGCTAACTCCTCCTGTCTTACAACTGTGGAGCAACTTGTTGAAAACAGTTTTAAATCATAGCCTTAATAAAAGCTAAACAACCAAACTCATATTGCCCTAAAATCCTATTTTATCTGTTTGAGTATAGCCTTGTGTGCAAGTTGGACAATTCAGCCTTGCCTTTCCTCTCCGTCCCATTAGAAATAATCAAGAATTTCACCATATTCAAGGTGATCCCCTGTCAAAGGAAGCTGCATAATAGCATCCCTGTGCTGCGTTGTTTCTTAGGACTGTGCTGCAGCTCTTGCTATTTTTGTTAATCTTGGAAATCACAGAGCTTTCTTTTTGGTGGCCTCTGAAGGAAACCAGTAAGAAACCTTCCCTTAAGATTTGGGGCAAACAAATCTTAGTCCCTCTGTGCTTCCTGACCCAGCTCTTCTCTCCCATACTGCTAAGTTCACCTGTGCCTGTCTCCTCTGCCTGTTTTTTGTTGGCAGCATGGCCTTAATCTCATACAGCGTGTACAGTAATGGGTGAGCTGTCGGGTCATTGATTTGGACGGGGGATATGCTTCTTGTGACACGCCAACTAATGTGGAGAGGTGAGAGCAGTCATTGATCCCAGGGAGTCATGGAGAGTAGAGACGGAGGTATTTGATACAGCTTGTCAGATTCTTTCTGTAGGATTTGCATAGTCATAAATTGATTTAAATACCTGCACAGCACAAGAGCATTCAGTTACATTAGATATTTTTGCAGACCTGTCTGCTGCCTTCTAAGAATTAACACAGAACAAAAGGGGAAACAAGTTGGGTTGGAACAGGCTTGGGTTACAGTTGAGTTACAGAAATAGCTGTAATCTAGAGACTAGATAATAGAGTTGAAATTCAGTCTTTTGTCTTCTACCATTGCAGCCATTTTGTTCCTGTGGAACGCTTACTTCTTTCTGTGCCTCAGCTTACCACCACCCTTTCATAAATTGGTCTCTATTTTTTGACAGTGGACTTCATAATTTTCCTGTAAATATCAGTATTAGAGCAAAAATAATACTTCGGTTCTTGTGAAGCTAATTTGCAGTAGGCTGATGGGAAGTTGAAACATTTTTTTTATTTTGATAATACTGGAAATTTGGATTGTGTGTCAGCTGTTGTAGAAAGCAAAGGTATTGTTCACACATGCTGCATTTAAGTCAGCACCCTTTAATTGTCGCTAGCTCTGTTAATCAATAAGCAAGTGTATCATTAGAATACCTCTCTCTGCCATAATGCATGCTCCATGTGTATTTTTCCAGAGTTCAAGTAGTAGAGACAGATGGAAGTGAGGATAAATTTCTGAGCAATTCAGATCGAGAAGAAATAGTTCCCTGCCTCCTGACTTGATTGGTAAATACAGTTGAGCTTGTTCAACTAACAGCATGAACTGACTAAGAAGGAAATAATTTGGGTGAAAGCACCCATGGATACAGAGTGTTTTCTTACACCAGTGTCTTCTGTGCAGAGGATGGTGGTGAATTCTGCTCTTGCCTTGAGGACTTCTCTACATTTTCTTCTTTGTTGCATGTCCCTGTTGATAGTGGTTTTAGTCTTTTTTGAACACTCTGCCTAGTTCCAGTTTAGCGTTGCTGTGTTCTCAATGGCGAACTTTGGCCAGGCATGCTCTAGAAAGGCTGTTGCAGGGCTATGCTAAGAAACTTGCTTAGTTCTTCTTGTGAAATGCTTGGATCCAGCTGGCCAGTGCCTTCAAGGCCTTCATTTTTAGGAATATTAAATTTAACCGCAAATGAAAATAATGAAAAAGCCAAGAATGTTAGAGGAGAACTTGATGTTCTTTCTTCTCTCCCTGTCATTAGTTCTTGGTTGTACAGTAAACACCATATTATCTAATATATCTATTCTTTTTGAGGATGCCATCTTCCTGCAAAGAAGTGCAATCTAATGCCTAAAGCATTAGAAGGGGATCCTGGAATGTGGGTTCAGTCACATGCTTTTTCACAGTTTCATTATGTGATCTAGACCATCCCCTTTGCATCCCTTAATTCTATGTTTTGCAAGCTGTACATTAAAGGAAATGGTGTTAACTCCCTTTTGAGATGGAGATGAGAAGCCCTTTAGGGCAACTCAGAATGGCTGTCATAAGGACGTGGGCTTTGTTTCTGTTTGGAGCTCTGGTATGAATTCATAGTAGCTATGATACCATCTGATTTACAGACCAAGTTACAGTAGTCACACTGATGCCTGATGCTCTTTCTTTACAGATGGCTACTTCTTTAGCGTAGCCCCGTGGATGACTTGTCCACAACCATGTAGTTGAACTAGAATGTAGGTTTCCATTACTGCGCTCCACTTACTTCTGGCTGTGGGTATGGAATTACAGTCTCTCAGTATCTTCAAAACTTACTCGTCGGAAAAAGATCATCTCCCCGTGCCTTCCAAACTGGGAGAGGATCTTTTTCTAGTGAATGAGATAGAGGGCAGGGACCCCTGTGAGCAGGCTTCTGAATGATAGTCTCTCCCCAGGAAACCAAGGCCTTGGGCTTCTGGTTCTGCACGTGACTGATTTGTGCCACATCGCTGGCATGCAGGAAATTTCATTGCAGTAAAAGCATGTACCCAGGAACCAGTGGAGCAGAGAAGAGGTCTGTCAGTGTTGAATTACATGCCAAAGTGTGTTTAAATGGTATACACTCATGTAATTTTGTATACAGGCCAGAAACTGGCAGGAAATTGCTGCCTGTCTCCATCTGTCCTGTCTTATTTTTAAGATATTGAAAACTGTTAAAAAGAAGAAAATTATATCCCCTAGTAAAAATAAATTGTAATATTTAATTTGTATAAAGTGTGGGGGGTGGTTGGTGTTCTGTTTTTTTGTTTTGTTTGGGGTATTTTTGTTTGTTGTTTTTTTTTTCTTTTTAAACTCAAATCAATGAGCAACTTAGAAAAGGTAAAGTGACCACCTTGCAAAAGAGCCGCTTCTGTGCGTGTGATGTTGTGTAATCACTGTGGTGTTTCTGACACCTGCACAGAAGTGGAAATAGCGTGGTTCCCTTATTGTTCATTAAATTGACCAAGTTCTGATGATGTTAACCAGACCAAACAGTGCAAAACTCATTATGCTAATTTTCCTGCTATTGAATATAAATGTAACAGCATGATGATACCTGGCACCAGTCTCACTGTTGGCTCCATAAAGCAGTCTTCCAGGAAGCAGAAGAGCAAGGGATCCTTGACCCCAGGAGGAGGCTATTTATGACCTTTATAAGAGTAACATTTTTTCAGAGCTGTATTGCAGAAGCCTTGACCATGTTGTCTGCAAGAGCTGAGGAGGAAACTGGCTTCACACTTACACGAGTCTGTGTGCCTGCACTCTGGGGCCTGTGATGAAGTGTTGTACAGTCTGGTGGAGAGTGCTAATAGACTAGGAAGCCTCTTAGCCTGCCTTTTTTGTTTTGCTGCTTAACAACTGTTCTCAATTGCCTTGTAAAAAATAATCATTACAGGAGACTCTGAAAAGAGAGGCTGCCTGTTGCCAGTGGGCTTTTTAGCTGCAGAAGACCTTTGGGCTGAGCTTTCTGAGGTCTTCATGCTAGTTGGATGTGGTCTGGACTGCAGTTTCTCATGAGATTATTGGTGGGTGCTGGAGGTCAGTGTGGATCCAACTGGAGATCAGTGCCATTGAAGATCAGTGGTGAGTGCCTAGTGATCTCATCCATAGCCAACATGAAGACTGCATGCAGCACCTAGTGTAGCGCATGAAGTGTAAAGTAGAGAAATCTTTCCATTTGCTTCGTAGGACGCTCAGATCCTGATTTGGGGGGGGGATGATTATATGTATAGATCATGATTAGTCTCCCTTCCTACCCATTGTAACACTGAGATGAACTGATTGAACAGAGTTTATTTTTTGTCTAGTAAAAAATTGCTACAGACCTTCGTGGTTCCTTCTTGACCGGAGGAACGTGGAGAGAAGTCAGGTGGGAAGAGGCATAGTCCCAAAGGGTCCCTTTCACTTGCTGGTGGTCCAGTTCCTGTCTTGGTAAGAAAGAGAATGAAATTACGCCAGTTCCTGCCTTCTAGAAAAAGTTTATGACTTTGAAAAGTGATTATGTTTTGGCTTGTGTAAGACATTGACTGGGGAATCTTTGTTATGCTCCGATTAGAGCAAAATAGTCTCTGTCTGTCATAGCTGTACAGGGGCTTGAGTAGCTTCGTTCATTGCAAATTCATACTAGTCTGTTCCATTCAAAATGATGGCTCAAGTGATGGAAAATCAATAGGGTTATTAATTTGTCATTCAAAGCATTTTCTAAACAGGTTCTCTGCGCGTTAGCCTTCTTAAAAAGATAAATTGGAAGCAGGTTTTATGCCTAGGCTTCTGCTATCAGGTTGATGAAAATTTGAAGTGTTTATTCCCCACCTGCCCTCCAACTGTTGTCTCCCACTCTGAAGTTGTCCAGGAAAGGCTCTTCTATTCTTGATTCAGAAGCTTCCTTAGAAGTGTTTGGGACTGGGAGGAAGGAAAATTAGGGAGATATTTTGGAAGGGAAGGGGTTAGGGGATTGTGCTTGCTTGGAAGGGGAGAAGTGCATTGTTCGTGCTGCACTGATTGCTTTCTTCAGACGTCTCAGCTGTGAGATGATTTGGGTATATACTCGTGGAGGTTATGCCAGTGGATTTTTAATGCTGCTTTTTTTTTTTTTTTTTTTTCCTTAAGATACTAGCCCATTCTGCTCCTGGTTTTCAGCTTTGTACTCTGAAAATAGTTTCAGATTTCAAATTTCTTTTCATGTCCTCTGCTGAGAAAAGGCAAGAGAAAAATCACAGGAAATTGTAAAATCTTAGCAATTTTTTTCTTTAATGGGGGGAGGGTGAGACATAAAGTTGAAATGGTCTATTTGCACCTGAATTCACAGGTGAATACCTGTGGTTTTCCCATTTGAAAAATAATTCTGTCTTACCTTTGTTGGAAGAGCCTCATAAGGAGGCAAAATTAACTAAAAATTTGTCATTCAAGTCCTAGCTGGTAGGATAGCTCTCTGTGGGTGGGTATTTGCAAGATGAAGCAGTGATGGAGTTTTGAAGGCAAGACAGGGAAGTACTCAGAAAGTTGCTTTGAGATGTACGGTGAATAGATCTGTCCCCACTTCCCATTGCCACTCCCCTCATCCCTCCCAACTGCTGCAGGAATCTCTTTTAGATTTAGAGACAAACGATTCTGAGATGAGTGTTTGTTCAAGATCCAACCTTTCCTTTTGGAAGGAGGTGTCTGTGAAAAGAGACCATTGCAGCCCAAGACAACAAAAAGGAACTTTTAAGTCTGAATCTGATGCAAACTCTTTAGAGAAGCTGTGTCTGTCTTTACCTCTGTTTCCCCCTTGGAAAATGTCGATCTGTTGTCACAAGCAGTCATCTTCATGTTTCTGTACATGGGGAAAATGCAAATCCAAATGCTGCTGTTGTTTTGTTTGCTAACATTTTTTTTAATACGGAACTTTTGTTTAAACAAAAGATTATAGACGTTTTATTACTTAGTAATAAAATCAAGTCAATGAGTCAGTGAGTCTCTCTTATCAACTAATGACCTAATATTTGCGGTAGATACTGTATCAACTTTCTGTTAAAATATATATATTTGAAAAAAACATTAGCTACCTTTTTGGGTAAAATGACAATCAACTCTATCCTCATCTATACATAGGCTTCTCAAAAAAGGTATTTTATTTTTTAAATCTCTGGGTTACATCCAGAGGTATTTAATAGGGAACATGAAATACTTGATCCCTCTTTGATTTCAAGTTCCATTGCTGGCCTTCTGCCAGTAACAGGGCTGGTACAGAGCACGACTGAACACCAAGCCTGGAATACAAACAAAGGAGGATCTGCTAAAAGTCCTTGTTTCTTCTTGTTTGCTTTTATTATGTCAAAGATTAGAAAGAGGAAGACATAGATGTTGTCTGGGTCAAGCTGAACTGCAGCCCAAGGACAGAGCCCTTTCAAAATATTGTTGGGAAGCCTGAATATCCTCCAATTGTTGCCTATGTTGTTGGAGTCTGCTGTTGGATACCAGTCTTTGATAAATCCATGAAAGGAGACTGCAGTGTTGTTTTGTTGGGATGAACAGAGAAGATTTGAACACTCAAAGTTGAAAGGTTGTGCTGTACTGAAAGCTATCTCTTGGCTTCAGTGTTCCTCTTTTCCTTCTGCAACTGCTCCATTTTCAAGTTCATATGTGTAATAGCTCATCTGCTATCAAAATTCTTAGACACAAACCCTTCGTGTTCGTCCAGATCTGTATCTCTGATAGTGGAGCCATTCTGTGCCATGGGAAGTGTGATGCTACTTAGGCTACATCAAGAGTTTTCCAATCTATTAAGTGATCTTCACATTTATATACTCAGTAAAACGTGATGCCTGGGCATCCATTAGTTCCTAGTAAAGAATCAAAGTTTATGAAAGGTTTCACATCAGCTACTGTAATTGTTCCTGTGAAGCTAACAAAATTGATTTTTCTTATTGTGATTTCCTGTTGTGGGGAATTGGCATTAAGGTTTGGATTTTTAAATTATTTATTTTAACTAGTTTTCTGTGCATAGGTATTGGAACTCTTTCTTTTGCATGTGCTGGTGATGTACTGGTGTGAGGTGTGGGAGACTGGGAAAGTGTTGGCAGCATACATGCCCAAGGGAAGCCTGGGTGATTTGCTCTGGGGATCCTGGTGCAACTTGATGGTTCTGTTTTTGAATGCATAGGTAATGCTTTGTGATGGAAATCCAAGCAACACACCATACTGTGAGAAAGGATGCAGCATTATAAGGACTTGAGTGCATTTTGATGCTCCTGTCCCCTAAACAGCTCCAGCAGTTAACCACTAGCTGTGCTCAAATAGAGATGCACTATACAAATGCATTGACGTTGTTCTGCATTGTCAGACTCCTTTGCTTAAAAGGGGCAGCCATTTCTGTATTCAGTGAAAATGAGAGATCTATAGCCCATTGAGAGGTCCTTTCCTTTACTCAGATGATGCAGATCTTCGCTGCCCTGCTGACAGTCTCTGAGTTTTGCCATTCCTGTGCCCTCGGGCTGTCTGAGTACCTAGGCCTGTAAATAGAGAAGGGCTGGAGAATAGTAGCTGAAATAGGTTTAATGCCAAGAAATTTCCTTGTTTTACAAAGAAACTTCATGTTCAGGCTCCTCTCTGTGTGTGTGAAGGGTCTGTTGCCTTACACTCAGTGCTGTTCTTGACATTAGAATAGTTTGTTAAAGTCCTTCAGGCTCTAAACGGCTGCTGGAAAACAGCCCCCACCTCCTTCATCTTTGTCAGTTATTACACATTTGCCTTTCAGAGCTTTTTGGAGGCTCCTTAAGGCAAGAGGATGAGAAATCAGTCACTGGAAAGTCATCTAAGATGCTCACTTCTGTTGACGCATTGCCTGGTGTAGAATGGCCTCGGGATCATGCCTTCATTCCTTTTGAACTTTGTTATGCTGTGTCAAGCTTACTGCTTGGATGATCTTTTAATATGGTTTAGAGCTCTTATAAATAAAGCACTGTGAAATTCCTTGCAGAAAGCATAAAAAAGCAAGGCTCCCCCTGGAAATGCTTAGAGTAACATGAGCAAAAATAACAAGTGGAACACACCTAACACAGGGAAGTGAGGATAGTCCTCAATGCCGAGGTTAGCATTGAGGAGGTTTGGGAAGGTGCACAAGGAGCTGGGAGAGGGAAAAAATCGTTCTTTCTGTCGAGGGGAGTGAAGGGGATGGAGGCCACAGGCAGGACGAACGTATGCGTGAGGGGAAGGATTAGTATGTACAGAGCAGGGGCTGGGTGAGGATGGAAGTATGGGGAGCTTGAATTCAATGTGGAACCAGAGACCACTCAAGGAAGAGGGGTGGGGGTGGTCACCACAGTGCAAAGGAAGAGCATCAGAAACACTGATATTTGCTGTCATATCTTTGCTGAGGTCAAGTTTTGGAGCTGTGGCTTGTTCAGTCTGGTTACCATGTGTACTTACCTGCCGCCCCACCATATTGGCCATCTGTAATGTGCTCATCGTCTCGGTGTGCCCATGAAGGCGCACACTGTGGTAGCTCCCTCTTTTTTAAGCTGAGGCATAGAGGGGCTAAAAGAGCTGTCTTGTTATGCTTTAGGTATGTTGAAATACTCAAGTACAGTTTCATGATCAGCAAGTTTAAGCTAATGCCCTAATCAGTGGATCATCCTACCTCTACAAGGTGTAGAGGTTTTAGCTGCTGCGTAAAAGGCACATATGCATAGACACACATAGGTGTTTAAGAGGCATTAGGTAACAAGTTACTCTCTCTCTTTAAAAAAACTTAAAAGCTCTTCTGTAGTTGAAAGCTGACTACTCTGCTTGAGTACTCTGAAACTACTGGTGGCAGGAGACTCATGAAAACTTTTCTCTGTATGTTCTGGGTATTAATGACTTGAAATTAATCCGGCTACTGCTCCAGTGAGCCAAAGAGGCTTTTTATCCAGGCCACACTGCAAGGGTGAGACAACAGCTGGGTCTGACAGTCTTCATGACTGACTGTGCAAAAGGCTCTGTCCCTTACTTTTCCCAGCAAGGTTAAGTGTATCTTTGGGGAGTTCAGTCTTTGTGCTCTGCGAGGGTTATTAAATACGTCAGACATACGTATTGCCACTGAAGGATGCCTCATGCCCTGTGAAGGAAAGCTACTTGTGTGCTGCGGATGGTGCAGTGGGTTCGTTAAACCCCAATGTTGGATCCTCTTAGCCTCAAAAGAATAATCCCCTTCTAGCAAGCCATCAGTTCAGACTATGGAGTCAGCAGAAAGCAACAGTTTGCCAGTGCTGGGAGGTGTAGGGGGAGGAAGTCTATGTCCCCAGGCAGTGTCTGGAGCTTGCTGGGAATAGGTGATGCCATTCTTCGCTCTCCAGCTCAGTATCCAGCAAAGTGCATCTCCTGAGGCCACCTCATCATACTCCAAAGTACCTTTTGGAGTACGTTTTGTTGTCTGAAGTAACCAGCTTAAGGAGGTAGGACTTCATGGGAGTCCGTTACCTGCAGGAGCATTTGCCATGTATTTGCATGAATGCATTTAAAGAAATGAGTGGAAACACAGAGAAGGCTTTGGGAAGTTGGGTAAAACAAAGGCAGGTGCTAAATTTGGAACTGTTATTCTGGTTTTGGATAGGGTGAGATCGATGCTTGTTTCTCCCATTGATGTTACGGGGCCAGGTTGGGGCAATGATGAAGGAACTCAGCTTCTGTTCTGAGAAACAGAAAGGAAGCTTTGTTGGGTTTGCAAGGGTAGTATCTGGCAGCTGTGTCTGTGTTCATGGCCAAGATGGAGTAGGGCAGTCATGACCTCAGGGAATGGGGAATTGAGATCCTGAGATGAAGATCCATGAGAACATTAACTGTGCTTTGTTCTTGTAGTCAGGAGAGGAGAGTATGAACTTAGAGAAGTAACAAGATAGATGCTCTCAAAACTTAATGAAGACACAGTTAAGCAGCAATCTCTTCAGCTCTGCCAAAAAAAATTCTAGCCCTATCGGCCAGCTCTTAACAGTGTCTTCAGCCCAGCTAAAGGACAGCAATAACAACGACATTAAGGAACCCAGATGTAGTTCTGAGCTGCATTTCAGACAGTTGTGGTGTTCACATACAGTAATACACTGCAAGGCTGACCCCAAGATAGCAGTGTGTCATCTTTCTTCTCCTAATTGCTTCTCTCAGCCCTGCTCCCAGCTGTTACTGTGGCACTTTGCCACTGGCTCCCTTCTGAGTTGATGTGGTTGCAGCGCAGGTTTCACTGCTGATGGTGAGTCCACGGGAGAAATTTGCCATCCTAAAACAGTTAGCTGTCACGTTTGTATTTGTTTCGAGTGTCAGTGTCTGGATTGTCTGGTGACTTCCTGGCAGACTTCCTGTGTTGCCAATGTCCATTTGCTCCCCCTTGAAGAGAAGCTGGAGACTGAGGTTTTTAACATTAACATTTTTAACATCTATTGTCTTCCCCATCTTGTTATTTTTCCACACTCTTCAGCCAACCTAATGCCTTTTTCCCCCCCCCGCCCCCACTATGTATTTGTTTTGCAGGAGTATATTGATGCTCATCCAGAAACCATTATCCTGGACCCTCTTCCAGCTATTCGTACACTTCTGGACCGGTCCAAGTCTTATGAGCTAATTCGGCAAATAGAGGCATACATGCAAGGTAAGCCAATACCTGCTCTCCCTGAAGGCTTTTATTGTGACTAGAGAAGGAAGCAGCTGGCTTATGGAAGCTGTATGTGAGATTCGAAGTAGTGGTTTTGGACCCCTCGTTCTGTCTCTCTGTGGGAGAACAAACACAAGCATTCCTGTGTCACAGGATTGCCCTCTGGAATCCCGCGCTCTTCTTTTTCCGTCTACACGAAGGAGGTTTGCATCTGGTCAAAAATACGATGTGGGTTTAATGGGGAGCATGTTTACTGCAGCAAACGCTCCCAGAAATCTTCTGGAAGACATTGTCTTTTTGTGCGTGCTGGTAAATGGAAATGGCTGCACAAAGTTAGCAGCTTGCCATAAGAATCCTGAGGCCTGAATTTGGAGGACATTTATGGAAGAAGAAAAATTGGTTTTGGAAAGGACTGAAAGAAATTAAATTGTAAATAGAGCTAAGATCTGTGAGAAGCACTGGAACTCTGTTGCACAAGTTAATTGCTAGGAGGAACCTAAATGCATTTCTGGTGTTGGCTAGTTACCTGACATAGACTGTTGCCCTTAATTGGCATCATTTGAGTTGTATTCCCACATTTTGAACTCATGCCTTCTCAACCTGAATACTTCTAGTATCTTATCATTTTAAGCATTGCGGTCGTTGGGTTAAGTTAGTCTCTCATTCCCTTTCTACTTCTGTTACTGTCATATTCTTGAAACAGTTATTGGCTTTTGAGTTTACATGTAGATTAGCTCTTGAAGTTGCTGTTTCATATGTTAGCTGACTATACTTGAGGGAAATTGTGTTGCTGAACTATGTTCTAATGGGGTGTTGTTGGAATTACCATTGTGATTGTGTTATCACTATCTTGATGGGCAGATAAGCAGCTCATCAATTTGCATTTTATAATTGTGGATTTATAGACATACTGTTTGCATTTGACCTGCCTGGCTGCATCGGCAGTGTCTTTATGTGAAAATAAGACCAGTAATTCGCAGCACTCTCCCATGTCTTTTGGAATCTCTTTAGGAGAAAACGTTCAATTAGCTTAAAAGGATTTTGTTTTGGAGTGCTTACTGCTGTGCGTGAGTGGGGGAGAGGTGCTGAGGGAAACCTGCGCTCTGAGGAAGTGGTTGGGATTTTGTTCTAGCAGCGGAGAGATTCAGTAGGCTTTTGGATTTTTTTCAGTTGCTATCAGCATTATTATTGTTATCTCTATGAGAACTATATGTTTGGGAGAGCATCCACTTTTTGCAAGAAGTTTGTCTTGTGCATATTTCAGTCTCCTCTGCTCAAACTGATGAGACAAAGGAATAAATGCTTAAGGAAGAACAGGAAAAAAGTGGGGCTGTAGTCAGTTAAAACGGACACTTTAAAGGGAAGCTGTTAATAAAGTTGAGGAATGAGGTAAGGGAAAAGCTTCACCTGTTTTCACTGGCCGCTGCAGTGTTAAGTGACTGTATTTTCCCTGTGTCCCCCTGCGTGCCCCTCCCCCCCCAGTCTCATCTTATTTCTGTCTTATCATCAGAAATATCATGACAGAGACCTTGAACCAACTTTGTATTTAGCAGGGGGAATCTCAGGAGAGCTGAGTAATTGGCTAACTTCTTATTCTGGCCCAAGTGGATCAGCCTCTGTATTCCTGCACATAATGATCTGCAGTGAGGAATTCAGGAGACCAAAAAAGTTACATCCCTCTAGACAGTGTGGTGGATTCCCCCCCCAGCCTTGTTTTCACCTGCTAAATTGTATTTTCTACTTTGCAGCTGTCATGTCATATCCCAAGGCCATGAGCACTTAGAAAAACTCAAACAAGAAGTAATACATCTGTGAATAGCATGAGGTGTTAAGAGCCATGTCTTTTTTGTTCTGGAATTTCAAAATGGAAGTCACTACCAAGTAAATAATATCCTAGTCTTTAGGGGTAACTAGAGAGCCCCGTTTATCACAGGGTACAAAATTGATGCAATGGGTTAAGTTCAGTGCAAGGGATTATCTCTTCCAAAGGAATGCCATGAACTCTGAAGGGTTGAGTATGTGTGAAAAGAGAAATCTGCTTTTGAAAGTCTTTCAAAAGAAAACTCGGTGTTTGTTTACAGACTAGTTTTGGATTCCGGTGATAATTACCTCTATTTGAATTATGTTTTAAAGTAACTATGAATGAAGTATAGTCTTTATTTATGATCTTCAGTTTACACTTCATTTCAACCCTGAAGACCTTGTAAGAACTATATAGCTGGGTTAAAGGGAGGATGACCACGTGCTCTGCTGACTCCAGTTTGCACGGTGCCGAATCCTCCTCCCTCTGTGTTGCCTGCACCTTTGAAAATGGCAGGTGTTGCTGAGGTGACTGCCTTCTGTAGCAGTAGGGCCCCATGTTCTATAAACAGCTTGATTTTAAATGTAATTACCTTTCAGATGTCCAAGTTAATGCCTTGCCTGTCTTTTTGACAGTCAATTCTCCATGCTTCCCAAACAAGGAAATCCCTTTTTGAAGGGAACTGGACATCAGGACATTGTTAGGCTTTCTGAAAGTCCTGTAGCTTGCTCTTTATATAGTCAATCATAGAATCATAGAATGGTTTGGGTTGGAAGGGACCTTAAAGATCATGTTGTTCCAACCCCCCTGCCATGGGCAGGGACACCTCCCACCAGACCAGGCTGCTCAAAGCCCCGTCCAGCCTGGCCTTGAACACCTCCAGGGATGGGGCAGCCCCAGCTTCTCTGGGCAACCTGTTCCAGTGTCTCACCACCTTCAGAGTAAAGAATTTCTTCCTAATATCTAATCTAAATCTCCCCTCTTTCAGTTTAAAACTGTTACCTCTCGTCCTATCACTACGGTCCCTGATAGAGTCCCTCTCCACCTTTTCTGTAGGCCCCCTTTAGGTACTGGAAGGCTGCTGTAAGGTCTCCCCGGAGCCTTCTCTTCTCCAGGCTGAACAACCCCAACTCTCTCAGCCTGTCCTCATAGCAGAGGTGCTCCAACCCTCTGATCATCTTTGTGGCCTCCTCTGGACTCGCTCCAACAGGTCCGTGTCCTCCTTATATTGGGGGCCCCAGAGCTGGACACAGTATTGCCGGTGAGGTCTCACAAGAGCAAAGCAGAGGGGCAGAATCACCTCCCTCAACGGGCTGCTCAAGCTACTTTTGATGCAGCCCAGGATATGGTTGGCTTTCATGTTGTTGGCTCATGTCCACCTTTTCACCCACCAGTACCCTCAAGTTGTCCTTGTCCAGGCTGTTCTCAGTTCATTCTCCACCCAGCCTGTATTTGTGCTTGGGATTGCCCTGACATAAGTGCAGGACCTTGCAGTTGATCTTATTGAACTTCATGAGTTGTGCACTAGCCCACCTCTCGAGCCTGTTTGGTCCTTTTGGATGGCATCCCTTCCTTCCAATGTGTCGACCGCTCCACACAGCTTGGTGTTGCTGGCAAACTTGCTGAGGGTGCCCTCAATCCCACTGTCCATGCTGCTGACAAAGATGTTGACCAGCACTGGTCCCAGTACTGACCCCTGTGGAATGCCACTCATCCCTGCTTTCCACTTGGACACTGAGCCGTTGACCGCAACCCTTTTCTGTGTGACTATCCAGCGAATTCTGAGTGGTACATCCACCAAATCTATGTCTCTTCAATTTAGAGACAAGGATGTTGTGTGGGACAGTGTCAAATGCTTTGTACAACTCCAGGTAGATGACATCAGTTGCCCTCCCCTCATCCGCCAACACTGTAACCCCATCACAGAAGGCCACCAAATTTGTCAAGACCAAGTTGGCCCTTGGAAGGAATTGGGACTCTCCTATAAAGAAAAAAAAAAAGAAAAAAGCTTTAATGAGATATTTTAACATAGATTTTAATGGTTTTTTTTTTTTTTTGGAAGCAATAGTCTGGCCAGGGCTGTGACATCCTCTTTTTCCTGTTCTCTGTTATTGAGAGTGCAAGCTCTAAAAGAACTAGTTATTCTGAAACCTTCACTTCTGAGTCCAAGTTTGCATTCCCAACTTGTGTCCCGCATAGCTGGCAGTTCGGTCTTGAAATAAATCACCGAATAGATTTTTTTGTTATGGCAGTTAGTTCTCTCGGCAGCTGTATTACTTTGTTTACTTACCTATGAAGAATTGCTTTTGATATAAAAGTGCTCTAGATCAGACTTTGTAATGCACAGTGAAAGATTAGGAGCATTATTTAATGAAAATTTCATTTTCAGGAGGGTATTGTATGTTTGAAGCTGTGTCAGCCTTTTTTTAAGCTTTAACCTCATGAAAAATAACTAAATTCTGTGATGGCATCTTGAAAAGCTGTGATCCTACAGCCTCGGAATTCAAGATCTGACTTCTTAAATTATGCTTAAGATGGTAACAGATAATCACTGTGACTAGGCGCTAACTAACCTTTTACATTACATTTTAAGTTTGAAGACTAAAAGCTTTAAAAACTCCCTACATATCCTACAAGTAATAATCTAAACTGAAAGAATGTAAACCAAACCTGAGGTAAACATGCTACTCGGTGCTCAACCTAGTTAGCGTTCGCATCTACCTCTCAGCTTCCTTTGCTGTTTTAAGTGACTTACAGGTTTCTTTGATAATGGTTGAACTTCAGATATTACACACCCTGGCATTAATTTCTTTAACCGCTTCCACCTGGCCTTTTTTCCCATTATTTTAAAATTTTCTTGTTCTTAGATTCTTAAATTTAACTCCAAATCCAAAACTTCTCCAAAAACTAGGCTTTGTGGGGTTCCCCTGCAAGAGAGAACTCTTACATGAGCCAAGCTGCGACTCCTGAATTTCTTCACTTTTTTGAAGTATGGGAACTATTCCCGCAGGACACTTTACACAGTGTAAAACACTTTAGCTGTGATATTTTCATCCCAGCATGTAATCAAAATAATTTATGTTTGATTGTTTACTATTATATGAGATGCTGTTGCTGCTGTGTGTGTACTTTCTGATTTGGGGGGATATTACGGAACAGATGATGGCACCCTTCTCTTTTCCCTGGATTTCTTTTTATCAGATCCTGTCTGCCTGTCTTAGAAATACTCTTTGAACAGCTGCATGTATCTTTTGTGCCTAGGAGGCAGGCTCGGCATGGTGTAAGGGCTCAGGCACTTGATTTGGGGCTCTGAGTTTTCTGCTTGGCGCTGATTCCGACTTGCTGCATGACCTTGGGCACAGCATGTCACCCCTGTGTGTCTCCTCCTTCTTTTGACACTCATCTGCCTGTCCATTCCTTTTAAATGCCATGTTTTTCTGGGTAGAAGCCTCTTTTCCAAATATACGTACACACACTGTTATATAGTGAGTCTGATGCCAAGCAATCTGCATAGGTGGTGTCTTAACAGAAATTGTAGCTGTATTTTTGAGTAGAAAACTAGGTATTGATAATTAATCACCAAAGTAGGTAATCTGGTTATAATTTTTGGAAGTTGTGGAGCATGTACGTTGCAGGAGTGGTGCATGCTCAGAACTTCTCAAAATCAGGCCACCCAGTTAAAGTGCCTGAAAATAGCTTTATAAACATAGCTCTAGGCATTCACCTTTTGAAACTGTGGCCACTACTACCTGTGGCCTATCTTTTGTAGCAGTTTTGGTCAGGGGGGAGGGAGAAGAATAGTCCCACAGGTCAACTTCAGGTACCTCTATCTGTATTTGAAGCTCCTATTAAAATGAAAGGGAAAATCTGGTTTTAATTTAAAGGCTCTAAATGACTTATCTGAGACTCACTTGTTTATGTAGGGACATATCAGTAAAGCATCCAAGTTAGAGAGCTGATGTTAGCTACTGCAAATAACCGCCATTTTTGGATGCAAAAGTCTCCCTTGTTGATCATCTGCTCTCTTTCCACCAAAAATGCATGCCAACAGATGTCTCATTACCTCGCTCCAAGTGTGGTGCATGTTCACTCATTGCATTTTAATTTCTGTCTGAAATTGGTGTACAAGCATGGAGGGAAGAAATTGGAATGGAATTAATATTCTCTGTGACTGGAAGGAAAGACTTTGTCCAAAGCGCATCAGCAGACAGCAGTGTTGCAGGTGGTGGCGCGCTGCATCCCAGCTGCCACCACTTGGTATGTCTCAGCCCTGCTCTGTCAAACTGGAAAGGCTCTGGGACTTTTGTCCCAGGGAGGTGTCACCTGACATCTTTCTCCTAAAAGCTCATTCATTCATAGAATCATAGAGTTGCCTAGATTGGAAGGGACCTTTCAGATCATCTAGTCCAACCATCAACCTGACAAAAACCGTCACTAAACCATATTGCTAAGCAAAGCACTATGTCTGCCGATCTTTTAAATACCTCCATGGGTGGTAGGCTTCCATGGGCAGCCTATTCCAATGCTTAATAACCCTTTCAGTGTCGAAATTTGTCCTAAAATTCATCTAGGAGGGGGTTGACAAAGGGACATGGACATGTTGGTGTGACAATAAATAAGCCCTGGCTTTGAAATTTAAAGTAAACAGCTACTTCCAAGGGACTAGTCCTGTCCTGAGAGAGGTGGCAGGAAAAGAAAGCGGGAAGCTCGAAACAGAACCTGGAATCTCCTCTCTTGTACCATTGCTTGCTTCTTGTCAAGGTAGTTTACAAAAGGATGTTCTAAGGTAAGAATGCTGAAAGTTAGCCATTTCATAAACAGAAAATATGAACAGACTCGCCTTTCCCTTCCTGCTTCTCCTCTCCCTTCCCAGGTTTTCATTATTTTGAGCTGTCAGCTCTGTCCCTGCGTGGGTAGCAGGGACCAGAGAGCTGGGGGCCACTGTGGAAATGATGGTCACGTTCCCTGTTCTCCCAGCCAGGAGTGGCAGTGTGCTGGCTTGCTGCTTCAGGCCTGCTGAGATACATCGGGATGCTATTGTTCAAGCTGCCTCTGCAGACCAACAGACTGTATCACCCCAGATGATAATACAGAAAGCATTCTTATGAATTTGTCTCACAATGTGCCAGCCAGGACTCCTTGAACCAACAAATAATCTTCATCTTTGATCCTAGTAGTCTTGATGGTCACAGAGCTTTCAAAATAAGCCTGTCTGTAAAGTTCGGATGTTACTTTTGGGTGCACTTAGGCTTAATCTTTAAATCTTGTGCGCTGTTGTGGCCAGTTATGGGGAATCTGCATCCCACTTTCAGGCTCCTTTGCTTATCCAAATCTAAAAAGAAACAAGGCTGGACCTTTTATCCATTTATTGCATGCCAGTGTTGGAAACTTTTGGTTTACATCTACATGCATCATTTAAAAGCATTTGTATACTTCATAAAGCTGAAAACGTGGAAGAGTTCATAGCAATTTAAGCAAGAGCTTCTGTGAATTTTGTGTTTGGGGCTTGGGTGGATCTGAAGAATGACTGAATCTGCTTTTATGGGGTAAAGATATAAGCCATGACTGCACTCCATTGTTGTGGGGCTTTCCTAAGACATAGACAGTTTGGTTTTTAAGAACAGAACATGGATTAATTCCTGACGTTTGTTGTCTCTCTAGAATTAGGAAAGGAGGAACAGGGATTCTTCTTCTCACGAGGAAGTCTTCACTGAATAAACGGGATGTTTTAAATTCCGGCCAAGTTGTGTTTCAGGTTATTCTGATCCTCTTGAGCAGAAATTTCCTTGGCTGGCATCCAGCAACAGAATATACTTTTCCCAAGTAGCTGGGTGCTAGAAAAAGTACGGAAGGGGCAATGAAAGGTAAATGGTTCACAGTATCAATGTACGAACTTAACGGAGAATACTTTTTGCAGCAAGTGGCTTTTCCCCTGATATTTCTACCCATATTGTCATAAGATCAGAGATCAAGAATTAAGTCTTGAAAAATAGGACCTTTTTATCTGAATTGGAAATCAGGACTCAGCTGGTAGAACATTATTCTAGTTCTGGTACGATGTGTTCATGTCAGCTTTGCTGCTAAAGAAACAGTTTATTTTGAGATGTGTTACAGCAGTCTAGCATGGACAAGAAAAGTAACATCCCTCACATTTCCTCAGACAAGTACCTAGCCAACATGCGAGACCCCTGGTTAGATTCTAATCTCTCCTTATGAAGAGTCCAGCAGGACCTTAAGGCTTTATCAGGGTAGCATGGGGTCAGCTGATGATAACAGTACCTGAGAGGATGCTTTCCTTTAGCAGGGCCACTAATATCCAGTCTAAAAGCACTATCGGCTCCTGTTTCACTTATTTGCTGGCTTTGTGCAACCATTATAACATATGAGTGTATCAGCAAAGAAAATTATGAAAGCTTGAGTGCCTTTATGTTCCTTGATGTCAATAGTTGGTTCTGTCTCATGAATTTTCCAAGTGGCCTTCTGAAGTTAGAATAGAAGAGGCTGCAAGTGTAAAGTTTGGCAGGGACTTGAGATGATCCGATTTTCTTGTATAGTTTATGATTGAGTGGAGCCAAACCTCTACAGTCGGTTGGTTGTCTTCCTAGACAAGGTCATTTACTTGTCATCCCCATTTGATACACTACACCACTAACATCTTGCTTTTCTTCCTGTTTTCGGTACCCTTCTCACAGTAGTTATTGGAAAGTGCTGATTTTTTGTTTTTCTGATGTGTAAATGCTGCATATGGGGTGGAAATAGAGATATCCAAACGTGTCCATAGGCTGATATGGCTTTATGGAGACAGTCAGCTCTTCTGGACTGTCAGTAATTGCGATTCAGGTCACTACACTGCATTTGTGTCAACAAAACAAAACTGGTTCTGAGGGATACAGCTTAGTTCCATGAAAATGGAAAAATGCTACGCTGGGAAGAGTGGTGGTGTTACAGTCATATGTTGCATTCATTCATACCCTGTTTGGTGGGCAAGGTATATGTGGAGCATGTTTCAGAACTTGTGGCATTTGTAGGGAAATATGAAACTTGTTTAGTTATGTACACTGAGAGTGAACCACTGGTTGTTAAATCAGGTTAAAATAATCTGAGTAGTAGAAATTCTGTGCGTCCTGAACAGCACTACGTGGCCATGTTGCTTCGGTTGCCTTGAGGCCTTCTAGCCTGTTAAAGTTCTTCAAAGCTGTCAAAGATTGGATAGCTGGACATAAGTCAACAGATTGAAATAACGTTAATAAATAAATCCCTCCTTTGAGGGCGGATGTTAAATAAACTGAAACATCAGAAAGTGCGAGACAGAGACCAAAGACAGAGAGATAAATAAATTGCTTTCAATATGGCAAGTCAAGCATCCCATACTAGTTGCATTCCAGGACATTTATTAATAACTCTGGAAAAGGCAGATGAACACAGGATGGCAAATTTTTCAGATAAGTCCAAATCGTTTAGTTTTTTTCCAGGCAATGGGAGACAGCACTATTGGATGGGTCTACCAAAAGTCAGTGAAGAGTCAGCATGATGATAGATCCAGTTTATTGCAGTCTCTTGGGCCCGTAAAGAAATAATATGGTCAGCTCACGCATTGTTAAATTCTACATTGACTCACTGCTCAGGAAAGACCTCAGCGTCACAGTGGGTATCTCACTGGAAACTTCTGCCCCCTTTGCCTCAGTAGTCAAAAGAGAACATGCCAACAGAACCAAACAAAAAGATTATGGTGGCCAAAAATAGCATTGAAGATACTGAGCATACAGTTATGGAAATAAAGTGCTTGCTTTCCCCAGAAGGCTGTTTTCAGTTCTGCTTTCCTGAATTTAAAAATATGCATTAGAAATGAGAGGAAACCTGGAGAAAAGGGACGTGGTCGGTGCCAAGGGACAGCCACACAAGGGAGATAAACCTGGGGCTAGCAGAGATGGAACAAAGGCCTGAGCAAACAAAATATGAATAAATGGAGAAACATTCTCCTTTTTTTCTTCTACCATGTCAGAGTTCCACTGAATATCTGTGCAGTTGCCATAAAATATCAACTAAGGTCATAGCTGGACTGAAAAAGGTAGGAAACATTTACAGTTAGGTTTAAGAGGTTTACAGACCGTCATGCTTTGGGGTATATGGTACCGACGGGGGGGCGTTAGAAAGAAATTCCATTTATGAACTCTATAACTTGGACTATGTTGGGGGACGGTATAAATTCCCTTCCCTCTGATTTGAAATCCACTGCCACGTAGCAGAAATGGCAATGACTGTCATCTGACCTGTGGTCTCATTGCGTTTGGTAATTCCTGTGTTCAGTTCTCATCACCCAGGAAGCATGAATGCCTGAAAGTGCGGTGATGACTTAAAACATTTTCTAGGTCTACATAAATTTTAAACCTGGTACAAGTAGTAACATTTTGGCACTCTTTACCACCTTGTGAATAAACTCTTGGGATTTTATATTAACCATTATGAGCACTCTGCATGTTAAACGGGAACTTCAAATACAGCCTGACATGTTAAAGCTGTTATTCTTTCAGAAATACAGCTGGATGATGTGGTTATGACTGTTTTTGCTTCGATAGCTCTGTCTCCCGCTGCGCTAAAGCCCACACAAACCCCCCTGGAGTGAGGCAGGGGGTTGTGCGTGAGGGCACAGAACCATGTCACCACACGACAGGCACTCATAATACATGGCAGGGACTTAATGGTGCTGAACACCTTGAAGGAGATCGTCTTTTAGCTCTTGTTTGGCTAGCAGATCAAGAAGGTCGTCCTCCAGATCACACTGGGGCATTGTCTGGGACAGGGCGTTACTTTGCAGGCTGTGACTTTGCAACTTTTAGAACTTTTTGTTTCATTTCCTCCTTTCCTCCCTCGATGCCTGGGAAAATCATGAAGACTGATGGGTTGCAAAATCTATCTCCCCTGTAAAAAGTAATTGAACGGATAGTGCTTCATAGGTCTCGCCCTCCTGCCCACCCTAACCAGCCTGCTCCGTGATCAGAATAGCTGCAGCTCAGCTGCCGGCTTCTTCGGTATCTGCCGGGGTGAGGAGGGAAGCGAGCACTCAGCTGTTACCGAGCATGTTAACCTTAGATGCAGCACTGGGATTCCTACACGAGGGAGTGTTCATATTCCAGGTCCTTCTTAACCAGCTTGAGAACGCTGTGGGGGTGTTTGCTCTGAGTGCCAGTGAGCAGCCAGCAGTGAAATCTATCCTGCGGAGATGCAAAGTGTCAGGCTTGCAGACATCTACCCACCACGCGTCTCTACTGACAGAATTTTCTTTACTGAATATTCTGCATGAGGTCATTCTCTTGACCAAGAGACACTAAACATATCATGGAGTCAATGGAAGATGTTAATGTTCAGAAAGAGCTTTGTCCGTTCTGATTTATATTTTATTAGTGTTTGAAGGTCCACTAAGATCTTGGTCCTGTGGGAAAGTTCAGCTTCACTGAAGCAATTTCTTCACTTAAAACTGAGAGCTTGTCAACAACACCAGCAACTAAGTAAGCTGGTGCGATAGAATAGGATGCCCATCTGGGTGAGTAGTAAGGACACTGAATTTGAGCCCCATCCTGGTTCATGTGTACTACCACTAGTCAACATGCAGCATTGCAGGCAAGGCGTATGTTAAGGGAATTCTTGAACATTGCCAGAATATGGCACTGAGATTTTGGGATCTGTAATGCCAATGCAGTTTCATTGCAGCCAAATCTGCAAGGTTACTTAAGTTTTTCAAGTAGTCCAGTTTGACTTGCCTTGCCTGATGTTTCTGAACAAATGCAGCACATGGAGCATTGGTGCTAGGAACCAGGCATTTTTGATCTCTGTTACTGAGATTCAGCACATTGCCAACAGCCCTGCTTACTCTTTTCATCTCTAAAATGGCAGCCACGCTTCCCTGCTTCACCAGGGGAACCTTTTGAGGGTTACTCAGCGCTTGGGAAGCCTGTGAGTGTGCTGTTTGAACAGCAGGAAGAGGTAAGTATGATAAGATATTTGGTTGCAAGGCTACTGTAGTGCTCGGGAAAACTAGTGGGTTAGTTACGAACCTGCTGTACTGGAGGTTTTACGAACAGATCAGGTAGACAAACATCTGTCAGTGTTGGTGTTAGCATTTCATCTTGCCTGAACGCAGTGGGACTGGGGTAAGTAACCTGGTGAGGTCCTCTCCAGACCAGTATTTCCTTATGTTGATTGTCCTTCAGAACGAAATGCATCAACTCTTGACAGCTTGAGCCAGGGAGCTTAACCAACTCATGCTGAAAAATGTTAATAGATACTTGTCCTGTGCAGGGCCAGCACAGAAGGAGACACGTAATGTGTATGCTGTCCTGTGCTGGCGTAAGAGCCGAGCAGTCCAAGTAGTCTTGGGCTCCCACTGGGGCAAAGTCTCCATGGGTTAATGCAGCCAGACCTGAATATGGGCTGTGCTCCCATACAAAAAGTGGTATGTTTTAGCTGGGCATAGTTGCATTACTCTGGCCATATGACTTCTCAGCTGAAGCTGGCTTCATTCTGCTTTTTTGGGATGCCGAGAGTGGAGCTGCGGGCTGGCTGCACCTGCTCGTGTGGACGTTGCGCAGCAGGAGCAAATACTTCTTCCCTGGTGGAGAAATCCATGGAATGAGTTTGTCACTTGCTTCACAAGGGTGAGGCAGTTGAGCGATGCATTCCTGAATCAGCAGGCTCCTCTTGCCCTGTGGCATTAGTTAAGCAACCACACATTAAATCTAAAGCTATAAATTGTATAATTTGCATAAGATATTAGGCAGAGAAGCACAATGGGACAGATGCTAATTGCTGATTTGGGAATCCTCACAAGCATTTGCTAGGAGATAAACTGCAGTTACTTCAGTATTGGGCAATTAGTGTTGGTTTTCTAGAAGGAGAGAAGCGTATCACGCCAACTGATTTCTTGTACTGTGTAATTTGCTGATGCTATTGTTGCTCTTGGGGGACAGTTTTTTAGTTTCTATTTAAGAAAACACTTAAAAAGACCTGCTAGTTTTGGCAGGAAGGCAGATGCAGTTTGGGAAAGCTGCTTCCACCAAGAAAGCTAGCCAGTTCAAATGCACTATCCTTGTATATTGCTGCAGGGAAAAGAATTTTACCATAAATTCTTCGGCATTGCATAGATCTCTTCTAGGTTGTTGTGTTTCATTGATTTTTGCTGCCTTTGCCACCCAGAGTCTGGTATGAGTTTTGGGGGTAAAATCTATGTTGACATTGTGTTGTAGTTATCATGAATTTTGATACTGAGTTTTGTAAGCAGTTGTTAGGCTACCAATTAGTTAAACTGCTAAATCTGGAAATGTGTTTACCTAAATAGCAGAAGTGCTTAAGGGAGCGCCGAGCTTTGCATTTGCTAGGTTTTGTAGTCATTGCGAGTGTTGTGTCTTCCAGCAGTGCCCCACAATGTTTGGATGCCTTCCCGTTTTATGAGCTGTTTATGAAATAAAGGCAATTCTGTGTGATGCTTCCCCTCAAGGTCCTGTGCTGTGGGAAAGTAAATGTCCTAGGCACTAGAGCTGATTGTAATTGCTTTTGGTTTTCAGTATTTTGAAAGAAAATAATATTAGAAGAGATCAGAAAATATCCATTTTATTTTCACTGAAGAAATTATCATTTATAATGAACCTAAAAGGGGTGGTGGAGAGAGTTGGCATTTTCAAGATTTCAGAACTTGAAGAAGAGAGAGGAATATATCTCCTCTTTCTCTCTCCTTCCTCTCTCACTCTTACTCCATGGCTTGCTGGCCCAAGAGTCCCTGGGAGAAAGGTGACTTGTTCTTTTGGACACCTGTATGAGGTGAGATTAAAAGAGCTTTGCTTTATGCTTCACTGAAAAGCATCCTGCTTCACACCTGTGATGAAAGTGCAAGCCCTGTTGCAGGCAGTTTGGCTCACCCATTTATTTTGAACTTAACGTTAAGGACTAACTATAGCTGTAAATTAGTAATGTGCGAAAGTAAAACCCAAACTGTGCTCGCTCTGGTGGGGGGCTGGAGTTATAGGAGAGTCCCATCTAGGAGGGTCTGAGGGCTTGTCTGCATTAGGTGTGTTGCTTTCCATTCCTTCCAGTGAATGACGGCTCCAACGTGGATGCTGTTACACAACTTCCTGCGTGGGAGGAGGGATGAACCGTCCCAGCAGAAAGCACCTTTCTGCTCTGTATAACTACATCTGTGCAGGTATTGGGGCAGGGGAACCATTCCAGGTGGTAACTGCACCTCTGGCGGGAACTGCTCCATGGATGCAGCTATTTGCAAGCGCACGCCTGTCCTGAGGCAAGATCATGCAGCGCTTTGCCTCTTCCCTTGCCTTACTCCTTAGAGTGATTATTTTTAAAGACACTGTTGTGAATTAGGACAAATCCTTTGTGAATAGGCTGAAGGTGTGTAACTGGTGTCACCATTTAAGTGGTTGGATATGCTTTCAAAGTTGTTGATGTAACTGACTAGCTAAAACAGCAGTGCTACCTGTGCCAAACACCGGCGTGTTGCTCTCTGGAGGCAGGTATTGGGTGGAGGACCTTTCATGGTTGATTTGTGGAGTTTGTCTGCCTGGGACTGGCTTTGTGCACTATATGCAGCAGCAGTGACCATCTAAGGTATTTTTGCTGTGTCCTGTTTTCCCCCCCCTCACCCCACCCCCTCTCTTGTTTTTCTTGTGAACTGGATCAGAGAGCTAATTCATCTTTTAATGCCTCTCCTCTTCCTCAGGTGTGTTTTCCAGCATGGCCCCACAAACACTTACCCCAGTACAGCT
Source organism: Fratercula arctica (assembly GCA_947846985.1). Taxonomy (NCBI): domain Eukaryota; kingdom Metazoa; phylum Chordata; class Aves; order Charadriiformes; family Alcidae; genus Fratercula; species Fratercula arctica. Next base: position 53,223,030 of record CANTUZ010000005.1, on the reverse strand, counting down.
CAGGACTTGAAAGCAGAAACAAGCAGGACGGAGTGTGTGTTTGTGGGATATGGGGTGGAAGAACAAATTAAAGCAGAATTGCTGCTGAACCCTTCATCATGCTAAACCCCAGCCTGGGAGAAAACACAGAAGGGCCATAGATGCTGAAGGAAAACATAGGAAGTAGCTGAAGCAGCTTCAACAAGTTGTATGTATATATATGCCTGTAAGGCTACCTCTCTCCTCCAAAACACAAAAAAGAGACTGCAAGGCAGACAGACTGATTACACGCACCAAATCCTCCTTTTTTTATTTTTCCTACAAGGAAATAAGAGTTTCTGTGTTAGTTCAGCATCCAGGCTTATCGAATCCTGGCCCGCCTGTTGTAGGCACTTCATCAATCCAGAAACCCAGGGTGAGACAGTGAGAAGAGCTTTCCCCCTTCTCCCCACCTTATTCCAACTGGCAGGTGGCTCAAGAGCCTGGATTCTTAAATAGTTGAGCATCCCTTCTAATTTCAAGTCCAAACTGATTCACAGTCAGGTTTGCCTGTACCATCTTCTTTTAAAAACACAGATTTCCATCTGCATTGGCCGTTTCACCTTTTGTTGGAGCCTGAACGTTGGCAAAAACAAAACCAGCTTGTATTGAGACAGAGCTGGGATTCAATGCACGGTAGGCGTTCACGGAGTGAGAATCACATCTAGACACGCACACGGTTCTCTGAAGCTGGCAGTACTTGTCTTATCTTCCCTATTTATATCTGATCTACCACAAGAATGTTATCTTTAGGAAAAAAAACCCAGTCAGTTCTCTATCTAATCCTACAACCACATTCATTTTTCCTTCTGTTTTAGGAATAGGAAAGAATCCTTAAACAAATTTTATCTCCTAAATAGAAATATACCCAAATTTAGGTATATGTTTAACCTTATAAGTCAGTGAATTGCATCAAATCATTAGTGTTTGTTTAGTTGCAGTGAAAGTAAGAGCCTGCTTGGAACTGAAGAGTAAAACAAATGCATTTTATATTGAATTTAATGTGTCTTGTCATATGCAGCTGGTTTTGATCCGTTTTCCTTCTGTGCTCTCAGGCAGTCATTGTTTTTCATTTTATTTTGTCCAAGAGGATTTCTTCTAATAACTTTCCATACGTGGTTAGCCTTTATAGGAAAATTCATTTTTCTTTTTGTTAAGGTAGATCCACACGCACTGAATGTTTGTTCAGGCTTATAGAGAAGTTTGTTTTCTTTGAAACCTGAACGTAAGTAGGCTTCCTCTTTTTTTTGACTTTAAAAAAACAACTGATCTTTTCAAAGTGTTTTCTGGTTTGTGCTCTGGTGGTGTGATTTTTTTACTGCTGTATACACCATGTACTGCAGCTTCTAAAGACAAAGGTGTTGATGTGTGTTTTTAATGGCTGTAGGGCACATAGTATTTATTAATCTAGGAACTACGCTGTCGTCATCTCCATTAGAGAAAGGTACAGAAGGAGATTTGAAATTGTTAAAGACAAACCTATAGAAGAACTCTGCTGTGTTGGGGCTTGAAAGGCTCGAGCCTGTGCCAAGCCTTTCCGGTGATGCCTGGGTAGGTGTTGATCTCTCCACCCCCTTGTTTCTTCATTTCACACCTCTGTCGTTCAGCAATCCTATTTGTTTGGTTTGACACTTCTCCGAGGGAGACACTACCTCTTATCACATGTTTTCACAATGCTCAAAATATTCGCCTTCCAATGCCCCTGTAATACAAATAATCCTATGATTTTGGGGGAAAATAGTAAGGTTTCCACGCTGTCCAGGTAGCTTTTAATTCTAACTACATACAGAGGAAACTTTGAAACAGCATTTAGTGAAAGCTGAATTCTGAGCTATGAGCTATGACCTGGTTTCTTTAGACATTCAGGTTTCGTCATTATTTTGAAGCCTGCAGTATCTGATGCTAAAAATACACTCTGCTGAGCTTCCCACGTGTAGGTAGTTATATAAATCTTGCCATAAATAATACTTGTTCACTCGATCATTATAGAAATGTCTTGACATGCAGTTCATAAGGGATTTGCTCAGAGCAAACCAAAATTGAGTAGAAAAACACAGATTAGAATGAGAGTTCCTAGACCTATTTAGATTCTGCTTTTATAGCATCATTTCAATCATTTCATGGCTTAGTTTGTTGTTTCTCCAGTATCTAGGCAAATGTAAAGAGGGCTAAGGAGAATCCTCCTTAAGTCTTCAGTCAGCTGTGAAATGTGGAGGGTTGAGCCTACACCTCTACAGTTGAACACCTTAAAAAGGTTTAAGCTAAATATCTTAATAGTCTGTCATTGTGCTTTGAGCATAAGCATAGAGTCAAATGCTTCAGTCCTTTACGGTTTGGATTTCACAGCCATTTTGTAGAAATGGTTTGACCAGGTTTCAAGGCCAGGCTGGACGGGGCTTTGAGCAGCCTGGTCTAGTGGGAGGTGTCCCTGCCCAGGGCAGAGGCTTGGAACTAGATGGTTTTTAAGGTGCCTTCCAACCTAAACCATTCTGTGATATGATTCTATCAAATGCTTCAAAGTATAAAACTGAAACACCGAGTGGTATGAAAGTCCTGGTGGTTCTGTTGTTATTGGTAGAAGGTATATTTTGTAACTGGAAGGGGAAAAAGCAGAGATGAGCTGTTGGTATGTGAGGCAGAGTTCTTCAGGGTAGCAAGATCTGTACTGTAGTCAGTCTCCTGAATCCAGGTATGTTGATTAAGACAAAAAAAATCCCAAAATTCTCTTTCTGGACTGGAATATTCTGCTCCCAGAAAAGTCCGAGTGTATTTGAGGTTAAAAAAACCAAAGAAAACAAAAAAGATTGGTGCCGAAAGGGGTCTATCTCGACAGTGGACAGTTATGAACAATAATTCATAGGATGTCACACATAACCTGCAGGGTCAGCGCAGGTGCAAGCTTGTACTACGCAAGCTGAGGGGAAGTGGGTGAGATGGGAACTGGTAGTGCAGCTGAGCTGGGAAGGAGTATAAGTAGCAAGCATACAGCAGAAAGGCTTACTGGGATCTCAGGATTGATTTAATTAGGAAGCGAATCTTTTGGCTTAATTCTCATAAATAAGCAATCCCTACTTGCATGAATCCCGGTTTTGCCTTAGGTTCTTCTGTCAAGTGATGAATGTCATCGGTGCCCAGTCCACCAGTTCTTCAGCTCCATCAGTCGCCTTCCTGTATCTGAGTTTAATCTGCACACCCTGCTTCAAGTTGAAAAATAGGATTGTAAAACCATTGTACTGGGAACTGCTGTGAATCTTGTTTTTGCAAAGAAACAAAATTGCAGCTTGTTAAACCTATTACTAACAGTCAAACTCTGTAGAACCTAATTCAGACCTTAAAATAGACCTCGAGAGTGAAGAAAATTACAGTGCACAGGACAGCAAGGCAGGAATGCTCAGGCAGCTCTGGCGGAGTGAGACCTGTCTCATCACGAAGGGTGATGCCCCGCTCCTTCTGTCCACGGAAAGGCCAGCCCGCCCGCTGCCGGGGACCCCTGCAGAGCCTGCATTATGCCAGAGCACTGGAGTGGGAAGGAACACGCATTGATTTTAAGAAGCGGAGGGATTGCAGTGTTCATTTTAAAAGGTTGACATTTTCTTTGCGGGTCCCGCATCTCATTTCTATGCCAGACATGAGGGGACCATGGAGCGTAGCTCTGCTTTGAGTTACCCCTGGTCTGGGTGCAGTTGGGGATAGTTTGGTTTTTTACAAAACGCAAATGGAAGATGAATGGAAATTACTCAGGGCAGCCTGGTTTACCTCCAGCACTTGTCATCCGCCTGATTTGATTCTAACTAACATTTGTGGGTCAGATCTGTGAGTTCACTGCCTTTTGCTGTAGAATGGTGGTGCGGAAGAATTTCAGTTTTCTGACCTTTTGTTGTTGTTCTGTCACTTCTCTGCCTTCCTTTTTTAATTCTGGCTTACGTGATCTATGAATGTAAGATTGAGCAGGGATCCTTTCTGGGAGGATACTCATCTGTTTCCCTTAAAAAGAAGGCAGGGAACATGAGTGAGAGAAGGCAGATTCAGGGGAACAGAAAAATCAGGCTGTGTAACGGGGTTGCATTAATAATCATGAGAATAGGTTGCTAGTCCTCTCACCATTTTTTGAAAGGGATATTGCAAAAGAAGTCAGCAATTAAAATTTAAGCAGTTTTAGTTTTTTGTGAAGCTATTTAAAACCTAAATATTCACCAAATTATTTGATGGAACTTAATGCCAGTTATTACAAAGTAGTGAGAGAACAAATATTCAGATGTCAGAATTTTCCTGTCAGGGCGTGACCTTAGCAGTTAGACTTTTAGAAGAACAAATAGTGAAAAATATTTTTAAAAAAATTAAACAAATGATCTGGTTTCCCTGTCCATATCAAATAACATGCTAAAAGAAGATAATAAGAGCAAATGAAGCAATTTCCGATTGTTTATCCTCAGTTCCAGGTGTCAGCAGTGCTGGAAGCAGCTCTTCTCATACTGCAGCTCTCTTCTCACCCTAGTGAGAAAACCCTCACAATTAGAGAACATCCGCTCTAGTTCAATGGATGCAAGCATCAAGCAAGGTTATTTGTAAGAGAACCTGGGGCCACCTAATTCTAGGTTGTACATTACAAGACTAGAGCATGAATTCCACTGGAGAGTGCTTATTCTTAGAAAAAAACCCAATAGACAAAATGTTCCAATAGGTGAACGCAGATGCCTTACCTACACGCTAAATCTGGGTGCAGAGCTTGACAGACACTGTTTATCTTCTAAGCTGACACACCTCAGGGACAGGATGCCATCCAGAGGGACCTGGACAGGCTGGAGAAGTGGGTCTGTGGGAACCTCATGAGGTTCAGCAAGGCCAAGTGCAGGGTCCTGCATCTGGGTCGGGGCAACCCCCAGCATCAATCCAGGCTGGGGGATGAAAGGATGGAGAGCAGCCGTGTCGAGAAGGACTTGAGGGGACTGGTGGGTGAAAAGCTCGCAGCCCAGAAAGCCAACTATATCCTGGACTGCATCGCCAGCAGCATGGCCAGCAGGTCAAGGGAGGTGATTCTCCCCCTCTGCTCTGCTCTGGTGAGACCCCACCTGGGGTACTGCATCCAGCTCTAGAAGAGCCCTCAGCGCAGGAAAGACATGGACCTGTCAGAGCAGGTTCAGAAGGAGGGCCACAGAAAAGATCAGAGAGGTGGAGCCACCTCTCCTATGAGGACAGGCTGAGAGAGTTGGGGTGGTTCAGCCTGGAGAAGAGAAGCCTCCATACCAGCAGTAGATATGTACTTACTTTGTAGCGATGTATTATGCACAGGGTCTAATGCCTAGTCTTTTGATTGTTAGTCATTCAGGCAGTGATATTTGTCTCAGAATACTTCTGGCAAGCAAGAACAATGAGAAGAGATACGATTTAGGCTTCGGATCGCAATGTCCCCCAAAGTAGCCAAAACCTAAAGCAGTAGGATTTTTTTTCCCCGTCTGTCAACATCTCCAAATGTGTAGTGTCCCATTCTTGTCTCTAGAGCCTTTCTCTATTCAATTTGCCTCAAGCCAAGTGAAAACCCTGTGTTTTATGTGACGTAAGTGGTGCAGGAGACCTGGTGGGACCCTTGGCTACCTGTCTTCCTCCATCTTCTTCTGCTTCGTCAGTCAAATTAAGGCCCATGTCAGTGCTGGGCTTTGTTGACTGTTGACAGAAGAGGGATTATGGAAATTCAACAGAAATTGTCATTCAAGCAATATAGAACGTATTTAATAAAAAGAGCCCTGGGGATCAAGTATGAAGAAATTTGCACAGTGAAACACTTTTCTTACACTCGCTGTCCACCCTAACTCACGCTCTTTTCTGCTTCACCAGCTAATCTCCAAAGGTACTTGTGGGCTTTCAAGTTTGATCAGACTGCAAGGAGCAACCTCTTGGAAGAAGGGATCAGAGAAAGATTAGCGCTGCTGGGAACTCGGTGCTTACTGTTTCAGTGGTGTGATTTAACTTTCTCCTTTATACTGATTGACATTAGGGTTAAATAAATGTCATGGCTTTTAAAAACAGTCCAGAAGAGAGAGACCGCTTTGTAGTTTGAAACAAAATGTATCTTTAGGGCTGGGCAATGTATCCAGAGTTAAGATAGCATGGTAATTAAAATTAATGATAATTTAATGTAATGATCCTTATCCTGTAGGAAGACTTGTTTGCATAAAATGAAGTATTACATATGCTAAAGTCAAAGTTTGATGTAGGGGAGGAAAAGTCCATGGGCTGGTGATACGTCAGCAAATGTAGTTTAAATAAACAAGACTATTTTTGGTTTTTAATTAAGCATAATACATGTGTCTATGAAGAGTTGCAGCTAAACTTTGGTGGACTGAGTTGACCAGAGAACTGCTGTTCCTAAAATTGAATTTATTTGTTATTTTTCTATTGCATTTACCATTTGAGACATCTCTAGCTGATGGCTGGAAAAGATAGTATTGGAATGAGTCTGTCCTGAAGGCTTCCTGAAGTGTCTTTTGCCAGCACTGGCCTTTATGGTAGAGAACCAGCAGTGTCTCTACTGAAGGGTTTTCCATAATGGGGAAATGCCCATCAACCAAATTCTCACCATCGTCCTGCAAACAACTCTCCTGAGAACTATCGTCTCTGATGATTCTTAATTTCACTGGAATTCTCTTAATTCCAGTGATATTACTGAGATCAGAGATGTCTGTTTGCTTTGATTTTCAGTCTTACAAAGTCCTAAAGTCCTACGCTCGGCTGTAGCAGGTAAAGCCGAAGGCAGCAGTAGTCCTCTGTTGGCTGTGCAGAGCGTGCTCTGTGTTGCGTTGCAGGGGACAGGTTATTTCTGTGTCACAGTTGCATCTGGGCGTGAGCACTGCGTGATGCAGGAGAAATACACTTTTCATCAGGCTGTATCTTTTTCTCAGTAGTGAGATAGCTGTCACTGCTGGGCATGTGTTAGCTCAGAATCATAGCAGCTTCTGAATTTTCAGCTCCTTTTCAGGGTAAAAGGAAGAAGCTGGGCTATGGAAGGGAGTTATGCAAGTCTGGTTCCTTTCACGTTGCAGTGAACTGGGGATGCCCGTGTCATCAGAGCACGTATCTGGGAGGAGGGAGAGCAAGAGCGTTATATGAAGTTTCTCCAGGATTCAAAACCAGCATCTGAGCAGCTTTCTGAGCTCTTCAAGCTGAGCCCCGAACCAGACATCTGCTGCTACAAAGCAAATACAAAAAAACCCAGCCCAAAACAATCCAGCTACAAAATTTGATTCTTGATTTAAAGTTAACCTCAAGTTAAAGCTTCTTTACAGCTATGCGTTATTGCCTGTGTTCTTAATTGGAATTGGTGAGCAGAGCATGTATAGTATGGCATTTTGTATTTTAAATGAGGCAAGTGGGGTTTTTGGAGGGGTTGGGGGTGTATGTGGTGTATTTGGGCAGTGGGGGGGTGTTAAGCAAACTGATTTCCTGCAGGCATCACACTGTGTTCCCTGCCTACCTGCATGCTAGTCTTTGAAAATTCACATCTGGACACAATTGTGGATGACAGTCAGAGTCTGACCAGCAGTACCAAATTCTGAGCTGGCCCTGTAGCACTTTTTTTGGAGCAGGGCTTTCCCTCCTTCTGAACACAAGGGTGGGAGGATTTCCAGCCTGAGTTAACTGCATAGCTATTACAGAATATCTCTTTCATGATGGCCTCTGATTCCTTTTCTAAATCACACAAAAGGAATGTGGTATGTTTAATGCTCTGTAACTGCAGGAAGTGCAGCTTAGCATCTTCATTATAACTGCTGAAATGAGTTCCCTTCTGAACTAAGAAAATTGAAATAAAGAGCTAACTTTTAAGTATTTCATGATATTTTAAGAGCAGTTTCTAGTTCTTAATAACTAGGCTTGTTGGTTTAGCGCACTTTAATATGAGAGGTAGGGACTTTGTGTAGGAGACTATGTTCAAAATGAGACCTGCATCTACAATCATATAGTATTCTCTGGCATTTCTCCAACTTCGTCCTACCAAATATCTTATTTTCTTTCAGAAAGTGGCTGTTCTAGCTTTACAAGGGCTGCATAATAACCTGGTACGTTGAAACACAACCTAAGTAGCCTCAAGTCCCAAAGCAAGCTTAGAGAAGTGTGATTTTTTTTTTTTTTTTTTTTGTTTCCCCCTCCAAGTCTTGTGCAATACTGGTTGCCTGCACTGTTAAGAGTCGCTACTAAAGACTCAGCGTAAATCTTTGCAGGCAAAATCAAAGATTTTCTCACAGAAACTTGCACTGTGCTACGGAAATGGTTCACTACAGCGGCCAGACCCTTTCTTTTCCATCCCCAGTACAGTAGTTTCACTGGCAAGGGATCTGATCAAACTGAAATGCAGAACTCAAAAGTTCTTGAAGCAGCTGAGAGGGGAGCACAATGGAGGCCTGTGTGAATCAGGAGCAGCATGCTGATGATGAATGGGAACAGCAATGTGTTGTTTCTTCTGGTAAATATGAAAGTAGTAGGTGGTAAGCTTAAAAAAAACCATTTTCACTATCCTAAACTCAGTGCCACAGGATGCTGTGAATGCCAGTTTGTGTGGGTTCGAAAAAGCAATTAGATTGATGGCAGAAAAACCTATTGAGAATGGATAAACTCTTTATTTTCCTGAAGAAGTCCCTACATGGCTGCTGCAAGAGGGTATGACGTGGATGACGTCATTGTAAGCTTTCTGCGGTTTTATACTTTTCCCTAGACATTTGCCACTAGCCTTTTTCTCTGCTGATTTGTCCTATAATGATCATGCATCATTGTGATGCTGGAAAAAAAAAAAACAAAAGCAAAACAAATGAGCAAACGATACTGAAGATCTCCCTGGCAAAGACCAAGGAGAAAAGGAAGTGGGGAAGCTAAAGGAAAAATAAAATATAGAGAAGCAAAGTGAACGCTAGGGAACAGTTTCCACAGGAGAGCGTGAACACATACCCCATCACTACAAATTTGCATCTGAGTTTGCATCCGAGTTTGCATCCTTTGGAAACATCACAGGGATCTGCAAACCTGGAGTGCAAAGGATGAGCCTCATCCTGGGGAACAAAAACACCTTCCTGATCCTGGTTAGATGAATCTTTTTGGCTCTTAGAGAGACCACTCTCTTCTTGTGGACTAGGGTAAGCCTAAGGGCATAAGGAAAACTAGAAACCCATAAGCTGGTTCACATGGTGTGTTTAAGTCCCATCCCCTCTTGTCCCTCCTATTGGTTGTACTGTAGTCAGATGGGTATTGAAATAAAAAGACAGATGGCATCTTTCTGGTCTTCTCTGATGAGTATCTGGAATGAAATGCATATGAAGTTATTTTAAAGCTGTTGGTGCCAGTGCCTGCAGGTTGTACCTGCTGACTGAGGTGGGATGCTGCCTGTGAGGACCTCACCTCATGCTGAGGAGCAGCTTTTGAACCACTCCTGGGCTGTGTTCTCCTGAAGAAGCAGCCTGAAATTTGGCTGACTGCAGTTTAACCCTGGATTTTGGCAGCTTTATGTAAGGTAGAACATAATGATTAGACTCATGCTGCAGAACATAAGTGCTTTTGAAATGGGATGCAAAGGTTAAAAATAAAATTAAATTAAAATCCGTGGGTATATTTTGAGGGAAGCTGAAGTAAAATGAGTACAGGGCTGTGTGGAAGTGATCGTGACCTGTAATAAATTAAAATCCTTTAAAAATCTTAAGTTGGTTCTTAGAAGGATGCATTATTAAATGTGGGCGCTGAGACTTCTCTGGGATTTCCTGCTTAGAAGGGTAAAGAGAAAGGGGAGAGGAAAGGGTGGAAACTTCATTCATGCCTAACTCTCAAACTCTTGCCAAGTGAAGAAACAATAATTGCCCAGTTGGCAACGATGTGTTTGCAATGCTTCATTTTTCACTGTGCTACATGAGCATCTATCCTACTATTTGCCTTTCATACAGAAAATGAATTTCTTCTTGTCTGAGATAGACTTGCAAAGTGTTTATAGGGGAAGAGCTATAAAAATACGCCAATATTACGGAAAATAACGTGAGTGTATTGGCTAGCTGACAGGGATATATTTATAGAATATTCTCTTACTTGGGCAGACTTAAGAAACAGGCATTGAGGACAGGGTATTCATTTCGATAACAGACTAATAACTATTGCCAAAATGAACATAATTACTGTTTCATGGCATACAGAGCAGGGGTCATCCTGTGGATTTAAAAGCAAATTCAAATAAGTATCTAGCTCAGCCTTATGGGGAAAGAATATGAACTGAATAAAGCACACAGTGTAGAAGAGTCACAGTTTCAGAAGATGCTGAGATATCATCTGTGTGCCCGGAGCATGGCCTGGCTTAGACATGTCTTCTGCTTTGTTTTAGCCAGCAGGAGCCATGGCAATGCCGTCCTGCTCAGGATCTCGCTGTGTTTGCCTTCTGTGGCCATGACGTTGCATCCATCTGGGAAGCAGCCTACCTCTGCTTTCCTCTGCAGTGGGATTCAGTCCTGGCACCACAGGAGGATCCAGCTCCTCCAGCGAGGTGGTTGCATTGGGTTCCCGCTGGTTGTTCCAGTGGCACATCCGCACACTGAGTGCGGTACTGTCCGGATAGCTTATGGTTGAAGTATGCGTGAGTGTCACGAGTGTCCTGTCCTCCCCTGAACTGTGGGTGGGTGCTTGCCTTCTTCCCCAATCTCACACCAGAAAGATGCAGGTGAACGATGAGGGCTTGTTGGGAAGGAAGGGGCCTTTCTAGTTTTGTGATTTCCTCATCGGTTGGTCTTGGAGCTAATACTTACCTTCCGTGAGTCTGCTGGAGTTTACACTGTGTCCTTGTGCCCCAAACAGGACTAATAGAAGGAAATCAAAGAGTTTAGTTCTACAGGGTGCATTTAGTTGGTGCAGCACCAAAAATCCAGTAATGACTGTATTAAGCGCTCTGAAGCGAGTTCATGTCCTCAGTCTCTCATTTAGAAGGAGCAACAGGGTATGAGACCTGTTAAACTTCATCTCCTCTTTATTCCTAACTGCCTGTTCCTGCCTGGAAGCCTGAACTGTTGCTCTCAGATGAACGCGGTGTGCAGGCTGCCTCCCTCCTCTGTGTAGTGTATTGGTATGACAGTGGTTTGCAAAATCAAATAGCAGCAGTGACAGGTTTTTGCATGAGCGAGGTAGGCTTTACTGCCGCGTGCTCTTTGTGGGTACCCTGTCGTCTTGGCTGTGGTTCCCTGGCACTTTGAAAAGCTATGATAGCCTAAACACCATCAAGATCGCAGCCGTGTCCTTCGCAGCATTACCCAATGTGTGAGTGTCTTTTTTCTTTTTTTTTTTCCACAAGAAACTTGGCATGTTCTCTGCTTCCCCTTTTAGTAAAGCACCAAATCTCCCGACGGTTTCCTGCCTTTGTACTCTGCTATACGCTGTGCAGACAATTCCTAAGGAACCTAAAGAGACTATTATTAAACGCTTGACGGAGAAGCTTGAAATGTTGATGTTACATGCCTGAAGACTGGAAAATATTGGCACCTACTGTGATTTTCTAGTTCTGAACACGGATTTTTTTTTTTTTTCCACTTTCTCAGTTCAACAGTACAATCAATTCCTCTTCCTGTGGAGACGTTGTGAGGAGTGCTCAGGGCATTTCCTCCTCTTGTTCTGCTAAAACTAAGGGTTTCCAGAGGACAAGTGCCTTGTCACTGTGAGCCGTGGTACATTCGTGCCTGGTTTCAGGTCCCATGTCACCTCTGCCTCCTGGTACGTTTTTGGAAATAAAATATTGCGCCTACTCTTGGAGTGAGAATCCCCCTGTCTAACTGGCAGCACATTGTATTTTGGCACAGGATGAATGAGTTTCTGGAATTGCCAGTACAAGCCTCCTATGTCTAACTATGGCATTTGGCTGCTGCTGTTGGTGCATAAATGTGACTAATAGTCAGACTTACTGGAACAAAACAAACGCTGGTACTGCCTGGGTTGGTGTCCTGGTAGGGTGCTAACATGTCCTTGTTTGGCATACACAACTTTCCTTTCCGAGTGTTTTCCCTCCTTATTGAGCTGAATTCAGCAGCACGGAGAAGCAGCATCCTCCTCCTCCATGTTGCATCTTGGAAAGAAGCTGCTGAGGTCAAGTTTGGAAGGTTTTCCCCATGAGACAGAAGGTCTGTTGCTCCTGCTTTTTAGCACAGTGCTGAATTTTACCGTACCCTGTCTGCAGTAGCCTAACGTCTTCTGTTGCTCTTCTCTCCGATAACATGAAGAAATTACCCAGAAAATCTGTGTGTACTCTTGCTTTGATGCTTAACACATGGCACTCGGGTTTCTGCTAATGAATGGCGCCAGTGCTGGCCTCAGGGAGGAGGAAGGGAAGCTAAAATGTTCCTGTCAGGGCAAATCCATGGTCTCAGAAGTCCTGTGTTTGCATAATCTCATCTTCTCCAAATATGAGTTCAAGCTGGGAAGAGCAGCCTCCCTGCCCCAGAGACCTGCTGTGTTTGTACAGCGCATGTCCTCCTTGTTTCTAAAGTGCTTTGGGTGCTGATGTGCAGATCCTTGTGTTTGAGAGGCTCCACAGGACTGAGCACATTTGGATACCTAGGTGGTGCTGGTGGCACGGTTACAATTACATGAAATCATCCGTGGGCACAAAGGCTAAAAAAGCAATCTCTAGTAATCACAGCAATGCAAGAACATAAAGTTAAAACCAGACAAATGGACAAGGATTTGAGCTTCCAGACACATGAGGAAATCTCATATAAAGCTTGATCCATGTGTCTGTGTTATGTATCTTTGAAAATCCTAACGTTATTTAGGATCACATTCTACATTCTTGGAATAAACTAAAATCCCCGTACTCTATGTGCTGGTCATAGTTTTATAAACTTTTCCACTGCACTCTTTTACTGCAATATTTGTTTCCTTTCTCTATATTGAAATGCCTTAACAAACATCGTTCAGCTGTTACCTTGTGAGTGGCTGGTGACTCGGGACAGACCCAGGAACTGGTAAGTTCTTGGTTCAGACAGATTCAGGCACAAAAGATGAGGTTTTCCACCCCTGTCTGCACACTCTCTCTTGGGGAGTCCTTCTAGGGTTTTCTCTCTTGTTTTCACTGTCTGTCAAATGGAGCGGTGACAAGCGCTGCCTTTGGAAAAAGGGAAAGGTCTCCAAATGAGGAGTGCTGTATGAGAGCTTGGGAGAACTGCTGATCCATCCTGAGCCGGAGCCTGTGCTGAAACTGTGTTGCTCTGGTCAGTTCACTGAGGGGCTGCTTCAGCTTCCCTGGCAGTAAAATGAAAGCCCCCTTGGATAGCCCAGGGGTGCTGGAAGAATCTTGGATGCGTGTGAAACTTTGTGTATTTGAAAAAGTTTGTATAAATGAAATGGACATCAGTGACAGAAGCCTGGATTTTCTATGAACATTCTTTCGTCTGCATTTTAGCTAGTTGAAAAGTTTAATCTTAGTATTTATTCTGTGTTGGTTGGGTTTTTTTTTTCAATCGTTGCAAATAGAAGCTAATTCTTTTCATCTACTAGGAAGCAGATTAGTAAAGTTTTGACTGAAGGACATGACCGCATGTCTCAGAAATCTACTAATTGCCCTTGAAGTGTTTAGCTTTCCCAGACCTACGGATACATTCCTCATTTTGGAAATGCTGTGTCTCTGAATGTCTTCTGTTGCCCTGAATTTGTTATACAGCATTTCCAGTCCGTCCAAAAGAAAATGAGTACCCAGATTCCTGAAGCCTGGAAAAAGGTCATTAAATAGATCAGACGAAAAGGAAATAGCATGTCTACTAAATCAAAGATGTTTTATACAAACCATGATGGGTCATGCTGAGAGCTGTCTAGCTTGTTGAGCTTAGCAATGTTTCTCTCCTTGAAAACTGGCCAAGAATTCAGTTCTTTCCATAACTTTCTAATCCACCTACACAGATCCTACAACTGGTATGATATGAACCCAGCATTCTTCTGACTGAGTACCCTTTAATGCTTCTTTCATTACAACATAATTAAGATTAGAGTTTAGCCTGTGATTTTACTTACCCTTTTAGTAACTATTGAATTCTTTTGTGCAGGACGTACCGTATGTAGAGCATAGGATTTCAACATACCTTTGCAGCATTGTCACCCACCAAAAAGTGGGTTGGAAGATATTCCACAGGTGCAAATGAAGTTCTCTAAGTCTTTGCAGCCATTAACTTCTGCAAGAAGTGCATTTCCTGGAGACACGGGATGTTCCTTTTCCTTTGGGAAAGGATCTGGTGAAAACTGGGAACTTTCCTCTTCACTGATGAGATACTCTGGGCCACAAACTACGGTGGTGTTTTCTAAATGGATGTGTCTGTGTGGCTCAAGGCGTCTTCCAGAGGCTCCATCTCTCTGTCGCTGTCACGCGTTCTGTCACTGGCTGTTGTGAAAGGGCAAACCCTCATCATTTCAATACAAACTCATAGGGCTCCCGGCCCCCTTTGTGTTGGGTTGCTAAAGGGTGGATATGATATAGTCTGGCCTTCTAGGAGTCTGCAGGCCCTGTATTTCTTGATGTAGGTGTAGCATGTCTGGGGAATTGTGGATAGTTGACAGGAGTTCGAAGGGCTTCCAACTCATCTCCCTGCACTCGCTCAGCGCCCGCTGTCTTAATGATCCAGACTGACGCTATGCTGTAGCTCAGTTTTCTTCAATTCCTTCACGATATTTGAGGCTTCTTCCTCTTGAGGCGTTACTTGACTTTTTCATCTACACTTCATTGAGAAGACTAGTAAATGTAAGACATTTCTTTACAACTTTGAATTTGTTAGATAGATTAATGAGGAGAGACGTAAAAAGGATCTAGTCACCCAGGTCAAGGAAAAAAGTGATTGTTTAAGCTTGAGTTTTGGCAAAGGGGGCTTGAGGAAGGACCTGGTTTTAAAAATGTCACAGAAGGAGTTTATCCTTGAGAAAGCTTTTGACAAGATGGCAGTGTAGGTGGGAAGGGGAAGGTAAGGGATGGTGACAGGGTTGAGTCATTAGTTAGAAGAGCAGGTGGGACCCTGGGGTGGACAAAAAGGACAACCAGCAATGTCTGAGAAGACCTGGGGGCAGTGCTTTAACTAAAGGGCCCCCAGGATGAGGGGGCCTAGACAGTGAATATTTTACTGCATTCATAAAAGGGAGAGGGTAAAGAAGAGATAAATGGAGAAGTGACCATTATATGTAGAAAGCATAGCAATTTTTAGAATGTTTTAATTTTTAGGAAAAGCACCTCCCATGCACCTTATATCTTGACTAATAGGCATTATGGAAATAGCTGTTAAGTCCTAAATGGTTAAATTGATGAAAAAAAAAAGGATACCTCAGTACATTTGGTCCTTATGTCAGCAGATGGGAACTACTTGCAGAGGCTGGTACAACTCCTCCAGCCCAATGCCGTACAAAGAGATACACGGGAAAAGAATTCCCCTCACTGCATGAGTCTATACTAATCAGTTAGGGAAGAGCGGGAGGTGTAATCCAAGGCTAATATGTTGTTACAAGCAAAAGATTCAATAAGCAGCAGCAAGCCTGTGCTGAGGAGCCCAACATGAAACAAGAGACAAACCTACAGTCAGGTGGACCAGAGTAATATTTACACTCCCTTTTAAACAAATACATTTATACTAATAAGTTTATTTGGGAGCTAATCTTTGCCAAAGTAGAGAATATGATTCCGGAGACTATTTGTCCTGGCCAGTGTTACTAGACATAAACTGAGGAAATCAGCCGCAAGTCTCTGTCCTTCGTGGGCTTTCCTTCAGGGTGTTTCTGCATGTGGACATCTCCCCCTCTCTTGCTGTTGTGCTTCTTTGACAGGAGATGGGTGCAAGTTAATGAACAAGGAGTCAGTGCAGTAACTGAAGCCAGAAAATTATCTGTATTTCTTTGTGTATCCAGACTGTACAGGTCAGCATTGTTCCCTGCAAGACAGGAATGCACATTTCAGGAAAACGGGAAGATTACTTTGCAGCAACAGTTCTTGTGAAGGTAATTGTCTGGCAGCAAAGGGCAGTTCATTGCAACTGACACTTCTGACCCAGAAGTTGCCTGTGTATTCAGTACTAGGGATCTACGTTTCTCTGCAATTGGTGGGCAGAGATAGATATGTCCAGAAGTGATTAATCTTAAACTATTGAACGTATAAGGTAAATCACTGTCCAGGTGTGCCTGTTTCCACTTACTACACTGGTACACAGAAATGTCGCATAGACAAGTTGGCTGGAGTTAGGTGAGACAAATTCCCCTTCCGTCATGGTTATCGTTGGCACAGGGCTTGGGGAGCTCACGGTCACACTCAGGAGGCTGCTGTCACAGGGCGCTTGGCCCCTGGTGCTGCCATGTGTGCTGGCACATCCATCAGGGACTCCACTCTCATGGAGTTATCCTTCCTCCCGCTGTCTTTTTATTGCCATCTTCCTCCTACCCAAGTGTTATTAGAGGAGATCAAATGCTGGACTTGCAACTTGGAAGCGTTGAGGTTTTCAGGAAATAAGAGGCTTCTGGCTGCTGCTGGCTGCTTGACGTGCCCAGCATCAAACCAGGGACTCAGGCATTGATTGCACCAAAGGTGGGACCAAAGACCCAGCCTACAGTGCAAGAGAAAATAGAAATAGAAACCACTTTGCTCTGGATACTGCTAGAGGGCTGGTGTCTGAGCAGATCCACAGAAATACCAAGCTTGGACACGTGCCCCTTCCAATTCAGCTACCACTACCTTTTCTTCATGGTGCCAGCCAGAATCCTGGTGCACAGCGTTTCCTCCTTGCAGCCCGTCAGCGGGGTGGAAATAGTGTCAGCTCCCTAAAATAACATGACTTTGGGGTAGCCGGTAAGCACTGCTGGTCCTTGCCTCCCAGTAGCTTTTCACAGGCCTTGCACAGTGTTTTGATCATCTGGGATCCGGTGTGGGAATGCTGTTCCCTGCAGTATCTACCCAGAGTGTTTTGCAGTTGTTTAGGAAAAAAAATGTACAGGGCTGTCTGAAGACTTTTTAACGGAAGAAACTAATCCAATGTAAGCAAAGTGGTGTGTGTGCATTCCTTTGCTATAGTTATACTAGCATAATTATAAGAGAAAAACATACACCAACAAAGCTTTCCCACGTAGATAGGTCTTTGCTCATTTTCTTTTTTGTGTTTAAAACCCACATAGCTTGTTTGTCTCAGAAGTTATTTCTTCTCCTTGTTTTCAGAGTGAGCTCTATCCACCCCACTTCAGAAAAATCATCAAATCGCCCCAGTCCCTGTAGTGAGCAGCAGCCTTGGTTGGTGCGCTGTACTCCAGTTAAGCCATCACAAATAAGCGCAGAACAGAATCCTTCAAGGCCAGAACCAGTGTTTGACAGTGACAGAGGTGGACCCACAGCATAGCTGACTGGAGGTGCTCGGCCACGGGGCTTGCCGTCAGCCCTGCTCAGTGGTGCGGTGGCAGTGATGTGCCTCTCCTATTATTCAGTGTTATCCCAAGATCTTACTGAATTTCATGGATCTTCTTGCACTTCACTATGTGTTCACATACATGTGAGTTAGGAAAGTAATGAAAGGCAGGTAGCTATTCACATTTCCCCTGTTATAGGTGGCATGGTGTGGAAAAGGAGCCAAAAGCCCTGTTCCTCCCTGGCTCAAGCTGGGGCACAGCTGCTGCAGGTGTCTTGCATTGGCTGATAGTGTCAGAACCCCTTCCAGCATGTCCCTGAGATACCTCCCTACCTTAGAGGGAGTTTTGTTGCTATTTCGCACTCCTTGTGGGCTGCTGCTTTGCCTCTGACCCAGCATGTAGAGATTGGAAGTGATATTTACTGAAAGCGTGGGACACGTATTTTGTAGTCTCTCCCAGGATTTAGCTTCCAAAAGCTCATTAAACTGATCTGGTTAAGGGCCATCAACCCTCTTAGAGCTATAAAGAGCTTCAGTGGACTCTACTCTTCAGGGTACTCTAACGTCTGCAAATGAACTCTGCCATGGACAAGAAAAAGCTGCCTGTGTCATGTCTGTCATCTTCCCCCTACCGTGAATATACTCACTGGTGTTCTTCTTTTTATTAGATAAGGTACTCTGTATAAGACACAGGGAGACCGATTCTTCAACCCAGAGGAAGTAACTCACTGAAGTCAGTAGAGTTACATGCAAATAAAATCAGTAAGAAGTTCAGCATTGGGCCCTGGAGGCTCACCTTAAATTCCTGGGTATGATTAGCATCCTGCTGCATGGAGCAAACTGCTGCTCTCTCTGCTGTGAATTTCTCATGTGCGTCAGTTGGTTATGAGGAACCTTGGTGCTGCGTTATCTGTTCATGCTCATGAGCGCCCTGATGCTAACACCTTTCGTTCAAGCTCTAACACATAACATATAACAATATATTTGCACCAGATCTGGTGCTCCCTGGCCATTTTCAAGCCGTGTGTGTTTATACAGGGAAGTGCACACCACTGTCTGTTGTTCTCATGCACCATCTAGGCCAGGGAGATGCAAACCAGCATCCCACCAGCTCCTGTCCTGGAGGTGTGTAGTTTGCAAATGCAAATTTAGCTTGGAAATTCTTTTGTACTAGTCTAAATAGTTTCTTAGCTCGGTATTTTGGAGAGGAAGCATGATATAAGCTGCATTTGGACCATTAGATGCCTTTTGTATTTCAGAGGAAAGAGTCATATTTGGACACTGGCTCTTGGTTCTGAGACTCATTTATCGTTCTGTGTGCTAGGGTAGTCCACGTTGGTAAGAGTACTAAAATCACACTGAAGGTATTCACACTGAACCTGAGGTTTGCATTTTAATATAGGACAGACAACACACAGCAGACTTTTCATTGTCTCTCTTTTGGAAATGCTTTTGGAGTTTCACAGATATCAATACTTTCAATGCCAGGGTTCTGAGTGGAACATTATTGGGATAAAAATGCAGCTAAAGTCATCTTTGAGCTTGCCAAACTATCCCTTTCATTTTTTAACTTGATGAGGAAAATTGCTTTCATTCTTCCTGTAACGTTGGAAACATTCCAGCCTGTAAAATGATTCCCCAAGTTTTGATACAGTTTCAGTGCTCTCAGGAATAAATGCTACCATTTCAACAAAAGCCGTTCTAGCAGGCTTTCTCCACCTTTTGTCATTACTTAGCAGAGAGTTTTGCCTAACATTGTTCTTTACACGGAGTCTAAGAAGCACCAGAAGGTTTCTTTCCTTCTGGAAAGTTAATCCATTTGCCTCCTTTTTCTATGGTCAGGTGTGCCAGAGTGCCTCCTTAAGAGCCTTTGCTTGTGATGCTACTGAGAAACCTGAATGGCAGTGGAGGAGGATGAACTGAAGGTGGTATATAGACCAGTCTCTTGGATAATCCTGTCAAACTGCAGGAAACAGGCTTTCGTTTTTGCGTACAGTAAGTGTATAAACATAGCCAAACCCCTGCATTTTTCAAACACCTACAGTCATGTGCTTTAATAATTGGAGTTGTGCTTGTTTTTTTAAATTCAACTACAAAGCTTCCTGTCCCTTGCATTTGCAGGGTGGTGGGTAACTGCTCTTACTTACTGAAAGATGAGGCTATTTGATGATGAACACACATTCTCCCAGCCTTTACTCTGTCCCTTGAATGAGATAATCTTTTACCTCTTATCTTGTTACGTTGCCGTGAGCAAACTTTATTGGACTGTGTCAATGAAGGTGTTTCACCACAGGTCTGTTTTAACTGGAGGCACGTCTGTAGCTGTTCTCCTCTGCTGCCAGGTACCCATGAGGCTCCATCACCATGAGTAAGCTAAATAATGCTTGTTTGCAAAACCTGCCTCTTTCAGCCTGAGCACCCAAGAGATGAGGGTGAATTCCTTTCTCGGGAATCAGACAGGAGCATCCTGCTCACTGGGGAAAGTGGGCATAAGACGAAAGTCTAGAACGAAAAGGTGAGGGAGGATCCTGTACAGAACATAGCTTTGTGAAATGATTGTCTCTGAAAAAGAGGTCAGCTGGGGAAAAAAACGCCATCAGGTTGGCTTTACTTTGACTTTCACCTTTATTTCTTCTTATCTTTTATCATTTCTTTTCAATCTAAGCTGAATTCGTCATATTCAAAACCCATAATTAGCACTCCTAAATTGCATGGAAATGGCAAGTTATTGGGAATTTTTTGAATAGTTTCTTATTTATGTTCAATGGTGAGATTTCCTCAGTTGCTGCCCAGACGCTTCAAAATCACTACTTTATTAGAAATGAAGACTGTTGCTCTGCAGATGTTCCATTTAACATAGATATTCAGTGCACAATTCCTTGTATATCAAGCTAGGGTAAGGTTAAAATCATGCCCTCAAAGCTGAGTCTGCTCTGCCCTCTTGTGTCTTTGGAAAGTGCTGCCAAATGCTGCCCAAATACAGCTGCTTTATCGTGAGAACTGGAATTTCCCCCCCCACAGACTTAAGAGTTAGATGCAAACACACGGGTCTTCAAATATGGGTTGATTTTTCAGTGATGAGTACAGATCGACATAGGTTTGAACTAAATCTGTTCTGCCAATATTCCTCATGCACACACGTCTGAAGGGAAAACAACTTGAGAGTATTTTTAATACAGCTCAGAAGTGCTAAAATAAACCTGACTAGTACACTCAGTAAAGTTGTGCTTTTTATGACTAAAATTGTGGGGTTTATGAAGCTTCAACTGAAAAATTATCTACTGGAGGAAGGAGAGAGAAGGGGTTCTTCCAGGTGGTAGAGTCTGGGCTGCTGTGAAGTTATGGGCTGGCTTAGCTTGGCTGACTCCTTGACATACCAACTTCTGACCTTAGCAGAAGTGACAGTCCAAACCTGTGATAAGTTTACAGTGATTAAAGGGATTCTGAAGGGCAAAAAACCCCAGTCATGTAGTGATTTAAATTGAGATACCTTCAAGATAAGGATCATCTGCATGCTAAAAAAAGAACCTGCCAGCTTCTCTGTGTGGTTGGTTGTTTTTTTGGTTGAAAATGAACTTAGGAGGCAGGGGTGAGCTGGAAGTTCAGACTTCCTCCCCTTATTGTATTAGGAGGAAAAAATGTTGCCCTGACTGTGCATCCTCTCTATCCCCCCAGGAGGAGAGTGCAGCGGTGCAAGCTGGTGGAAGCTACAGTGAAGCACAGTTCACTGAAAATATATTTATTTTTAAAGAGGCTTAAGCGTTTTCAAATCTCAGAGCCAACTATTCTATTAAAGAGTGGCTTTTCTCAACAAAGTAGGGAGTTTAGAGTTTCATACAGTCTGCAGTAAATCTTTCAGAGCGCTTCAGGCTTAACATTTGCTCCATGAGCTTTGGATGATGACTGACCTGAGCCAGTCCTGATTTTGACACGGATGTTTTCTCCTTATCTTAAGGGTGTTTACAGCAGAGACTAGCGCTTTTCAGGAGCAGCTTTGTCATTTCTCCGCATAGAGCATTGTGTGATATGGAGGTCATGCACCCTGTTTCTTCAGAAATAATGCTTGGCAGCCTTTCCAACCACAGAGAGCAACTCAGGCACAAGCTGTGCTCCGTTTGTAATTGCTAAGTGGAATTAGAGGGTCACACACTCATGTGCTTTGGGCCAAGCCTGTTGCATACCTGGCGGACTCCAGGCCTCCTCTTGTGCTCCTTTGACAAACTGCGCCCTCCCTCCACCTGTTTCAGAAATTCTCTGCACCAACTTCTTATACCTTTCCCTTCTCCTCAGCATGCCCCTCGTTTGGTGCCCCTGTTACCTTCTGTGTGTAAAGAGAGCAGAAGATGCTGATAACGAGACAATACTGAGCCTGGTCAGAAGATAGGATATTCTTGAGTAGACACGTGTTGTTTTATATTTTTCTGGTAACACTCTTAGGATTTTAATTGCTGATGCTCAGAGTGAACTTCAAATAGGTAGTTTGTTCAGCTGTTGTAATGACCCCAATAGCATCAAAAAGTCATCTTCCTGAAACTCCTTAACTATCTCCATAAAGATTCCCTTGACAAGGGGAGGCGAAGCCTTCTCTCCGCTTTGCAAATGGGAACTCTGAGATAGGATGTGTTTGATGATGGGGTCATGGTCTCATGGCCAGAGGTTGGTGGTGCTTGGAGTAAATACTCGTTCTTCAGCCTGTCTGCTCCGCTTCCTAATCCCTAGATTAGGTAGTGAAAGATGGTGAATTATGAGGTAGGGAGACATGTTGAGATTGTAAATCTGAAGTTTAATAGGCAGTGGCCTCCTTGTGGTTTTTTTTTTCCTAGTCACAGGTTTTGAGCTATCCTCACAGATGACCATGAACTCTCTTTTTTGAAGATAAGGAAATGCTCTTTGTTGATCTCTGAGTGCAGAGCATTGGATCTGCAATTTACTATTTGTTATTTTACCTCTCCAAAATCACAACGACCAAAGAAATCTGAATAGGAAACTATTTTATCGTTCTTCTGTTCTTATGGTTTATTTTTTCCCTACAGTGACCCACAGCTGTCCTCTGTGTCAGTACTTCTCAACCTTTTATAGTGTAAGGACTGTCTACCCTCATCGAAACCATGCAGGGACTGTCTTGTACAGCCCTGTCACAGTGGTTTCCATTTACTATCATGTACAATTTGGTTCAACTGGGCACAGCCACGTATTGCTTTTATTTTTCCTCTATCTATTCTGCCTACCTGCTAAATGGGAGTGTGTGTTCAGTGCTAGGTTTCTTGTGCCTTCTTTCTTTTGGGGGTTTGGGTATCCTGTGACTGTCTGGCAGTCTGACTGCAGGCCACCAGTGGTGTACAGGCCCTGGCTAGAAGAGCACTGCTCAACATCTCTTACGAAAGCAAGTCCCGAGCATAAAGATTTCCACCAATTCTCACTGCCAGAAAACTTATTTTCCCCAGCCAGTCTGCATCTTCCCCATCTTCACATCCCATTGCTTCTGTCACTGTTGTTGAACTTTATCTGGAATAATCCCCTCCTTGGCACCAACACCCTGGTTTGAGTACTTTTTCACCCCTCTCTTGTTGGTTAGTTGTGTTACTCATCCTGTAAACTGGTCTTCATCAGCCATGTTTTCCACCTTCATCATAACGGTGTTGCTCCATGGGAATGGAGCAGTGCTCTGAGAAAGCTCACCGCAGAGCAGGACATGCCGGAGCTGACTGCCCCGACGCTGTGTGGAAGGAGGTGATGGCTACTTGTCACCCACAACCTGTTAGTGCCAGCTTCCCTCCTGTCTTCAGAGGTCCCACTGCAAACACTCCCCCTGTGTTTGCAGTGAACATGATCCCAACCGTGATCTCCATTCAAAGGTGATGGAGGGATAAAGTGTAGGGAGCAGTGGAAGAACAGAAATGACAGTTGAAAAAAAGACCAGCATAGAGAAGAAATGGTGATGGGGGTGAGAAAAAATGCAGAAACTAAAAAAAGAGGCGAGAGGGAGCTTCCTATGAGATCAGATAATCTTGAACAAAAGGGAGAATAATTTAAGGAAAATATAGAAAGCAGACACCACAAAGTTTGTGCCAAGGCATACGATAAAAATGAGGGCAAAGACGGGGGAGGAACACAGTGACAGCATTTTGAATTTTAAATTTAATTATAACGTGTTGTTTCTAATAACAAAAGTGCTACAGATACTTTTGGTACTTGTCTGAAGTGAGAGCTGAACCCTCTCCTGATCTGAAGAGTCTTTCTTTCCTGCTGTTAAGTTGGCAGTTCTGGACCTGACATGGTCCACCTGGAATCCTGGATGTATTTCAAAGGCAGGTCTCTGAGAGACTACCAGGCACTTAGAAAAAGAAAGAAATACCGCTCTTTAAGTGTGCCCTATAAAAAATGTACAACTTGAATCACAGCGGTCCTTTGACTTAGGGAGAGATTTTTCCTGCTGATATCTTCGGTTCAGTAAAGGCTGTATGAAGATGGGGTTTATCATGTGATTCAGTGTGTGTACCCAAAGAGAGGGAGGAAGTGTCTGAGTTTTAGTTGCAGATCCAAAATGGAAAGCATAGAAATTGTGTTTGTAACAATCTCTTGGGATCTAAGGGCACTTGTATGTAGCCAAGGATGGAAGATGAGGCAGAGCCTTTTCCAAACTTGCTGGTTTAGAAGAAGTCTTTTCCAGTCAGGGGCATCCCAATGTACAGCTCAGAGCTGAGTATTGATGGTAGAGGAGCGACAGTGTTGGCTCCTTACGTGGGGTCTGGGCTGTATCAGCTCTGCGTTGTGACAGACATACAGAGTCACTTCTCCTAGCGGTGCACGGCTAATGCAGCTCCGTGGGAGGCATGCCATGACTGTGGCCTCATACTTTAATAGTTCTCAGACTGCTTTTATAGAAGTGCTTCATCCACACTGGGGCTCTCTGATGCAAGTGAGAATATTGCTTGGTTTTAGACTGGAGGGTTAGGCTGTAGTGTCAACATGAAGGGTCAACAGTGGGGCCAGGCTCATGTCACCCATTCTTGCCTCTAGACTGTTAATGTTTATTTGTTTGTGTATTTACTGCTGTCCTTTTGGGCAATGGTTTCCCATGGTGACTGGTCACTACTGGTTTGCGAAGGAGCCATGACAGTGGCCAAGAGTCCAGCACCTGACCGCAGCTCAGTAGGACCCTGCTAAAGCAGCTTACCTTGACAGGAGAAGAGGGGAGGGTTCAATGTACCACTGGGTAGTCGTTTGCACTTCGTGGATTGTAAGGTGTAATTCCATGCTGATGTAAAACAGTATTGAGATTGGCCCTCAGTCATTGAAGTAGGTCTGTCCTGGACCTCAGTGCAGAGAAGATGTGCTGAGACTGCTGTCAGTGTGATGGCAGGAGCTTGGTGATGAGAGAATGCTTCAGCATGTGTTTGCCACCCTGGGAAGGAGGAGAGGATCATCACTGGCAGCTGGTGACTTTTCTTTAAACCTGCCACTACCTTCAGAATTGCAGTGCATGCAATTAAACTCAGAGCAGCAGCTTTGTAGCTGTAGACCATACTGAAGTCCTGTGTGGAGCGAGAGTTTGTTTGTCCTCAGGTCTGGCTGTGAATTAATGATCTGGCTTAGAGTTTTCAGTGGGCTAGAATTGCCTTCTTGGTGGAGAAAATGCCAGTTCTGTGCAAAGTCAGCAGGAGCACTTTGAGATGCTAAGAGTCTTCTCTCTGCCACTTTTTGTTGATCCAGGTGGTCTTTTCTAAGCACAAAGTCAAAGAAATTACTGTTTGCCCCTTCCTTCATCTCCCCATGCAAGTGTCATGTAGTCAGCAGGAATGCTGAATCCTCCCTGTCTCCCGTTCCTGTTTGCATGGGAGAGAAACGGAGGGAAGTGAGATGGAACCATGCGTCCCTCTGCATCTGCACTCTGAAGGCAAAGTTATTTGTGAGCCTCAGGCATACGGGTGGGAGGGCTGCCAAGCCAAAGTTGTTCCCAAGTATCTGTAAACTAAATCTGATTCCTTAAATTCATCCAACTAAAGAACTTTCACTCTGGCAAAGGCTTGTAAATATTACAGTACCTGTCACTTTTGGATGCTGCTTTCTGTTTTCATAGCAGCAGACTGAAAGCTTTGAAGTCTGGGATGTTTTGTTTAGCTTTGTAGAGGTTGACCTCAAAGCATCAATCTTTCTGCTCCTTTTAGGATGCATGAAAATAGCCTTCTCTTTTCACAGAAAACCTCTTGTAGCAACAGTATTGCTAATGGCTGGAGTTCTCACATATTCTTGGAGTGCTGAAGCATGTATTGAGATATGTATACCAAAATATAGAAAGTTTTGCCTCTCTGTTATTTTCAGTGATTCAATTTTCTGTTCAGTGTGAGGAAACATGCATAAACGTATACTTGTAATGAAGTGAAAAGCGTTAATCTAAACAATGCTTATAAAGTGGTTTGGTTTCTGGATGCATGGCGCTCTCAGAGTACATAGTTTTGCTGGGGTTTTAGTTTACATGTACTTACCAGTTTCTGCACCACCTGCACAGCATAGCCCCCACCTGTTTGGATTCTCTGTGCTCGCTGGTATTGATGTGGATGGTAGAAACAGTGACGTTTCCCTTATTTTCAAGACAAGTTGCTGGTTGATACAAACCTGTGACTTGAGTTTGCCAGACACAGTTGCTTCCATCATTTATGCTGGTCTCTAGTTGCTTCTTCAAGGAAGGTTTCACACTGTTTCTCCTGAAATAAGTCTTAGAAGTGAGTTTTGGCAGACCCACTCTGAATTGCAGCTCAGTACTATAGCACTAACTCGAGTTACAACTCATTTGTGACTCCGAAGTTAACCTGGCCATAGCTAAAACTCCATGGAGGCAGTACTTTTAAGGCTGTGCTCACTGAGGAGTTAAGTTGGATAGTTTTTCTTACTTGAGTGTGTTCTTGCTTTGACTTTGTCAATGTGCGCACAGCTTTTGTCTGAAAGTCTTGGTGCCCGCTGACCTGTCCCAGAGCCATGGCTGAAGCCAAGCTTCTCTTTGCACTTGAAATTGCAACCCAGCCCTCTTGAGTGGTGGAGATTTATCCTCAAGTACTTTGAGTCCTACAGTGCTTTCCCCTTTTCCTGCTGCATTCCTGGAGGAATCAGAGTTTTCCTACAGTGAACAGGACGTGAATCCTAGAGCAATTCAACCTACTGAGTCACTAAGAGGGCTGGGGTTTGACTTCAGCTTTCCCACAACCCCAAGCACAACATAGCAGAAACACACTGGAAGAGATCTACTCTGTTAGATTTTACTGTGGTTTCCCGTGTTTTCTCTTTAACCAAAGTCCACTGAGCAGTCTTGCCAGGGTGTCATGGTGTCTCCGCAGTGCTCTGACTGGCTTTGACACACCAAATGAACGCTGCAGGGAGGTCCCAGTGGACAGTGGGCTGGATATATTGCTGAAGTAAACCCGCATTGGAATCTGCCACCTGAGCGGCCCTACAGTAGTGATGGCTTTGTGAGACTGATGGCTCCAGCCACACTTGCTGACCATTCAGGGTTTTTTTAAATGCTTTAGAAAAATTATGCTTGAAGGCATAATGTTAAGAGCCAAGATCCCAATTGCTTTTCACTTCACTTGGCTAAGTCTTGTGCAGCTACGTATTCCTAAGCAGATGATTGGTTTTGCTGCCTAGCTGTGAAAATATGGGCTTTATATTTCCATTTAGATTATCTGAAAATTGGCCGTTCATCTTCTGAAATCTTTCCAGAAACCCAAATTCAGACCTGGCTGATAGTCTTTCCAGTGCTTTAATATCAACTGTTAAAGTAAAGCTGACTAGCAAGAAGCAGTTAGTGTGGAGAGAGCTGGTAATGATGCAGCTGGGAAGCTAAACCCCTCATCTCCATTTGAGTCTTTTTTTTGTCTTGCAGATGAGAGGATCTGTTCACCACCCTTTATGGAGCTGACAAGTGCCTGTGGAGAAGATACCTTGCAGCTCATAGAGAAGAATGGACTGGCATTCCCTTTCAGTATGTACATGGGCTTTTCCTTGGTGCTTCTGGTGGGTTCTGAATATTGCACATGCACCCCCTGAGACGTAGCCAATGCTGTAGGAGTGATGGTTTCATTGCCAAAGTGCCAGGGATGTTAAAACGTTCCTGAAACAAATGCTCTGAAGCAATCTGCTTGGAATGTGAAACAAAACCCATCCCTGTCTGCTTTTACTTTACCTTTTATTCATGTTCCTTAATTTAAACACCTTGCTACAGTAAACATGCATTTCTGGGAAAAGCTAACAGTTCTAACAAAGTTAGCCTCTTGCCCTGAACTTGTGCAAGAAGTTTCTCCTGCCAGCCGCATTCATGATTTTTCTTGAGAAAATCACTGCCTTGCTGACCGCCCCATTTTTTCACCCATCCCTCACTTTACCTGGTCCAGGCTACAAAGATAATCTTAGAGGGCAGAAGAAAGAGTGTAAAAATTACTATGGATAACAGGCTGCAAGGGCCCACGGCCTCAAACAGCTGCTATGGACTGTTTGTGCTTTGTAGCAAGTTTCATTGGTGGGGTTGTGCTTTAATTCCTTCCTTTATTTGGTTCCTTACAGTATAAAGTGAGCAGAATTGCTTAGTTGGTGTTTGTTCCCTTGGTGCTTGCCTCATTTATAAAGTTCAGAGCTAAAGTCATGTGGAAAAAAGCATGTTTTTCCCTTTCTGCCATCGCACTCCCAAATGAGGCAGGTCTCCTGAAGCCAGATTATGAAGCAGTAATTTAAAGCCCCCTTGAATGGCTTTGACCCCCCCTTCCTCACCCAGGCACATTGTCTTCTCCATACAGGCTGGTTAGTGCTCAGACGTCAGCAGCATAGCCCATATATTCCGACGGCCTGAATCAACTCCTCTAAATGAGGATGAAATTAAAAAGTAACATTGAAAATCAATATAATGTGGTACTGTAGGAATGCGTTTTCTTTCTCCTGTCTCTCCTTTTTTTTTTTTTTAAAAAAAAACGCTCCTGGCTCTCCAGAGCATGTGTCTGTGAGACGTCATATACCACTTTGCAAAATTTCAAGTTACCAGCTTATTTTGGACTCTAGTGTAGGTCATCTGCCCTTCATAGCTGCCTGTCCTCTTGCCTGGCAATTTGACTCTTCCAACAACCCCCAAAGAAGTCTTGTCCTGTCTACCCCCTCACTACTTCCAAGTTTGCATCTCCTCTGCTTAACATAACATCAGTTCTAGTCATCATGAGGGTCACAGGGTCTTCAGCTCTTCTGTGGTTTCATAATAGCAGGAGCATGTTGTGTCTTTCCTCTTACTGGTTTTAGGATGGAGGTGAGAACCAAGATATATGGAGCAGATAAGAAATATGAAGAAGAAAGAACTGCTGGGCTCTTTCTACATTTTTTGTCCCCCTCTATGATTGCCTGCAAAAAATATGTTGTATCTTAGTTTGGTTCGGCCCATTTGGTTTCCTCCTCTTCCCCAAAAACAGGGAGGCAGGAGAAGCAGCTGGTTTCCACTGCGTCCCTGTTCCCTTGCTTTCAGCACAGTGGTGTTTTGTGGTACCTGTAATGTAGCTCCAGCCTCAGGCAAAATCATGTACTTGTGCAGATGCCCTCTGAGTAGGCAGGGTGGCAATACCAGCACCGGTACTAACTTCTTCGCTGATGCTTTGCACCTCTGTCCAGTCCTAATAATGACCTCTGCTTGCACCTTAGTTACAGGGAGGAGCTGAGAGAGTAGGGCTTGGAGTAAGCCAAGCTTTGCAGAGATTGAGGGTACTGTTCAAGCAGAGACTGTCACTGGTATCTGGTACAGTCAGTGTCTTGGTCTGGTGAACTCCAGTGTTTGCACACGTGGGTGGGAATGGATTTATAAGGGTTTTGTGTGTCCTGTTTTCAGTGATGCATATTTTTTGATTTTTTATTTACCCAGTTTGTAAAACCAGAGTGGCCCATGGAACCAACTCTCACGAGGTGAGTTTAAAAACTTTTGCAGTGCTATCCCCCTGTTTCCAGTCCCCCCATGGTGACTTGACTGTTGCTTTCCGATCCTGTAGTAGGCAGAATGAGGGCTATGCCCAAACGACTTTCCTTCCCCCGCCTCTCCCTTGTGTTTCATTACACCATTATTTTTTCAGATTCATCTGAAATTAAGTTAAATATGGCTGTAACCTTTTGACATGGAAGTTCCTTCTAGCCGTTTCTAGCTTCTGTCATCTAGTTGCTTCTAGCAGTTTGTGGTCTCCAGTCAGCTCTGTCTGCAAGGAATCTCCTTCAGCTTCTCCTTTGGTGGGAGGTCACACTAAGTGATGTTTCCACCCCACCATGTTTCTCTTCCAGCATGTATGTGGTGCAGGTGAGAAATGGTTTTGTGCTGCAGACGAAGCAGAAGTATGAGTGAAGGCCAGCTGGTTTCTCTCCTTGAGGGGAAGGGAATAGCAAATAGAGACGGTTTCTAGGCATGTTCAGTTGTAATAACATGGCTGGAGCTGTGGGAAGAACAGGGCTAGTAGAACTATCTGCTTTCCCTCCTTCCCGTAAGGCAATTGCAGGTAAAATTGTTGTGTATTCCTGGAAGGAGTACGTTCCCTGTGAGCCTAGCTTCCTCTAAATTTAGGCGAGCCGAGTCCTGTTTTAATTCTTTTCCATTTGTGCTTCCTGCCTTCCTGCTCACCGCTGCTCAGTTTTGAGAATCCAGCCCTCGCTGCTGGCTCTCGTAACGCCTGGCTTCCTTTTGTTAACAACGTGGTCGTCAGTCCATGTTTCCCAGCTGCTCCTGAAACGTGCAGTATGTTGCTGCAGCATCTCTGAGAGGTGAAAGCCCTGAAGTAAAATGTAAATCTAGACGAGCTGAATGCCTACTGCTGAAATCTTGAGTGACCAGCACTTCCATTTGAAAATGCAGCTAGTTTTTTTCATGCGGGCCTTAGCTTGGATCATTTTACAAGCATGACAGACAGCCCTGTTAGTTTGTCGGAGCAGCTGCTATAAATTTTCACTAACATTCCTGAGAACACTTGGGGACTGGGTTGTGACTCCAGCTTCCTTGTTGATTTTTCTGCAGAAGGTTTCTCTGCAACTGCAGCCTGAAACGCATGAACCTTGCAGTGCTTGTCCAGTCAGGCTTGGACTTCATTTCCCTGGTGAATCTTTCTTTGCTGTTCTTCCATACAGTGCAGACATACCTCAGCCTCCTGCCAGAATTCCATTTTCTGTGCAAAAATTAGACTAAAATACAGTTGAAGGCTGCACTTTATCACAGGAACTTACGATTAGAGGCTAGGAAGACCACTGGAAAAAAGCCTGAAGTCTTGTGTGGTACTTTACATAGTTAGTAGTAGTAGTCACTTTTGGAGTTGCTGAGTTCTCAGGAGTGATCCAAAAGTGTATTTATGATCAGAGAGGAACTGTCTTGTAATTGCTATTTTATCATCAATAATGGCAAGGGAACCGTAGAATAAATACTCTGGTTACCGTACGGTTTGCCTAAGAGATGGAGCATAGGTCTAGAAGCAAGAAATTGTTGCCTGTTTTATTAATGACTCCTTCTTTGGCTCTTGGTAAATCACTTCATTTTCTGTAGAGATATTCCAACTGCAGAGCTGACACTGGAACTAGAACACAGCCTGACCAGAAACCTGCTTTTCTTCATAAGATGACTATTCGGAAAGTTCAAGGACTGGCTAACAGGGACAGCTGATGGTGCAGGCTTGAGCTTGAGTTTGGTGCCAGACAAGGCTGGCAGACTCTGCATTTCGCTGTGAAAACATGGGGTAGTTAAGCCAAGGTGCAGTTAGTTTAGTCTTCTTGTGGTGTCCCACAGTCCTACATGACCTACACTAGAAGTCACGTTGGCCAGCTCAGCACTTGAACCCCACTTTGCCAGCATTTTGTTAGACTTGAACAGAGATGATGCCTGAAGGTTGTCCTTCCCAGCTGCCAGCAGGCCAGAACATAACTGACCTTTGGTAAAGCTGCCGTCAGACATCACAGAGACCCATAACCTGAGGAGAAGAAATGGGTCCAGAATGACTCTTTTTCTAAGTGTTGAGCAGACAGGAGTGAAAAGGCAGAGAATTGCTGGGTATTTTGAGACTGAATTCCTTAAGGACATTGTCAGTAAAAATTCTTGGTGCCAAATGTTTTGTTTTGCCTTCAAAGGAGCTCTGCATTTATAATGAGGAATGCTATTTGGAAATTATGATATAAAGTGTTGTTCCCATGTTACTGCCAGACACAGCAGGTCTGTGCTAGATGGCAAAGAGCAAGTGCACTCTGCAAGCAAATTCTTGGAGCTGTATTCATGCATGCTAAAAACCGTAAGACATCGCAGTGAGCCAGCATAATGCAGCACCATGGGAGTTATATGGGTTGTGTGCTGGTCCATGGGGCTGTTGGCACAGAGCTTTGCAGAAGGAAAGTTTCACATGGTTTCCAGTAGCCTGGGTCAGTTCAGTGCCAAGAAGATAAACTCTGTGTTTCCACTCTTGTAAAATAGGATGATAAGTACCTGCTCATCTTATGAAGGAGTGTTTTGTGGGGATTAATTAACTAATATTCAAAGAGAACCCTATAGCAGCAGCACAGTTCTTGACAGTATGATGTTGTAGATGCTATAATGCCAACAGTCTACACAGGAGGAGAGAGAGAGCAGTGTTTCTTGCCACCAGTGAGAGATCAATGAGGTATGATGTTGTTGCTGTGAATCATCTTGATGGATGATTCTGCTGGTTAGAGTAGGTTTCTTGCAGAGGTTGTTACCACTCGCAAATTCACTCTGTGCTGTCAGATAGATAGCATCTGGTATAATAGAGACACAGTAAGAACATCAGCTGCAAGAAGGTATTGAATGCACACATTGAACTCAAAAAATGTTAATCTACTGAGTCACTGTGCATGCGTGCAGACAGTTATGTGATCTAATGTGGTCTACCAGATAAGGAGGAATAAGGACAAAAATGTGCTCAGACTTTTAACTATGAATATGTAAACAGTACATCATTTACCATGACTACGTTTTTGAACAACAAAGCATATTATATTTGCTATTGTTATTACAGGAACAAACTAAGGTGTTAGCAAAAATTCAGCCTGAAAGTACAGTGTACATCAAATGCGCAGCTCATCATATATAATACATGAGAGAGAGCACGAAGTGGTAAAGTTTCTTTGTAAAATCCTTCCAGTGACCCTGACTTGACTAAGATGCAGCTAATCTCAGAAGGCACGAAAACTGACAGGAAGCACATGGAAAGAGCAAGCAAGCAGTATAACTCTGCATCGTGCTGA
The DNA here is from genome assembly GCA_947846985.1 of Fratercula arctica. Taxonomy (NCBI): domain Eukaryota; kingdom Metazoa; phylum Chordata; class Aves; order Charadriiformes; family Alcidae; genus Fratercula; species Fratercula arctica. The sequence continues at coordinate 53,190,415 of CANTUZ010000005.1, read as the reverse complement.
GGCAGGAAGCTCCAGTTTTATTCTGTATTTCACTGTGGACGCACAGGGATTCTCTTAGCCTCTCTGGACTGTCTTGCATGCTGAGTAGAACACTAGCCGCGAGCAGGCCAGTGAGAAAATATTAACAGGCATAAGAAAAAACTTGTGTTTCAGAGCTTAGGAATTTTTCTGGCAAGTGTTGTGCATCCTGCACTGACTGAGTGCTGCTGAGAGCAGCAGGCTCAGCTCTTGGATGGTTAGCTGTTGTCTTCAGGGCTCTTCAGAGGGGGAAGATGCTCTGACCAAAGCAGGGAGGGAGTTTTGCCCAGAGGAAAGGAAGATAAAACGTATGTCAGGTTCTCTGGCTGTGGACAGTCCTTACTCGTATTCACCTGACAACTAACATGCCCTTCTGCCACCATAGATAACAAGACCCAGCATCACTGGAGTAATGAAGACGGGTCTGTATTCAGATAACTAGAGCATAGCTTTTTAGGGCTTTGAGGATGGAGAGCAAGCTTAAGTTTATCCTCACTGCTGCGTAGGGGCACAGTGGTATAAAGTAATTTCATCAGCTGTGCTAGAATGGTGCTTGCTGCTGGTTCTGTGTAGGAACCATGGCAGCATCCATACTTCAGCAACAAACCGTGGTTATGTTAATTATACATGCATGTAAGCATGGTAATAGAGGGATCAATGGGAAGAGCAGCGTAACATGTTCTCAATATATATTGGCTCATCAAAGTACTTCTCTGCACTTACCAGCATCGCTTCTGTGCTGTTTGAGGCAGCTGTTGTTCATCATTCAAGGCCCTATAAATGTCTTCCTTTTTGGCATATTTGTTCCAGTCCCTGCAAGAGGACTATCCATTTGGAGTAATGGGGTGAAACCAAGCCAAGAAAATCAATAGGCCGGCCAGCATATGCTAGCAGTAAGAACTACTGGAGTCTGAAAAAAGTTCTCTGATGATGTGGGTGAAACCCTGGTTCTTTAGCCATTGCAACTAGACTAAACCAAACCACAGGAAACAGAGCCGTGGGGAAGAACTCTTACAGTTAGTACATATTCTGTTCCTCTCGTGGTACACGGGCTTGTATTCGATACAGACATTGTCGTCTGTGTTGGTCACATGTTTTCTCCTTTTGTTGTACCTGCAGTTGCAGTAGCTTCCCAACCAAAAGCAGTAAATGAAATTGCAAAGAGCTGAGAAGAAACTGTTGATTGAAAATGAAAGCTGCACTGCCAGCAGTGGTGGAGAGTTGTGTGTCAGTGAAATGAAACGTAATGAAATAGGATTAGCTGCTGAGAAGGAATTCACACGTGGTCAATATATATCCACCAGTAGATGTTTCCCCTCACTGCTAGTCAGGAGGTGGGTAAGTGTGAAATTACTGAAAGACTTGTGCACAACTGTGTGTGCGTGTTTCCAGATGGCGATCATCTTCAACCAGGAGGGCCTGAAAGCTGTCCGCCCCCCTTGCGTCATTCAGAGCTTCATCAATCACAACGCCGTGCTGTATAAAGTCTTTGTGGTCGGGGAATCCTACACGGTGGTGAAAAGACCATCTTTAAAGAACTTCTCTGCGGGAATCTCAGGTACGTTGTGCCAATTTAAAAGGAAGTGTCAGTTCTTGGAGACTTGGCAGCAAACAACTCAAAAGAAAAACACCTTTGAAAAGGCTGCTGAAGTGCAGGCAGATGGTTCTTACATACCATGTTTCCTCTACTGTATTATTTCAGTAAGAAGGGAGATAAGTCATCTGCTCTGGAATACATACGAATGACGTTCATATAGTAAATATTTATGCAAGAGTAACCTGAGTCTTACCTGTTAAAAAAAAAAGTGGTTTATGTCATGTGGAGAGGGAGAGAGGGAGAGAAATACTCTAATTTCACAGTAAATTCATGTGTCATTTGTTCCGGAATTTGTTTATAAATGCACTTTGGAGAGAATTTCCTGGATTCCATCGTTTCAGAACTTCCTCTCCCTATTTTTACCTCGGTTATGTATGTGTGTTTAAATTAAAGATCACTCTTGCTCTCCCCTAAACAAGCCTCTCTGTTCATGTGAGGTGCAGTGTTGTAAACCTTGTTGGGAAGTGTCCTTTGGTTTGTAGATACCAGCTGTGTTGTGGGGAGGGAGGAATGGATTTGTCAGTGAGGACAGTAATTCTCCCTATATGTCACTAGGCAGCAGCCCTTGAAGGGTTTTCATTAAACATTACCAAAATTTCCTTTATGGAAAAAAAGTTGTCTCCTCAAGAACTGCATTCTGTGGACCTTCCGAAGAAGAACAAATTAGCAGGGCATGGATGGGAGCATGATCTGCCTGCAACTGGACAAGTCAAGTCCAGGAAGTGGGAGGAGAGGGGAGAAGGTATCAAACTGAAGGAGATTAATTAAGGAGTGACAGTTTTTTGTCACTTTTCTTAGTGGTTTCTGCTGATCTTAGTATGTCCATGTTTGCTCACCATTGCATTCTGCACACAAATATCTATTTTTTTATTATACGTATAGTAGGATGTGGGTAAAAGTCCTTGGCTGTAGGTGTGTTTGCCTGTATTTACATTTAGGTCTGCTCTATGTCCTGATCAAATTAAGTAGGCCAGAACTTGTGTCCATGTAAACAATTAAGACAGTTGGTCTGTACTTTTGCTGGAAGAGAACATTTTAAGGCACTTTTCTAAAAATGCCTTCGCTAATGTCTCATCTGTTGGTGTAAGACTTGAAAGTTGTCTGGAAGCCCACATAAAAATAAGTTTTGTGGGCAGATTAGGGTAAGTACCTGGCTTTTTTACCCTCATCAGGAGAGTTTGAGGGGGCCGTGCTACAGGCATCTGACTCGGCAGATCTAGCAGGAGCTGAATGTCTGAAAACAGGGCCGTTCTGTTCTGGGAGGAAAGGCAAGAAGAGCATATGGTGGTGTCAGGCTGTGGAGGGGATTTGGGTTTGCTTTTCTCAGCTGCCCCATCTTTATGGTATGTGGCCCTGTGGCTCCTCTTCAGTGTCCACTCAGAGAGCCCGTGTTGCTGGTGCCACCTGCCTGCTGAGACTTGAGTCCAGGTGTTCCCATGTGGGTTGTCTGTACAGTGCCATCAGTCTGCTGTGGTGGGAATCCCAAGGGGACACTTGTCATGGTGGGTTTCTCCCCACCAGTAAAACCTTCTGCACAGAGGGAACAGGGCGGGAGGTGCTGGTATGTTTCTCCCCGTGGTTTCCACTGTGGTACGTTGGTGGCTTCTGTCACCTTGGGGTGTCTCATTCCTGTGGTGCCTCCAAAGGCAGGGCAGGTCCTGAACATGAAACATACAGCTTTCTTCCATGGTGGTAGTGTCCTCCCCAGGTTCACAGGGATCAGAACACTCTGGGTGCTGTCAACACTCCGCTGGCAGGGAATTCAGCTTCTCCCTTCTATCACATGCCTTCCCACTGGAACTGTCACTTTGAGTATGGCAAATTAGTAGAAATTAACTTAATTATCCTACTGAGCCCTAGTTAATTGGCTCTGATGAAGGAAAAGAAACTGGTTTCTATTACCCCTGTGCAATTCTATTTATCTGTGGTCCAAGGACGGAAAACCACGGGTGACCAGGCCATGGGTGCCAGGCAGGAGAGGTGGGGTGGTGGCAGGGGACTGCCCGGGAGGGAGCGAGACTGGATTCCAGGGCCTGCAGTGCCATCTACTGTTCCTTCCACTAATCCTTCGGAAATTAAAATCTGTTATAAAGTTATTTACAACCTGCTTTTCATTGCAGACAGAGAATCGATATTTTTCAACAGCCACAATGTTTCAAAGCCGGAATCCTCATCTGTTTTAACAGCAGTAAGTACACTTGCTCTTTTTAGCTCTAGCATGGCTGGAAAACTATCTAGTCCTTTCTTATCAAAGCGTTAGCAGCTAGTGACTCTCTTCACAAGTTGTCTGCTTCTGTGTTGCAGGCTGAGGTCTGTTTGGTACAACGAACCAGCATGACTGTGTGTCCCTCTGGTTTTCCTTACCGAGCTCCGGTGAGGAAGCACTGGTGGAGCAAGCCTGTGCTGCTTGCCAGGCCTAAACGCCCCAGAACTAATCTAGGCAAAGGGAAGAATGAGGTTCTGAATGCAAATACCTGGCCTTTTCCTGTCCAGAGAGCTTAATAAGCATAAATCATCCTTCTAGGACTCAGTTCTGTGAGGAAAGACAAACGGTGAAAATTCAAGCAGAGAAATTGCGTTGGGCAGGGCCACAGAGGGCAAGTAGCCATCTGCGGTGCGAGCACACCCGAGCTGTGACCACGGGACCATTTCTGGGTGTCTTCCCAGTCCAGCAGTGCCAGCACAGTGCACAGTTTCATGCTTGCGTTACCAGTCCTTTTAATAAGCTTTGAGCATATAAAAACAAAGAAGTTCTCAGGCACTCAGCTGCTGTGAAAGTAAGTCACTTCACAGGACTGGGTCCTTTCAATCTCTTGAGTCTCCAGATTCTTTTCTGTTTCACAAGCTCTACTGGGGAGTAGTTGCATAGTCAGCAATGATTAAATTTCTGTGCAACACTGATGGGCATGCTAAATATTAAAGCTGTAATTGTGTTAGTCATAAATCTCTTTATGGCTAAATTTACTTTCAAACTTAGAGTACATGCTCCTGTGGTTTACCTGCCATCTCTCTCATACACATACATACTCCATACACACTTCTGTAGGCATAACAGCATACTTCTGCTGCATAACCTGGGGTTTAAAAAGTAAAAAAAAAAGCATCTTCCAGTCATGAATACCCTGCATTTTTGTTCTAATAAGTGTTTGTAGAATAACTTATACATGGAAACCCACATAAAAGATATCCCCTTTGAATTAGCCTGTGCCCTGAAGATATTAGCTGAGTTGTGTTGTATGGCTCAAATGAAACTAACAGCAGGAGTCTGGCTTATCAGTCCTTTCACGTAGACCTTAATCTACCTTGAAATAGCAGAATGATATTTGCAGCACAGAGTTAAACACACCAGCTGTATTTGGTTTTTGAAGGTGTAGGTCTAGTACTTAAAATAGTGATTCTGGTTCTCCATTCATTCCTCATTCCTATACTGCTGTGTCTCTTGAGGAGCTGCACCAGTATGAAGAGGAGGAACTAGGTGCTTTAGAGCAGGTGAACTTCCAGTATAGGTAGGATTCTGAATTACAAAGGCAGTTTCTCTTTGGTCTCTTTCTCTGTTTCATGTCACCGGTTCTCTGCAATTCGATTTGGTGGATATGCGCCTGGAAACCTCTGAAAATTAATCTTTCCACTAAAAAGACTGTTTTGGAGTCCCTTACTAATGTGTCTTTTTCCACTATAGCTGGATAAAATCGAAGGAGTATATGAGCGGCCAAATGACGATGTCATCCGGGAAATCTCTAAGGCGCTGCGGCAAGCTCTGGGAGTTTCCCTCTTTGGAATTGATATCATCATTAACAATCAGACCGGGCAGCATGCGGTCATTGATATAAATGCATTCCCAGGTGAGAAAGGCCTTTCCACTCATGCTTTGTGGAACCTGTGCAGTGTGTGCTTGGTGGAAGCTTCACTGCTGGTGTCTCACATCATTGCGTCCCAGGTGGGGGACAGGAGAGCAGCAGCCAAATTGTTCTGAGATCAGATAATGTTTAATCTGGGAAGGGCAAAACCCTAATCCAGGTATGGAATGCACTAATGAAGTATTAGCTCTTGGGAGATACGGTCAAATTTTAGTGGTCAGCTGTAACATGGCTGTCATGCCCTTCCCTGCAAAGGGTTGGCCAGGAACTGAAGCATGGGATTGTGTGCTGGGACCTGGCCTCTCTGGGCCTGTCCCTCATTCTGAAGATGAAAAGAATAATAATAAATTCTATTTTAGGAGAGCCTTTTAGGATTTCTTTTTTTCCAGACTCTGTGCAATTAAAAGTGTTGAGGGGGTGGAAACAGCAAACTGTTCCCTTGAAAATCTCTTCCTGTGCAAATTGATTCTCCGTGAAAAGACATTTTGTGCACAAAAGCAACAACACCAGGAATCTGAAGATGTTAAAATTATAGGTTCACAGAAGTTGCTATAAAGGTTTAAATATCCTTACATGTTCTCATAAGTGGATCCTGAAGTAAAACAATAGAATAGAGCATGTGAAAATGGCTAAATTTGTCCTTCACTTTTTTTAATGCAACATGTGTCTTGGGAACAACTGAACAAGCTCCTTGGCCACTGGAATTGTTAAAAGAGGTTGTAAGTGTGTCTAAGAGGGTAGATTTATGTTAGATATCAGGGAGAAATTTTTCACTCTGAGGGTGGTGAGACGCTGGCCCAGGTTGCCCAGAGAAGCTGTGGCTGCCCCATCCCTGGAGGTGTTTAAGGCCAGGCTGGATGGGGCTTTGAGCAGCCTGGTCTGGTGGGAGGTGTCCCTGCCCAGGGCAGGGGGTTGGAGCTAGATGGTGTTTAAGGTCCCTTCCAACCCAAACCATTCTGTGATTCTGTGATAATGGGAGGCAGTAATGGTCTGTCAGTTGTGCTAAGCTCAGTAGCCTAACACAGGAAAAGAATACATCATCTCATTTGATGCTCTTTTGCATGGGTCTTTTTTCTTTAAGAATCTCCTCTCGTTACTTGAATAGTGATGTTTGTTTCCAGAGACATGCCCAGGCTGTTACAGTTTGTTTAACCTGTTGTTGAAGACTTTGAGTTTTCAGTATGGCTGAGATACCTTTACATCTAGAGGTCTTGCCCTGAGCCCCCAGCCGTCTTAATCTTTCAATCCAGGTCATAGAATCATAGAATTTGCTTGTCTTCGGGACAGGCCTGACCAAAGCCTTGTCCAATGGCCCCTTGACTTCCTTGTCTGCTGTCTTTTGTGTTTACCAGGCTTGAATCTCACTCGAACCTGACACTCCATGGTTGTCATCCTGTGGTTAGTTTAACGTCACGATTGAGAGCAGAGGTACCTGTAGAAGCATGTTGTCTGTTATCTGCTCCATTAGCACCAGCAGCTCTTCAAAAAGATTTTAAAGATAAATGTGTAAAAGGCCTATTGTATCTCCTGATCTATGGGGAAACCACCAGGACTATATTTAGCTGTGGTTACCAGCTGCGATATTTAACTGTAGGCACAGTCACGTAGCATGTGGGTTTTATGTTTGTCTGACCTCAGGTAACTGAGAGAAAAGGCATCAGATCTCGGTGTGCACTTTGTGTGTGTAAATATGCTGCTGCAAATGCAGGACATGGGCCATCCATTTCTCTCTGACCAAGGGAAGACACAGAAAAGCAGGACAGTGTGTCAGATCAGGGAGAGTCTCCTGAAAATCTGGCAGTTAGCATCTCTAATGCTGGCTTAAAAATGCTCAGAGGCATTTCTTGACTTCGCAAAGCTCAGGGGAGCAGGTACTTTTTTTTAGATGCATTGCTGGGTGGACTTCCTTCCTAGCCGTGCTCAGCCAGAGGACTCTGGAGACTGTTCTCAACATAGCAAAATTTAGGCCTCTTGTAGAAAGGTGTTTCCAAAATTATATCAGTGGGCAGTGCCAAGATAGTACCTGCTGGAGGACAATTCATGCAACTTGTGCTGTGAAGCATTCAAAACTTATATCCTCCCACTGATTCCTTGTGTGACATGAACCCCGAATTCATTCATAGTTTCTGAAGGTGGAATTTAATCTGCCCTTCTTAATTTCCTTGTCATCACAGCACAGTGATGTCCTACAATTGCCTTTTTTGAGGTGTCTGCAGCAGCAGCCAGTGAACAGAGCGAGGCAATATCTACAGAGTTTGCAGCCTTTCCCAGGTATCCCATGGCTCAAGAGTTGAGGCACCCTGGTTCTCTTCCTCCCTTCCCTGTATTTCTTTTTGACAAGTGTGTGAACTTTCTTCTGAGTGATGAGGCAGAATTATTTGGGCCTTTCCACGCAGTGTGCAGAGGTCTTGCACAGAGGAAGCCTGCCTGATGTGTACAGCTTCCTTCCACTGCAACATCTGCTGATTGCAGGACTGAATAACTGGCCATCTTATTCCCATTAAATATTTAAAGCAACTTCTTTGTGAGTTTGCCAGGTGCCCTCAAACAAGGCTGGTTTGTTTTCAGTGAGCAGACACGAAACACTCTAGGGTACTATGGATCTCCTCTCTGAATATTAAAGCTGTTACTATGGAGATAGCTTATTCCCAGGGTGTTTGAAGCACTCTGAGTAGATTTGAAGGCTAATCCCATGGCTTTTACATAAGCAAGAAAGTGTAACAAGCACCTCTGTGAAAGAGGTGGGGATCTTGTTCTGGCTCCCATGACCAGCCCTAAGAGCCCTAGTTGCCCCCTGCAGACCGGTGGATTATCGCGTGGGTCACTGGGAAACTCGATGTTTTGAAATGGCCGATTTGTTTGGTGAATCTGTTTAAGGGCCCTTTGAGAAAGGAAAACTGGGAGCTGTCGTCTCACATTGCTAGTGTTTTGTGTGACCTGTTAAGTAGGAGAATTGTGACCAAGTGCAATAAAACCCAAAGCAATGTAGCACCCTAATAAGAGTTACTTGGTTAATGTATGGGTTATAAATACACCAGTCACCACATTTGTCTTAAGGTGAAATTACCCTCTTGCTTTACGTTTTTCAGGAAGTTGGGGTTTTGTTGCCAAAGGAAGTTGGTCTTTAGAGGAGAATGGAGATTAGAACTGAATTATTTATGGATCTGAGGGACTCTTATGCCCTGTGGTCACATCACTAAAAGTGTTTTAAAATGTGCATTTACTTTGTGATGTCTGGTGCTACTCGTGTGCTGCTGTGGTGAATGTGTGCTATTCACATGGGACTTTTAAACTTTTATTTATTGCTTCAATCTCCTGTATTAATACCAGGTCACCTTCAGAATGCTTTATAGACATTTTAAAACAATCAGCCTATCCCATTAAATACACTGAATGTCATATTCCACCTCTAAATACTAAATCAAATTGATAACAATTTTAGGTAGTGCAGTAGCAGTTAAGATCCATTTCAAGACATTGTACCAATACGTTGCATGTCTGGTTCAGTTTTAAAATGAACACAACGATAAAACTGTGCCTGTGCCAGAGTGTTTAAAATAGAGCCAGAAGCTCTGTACACCTGCTGCCACCCTTTGTGTCACCAAAAATGGCGTGTCTCCTGGTATTTGAGCAACTGTTTTAACCAGGAGGCTTGTTGTTAAACTCTGCATTGTAAATTGTCTGGAATCGGTTAACAGAACATGCAGAAAGGTGATTTCAGTGCTGAAATAAGAGACTGATACTCCTAGCAAATGCTGCATCATTGATACGTTTACTGTCCCTCAAGTGTTTTTTTCAGACATTCCTCATAGCAGGGAACATGTTTTAAGTGCCAAGTTAGCTTAGATTAGACAAGCATCACATTGCCTTTTACACAGTGTGAAGCTGCCTTTTCTGTAGGGTATAAAGCCAGCCCCGCTGTCCTTGGAGGTTTCCCTAACTGAGGGTATTGCTCCGCAAATTTTAGAGAGGGTCCAGAACCTCAAGGAAACTCCATTAGAACTACTTTCCGTAGTAAACCCGGAAACAGGATAGAAAAGATCAATGTTGTACCACAGAGTTTGTAACTTAGGGAAAAACCTGGACTTGGCAACAAATGATAGAATATACCTAAAATTCTGTATACACATATATACTTGGGAGGAAAAAGGAACAGAAGATCTGAAAGGTGACAGTTTTTCAAGTTGAACAAAAGTATTTTTGTAGCAATGGTCTCTGCTCCTCTTTATGCTAATTTGCTTGTGCAGTCACTCAAAATGATGTCATGGAAAAGAGGCCTTTTTATTACCATTTGGAAGGCAAAGACAGCCCAAGAAAAAAACTGGTGGAAGAAGCCTTTCAAAGATCTTATGAAAATTACTTAATTGCCTTTTTTTCTCTCGTTCATTTTTCCTCTTTTCAGGTTACGAGGGCGTTTCCGAATTTTTCACAGATCTTCTGAACCACATAGCTGCTGTCCTGCAGGGTCAGGCACCTGAGGTGACCCAGCTAAACCGCAGCAAGCTCCTGGCAGAGCAGACCAGCGGGATCATGGACGAGCGGATATGCTGCGCCAGCACGGGCTGTCTCAGCGTCATGGGAAAAGACTCCTCCTGGATTGTGGAAAGCGAGACCAACAGCTCAGTAAAACTGCAACACCAGAGACTAGGCTGCAACTCAGCAGTGTCCCCCAGCTTCCAGCAGCACTGCGTCGCTACGTTGGCAACAAAAGCTTCTTCTCAATAACTTGCCAATGCCATGGACTGAGAAAAAGCCACAGGGATGCAAATTGTGGTCCCAGAACCAGATCAGGCTGTAACAATATGATTGCAAAAAATAAAAAGGAAAAAAAAAAAAAACACAAAACACAAAACAAAAAAAGCAAAATAAAAAAAACTTCCATTTGATTTAACCTGATTTGCTGATGAAATGGACTGAAAGGTGGAGGTCGAGAAAGCGATTCAGATCCATTTCATCAGATTCCACTTGCAAATCTGTAGTGAGTTTACACACACATGGGTTTTAACACTAGTCCTTTCATTGTGGGAGGGTTGCTCTTTCATTTCTATTGTTCTTTGTAATCACTGGTGACCAGCATTTTAAAATCGGACCTCATGGTATCAAGAAGATGATAATGTTGAAGTGCAGTGTCTGAATGTAACAATGCTAGAGATTTTTGCCTAAAATATTCCCTGTTCCCTTTTTCCAGGTAGGCCATTGCAAAAGAAAGCTAAGACAACTTCGGTATCATTAAACCAAATCCCTGGAAACGTTGACCAGTCCAGATGTTGACAGGTAGCTTGCTGTGAAGCCGTGGCACTGTGAGTGGGACAGAGTGGACTGGATGTTCAGGGTGCGGAGCCGAGGTGACCACCCTGGTTCCAGCTTTGCAGTTCTTCCCTCAGGCCTCATTGCTTCAGTCAAAAGCAGCTTCTAACCACGCTCGCCAGCAGCAACACATGTTTGATCCAGACAGGGGTGACAATAGTTAGTTTGAGTGATTTAGTAGATTAAATATCATCCTTTCAATTGTCTGCTAGTGGTGAAATCCTAGAGGAGTTAATGGAAGCAGCTCATCTCTTAGCAGAGAATTTAGTTCTCCCTCCGTTGCACTTGTGAGGACTCTGGGCAGCTCTGCAAAGGCTGGAAAGAGCCACGCATTTTCCTTGGAGCACCCAATCTGCGGGTCCTAAGGGGTAACACAATTGCTGCCTTCCCTAGATCCATGCTGCCACGCGTTTTGGTTTTCTTTTGCAAATTAAATATAAGCAGAATCGTGCACCTTCATATGAGGTATAAGTACACCATAGCTCTAGCTAAGAGATAAAGTTATTTTGTTTGCAAGCTGCCAGATGAGACCATGTGGTAATTTACAATAGTGCTTTATACTATTTGTAAACTATAGCATATCCAATTTGTATCTGTTGAGATACGCAGTACACCTGCAGTGTTCACCCTCTGTTGCATCTTGTAGCATGGCAGCATCTTCTGCTGATGAGAATTCCTGAAACTTTTGCCAATTCTGAACACTAAACTGGAAATATCCAAGTCTGTCAGCACTGAGAACAGAGACACTATATCGGTAGACAGAGTGGCCTTCCCTTCTCTATATAAGCCCTTAAATACATTTCAGAGGGGTGGTGGTAAGAAAATTTCCTTAGTTAAGCTCCTATCTTGCAGATACGGGAATTTCTGTCGTTCTATAGCAGGTATTTGTAAAGCGTCCATCGCTGCAGCATTTAATACCAGTTTGTTTAGTATTGTGTGTTAGATATCTACTCAAAAGGAAAGGATTTAGAGCTTAAAGCCCAGGTAGACCGTGGAGAGAGAAGGAAACTGCATAAAGATGTCACCACCCTACCTGATGGTAACAGTCCTGGAGGGGAGAAAGTTTTGAAGAGTGTTGTGTAGCAGTTCTTTTGTGTAAACAATGGTTTTTCCTTAGGAGAGATCAAGTTTGTTCCCAAAATGCCATTCTTGGGAGTTTCCTGTAGCTGGGATCAGATTTTCAAGGATGGTTTAAGAAGAGATTATTCCACTTCTAGAGGGATTACTAACCTTAAGGTATTTCTGTAGGGACTGGAAGGACCTTATGAGTGTGGTATCTGTCAAATTCCAGGCTACCCATAAATGCAGCAACTTCTAGACTATCGCAGGTCAGTTCTGAGCTGGTCGCGCTTCACAGCCCTTGGATGCTTTGAGGCTGCTGGACCCTGCGCCTTCTGCAGCTCCCAGGTCTCGGGTGGTCGTGGTGTGAGTGAGTCAGATGTACATAGGTAAGGGTTTATAAAAGTATTGATGATAGACCAAACCTTTCGTAAAGCCATGACTGAAATAAAAATTGACATCTACAGTTTGAGGTTTGTTTTTGTTTGTTTAAAATAAAAAGTGGTTTTATGTTACGTGTGTAACAAAAGATACCCTCAGGAAGGAACTTGCCAGTGCATATTTTTGTATGGTACTTTCTTGTAACCGGCTGGTGGAGTGTTTGTAGACTTGCCTTTTGCTCCCTTTATTACAATGGCTTGGGGTTTTTTTGGATTTTTGTTTTTGTTTTTGTTTTTTTCTATTGGGTGGTGGGGAAGAAGCAATGATGTTAAAACTGGGTTAGTAACTCAAGACCTTTCAAACTTAAGTATGTTTACATGAATCTGAGTGTTGGATCCAATGGAAATGTCTGTATGCTGTTTCCTAGTTAGAACATCAAATAAGAATTTTATTTTCCTGGCTGCCTTCTGAATTTTGGTTGGCCTATTTTGCACTGCTTTATTTCTCCAAAATAAACTACTGAAATATAATTGTGCATTTTAAACTTGTTTACAAATGATTGTTAGAAGTTTATTTTGTAATTCTCTGAAGGCTTGCAGAAATACTATATTTAAATATTACTCCAGACCTTGGCAGTAACTAGAAAACAAGTTTAGGTCATTGGTGTGATCAGTGACATTTTTCCCATAGTCTGTAATTTATTTTTTATTTATCAAATGTATCGGTATCACTTTAATTTACCAGGTGCAGATATGCAGGTACCTGTTGTGATGTGGCATTACGATAGAGTTTTCACATAAATTACCATGCAATTGCTGTACTACTATATTTCCTTGCAGAAATTCTTATTGTGGCTCATATACTAGAATGTTGCTAAATCATGGGGGCAAATTGGGAGACCAACTTTTAAAAGCCAAAATTGTGAATTACCAAGTATCCAGACATGCAATTACATTATTGCAAAACATTCGAGCATGCGTATGTTATTAAGCCTGTGCTGAAGTGCTTTTCTGAATTGCTGCCTCGTTTGATAAGTTCAGGATAGTTTTGATTTAAGATAAGCTTCAGAGTAAGTTAGTTAATATTCTATAGCCTTGTCTTTTTTTGTAAAAGTAGAGGAGTCTAATATTAGACCACACCAGAATGCCCTTGCTTTTAAAATTGCGGACAATCTGAGGGAGATTTTCCATAATGTCTGTTTGAATTTTGTTATTGTGAGTTAGAAAAGGTTCTGCCGTGTTTTCGGAGGCATAGCTATTATTGCCGTGTTGATGGGAGCAATTATGTTAAATTACATGGTCACCAGTTAGCTTCTTAGGGATCTATTTCTGTTCTGCTTCACTGTTAGTAATCCACAAGAACACCATTACCTTGACTGAAATTTCTCCAGGTTTTGTGTCAGCGTGATGGAGGAGATGGGACTCTGGTTTCCACCGTAATTATGTGATCGGCTTCAGCAGGTGAAGATTTTTCCCTGTTGAAGAGATCTTGAGTGGTATTATCACTGCCTGCGATGTAAAGCCATCACCCCCCTCCTCCCCCCCGGCTGACTTTGCCGCCTTACACTTGGGTTTGCAGTGACTGTACCAGAACATCCTCATCGGTACCTGAAAACCAACTGCAGAAACGCAGCCTAACAAGGAGCATCAGTGCTGGCACCTGCGGTTGGCATAACCCAAAACTGCTGCTGGGCTGATGCTCTTATGCCTTTGGTTAGCCACATGTCTGGCTAGTCAACCTTTGTGCTGTAGGAGCCAATTGACCAGCCTGGTCGGTAGAAAAGATGCACTATTTTTATTAATACTATTCAGACTGTTGGAATGATAAAGCTGTTTCAAGATCTCCATCCTCACAGTAGGAATGTTGGTGTGGAGGAGGTCAGCAGCAGGTCGCTCAGATAGAAAGCCACCAGTTAATTTGTTTTCTTTAAAGATGAGTACAAATTAAGAACCCAACCCTGAGGCTTCACGAACTAACAAGGGTTGCTCAAGATAAAGCCTCAAGTTCTCCAGATTAACTGCAGGCTGTATCCAGCCAGGGAACGACCCGATGGAGTGGTGGATAGATAACAGAGGCAGGATACAGTCCAAAGGCAAAGGAATAAATGGGGCCAGAGATGTTTGAATTGGCTGGCAAAAAGGAGAGAACAAAGGAAAAATGCTTCTGTTGTTTCCATTCAATAAAAAAAAATATCCAGGCTTATCAGTTCTTAGGCTAACATTGGTTTCCCAAAGTCTTTGCGTGGCAGCAGTGACAACTGAGTCAAGCTTTTTCACACGAGCTTGCAGCCTTGCCTTCCACAGCTGTGTAGAAAATCTTGGATTTTGGTTTTTTTAGTGAATAGAGTCTATTTTGAGTTTGTAGCAGTCTCCCCATGTGCACACTTGCAGGAGTTCACTTGCATTACCCTGCTCATTTTCTTTTCCTCTCTCCTTTTTAGTAAGAGATGTATTGATTTCTGTATTCAGTATAAAATTACTTTATGGTGTTGCAACTGTGTGTTTTGTAATCAGGAGTATGTGAAAATGCTTTGTGTAGATTAAAATATTTCCTTTAATATAATCTCCTCTCACTTTCATAGATAAACAGACGCACCGTTGCAGATCACATTGCTGATTTTATTTGTACTATTGCTTTAATATCTATTTCAGAGGAATGTAACCTCCAGAAAAGTACTTTCCACATCTTCACTACCTTTCCTTTCCCTGTTTCCTCGGTGTGGATCCAGGCCATCAACTTCTGAGCTTTTGACCAGATGGGTTTCAGATCCTTCTTGGATTCTGTCGTGTTTACATGGCCCCAGAAATTATTAAAGATTGCTGAAGTTCGAGAGGATCCAGGTATAAATGGAGATGCTGGAGTGATTCCTCAGCAACACAAGCACAATAGCATCTGCAGCAAGCAAAGGGAATTGTTCTCGCTGGGTGTGTGCAGGTGGCTGCTGGGGTCTGGTCCACCCCTTCTGCTGGGGCAATTTTCCTGTGGAAGAAAAAAATCCACTGTACGAAAATGTCCTGTATCCGTCATGCAGAAGGACGTGGAGAGGTAGGGCTTGGGAGTAAAATCCTGGCCGGTGGACATCGTGCTACCAGTGGGCCAGGATTTCACTCCACCTTTTTTTAAAAGCAATCTGGGGAGATGTTTTCTCTTTCTCTCCACCTTTCGCACCCTGAATCCACTGGGGCCGACGCTGGCAGATGCCCGTGGGCCACAAAGAGCTCATCAGCAGGTGACCTTCCCCAGCATGCAGGGAGTTTGCCGAGAGCTGCTCATGCATTGGGAAGTTTTTGTTGATGGCCTGGAAATCTCTTGAAACTCCAGAAATAGCTGAAACAGTGCATGGAGTTTCATGAAAATCAGGTCTTCCTCTTCCATCCTTTTTAAGGAAACCCACATTTTATTTCCTCCATTCTTTACACAGTAGTTTTTAGATATAAATTATTTTAACTTTTTTTGTGTGTGAAAAGTCATATATACATATATGAAGTTATTAAAAGGTTGAGTATATGTTGAGTATAAAAATAGTGACTTCTTTGTTTCAGATGTTAGCAGCCCCTAAAAATGAGTTGTTTATCCTCTTGTAAAGTCAGTGCTGTAAAAAAAAAATATTAAAAATAAAAGATGTATTAGATGTATCTTTTATTATTTATTTCTGATTCAGTATTCAATACAGCTTGTGTATACCCTTGTGAGAACCACAGACTTAAGTGCGGTCGTTCTTAAAATGGAGTAACAATTCCTTGGGATCCCAACAATTTTGAGAAAAGTGTCCCTCCGGGTGTGAATAGTGTTGGATATCATCCTTCACTCTCCAGCGTCGCTCCCCACCTGAGCATGGCTGAATCTTGGGGACCATGTTGTGTACGTGCTAAGTTTCACTAGTTCATCAATAATCTATGTTAAAATCCAGCTGTACAGTGTTAACAAGTGTGTCGTGTGATTCACTTCAGCCCGGTTCACCGATTTCTGAAACATAACTCCCATTTTGTACTTAAATTTGTATAGAATGATATAAACCCTTAAAAGATCATGGCTTACTGTAAAAAACCAAAAATACTTGCTCTTTGGCATCTCCAGTTGCATGACTGATCAGATCTGACGATGAAGATGGTGCTTTCATCTAACAGCGTTGATTTCGATGGTAATATATTTGTTTTGTTTTCATTTGCCAAGCACCTGTTTTGGACAATGTTTTGGTTTCAGCAGTAAAGCAATATGCAGTACGTATTGTGGCATTATCTCTGTAATTGTTTTAAGACAGAATTGTCCCTTTCCAACACGTAATGAAAATAAATGCCTTATAACAAGTTCTACTTTGCTTTGTCTTTATGAGCAGATAGGGCAGCAAGGTGACCATCTCATTGGGGCAGCCTGTTTTCATGAGAATTTGGTTTTCACATCCTTGATGTTTACAGTTACTTGTGGCCTCCTTGTACAAGCAAAATTTGATGTGATTTCTAACACAAGTGGGAAGTCGGCTATTTTTATTTTACTATATAATACAGCTAAACATAACCGGGATTTGGGCTGCTGCTGTACTTAAGCATTTATTCCTAGCGTAGGCATCTCGGCTGATTCTTCCTGCATCATCCTGGGTAGGGAACTGTTGATTTCTCAGAACCTAGGAGGATTTTTAATGAGGACCCTGTTTTGGCTAGTGCAGGAAAGATAAATATCTCACCCAGCAGCATTAAATTTTGCTAAGCAACAAGCCCGCTCAGCAAAGGTGCTCCTGTAACCACTGCCTGGGGATCAGCGCGTGGTGCCAGCCCCAAGGCCAGGCCCTGCAGCGGCGACCTGGGACGCGCTGTAGAGCAGAGGAACAGCCAGTTGGGGGACAGCATTTGCCAGCTGGTGAGGCATCCTCCCAGGCCCAGCGCTCAGGCCTTGAACTCCCGTCTTTCCCATCACAGAATCATAGAATCATAGAATCGTTTGGGTTGGAAGAAACCTTTAAAGCCTATCTAGTCCAACCCCCTGCCATGAGCAGGGGCATCTTCAACTAGATCAGGTTGCTCAGAGCCCCGTCCAACCTGACCTGGAATGTTTCCAGGGATGGGGCATCTCCCACCTCTCTGGGCAACCTGGGCCAGTGTTTCACCAGACTCATTGTAAAAAAGTTCTTCCTCCTATCTAGTCTGAATCTTCCCTCTTGTTTACAGCCATTACCCCTTGTCGTATCACAACAGGCGCTGCTGAAAAGTCTGTCCCCATCTTTCCTGTAGCCCCTTTTAGGTACTGAAAGGGGCTCTAACATCTCCCTGGAGCCTTCTGTTTTCCAGGCTGAACAGCCCCAACTCTCTCAGCCTGTCCTCACAGCAGAGGTGCTCCAGCCCTCTGAGCATCTTTGTGGCCTCCTCTGGACCTGCTCCAACACGTCCATGTCCTTCTTATGTTGGGGGCCCCAGAGCTGGACGCAGTACTCCAGGTGGGGTCTCACCAGAGTGGAACAGATGGGCAGGATTGTCTCCCTCACCCTGCTGGCCACACTGCTGGGGATGCAGCCCAGGATATGGTTGGCTTTCTGGGCTGTGGGTGCACATTGCTGGCTCATGATGAGCTTCTCATCCACCAGTACCCCCAAGTCCTTCGCAGCAGGGCTGCGCTCCATCCCTTCATTCCCCCAGCCTGTATAGATATCAGGGGTTGCCCCAACCCAGGTGCAGGACCCTGCACTTGGCCTTGTTGAACCTCATGAGGTTCCCACAGACCCACTTCTCCAGCCTGTCCAGGTCCCTCTGGATGGCATCCTGTCCAGTGTTTAAACTTCTACACTGGTTTCTCTCTGCTCAACCCAATGTTCATGGATGAACTACAGATGTGTCCCATGTCTTACAGAAGGACCCAGGACAGCCAGCACCAGGGCTGGGCTGTGCGACCCTGCCGGGCCCCGGGTGGGCAGGGAGAGCCCCACAGCGTTTGGTCCCTCGGGGAGGTGTCCCCCATGCTGGGCCTTGGTGGGCAGCAGCGTTGGAGCCTGGGGAAGGAGAGAAATGCCATGACGACGTGTCTGTGGTGATGGCAGGCCTCCATTCCCTCTCCTCTCCACCAGGACTCTACGAGCCCTGCAGCATGCTGACGACCGAGACAAGCTGCCAAAACAAAGGAAGGAACCCACTGCAGTTTTATTTTTCCTTAGATAAATTTTTTTATATAGAATATATTACAGTCAGAGTTCTCAGCTTTTAATCAAAAGATAACAAGTTATTGCAGTTGGTTTTTTTTTTTTAATCCAGTGAAACTACCAGTGGAAGGAGAACTTTCTAGAAAGCTGTCTTGTCTTTTAAAAAAAAAAAGAAAGAGGGAGAAAAACCCCCACCCAGACAGAAAAATACACGTGTAGATTATGCTTCACGCCCACCAGTGCCCAGCCGGGCCAGCGGGCGTCCCTGTTGGGACAGGGGAGCGTGAGGTGGAGAAGCGGTGATGGGCACAACACGATGGCGAGGGAGGCAGGCCTGGGCGCTAGCGAGGTCGGTTTCCTAGGCAGGACGCTTCTGCTCCGGCTTAATTGCTTTTACATCAGGAAACGAAGAGGTGGTGGGGAGGGAGGAGGGCGGCGGCGGTTGCCTGGGCGGGGAGGGCTGGGGCCCTCAGCCTCGCCTCAGCTCATGCAGCTTGTGGGCGACGCGCTCCAGCTCGGCCTCGATGGCAGCCAGGCTCTCCAGCTCCTGGTCCTGCAATGAAAGCCCGGGATACACATCAGCAGCCATGGCTGGGCAGCCCTCGCCCCCCCAGAGCTATGGAAGGCCTTGCCGAGGGCTAGTTGCCAGGGGTGGCACGAGCACAGCCATGTCTCTCCGCATCCCTTCAGCCTGTTCCTCTGGACAGATGTTGTCTGTGCTCAAACTCTAATTAGTCCTGTCCTAATGTTAAATGGCTGCAGCTGGTGATGGGGTCAAGACATGCCACCCCCATCGTGCCCCAGCCCCGCTGCCGGCCATGGCAGCCCCCGAGGGGTCTCTCCCTGAGCATGGGGCGGGAGGAAGATGGCTGCCAGGGAGCTGGGCCCAGGGCCGGTGCTGCCAAACGGCCCTGGGCACCTGTGTTGAGGCAGCGGTGTCAAACCAGGATGGGCACGGGTGCCTGCCACCTGTGGCAAGTGGAGGGGACAGCGATGTCCCCTCTCCCCATGCTGTGCTGGGCATCCACATGCGCCTCCAGTACCAGAAGAGGCTTTTCCATTTGGGAAAATAGTGACTGAGGAAGCCGTCAGTTTAAAGGCTCAAGCTGCCCATGGCTTGGTGGCCTTTCTGTAGCAGCTCTTGTGCATTATGCCGTCACCTGAAGCTATTTTGTTTAGTGCAGGAACTCAAACTCGTAACTGCGTGGCTTTGCCTGAACTCCAGTCACACACAAGTGGCCCTGTCTCACTGCCGGCCCCAGCCCTGCCTGTCCCTCACAGCTGCGTCACCTGGGGCTTGCCCGGGGCAGCAGCGGGCTCTGTGGGAGCAAACTGGGGGCAGTCACTACTAAAAGTGCCTTTTTCTGCCAGCAGAGCTGAGGTGACATCCCCTCTCCCGTGCAGAGGAAGTGGAGCCATGCTGGCTGCCAAGCATGGGCCGACACTGAGCCACTGGCCTGTGCTGCATGTGGGCACTGTGAAAAAAATGAGTATGTAAAAGTCATTTTTCTCATCACGGAGCTGTTTCCCTGAACAGGAAAATCACCCTGCCCCTCTGCAGGGCCCTTGGCTCAGCCCCTGGGAAGGCTCCGGCTACGGCAGCGTGCTGAGCCCTGGCGAGTGCAGGGACAGCACTCACAGCCCCGGGCTGTGCCCACACTAGACTTACTGGCCAAGCCATACAGCCACATGGCCCAAAAGCCATCAGAGGGGACAGGGTGGCAGCTGCTGTGGCAGAGCCAGAGCCTGTACCTTCCCGTCCGTCACTGCCAGTGCCCACCTCCTCGGCAGGCACCCGCTGCACCCCTGCTCGGCACCAAGGCATTTGGCTTTGCTTTGAACCAACGCAACTGGAGATGCCCTCTCAGCGGGGGATGCTGATGGGCAACCTTTGGGCAGAGTTCTGGTGCGTAATTAAGGCAAGAGGGGTGTTTTAGAGGCAAGAGAGCTGCAGCAAACTGGCTCCACTCACCTGCTGCGCCAGTCTGTTCCCAGGCACCCGATCATGGCTTGTCCCAGAGCAAACACACGCAGAGCCCACACCTGTCCCCGCCATCCAGCCCCCTGTGCTATCCCAAATAAAGATCCCTGCCTGGAGCTGGGCCTCAGCAGAAAGGCAATACTGCTGCTCCTGGCTGCTGAGGAGGTGCTGAGCTACCACACAGCATCACACAAGCTACCAGGGAAGGAGGTCTCTGACTTTGGAAGCCTGGCTCAGATGTATTCACGTATCTGTCAACCATTTCCACTGCAACGCCTCAGGTCTCTCACCAGGGTTGGAACCCCTGTTGGCCTCTGTAAGAGGTCTGATACCACTCACTCCATCTCTGAGCCAGGGAAAGCATTCCCTTTCACTTGGAGGGGCTTTGGGACACAAGACCCAACCCCAGGCTTCAGAGACACCTCTGGTCCAGCACAGACCAGTGCAAAAGTCTTGTCTCATTTTTAAGTCTCTCTGGGGCAGGGGATGTTTTTGCACCAGTCACTAAAGCAAGGGAAAAAAACAAAGGCACAGACAGGCACAAATCTCAATAATACCTAGGGATGAATGGCTAAAAGGTCACCAAGCATCTCCTTAATGTCACAGAGAACCGATGCTGGCTGCGTAATGCCAAGGTACTATCCACATCTCCAAGCATAGTTTGGATTCCTGAGAAATAACTGAGTGAGATTTATTCTTAGGGCTACGTACACCAACCTCTGTTCTCCTGTTAGCGCTACCTTCCTCATCCTTCTTTTCCTCAGGCATGGGAGCAAGCGGGAAGTCTCCTTCACTGCTGTCCTCCTTTGAATGATGCTTCCATGATCTTCTCACATCTTCCTCTGGACCACTGAAGTCATACTTGCGGGACCTGAACACCATTTTCATGGACCTGTCTGGGTCTTCCGCACTATCATTTTCCTCGATGCGCTTCTTTGACGTCAGCTGCTTGGCCAGCTCATCCATTTTGTTCCACCTCTTGGAGTCTTCCCACTCCCTGGAGGACTCCTCCTCCATCTCCTCACTTTTGGCATCCCTGGGCTGGAAGGTGTCCTTCTCCCCCTGCATCCCCTCATCCTCCAGGCGATGCCTTCCTCCTCTCAGTGCCCAGGGTTTCTCTTCCTCCTCCTCCTCCTCAGAGCTCTGCTCATCTTTGCCAAATCCCAGAGCATCGTCATTATCTGAAAGAGCATTAAACACAACAGTGAGCACAAGTGTTGACTTGGTTACGCTCCACCTTCGAACTGAGCCTTCAGGGGTGATGCAAAGTGGGTTTCCCATTTTCCCAGGATTCTGGAAATACCCACTCTCACATCATCATGTCAGTAACAGGGCTTGGAGGCAGCAGTCAAAAA
Source organism: Fratercula arctica (assembly GCA_947846985.1). NCBI lineage: Eukaryota > Metazoa > Chordata > Aves > Charadriiformes > Alcidae > Fratercula > Fratercula arctica. The sequence continues at coordinate 53,168,736 of CANTUZ010000005.1, read as the reverse complement.
CCACATAGGAAGTTAAAGAAACTGATTGTCCCTTGATTGTCAGTATGGAAACTGAGCAGCAGGCAGCTGCCGGGCCTGTGTTGCCCGCTGTGCGTGGGCCCGCATGGTCAGGCGCCTGAGGGGGGGTCTGGGTGGCTGTCGGTGGAGGTATTTCTGTAAAGCCAGTAAGCACCTGCCTGAACTTTTAGGCTTTAAAGCCTCTTATCCGTCTGTCTCAGTGATCTCAGCTCACCCCAGGTAGGTATCAGTGCAGTTGTCTGGGATACGTACTGTCATCGCTCTGCATCTCCTCGGCCTCCTCCTCCTCCTCAGCCAAATCAAGTGACCTCTCTGCTTCAGTAGGGTCCTCCTCTGCAGCATCGTCTCCTCCATCATCCTCCCGCTCCACACGCTCCCCTGCCGCTTCCTTGCTCTGATCCTCACCCTGCCTGGATGGCTGCTCTCCCTCGTCCTCGAGCTCCAGGCTGTCCCTGGAGCCTCTGGGCTCCTCCTCTTCATCCCCTCGCTGCTGTCGCTCATCCTCATTGAAGTCTTTGCTGATGTGGTTGTCTAAAGCTTCGTCTTGCTGGGCATCCTCTGCCCCCCTGATCTCATTGCTCTCCGCTTCCTCCTGATCCTCCTTCTCTCCGGGGTCGGCATCCCGTGGCCTGGGCTCCCTCTCCTCCAGGCTGTTTTTTCCTTCCTCTCTCGAATCTTCATTTTGCTGGGTTTTCTGTGCTGCCAGCTCAGGCAGGGACCCCGTGGGCTGCTCCTCTTCAGGGCGCTCCCCTGCCGCGTCTGCAGAGGGAGGAGCAAGAAGCAACACCTCTCCTGAGAGCTCATTTCACAACCAACAAAGCCCATGTGTTTCTTAGGGAGCTTCAGTCCCGCTCCGCAATCTGCTTAACCAGCCCATGGATCCTTTCGCAAGTCACTTCAACATATGCTTGCATTCAAGCAAGCCAGTGCTTCCACTGGTGGCTGCTCTCCTGGAGAGACTCGCAAGGCTGAAGTTAAACATATGCTGAAGTGCTTTGCCATGGCACAGTCCTCATCACCGTCTCTTGAGATGCCAACAACAAACTTGCCCCACACGAAATCAGAATGCATGTAAAATGAAATGATTTAGCAGCGTAATCCAGCACTTGCACAACTCTCCCTGCTCTCAGTGCTGCGCTAACATCGTGTCCTTATTTCTCCCACCAGGATGTAAAAGGAGCTCAGGGCTGTTCGCGGGCGAGCTGGAGGGAGGGGGGGGGGACGGCTCGGCTTCTGCCAAAGCACCTACTCAGCAGGAGCTTAGTGTGGGCTGGGTATTGGCTCCTGCTCACGCCAGAGACTGGCCTCTTGTAACATAACTGGCCACTTCACAAAAGAAAAGATGGGGGGCTTAAAAGAAGTGGGAAAAGCCAGATGGATATGGAAAGGCGAGTGGAGCCCCAGGCAGGGCTGAGGAGTGTGCTGGGGTGAGGGGATGGATACAGAGAGCCGGTGATGCAGGGCTGGTGACCACCAGTGACACCACACTGGTATCACTGGGCTGCCTGCTGGGCTGGATGGTCCAACATGCCACGCTTCATCCTCATGCAGTCGCCACACTGCTGGAGCAAGAGGCTCAGGTCTGCCCTGGTGGGATGGAGACCCAGTGCCACCCATCCTCTCCGTTGGCTTTTGGCTGTGCTGGCTGCAGCAGCAGCCCCCGGGAGTATCGCTCCTCATCACTTTGGGCTGACATTGCAGAATCGCTGCGCTGCCGTGGCTCAGCCACACACCCCAGAGCCCACCTGAGACCCTCTGCAGCGGTGCTGCTGCTGGGCAAGAAATCATCTTACCCCACGTTGGCATCCTCTCTTCCTGATGTGGAAAAAGGAAGGGGCCAAGCCCTCCTTCTCCCTCCACTGCCTGTCTCTAGCCAGGCCATAGAAACCTAGTGACAAGGGGAAAATCCCAGCTGAACGTGGTCTTTCCGAAATGCAGGTGTTTTGTGTGGGTGTGGGCATTGTGTATATCACAAGTTCCATTGTCCGTCCAGAGACCCATAGCCTAATGCGTTGCACACCTGGAAACAAGGGCAGCAGGAGCAGAGCCAGATCGCTCTTGCCTATATCACTGAGTCTTTCAGTACGGGATTTCCCTGGCTGTGACTCACTTTAAGCTTTAGAAGTGAGTGATGGTGTTGGCAGCAGGGTGGAAAAGATCATTATCAGTTTGGTAACTCGACCATCACCAGTTACTATAGCTCAGAAATTACATGTTGTTTAAGCTGGTAAATAAGAACAAAGTAAACACCGGGTTGCTTGTGTGTGTCAGTGGCAGTATCGAAGAAGATGCCTAAATGAGAAGCAGATGGACATATCAAGGCTGTTAGAAAGAACATCCTTGTTTACAGCCTGACCTGGATTTCCTGGGGGGGAGGCTGACACTGACCTCTCTGCTTGTTCTTGTCGTTCTGACTTTCAAGGACTTCAGAAAGTTCATCTTCAAAGCCGCTGTTTTTCTTCTGCTGCTGCGTTCTCTCATTGGCACCTGCACCAAGTAACAAAAAGCAGGGAAAGGCAACAGCCCCACCTGTGCTTCAGAAAGTAGAGGTAGGAAAATAGTTCTCTGCCCTTTATAATTGTACATGTCTTCTACAATGGACAAATCTGCCAAAGGGGAGCTGCAAGGAGAAGTGAGACTGGGGAGGATACATGAATCAACTGCAGTAACAAAACCACCATCAAAAACATCATCTGCAGGAAAGGAAAAGGTCTCTGAACAAACAGAGGAGCAGGGTTGCTAGGAAAAGTAATATTGATGGAGAGTTAGGGAATAAGAGCTGCTGAACTGCAGCACACTGAGGCCAACAAAAGACTAAAGCATCAGAGTATGAAGGACAAAAGTTGCCTCCTTCCAGATGCTGCCCATGTACCTCTGTTGAGGTGAGCACTGAGCCCTCCTGCTTGGTCATGGGGGATCCACTCCCCGGGAGGGAAGGGCAGCATTCATTCCCACCACGCCTTAGCCCCTGGGATTATGGAGACAACTCAACAAAAGCAACACCCTGGAGAAAGCGCTGTCTGAAGGCAGCACGAGCTAGAGGTCAGAGCACAGCTCTCCTGGCAACCAGCGCTCCCCAGGCAGCCCCATCCCACCGGGAACCACAAGCCCCATCCAAGCCAGCTCACGCCCTGCTTCTACACCTTGATGCAAAGGCAAGAGCCAACACTGCCAGCCCAGTCCTCTCCAGCCCTGCACGGGGCAGAGCTGGATGATGTGGGCTCTCCAGCCTGAGCAGGACCAGCTGCAGCTAGCACAGAGGAGACCAAAGTAAATACATTTGCTTTTCCCACCACTCTCCCATCCCTGGTCACTGATCTGTAGATTAGAGCTCATGGTACCCCAGGATAAAACTGGGGGTTTCCTTCTTCAAAGGAAAGAGCGAAGCAAGAAACAAATCCCTTCACATGGACTCCATGCTGTATGGCACAGCCTGTCTGATAGCCGAGCACTCCCCCTCACAACCCTGTTGTGCCTGGGCAGCAGCATCCCAGCACACTGAAGAGGCCCAGGTTTCTTTCTTCTGGATCATCAGAGCATCCATGGAGCCTGTCTGGGGTTACTGCCCAGCTGGCCCCTCCACCAGTGGCATTTGGGCAGTGATCAAACTATTGCTTTGGGAGCTGCATGGGGCTCTCTCCTAATCTTGACTTCCTGAATTTTCCCTCTCCCTTCTCCCTGTTGCCTCTGTGGCTCCTCTGCTCTGAAAGCAACCTAGAGGCACTGTGTCCCAGCCATCCCTGGCAGCCGTGCCACACAGGCACAGGGCACAGGGATGCCCTGGTGAGGGAGGACTGCCAGCTGGGTTACCCCAGGCAGAAGGAGGAGGGAAGGCTGGTAACTGCTCTCCTTGCAGCCTGCGGAGAGCCCTGTTGCAGCCTCAATGGAACCACCTGGGCAGAGGTGCCTGCACTGGCTTTGAAGTAGCCTTGCACAGGACCTCTACACCAGCTCTGGGGACCTGGGCACCTGAGAGGAAAAGGGAACCCTTTTCCCCCTTGCACACCCTTTTGTACAGCTCTGTGCTGCTGCTGCTCCTACAATGACAAGTGGTGAGCTGCCCACACCTCTCCAAACCAAAGGAACTTGCATTCAACTTCAGAAAGCCAACAGGAAAATCCCCACTGGGGGCATTCATTGAGGTCTTTTACGTACAAGTCCTGCTCGATGCTCAGTGAGGCTTCCCTTCTGCCACTCCTGGGTTTAGTGATAGACTCCAGCTGCACAAACAGTGAAGGTTTTCCTGTCTTTCATTCTAGTTTGGGAGCTGGTGGTTATTTGTTGAATTAAATTACAGTATTTCCTTTTATGGTTCTCCCACCTCAAAAGGCCCATACTCCGCATCGCCACCAAGTTACATTGACAGCGATTTAAATCATTACTGGAGTTATTATAAGCAAAGTACTTGTCCCCACTCACCCAGTCTCTACTGTAAGTCCTGGAACTAGATTTCCTAGGGCACATTTGTATGATATCAAATTAATGTAAAATAGAAAAAACCCGAAACAACAAAATTGTGCAAGAGGCTACAACAGACGAAACCCTTCTTCCCCAAAACTGTAGTGAAACTGTACCTTGAGCTGCAATTTCCTGAAGTTCCTTCAATAAATTTTGGTGGCGAAGGATGGAAATGATTCGTTCATCTGCAATAGGGGAGACTTGGTACAGAAGGTAGTCAAAGACAACCTCCCCCTGCCCCCAGGAAATTAAAAACAACCCCAAATGCCACATCCCTCTTCATTTACTCTTTCCTCTCCCTTGGCCTGATTTGCTGCCACATCTCTTAATCGTGGGGTTAAGACGACAGGAAGGTTCTATGAAAACCAGGCAGTTTCATGCCACCCAGAGCCTGCCCCAGCTGTGGTGCCAGCACAATGCACGGCCTGGGCTGAGCAGTGACTCCATCCCTGCTTCTGGGGTCTGGTGCAGCCTGGTGAGGTGACCACAAGGAAGGTGAGTGTGTCAGGGACCCCTTGTCAGGTCCATGAAGCATGGACCAGCCCCTGCTTGTATCTCTACCAGATCTGCTCTTGCTGATACCCAGCGTTAAATCTGAGCCTGTACCTCCTCTGAGTGTTTCTAGGCATTCCTCGCTGATCGGCAGGGGGTTTGGTTTCGATAAAGTGTCAGAGATGACCTCTACAATGCACTTCATCACCTAGAAAGGGACAAAAATACAAATTAAAGCACTGCTTTATTGTCTTTTTTCCCCCCTAAATCTATTTGTTACCAAGGTTAAAACACAGCAGATGATGGCACAGTTCCTTTTGTTTTTCTGGTTGAGCCAGAACTGAATATTCGGTTCCTGTTTTACCTAATGCAAGAACAGAAGGTACCTCCCAAAACTGAGAAGTGAGCAAATGACACACGGCAATGGAAAGAGCTTCTTCAACATGACGCGCACTTCAGCTGAGGATCCCACTACTCTAGCCCATCCCAGAGGCTGGGCATGTTGGGAGATTAAAGGGGACTCGGATATATACATAGAGAGTCAATATATCTCTACCTGCATCTCATTAAAAGGGCTCAGTGGGAGACCGTAGAGAGGAACAATTGGGTCAAGTTCGCCAACAGATGACCTTGAAATCTGTGAGCTCTTTGAGCCCTGAGAAGGGCACCATAATTAGACTACAACCAGACATGGAGGCTGATATGAGGTATATTGTACTTTCCAACATGGATGAGGAATACTGCTCTCAAGCCCTAGAGAAAGACAAGACACTCTGGAGAAGTGTTTGACCTTGTGCTTGAGTGTCCAAGCCATCTATTATAGACTGGAAGAGCTGTTGTCAGAGACAGGTCATTTGAGAGCAAGGAAGTTTCCACACTTGCCTCTGAAGCATTTGCAACTGCCTGAGGCAGCTTCTCAGACAGGATGAAGCCTGGGCCTCCCCTTTCCAACAGTCCTTTTCTTTGGTGTTAAACGAAAAGCATTATTAATCTAGTTTGTCACTTGTACTGAGATTGCAGGCCTAGCTCTTCTTGCAAAGGCAAGGTGGCACCTCTGTCAAGGATAAAGGCACCCTTGCCACACCACCAGCAGTCCTGCTGTGTGGCCATGGTAGACCCAAATGGCCACACAGGAGAGAAAGCAGCATTCTCTACAGTCCAGTGCTGGTTAGCAGTGTGGGAATCAGGCTGCTTAGTTCGAGAGGATGGTCATTTTTAAAGCAGCCCAGAGAGTATGCAGGGCTCGTGAGTGCCTGCGGAAAAAAGAGGCTAAATTGAAAAAAAAAAAAAAAAGAAAAAAAAAGAAAAAAAAAGAAAAGGATACATGCAAGCCTTGGGGGCAAAAAAATTAACTTACTGAACCTCTTCTGACAATTTCTGCAGGCAGCTCTAAGAGTCCTGACCTCCCTCACAAGGTGCCATTCTCAGGAGAGCAAAGCACTGCGGCTGCAGTAGAAATTAAACACAAGTCAGCAATTCCCAGTCATCTTCAATGTTGCTCATTCAAGCAATCGGATATATTCATTGACCAGCCAGAATGGGCAAATTTTCACCCTGTGTAAGGAGAGAATTCTGCTTTTGCACATCACAGCCATAAAATGCTGAACTCCTAACTATTTATATAGTTTGAGGGGATTGCCTGCTGGATTAAAAATGTTACAGGAAAGATCTAACAAAAAGAAAGCAGGGAAATTTCCCTGGTATCATTCTCCTATACCACAAGCAATCCATTAATATTGATTTTAGATGACTTTGAGTCACTTCACTCTACCATTATATTCAACAAACCCCAAATTCTGATACTTCCCTCCCACATTTCCTGGTCTCTGGAGCCACTTATTGCAGCTGTATTCAATGCAGCTTCAGAAGTAAGGACTTTCTCAGCATGAGAAATAAGAGCCTGGCCCAATGAAACACTCTGTACGAGCTTTTTGAAGACTTCTAAGCTGATCTAATATCTTTATCTGAAAACAAAGAAACACATCGGTCACCACAGAAATAGGGCCAACTCTGTGGAGGAACTTTGTAACACGATAAAATGAAGAGTGCAGTCACTCCGCAACACCCTCCTTGACTTTTTGTAAGAGCGAGTCTTGCAGAGTGAGACTTCACAAGGTCATGAAATAACAGCCTGCAACAGGAAATGAAGGAGAGCCTTTCCAAATGAATGTAATTAATCCAGTGCAGAAACTCGGACTGGAATTTTGCCATAGCTCTCCTCTAACCGTGAGCATGTAACTAGATCATTAAGAGCTGCTCATGCCGGACCTACACAGAAACCTCCAAAGGATCATGTCCTCACAAGGACAGACTTCACTATTTTTGAGCTTGGCTGTCCTCAGGCCCTTCTGAAAGGTATGTCTGTAAGCAGGAAATTGTGTCCTTCAAGCATAAGAGTGGGCAAACACCAGAGATACTGTAAAAATTTTGGTTGTGTTCAGCTCCCCATGGAAAGCCCTTGGCGTATGGAAAGCCCGACAAGCTGCCCAGGAAAGGCCTGCAGATGCTGACTACCCATTTCACAGCCCCGAGTCACCCACAAATGCTGGTGGCACAGAGCAGATCTAGAGCAGCATGGTGTGTAGGAAGAGCTGTGGTGCTCACTGCTGTACCCATGTAATGATATCCCTGCCCTGATCTGTCCTGTGAGAGCGGGACGCCCTTCACTGAAATACTGTGTCTCAGAGGGTGGTGAAGGTGGAGAGCCCTAATGGCTCCTTCCAGTTGCAGCAAAAATCAAAAGAAAGGTGTGGTTTGATTTTGCTCTCAGCTAGAGCCTGCATCAGTGCAGTACTCAGGGAGGGGACAGGCTTGGGAGACAACCTTTCCTTGGCAGAAGCATTCCCGTGGAGTTGCACCAGCTTCCACAAAAGCTAAATCTGGCTCGTTGGGAAGTGCCATGTTTTGCACATAGAATATATTGGGGAATAGATCTCACAAGAAAAACTGTGGAATTAATGGACTGTCCCACCAGATGCCCAATGAGCATCCCTTCCTGGCACAGGATGGCAAGTGCCCACCCTAAGCCCCCTTTCTCAGCCAGCAGCACGCAGCCTGAAGCAGGCACCCAGCAGCCCACAGCTCATGGCTCGGCCCCAGCAAGGGCTAAGCAGGCTAAAGGTCTTAACAAAGCAACAGCTCTCCAGGCCCAGGCACATCTGACAGGACACAGGGAAGCGTATCTCATGGCACTTCCCCTGTAGGTAACAACAGGCAGAGACACTGTACAATGGAGCCTGTGGCTGAGAGTGACATGAATGTGTCCTCCCCTACTCCTGCCTGGGCAAAACCCATTATGTGGCCAGAAGATTTCAGAAAACAAAGACGTTCAAGAAATAGGGGGGGGAAGGATGGTGTTTCCTTTCTGGACATTCATTTCTGTAGGAATCTTAATCTGGGCAGCTAAAAGATCAGCTCATCTGAGAGACTATGGGCATTTTAATATCAGAAGGAAGACGAGGTCTGTCAGAGATCAGCACAGGCAAACACACCCCTATGCAAAGAGAGCCTGTTGGGAGTGTGCACACTTGCAAAGTGCAGCTATGAATGCCAGAGAGGTATGACACAGACGTACGCACAGAAGCCTACAAAAGAAGGCTGGAGAGGTCATCCAAGTCCTGACACTGCTTGTAGACATCCAGACAAGCTGAGCAGTAGCTGAGGACAGATTAGCAATCTGAGAGTAGCCAGTTGCCTGTTTTTCAGGAACATGAATGTTAAAGTAACACACCACACACCCCCAAACACAGATGTGTAGACACCGCCAAACACACACAGTTCCCATCGATGCCCTTTCCTGAATCACATCTCCCCCCACTCTCCCCTGAGTCACCTCCTGTTGGGATCTTTGAAAAGCTGAAAGTAGGAGGATTGGGAGGGTTATATCCAACCTCCATCCCCAGCCTCACCATTCTCCAGAGAAGCTTGTTCAGTCCCTCTGGTACAACCTGAAGGACTTCTCTCCTGCCCAGGTGCCCAGAATTGGATGCACAAAGGGTAAACCCTGGTAGGGAGGGAGGCTCGGGGGGGAGGGATATCCTACTGTAGGGATCTCATGCAAATCCCTGGCACTTCCTACAGGGTATTTCAGCAGGGGCAGACAAAAACCAGCCAGCTAGGTGGAGGTTAAACACCACATCCTTCAGATTCACTTGCCCCTTCCACTACAGGCCCATCCTTACCTTAGTGTCCCCTTTATTCATGTCATTTGTCACAGGAAGGGAGATTGCTGTAAAATGAGGGGAGGGCAAAAAAAGAGAGCTTGTTATTCACCTCCACTGGGAGACAAGCAAAGAAATCTTATCCCACTAAAAACGGTGGTGGAGAAGAGGGGCATGGTGGAAGTGGTCCTTGAGTGCAACAGCTGAATGCAGCAGCTGTGTGTTGTGCCTCCGCGCCACATTGTGCCCTCCTACCCCCCGAGGAGAAGGAAGGGAAGGGAAGGGAAGGGAAGGGAAGGGAAGGGAAGGGAAGGGAAGGGAAGGGAAGGGAAGGGAAGGGAAGGGAAGGGAAGGGAAGGGAAGGGAAGGGAAGGGAAGGGAAGGGAAGGGAAGGGAAGGGAAGGTCCCCAGGCTGGCAGTGCCCGCTGGACGCGGCCCGGGGAACCCGCAGGCCCCGGCGCGGCCCTCGGCAGTGACCTTGCGGCGGCCGCTGTCCGTGGTGCTGAAGGGACCGTGGCGGCTCAGCGCTGTCCGCGGGGCTGAAGGGGGGGCACGGCGGGTCAGCGCCGTCCGAGGGGCTGAGGGTCCCGGGAGTGGCGGGGACATGGAGCCCAGCCCAGCCCCACTTACCCGGCACGGCCAGGAGCAGGACGGCGAGCAGTCCTGGACGGCTCATGGTGCTGGCGGGATGGAGGGAGGGAGACAGGGGCAGAGGGTGAGTCTGTCCCTGGCGTGGGGGCTCCAGGCGAGGTGCCGGCGGGAGACCGGCACGGTGCGTGTCTACGCCAGTGCCCTGGCTGAAGATCCCAGATGGGGCACTGCAGCAACCGGCTCATTTATATATCTCAGCTCCTCGGAAATGGCGTCAGGAGGAAGCCACCTCCTCCTCTCTCCCTCCTCCCCTCGCATACAGCCTTCCCATCAGCCTCCACCACTCACCGGGTGTTAGAGGAGCAGCCACCTGCGAGGATCCCCCCCCGACTTACCCCTTCCCTCCTCCCCGGCTACCCGGGCAAAGGGCTCCAGCAGCAAGGTGTCAGGGTCCAGTTGCACTGTCTTCTCACACTCAGCAGGAGCAGGATGGTTGTGAGGTGTGTTTCCAGGATATCAGTTTTCCAGCACCTCACCCAACACTGGCAACCTATAAACACCTCTGCATATGTGCCCTCTCTGTACGTACCAGTAGTCGCTAGTTAGAGTCACCTCATGTATCCCAGCCAGCATAGACACCTGTAGAGAGATTTGCCCTCTAGGGGTGCCCTTGTCTTTCACTGACCACAGAAGGTACCTAGACAAGTAGTTTAGAACAGACGCTGAAGTTTTTAGATGCCTGTTAAACACCTCCACGGAGGATAGGAATGCCTGTAAGACTGGTCAAGAACCACAGAACTGGTCACCATGAAACTGGTTTGCCAATGAAGATTATAGGTCGCAGCTATTTTATGAAAGATTTTTAAGCAGTAAGATACAATTTGGGGTAAATAGCAAAGGCCAATGGGTCTGTTGCTCAGCTATTGTGACTCTGCAAGCAAATTTTAGTAGGTTGCTATCCTTTGTTCAGTGGTTCATAACAACCTACAGCATCACCCTACACCCTCATTGCTAAGCACTCCAAAGTTGAAGTAATCAAGATTACCCGGTCACTAGTTTCCATTAAAAAAGGAGAGAGAGGAAGTAAGAAATTGTACCATTCTCTTAGTCACAAGCATGTCCATACTCTTCCCAAAATGTCTGTCTATTCTTTGGGTGGAGTGACTGTCAGGTCAGACAGATGGTTCTCTTTTGAAAGTGACTCCAGTGCTTCTTTAAGACAATGCTTCTTTAGGAATAGCACCTCTGCTATTCTGTGCTATCCCTCAAGCAATTTCAGAGGTCACAAAAGCCACGGACTAATACTAATAGAAAACAAAATTCAGAAAAATGCATTGTCCTTCTTCCCCACCCTACCTTATTCTGCTCACTGGGGAGTCCGGCACTCAAGGAGCTAGAGAGAACATATTTGTTCTAAACTGTCAAGAACTTCTCTATGAGACCAGGGGGTACAGACTGCACTGCAGGTTTCCACCTTCTCTTTCCATGTGCATCTGGAAATGTGCTCCCAAATGTGTACTCGCAAATGTCCTCTGATTTCTATCTGATTTAAATGTGTGCTTCAAAAGGCACATTTGGATTGTAAAAGAGCACTCAAACAAAATCAAAGCTCCCCTTGTCTGTTGCATTTTCTATTTAATAGCGGAGAAAAGCTGGAAATAAATTGATCCTCTGAACATTTGTGGATGACATTGATTGATAAATAAATGTTTATAAGACGATGAAATGAACACCCATGACAGTTCTTGTTGCACCTCCTTCATCCTCCAGGAACAATAGATATCCTTTCTTTTTGGTTGTTGGGTTGGGGGTTTTGTGTGTGTGTGAGTTGTTGAATTATTTATTGGGGTAAAGGTGGGTGGGTGTCATATACAACGGCCTTTTACTCCTTCAGGATATACCAGAGCATTTTACTATCTGAGTATTAAATACTGAACATTATTAAGCTTGTTAATTCCTATGTATTCCTAAGAGAGAAACAGATTGATCTGCTTATCAGGCTATGTTTACCTAGTCAATATTTACTTATCCTTACATATAAACATTGATCATATTAGGCCAATAAATTATCTCAGTTCTAATCCAGTTTCTTGCCTGAAGTCCTTTTCTTCCCTGGGGCCCCTTTTTGAGAAATGTCATGGGATATGTAATGCCCGTGACGATATTTTTTTTCTCTTTCTCAAGCTGTGGACTTGCATCCATTAAGTTCATTGCAAAGGAGAAACTAAATGTTTTCCAGGTATGGCATGCATTCTCCCACTGTAGTAGCATATAATGGATGATGAATTTTTCTATTTCTTGCCCCAGGAGAATGAATATGAAACTGTTAATCCAGGAATCAGTACTTCTGCTATTGGAATTTGTCTCATTAGGCACAGCTATATTTGGAACTGTCAAAGTAAAGCATGTCAGGGAAAGATTTTTGTCAAAGAGCAAAAGTGATCAAATAAAAAAGCGGAAGGTATTCTGCCACACAGAGAAGTGAAATGCCAGAAGCAGACTTCAAGGGAAGAGCAGATTTGTGAGTCTCTGAAGTAGTTTGTTTCAGTATATGGAGAATTATAGAATCATAGAATAGTTTGGGTTGGAAGGGACCTTTAAAGGCCATCTAGTCCAACCCCCTGCCATGAGCAGGGACATCTTCAACTAGATCAGGTTGCTCAGAGCCCCATCCGGCCTGACCTGGAATGTTTCCAGGGATGGGGCATCTCCCATCTCTCTGTGTAAAAAATTTCTTCCTTCTATCTAGTCCAAATCTTCCCTCTTTTACTTTAAAGCCATACCCCTTGTCCTATTGCAACAGGCCCTGCTAAAAATTTTGTCCCCATCTTTCCTGTAGGCCCCCTTTAAGTACTGAAAGGCAACAATAAGGAACAGGAGTAAATCTTTGGTGGATAGCAAAATGATGATGATAATGATGGACACTTCTGACCAGTTCCAGTCTTACAAAAAAGCTGTTTATGTCTGTAGAGAGCAATTCCAGATTTCCTTATGGCTGCCCAATTTCTAGTGCATCAAGGGTGTGAGAATGTGGAGAGCCATATACCATTATCTGCCTGTGGTCACTAACATAACATGTGCGGGTGGAGAGGGAGATGAGTTATTGTGGTGGGAAAAGGATATTTGCCTTCCTAGTGTCAAAAGTGATTTGGGAAGATGACAATGTCTGGATGGATGGAAGTAGACACCAAGCACTGCTGCATTACACATGCTCTGAGCTGAGCAAACAAGAGGGCCAGCCTGAAAGCCATCTTGGTATATGAATATTTTCCTATGCATAAGGTCATTTGCTCAAGAGATCATGTGGCTTAAGTGCTATTCTCAATCAACACATGAGAGTCTTTTTTTTTTTTTTCTCTTAATTCAGAATTTAGGAACTAAACCCAAAGGATCTGGGGTGTGGTTCTGAGCTACTTTGAGAGCTTTGTTCTCTAATTTCATGGCAGAAATTGGGTTAAGAATTCACCCCTCTCCTGTGCTTGGAAACACTGACACTGCATTTCAGACTGCTGTGATTTCACACATCTGGGAACTGAGGCACAGAAAGAGGAAAAGTATAATTTTCATGAAGACATCAAGAAGGCTTGAAGCCAAGGCACAGTAATTACCTACACCTCAACCGAAAAGAACATTAAGCAAAAGATAGGCAACTATTACCTTCTTGCATATAAAATCAATTGATAGCTCTTTGACTGAAAACCTGAATGTAAGAGCGCTGCCAACTTAGTAGCAAGATCTATTAAAACCCCCACATCACACCTTTTCTTCTTTCCCACATGTTAGTCAATCACACTCGCCTCTCAGTTCCCTTGTACCAGCCCTGCTTGTCTGCCTGCAAATAGAAAGAATCTTCAAAGCTCCGACTGCTGTTGTGAATATCCATCTACATGGTTAAAAGGCAGTCCTCTCTCTTCTTTTTCAGGTCAGAGGCAAATTGATGTTGACTTGCTTTGATTTTCTTAGTCTAGACTGTGCTTGCACCAACCTGAAATTAATTGATTTTCCTGTTCAAAGGTTTACTTACATCCCATAAAAAAGCCCAACATTGTGCCTAATCCTGACAGTAGCTACTGCTCTGCCTATCCATTTCCACCTTACCTGCATGCACAGATCTCACTGGGGCAGATGGAGTATGTTCTCTGTTGGGAGAAGATATGTCTCTGTAGCAATCACAGAATGCCATCTGGGCACCCTTACAAATAGCTTGGATCTCAATATAATTTTTCTAAACATTATTCAAACACCAGTCTGGAAAATGTCATACCCCTCCAATGCCTTGGTCAGTTCACCTAGCACTTAGCAAAAGCCCTCACTGATTCCTGTGAGCCCCACTGGATCAGTAAGAAAAGATGTGGAGATGGAGGTTCTCCCCAGCCAGAGTGATCTCAAACAGCTTCCTCAGGAAATTACTGATTATGCCTAGGCTATGGTTTTATATGACTTGTGGCAACAAATCTGGTGTCATGCTAATGTACGTATTAAGTAACACAAAACAATTTTATAAGTTCGAGTATGGTCTAAAACAAGTTCATGAGAAGACCATTGATACCGCTCAATGTTTACTTAACTCCAAAGTAAGAGACAGACAGTCCTATTTCTTGCCCTGCAAGCACTAACAGGATTCAAGAGTTAAGAAAAAAAAATAATGACAATAATGACTCAGGTTTTTGGACCTGCACACCTCTCCTGGGGGTCCTGGGCTCACCAGACTGCCTCCACACTGCCAGCAGCTCATAGCTGACACATGGACCCTCAGTCAGCACCAGCATCATCCCAGATTCTGTACATTAGATGACTGCCTGGTATATTTTGTACAGATTAATCTTATTCCTCATCTTCTCCTTCATTCCTGAAGTATCCCAAGCTGTCCGTCCACTCCAGGCCCGTTGCTCAGTGAGCACCAGGTGAGGCACAGGGCTGTGTGGGTCTCCTGGGTTCCCCGTACAGCCAGAGCATGCATACTGATCAATGCTGTGATCATGGCAGAGTTGGATTTTTTTTTTTGAGATGTAAGTTAGATGCACTTGTGTTAACTTCCCCAATTCATGGAGATGAAGTGACAAAATCCTTAATTAAAAAAAAAAAAATTACAATTAAAAAGACTTTTTTTTTCTAAACGCAGGGTTTAAGATCATGAAACACATAAGCACTTTCCATTCTAGAGGCTTCCTTTGATCTCCTTGGCTCACATTTGAAATAACGCACTTGAAGAGATGAAAAGAAAACTGAACACAGCCTGCTGCCCTGCTGCTGTTGCAGGAGGATGGAGGAAAGGGGTGAGGAAGAGTCATCTGGGTGTCTGGTTCCCACATTCCTCTGTCCCCCAAAAGTGCCAGTCACAAAAGCCAGACTTAAGGACTACCAGGGCATTGCTGTCCCCCAGAATATTCTTCTCTAAACAGGGTCAATAACACATCACTGGAACCAGTTACTTGGAGATATGGAGCATAATAATACAGTAATTGCTATGCTGGGTTGGAGCAGGGAGCCGGGATCCAGCCAGAGACCTTGGGGCCTCCCCCAGAGGAAAGGGCAGGGGCTGGGCTGGCGACAGGGCCTCTCTCTGCCCTCGTGCCAGGCTGAATCCCAGCTTCCAAACCTCCCCAAAACTGGGCATCAGCCATGACATTTAACAGTGGAGCTAATTAGAAGTAGCTAGTTTGCTTGTCCCTCTGAATAGGGTCTCTCTTCAAACTTGATTCCTTCTCAGCCTGAGGACTTCTCATAGCAGTAAGTGCCACAGCTCACTCGAACTCAGCAAACATCTTTCACCTGTTGTTTTTAAATTGCCTCTTAACCTGATGCTAAAAGCTGGAAACAAGTTCTTCTGTCTTCCCTAGACCAGTGAGGATCTCATAGCTCCTTACATTTCTCCATTCCTAATCTCCTTTCCAAACAATCGCAATCATCTGTTTCTTGTTATGGCTCCTCTAAACCTGGCTACTAGCCAGCGAGTCCCACAGCCTAATTACCTATAGCATATCATTACCTATAGTGTAGTGCAAAGAGGAGCAGGTGTATCTTGCACTCACTAGGTCTTTTTTAGTCTTTGCTTACTAGTGTCCCAGAAACTTTCTGGAGATACCTGAAATACCTGTTTTTCTTTTTAGCAATGACCATAAGCAGATCTCTCAGGAGTCACTATTCTTCAAGATGTATTTATTCCCTCATATTAAAGACATCGTGGAGAGGATAAGGAAGATGTCTGGAGGTCTTAGACACGCTTCAGCAGTAAGTCAGTAGTAGAGAGTAGTCTCAGCCTGCATAGGCAATCTGACTCAGCCTGGATGAGGTAAGGAAAAAGACTCCCACTCCGGCTTCATTGGTCTCAGTTGGCACCTTGGTCCCCTCCATTCACCCATTCAGCCTGGTTTGGGTCAGGCTATTCTCCACACAGCCCGAGCAGAGCTGCGGGCAGCCTTTGCAGTGCAGATGGCTCTTACCTCAGATGTTCTGTTGATAAGGCAGTTTTTGAACAACAAATTGCACGTTAATGCCAGTTAATGAATGTTCTTTTTACAGGCAAAGCAAACCTTTTCCTTCTATACTAAGCAGAGAACAGGAGGAGGTAGCCTTTCAGGTATTAAATTGCCTGAGAGCATCAGCACAGAGCAGCTTGAGGAAGAGCCACAGAATCTTAAATTACTGTTACTGGGCTTTTCCTCACCCCACAGGAGCTCAGGTTTCTTTCCTCACCAATGTGTTTTCTTCCCAGAAGAGCAGAGGCTGCAGTGCCTGTCCTTGGGGAGCAGCAATTGCCTTCTGCAGAACAAGGGGCAGCAGCATGAAGCACCTTCAAATGCAGCAGAGCCTGCCCCATCTACATGCTCTGCAGACAAAATGGTCCAGACAGGTTCCTCTGCATTGCAGGATGAGCCCAAAGGAGAGCTGGGGGGTCTTGAGGAAGCTCTCTGACCCCCTGGTTTGCTCTGTGTGGAGGGACAGACTTGGGTTTCTACCAGTGACCTTGAGGAAATCTCGTCTCCGTTTGTGCTCAGCTGAGTTCAGACTAACTGCTTCTAACTGCTTGTGGAAATGTTTCAGGACAAACCATGCTTTCACCTTTGCTGGGGATTAAAAAAAAAAAGAAAAAACAGGAAGAAAATCCTGACCGTGCTTTTCTCTCTCTTTTTTAGGGTTTTTACTGAAACAACATCTGCTGGCTCTCAACAGCTTTTTGTTTTATGGAGGCAGCTAGACAATGGCAAACATAGTGAAATCCATGTTTGGTGCCAGGTGAGAGGCAGTTGCTGTCATGTGTAAGCCCAGGGGAGCAGAAATGGCAGGGTTTCCCCCAGGCAGAGAAGATAAATGGGTACTACATTCACTTTGCAGTGAGTACGTGACTGTCTGTACTGAGCGAACATTGCAGCTGTTTTGCTTGACATAGATTCGTGTAGTGAGAACACTGGAAGTGTAAGGAGCAAATTTGTTATTTGCATTTCTAAACAAATTGTTCATTACGAGCCTGAATGCAAACATGCTCAGGCCAATAGAAAGACTCTCACCCTTTTCAGTGAGTTTTGGTTTGAGTACTTGACGTGGCTTCCCTCCCTGAGTTTGGGATGCGTTTCCCAGAGGGAATGATATAGTTTAAGTGTATTCAGGCAAGGAGTAAAGGTAATAATGAGGATGTCAGCTACAAGGGGGAATAACTGCTGTTCAGAGGAAGTCTTAACAAAAATAAAATAAAAAAAAAAATCAATGTTATTCATCACCAAAAGTAAAGATGGGAAGGGGGTTTTGGCAGTGTTAGGTTAATGGTTGGACTTGATCTTAAAGGTCCCTTGCAACCTAGACGATTCTGTGATTCTATGTCTAAGAGCAGACTCAACGCTTTATTCCGCCTGAATATCAATTTAGATCCACCAAAGACTGATCAGGTTTGCTTTGCTCAGCTGGAGATTTTTGTAGACCTAAGCCTGCAATAATTTAAAAAACTTTAAGAGTGAAAGGTGCTGGAAAGAATCCTGATTGCCCAGACAAATCCTGAGCAGAAGCAGGCTCCTAATTACTGAAGCTGCATCTCGTGGTGGCTGAGAAGGGTCAGTTCTCCTGGGTCACTTGGAGGGGAAATGCTGGCCACTGCTTATGTAGCAATAGGACGAGGGGCAATGGCTTTAAACTAGAGCAGGGCAGGTTTAGATTAGACATTAGGAAGAAGCTCTTTACAATGAGGGTGGTGAGACGCTGGAACAGGTTGCCCAGAGAGGTGGTGGAGGTCTCATCCCTGGAGACATTCAAGGCCAGGCTGGATGAGGCTCTGAGCAACCTGATCTAGTTAAAGATGTCCCTGCTTACTGCAAGGGGGTTGGACTAGATGGCCTTTAAAGGTCCCTTCCAACCCAGCACATCCTATGATTCTAGGTTGGCCAGTTTCTCTTTCCTCTTCTACCAGACATGGGGATGGCGCTCATTGTCCATTTCAGTAGATTCATCCTGACAAAACTATATGCCTCTCTGGCTTTGAAGCTATGAAATATCCAACAGGTGATGCTACAGACTAACACGTGATATTTTAGGTGACAGAGCAATAGGAATAACAATATAGGTAGATGCAGATCTGACTTGCTTTGAATTTCTTGTGAAATGTGGAGAAACGTCTGTAAACCTAACAATGATAGATGCCCCAAATCTTTGTGTAGAAACTCTCTGCAGGGTCAGTGCCTCAGAGAGCAACTCAGTTCCCTCCTTGAAAATTCACTGGACAAAATGTCAATATCTATTTTTAATATATTTTTAGCAATAAAAGCAGAAGTTAAATAGGGTATTTTGTCAAGGATTTATAAAATATAAGAAAAAATATTTCACGCACTTTGGACTGAAAACAACTTTGGTTCACTGAAATATTTTGCAGAAACACTTTTCCATATTTTGATCAGCTCTATTTATAACTGTGCTGAAGACCATCTCTACCACCATCAACTGGTATGTTTATAGCCGTCTGGATCACAGGCTACTCATGTTTTTCAGATGCTTATTGCATCTATTGATGATTTGTTAACCCTGTATAAACAGCAGGTATACATTGTACAACAGCCACAATCGGGTGTTCAGCCCTGACCTCCCCACCTCTGTTCACATGCTCCTGGGTATCACAAGCACTCCATCTTTATTTAATTTAATTTTAAAATTTTACATGTCAGGGCTTCAGATCAACAGCCTTCTGGGGTTTACTCCTTGACCTAAGCAAAGAAATGAATTCTTCATATTCTGAGAGCAGTTTCATTAATTGGAAGAGGTGGGTAAGCAGAGGGGCCCGTTGGTAATTCATGCTGTAGTAGGGGAACCAAACGCAGAACTCCCTCCTGCTCTGCTCCCAAGGCACTAGGAGAAAAAGCAGTGGCCATGGTTGCCCTTGCAGTGGGCCTCAAGCACAGTGCAATTAGAGCAGCTGATCGTATCCTGTGGTTAAAGAAAGCTCCTGGGGGATGACATATTGCTGTTTGATTGGAAGAGCACTCAGTTGTCTAATGAAGCTGTTATCCTCTATTTAGCCAGAGATGAGAAAAGGAAATCTTTATGTATCACTCCTATGTAACAAAAAAAAAAAAAAAAATCTAATTAGAGAAGTCAAGACCCTCAGGGGTAAAATAAAACCGCCACAAAACAAGGCAGCGGTGGCAGTGAGTAAAAGTGAGCAGAAGTCTTGGCTCAGCTCTGCCAGCTGCTCTGCTTACCCAGCTCAGAAGCTCACACCCAGCCTGTGCCTCACTTTGCCCCATCCACCAAGAGAAGGTGCTTCCCTGTTTTTGAGGGTATTGATATTTTCATTTTCGTCTTCCACATTAGAAGCATCCCCTTACCACCAGAAAGGACCTTGGCATAGGTTTACTGGTATTGTGACAAGATCATCAGGTGAATTAACAAGCTTGATGTCTCATTTAACCTAATTTTTTGTCAAACTGTAACCCTCACCTCCACTTCTGAATTCACTAGTATTCACACGGACTTTGGACTGACCCAGAAACAGGCCCTTGGCTTTGTCAGGAGCAACGGCCTTTGCTTTGAAACACTTAGACACGTTAGGTGCTCCAAGAAACTACAGGGCTCCTCCATATCACCAGGATGACCTTGCATGGTGTTTCTCTTCCTATTAACATCCCAGGATGATACTGTTGTTTTTCTTGTATGGATTAGTTTGAAACTTTTCTTTGGGTCTTTAGAGCTGAATGATGAGTTTGTACTCATGGGAAAGTTCATTTTGCAGTCACTGAAAGCTTGCAGCCAATGGTCCCTGCTACAGTGATAAATGAATGCTTAAAGAACTTCCCACGACAGGCATTCATCCAACAGCGAAGCCTCTGTTTTACCCACAGAGACTAAGTTTTATGAAATATTTTTAACCGCCCCCCCTCCCCCCCACACTGAGGATCAACCACACTGCAGTTATCTTAATTTCATACCTGCAACATACAATAATATTTTGCTTTTGAACAGGAAATGAGAGGGAACAGGGTTTTACAGGGGATGACTATCGAAGTGGGCAACAGGAAAGACTGGCTGATGGTTACGCTCAGCGCTATGGGAGGTTGTGTGATACCCAGGGGTTGTGCTGGCCAAGGACCATGTCATCCACACACCCTGAGACGCTGGGCAAGACCATCCAAATCTCTCTATTCTGTTCAAAAATGTCCATTATCTGTGCTTTCCTTTCTCCTCTCCAGAATATCCCACCTGACATTTTATTTGCCTCCTCCCTGCTACCCATCCAACTTTTCTTTAAAACCATTGACTGAGTTCTTTGATTTTAATTCCAAAGGGCTTAATTGCATCCTGTATTTACTCTGAACACTATGTCCCCACACCATCCTCACCAACACCTGAGAAGTTTAACCTGCTTTAATGTGTGACTTGGGATGTTCAAGCTTTACACGCTTGCCTGCGTGTGTCCTCTCTAACCTACAGAAGGGTGGGTGCAAAGACCCAGTATGGCTCATCCAAGCCTTTGTAGGAGGTCTGCAGTGTAAACAGGGACGTGAACCATGATTTCTTGAGCTCCAGATTCATCACCCTCTCCAGGAGGCTCCCCTGGACTCCACTGCCAGTCTCTCATCCCTTCTGCTGAATATCCACGTGCTTTTCTGTTGCGTTTTGGCTCAAAAGAGGATGTTTCAATAGTAGTCTCAGCACAGATCTTTGTTTTCTGCTTAGGATTTCATGCCCCTGTGTCTTCCTGCTAGGCTGCACCAAGGCCAGATTTCTTACTATGAAAGCAGGGCACAGCTTACTATGCCAGCCCTTATCTTCATAAGGATTTCACACTGGAAATTTTACTCATTAGATCCCAGATGTTCCCCGTCTCCAGCACTGTTCATGAGACCTAACTCATTTTATGGAATTAGGTCTGCATTTGCCTCTGGTTACATCGCTTGAGCTGCAGATGGCAAAGATACCTAGAAGTCAGCCTGCTAACCTAATTCCCTCTGTGGCCTTCGAAATAGCTGCTAGCAACACCAGAGCTGTGCAGTCCCTCAAGACAAATATTCTCTCTTCCTAGTAATAGTCTGGGGAAAGACCTACTTAACCCATCTCCCCGTTGTCAGAAAATGGCTTTCTATTTTCTGGTGAATCATAGAGCTCGTTTTTCCTTTACAGTAGTCACACAGACTTTGCTGCTCTTCACCTGCCAGCCAGCAGCTCCCACGATTACTGCCAGCGGCCAGACCAGGCGGCGGCGGCAGCAGGCAGAAAATCGGTGTGAAGGAGTCAGGAGCCTGATTGCATAGTTTAGATCAAACCAGCATTAATTAAGCTGGCAATGAGTCAGGTAACGGACATGCTTAAATTGAGGAAATATCTCAGCTCACAATAAAAGCTTGGAGACCTGGTGTCTATGCTCAGCTTTGCTGTTTCCTTCCCACAAGACCGCTGCAACACATTTAACAGCTCTGTGCCTCAGTTTACTCCTTAGACAAAATCTCAGTGATGCATCACGTCTTTGGAGAGGGCACTGGGACCTAGGAATGAAAAACCTGAGAAAGCATTGATTATTCATTTTCTATAATTTTCTTATTTGGTTTCCTCATCCTGTCTTTTGGTCAAGAGATCAGGCAAACATATAAACAGTTTCAGTGGCAATTTTGGTACAACTAATGTTTCAGGGAGAGGTCCCTTCAGTCCTGCCAACACCTTTTTGAACGAAGAGGAGCTTTTCCTGCTTGCGGTCAGCAGGACCCAGCTTCCCTGGAGGAGAAAGGAGAGGAACGCCTAAACTTCTAACTAGCTGTACTTTATCTCTTGCTGCTTCTCGTGCAGCCTAATTAATCTAACTGCGGGCTCCGCATTCCAGCAAGCGGCTCTATCGCATTTCCACAGGAGTGGTGAAGCAGAAACCTTGCACAGGTCTGGGAGGGCTGCAGTGAGACAGCACAGCACCCCTGGGGTGGAGGGAGCTTTGCCAGAGAGCTGCCAGTGAGGATCCACCCCTCTGGATTTGGAGGCTTGAGGACAGAGTTGGCTGGGAGGGGAGCGCAGAGCACTTTGATACATATCATCTTTGCCACCGCAGTCAGCCATCTGTTCTGAGTTTATTAAAAGTGATGTACTCTGCTGGGAGGATCAGGAAGCATCTGCTAGTGCATTTACATTCAAATCCTCACAGCAATCCCATCCATCCTCCTTTTTTAATTAATCAAACCCACTTTTTGGTGAAACCACATAAACGCTTCCTCTGTAAATGGGAGAACATATTATGCTAATGCCATTAAATAGCTAATACACAGAAAAACAATTTAGTGCAAGTAGCAGCATCTATCTCAGGATTTAAGAAAGCCGTTCTGACGGAGATCATTCCTGTTTAAAGGGATCACCACCTAAACCTGGCTTATGCAGCAGCGCGGTTCTGCTGCTGCAAAATTGCTAATCAGCTGCCTCGGGCAAGAGCGAGCCCTGAAGGGATGAACTGAAGCACAGGCGCTTTGGGAGCCCATCTGCAAGGGCTGGAGGATGCTGAGGGGCCCAAGTCTCGCCCAGCAGGGCAGCGGCCCAGGGAGTTTGGAGGCACATGCCACAGAGCAAGTGTAAATCCTGTTTGGCTGGGGAGAGAGCAAGGGGGATGCTCTACCCACATGGTATCACTGCTTCGCGTTCGCATGGCTGCTTTGAAGAGGCGAAGAGCTGGAGGTGCTTCTCATCACAGCCAGATTCTCTGAAGGGTGGGGAGGAAAAAGGTGGTGCCATGGTTGCTGGTCTGTCTGCTTGGCATGGGGTGCCTGTGGATGGTGACCATCCCCGCTGGAGCTACTGCCTGCACCAGTTATCTCCGTGGTACCATTTAGGTGTGCAGTGCTGCATGCAGTCAGCTCTCTGGGTTTCCCCAGCAGGTTCCAAGCTGGGCTGCAGTGGCAGCCAAGGCACCACCAGCCAGGGTACAGTGTGCTCTGCTCAATGGACGGGAATCCCTGTTGCAGATCACTCTTAGCTCTTGGTACAAAAAACCTCTCCTAGGAGCTCAGGATCTCAGCATCCTCCTGTCCAGAGGGGCATCTCCTGTCGATGGGGAAAGGTGTCTGAATAAAATGCAGTGGGAGCTGTTGGCAGAGGCTGCCCCAAGACAAGACTGCAGTAGTCTCCAAAGCAGGGTCGTTGGTGGGTCTCCAGCGACTGTCAGCATCCCCTTTCATCCAGACAGCAGGAAGAAGAAAGTCTCTTGTAGGTCCCAGTCTATGCCAGGGATCATGCCTGGCTCACCTGTGGAGTGGTGGAAAGGATCTTCCAAATTAACTCTGAGACACTGGTGGACAGTCTGTGCTTTTCTTGGGCACCTCAAACAGCTCCAGCTTTTCCTAGTGAAAATGTCAAATGCCCAGCACTTCACCAGTGGCTCCAGCCCCCTCTTCCCATGATGTAGGGGGACATGGCCAACCTCCAGCCTGCAGTTTGAGGAACCATCCAGAGCTGCTCTGCCCATCACATCTTTCTCTCCAGACTGTGGGTCACAGAGCCAAGAATTTGTCCGCAGCCAGTCTCCGTAATGCCTTTGTAGCCAGGCCCTCCAAAGCGGGTGGAGGGGCTTTGCTGTGCAGAGGGAGGGATCGACCTTCCCCACTGCCCTACAGAAGGGATCAATAATGTCGATGGCAGCAGGGAAGGCGCTGAAAGAGCGGCGGTGCTCGACGGTGAGAAGAGCAGTCCTTGGGGCTGTGGGATTGAATTGGTGCTCATGATATAATCATCTCATCTCTCGCTCACGTGGAGCATAAGGGGCAAAGGGGATTTCTGTGTGCTGGGGAACTATGGCCATGTCCCTCCGCACAGCTATCATTAATAGACAGCTAATACACAAATTACATAGAAACCTTTTACTCTTCAGCATGCTGCTCCTTGTCTTCTTAGTTTTGACATGTTCTCCAGGCCTTTTTCAAACACAACTAGTTATTTTCCAAATCCTCTCTTAGTGTTACAGACGATAACATTGGCTGAAGCATCTAGAGAATACAAAGTGCAGTTGATCCTACCCTTCCCCAAGTGCTCGGCTTCCGGCAGGCCTGGATTTCACCATGAAACACTTGCTCCTGTGGCAAAGCCCTTCTCCCATGTCAGAGGCTGTATGTTTGCAATTCTGGCCCTTGCCTTCCATTAGCAAACAAGGGAGTCGCAGCTGCCTAAGCCAGAGCAATTTGCAAGCCCTCGGGGAGCCATAACTCAGTTTTTTCTTTCTATTATTGAGGCTGAGTATTTTTTAACTTACACTCTTTAATTGCAAATGTTGTTCGTGAATTTGTAAGGCTGCAGTCCAGAGACTGGGCAAACAGCTTTGAGTAACTAATGGTTGATTGCCTGGTAGTAACTATGGAGCAAATAAATATGTGCATGAAGTGATATTTAGCAATTACAAGGCTGGAAATGGAATTAGTGACAAACAGCTTGATTTAAAGAGCGATGGGTTTTGTCAGGCTCAGACCAGCCAGCAGAGATCTGCTGATAAGGACAACTGTCAGGCACCTTCCTCGGTGCCTCTCCAGAAGGGACTCGCTCCCTGCAGCACATTTTGAGTGAACAAAGACACAAAGTTGATCAGAGGCTGGAGCACCTCTCCTATGAGGACAGGCTGAGAGCGCTGGGGTTGTTCAGCCTGGAGAAGTGATGGCTCCGGGGAGACCTTATTGTGGCCTTTCGATACCTAAAGGGGGCCTACAGGAAAGATGGGGACAGACTTTTCAGCAGGGCCTGTCGTGATACAACAAGGGGTAATGGTTTTAAACTAAAAGATGGAAGATTTAGACTAGATATAAGGAAGAAATTTTTTACACTGAGAGTGGTAAATTTTTTACACTGGCCCAGGTTGCCCAGAGAGGTGGGACATGCCCCATCCCTGGAAGCATTCCAGGTCAGGCTGGATGGGGCTCTGAGCAACCTGATCTAGTTGAAGGTGTCCCTGCTCGTGGCAGGGGGTTGGACTAGATGGGCTTTAAATGTCCCTTCCAACCCAAACCATTCTTTAATTCTATTATAAATTGTTCTGTGAGCAGCAGAGTTAACAAAACCTGCGTTTTTTCTAGTCCCCTTTAACAGCCCCACCATGGGGTCTTGACTCCAGAGTCTTTGTCACTGAGGATGTCAGTGATCCAAATGCTTCTACAGCAGCTGCCACTGCATTAGCCCATGCAGCACCAAGACGCTGTGAGAGCCAAACCTTCACAGGCACCGATGTCTGTCTTACCCCTGGGCTCCTGCAGCTCAAGGAGACTCAGAAATGTGCTGGGTGATACCTGGGTGCTGGGGATCTTCCCAAATGAGTTTTCTAATGTTGCATTTTGTGGGAACCATGTTTTTAGTCTTGAACTGAAACCTCTGCTGGAGTAAAACTTGCTGGGTTTCACCTGAGCCTTGTCCGGTAGGTAAAGCCAGGCATGCAGCTTTTCTCAGTATAACCTCACTGCAAACTGAATTCCAGGCAGTGCTTTCAACCAGAGCTGCCAGAGTCAGTCTGGGGACAAACAGTCCCAGTTTCAGGCAGGCAGTTCACAGCCTGCTCTGCAGAGAACTACCTTACTGGCTTTAATGCAGTCTCCCACTCTTTAACTAGACATCTTCAGCTGCTAGTGCTGCAGGATTTGGGGAGTATCAGCTCTGCATTCACCCTATCCTCCATCTTCATGATTTTGTGAATCCCACTCATATCCTCCCATAGCCTTCTTTTCTCTAAACCAAAGGGTCCCAACCTTTGTGCTTCTCTTCCTGCCTCTGTCAGATGCTCCATCCCACACAGTTTCAGGTGCGTGTGTTGGTTTAGGTTATTTTTCCTCTGGCTGTATTACCTGCTTTATCTCCACTGAAGATCACCTGCTACCACCTTGTCCATTCACCAGCTCTGTGAGGTTCCTCTGAAGCTGGAATTGGCATGACATTTGACTACCCAAAACAGCTTAGTTATCACCTGCAAACCTGTTTTGCAACCCATGGCTGTTTCACCTTCTGTCATATCTGCCTGCACCTTCTTTGGGGACTTGTTTCAGCCTTTCGTCATCAGCTCTTTAACAATATTTTTGCAGCTGCTTGCCAAGCAGCACTGTAGACCTGGGCAAAACAAAACCATTGAGGGAAGCAGAGCGGCTCCAGAAGAGCTCTGCACTGCAGGGATTTGCCCCCTTCTCCATGAAGTGCTGAGCTCTGAGTGAGGGCACAAGCAGAGGGGCATGTTCAGAGTCCATGACCCCTTTAAAGCCCTCTACCCGACCCACAGGTGACGTTTAACATGTCTCTGAAGTTATTAGGGAAGAAATAAAATCCAAGTTTTTCAGGCAAAACCTGCCTGTATTTGAGGGGGTAGTTGCAGTGTCCGCCTGTGGATGCCGCTGATGTCCATCTGTGACTGCCTGGGCAGCTGCTGGGCACCCGCTTTTGCTTTTTCCCCCCAGTCATGACACAACCTGTCATGGGAAAAGGCAGGAGAAGTGTCTTTAGCTTGCTGTGCTTACTGAAAGCTAAACTTCCATTTCTTACAAACAAAGCACATCTGCTGGAGCTGAAACCTTCCTTCAAAGGCTGTGAGAAGATTAAATGCTGCAGAAGAAAAAAAAAAAAAGCTTTTTGTGTAACAGGAACATTCTTGTAGAACAGGAGAGCTCAAAGCCGAGAGCTGGTGCCTGCTTCACCTTCCAATTAATGACCTCTGAATAATTAGCAGAATAATCTTTTTAGAAATGCTCCAGTAGCAGTGCCCCTGATTGTCAGATAAAGAACCTGCTGGAGGGGGAAAAAGCTGGCAGTGATGAACAACTGGTTGAGGGAGCAGCAAGGTTACTGGCAGTCATTAAGCTGGGAGAACATTCATCAGCCCAATCAAAGGGTCCAACAAGTCAGAGCCATTTCACAGGGCAGGCTAATTGAAGAAAATTATTTATTAGGAGCGTGAACAGAGATCATTACACTCTGAAGTCTGGTGTTAACACCCACTGTGGTTTCAGTCTTGCAAACAGTAAAACAATTGGTTTCCCTTGACAGCCATTTACTGTTAAATCCTGGGTATCTCGTCCTCCCCCCTCAGATTTAGCATCTGTGTGGGAATTTATCAGGGGCACACCTTCTGTGCCCTCTTCCTCGCACCCGTCACCTCTTTCCCTCTCATTCTGGTGCCTATTATTACCCTTCCAGAAGAATTTGTTTCAGGACTGTAAACTAAAAATATGCCCTGTGGTACTGGGCAGGACTAAGGTTCGTGTGGCTTTGAAAATGATTTCTAATACAATAATTCTTCAAATGATGTCTGAAAGAAAAAGGTGAAAGGAGTACCATGTTATTGCAGCCGAGGACTGAGAGGGTATTGGATTTTTACTGCCTGTGCACCTGTGGTGTGTGCGCAAATTTTGAGAAAATACTATATGTGATGCAGTTGTGAGGATCAGAGAAAGGTGAAAGATTCACTCCAATATTCTTCTCATTTCCAGCTCAAGTGTTTTCATAGGTAGTTTAAACCCATTTCTGTTTTTTTTTGCAATACCTGGACAGTATCCATTCATTCCCAGTTTGTTGCTGCTATTTCCCTTGAACCTTCTTTGTGGATCCCTGTGTAGTTGTGCATTGATTTCCCTTTTGTCTTCCAGTACTTTGCTCTTCTTGCTCAATTTTGTCTTGAGGATTTTGGAACGCTTTTCTTAGTCATCAAGAGAATTTTGAATTATAAGTCTGTCTTCCAAATGTCTTGCAAGGTCTAACAACTTGGCTTTATTCAGGCATCTTATAACTGCCCTCCCTTCCCCATCATCCACTGTTCTTTCACACACTGGTCAGACATGGGCTGAGCACACAACCGCCGGGTCTTACAATGCTTTGGCCCACCTTTTACTCTTGCAGTTTATCAGGTAGCTGGGCCCTTTTCTCACAGTGAAGTCTAGACCATGTTTCTCTAGTGCACACCTGAGCGTGTTCTCTAGGAAAGTGTCCAAACTCGTCTTAGAAATAAGTCTGTTTCCCTTAACCACTCGACCAAAGAGGAAAAAATGAAACACATTGACAAAGTTTACTCTTGACAAATCCCTGCAGCGTGTTTCATATCAACCGACTAATCTGTGGATGATTACAAATTTAGGGTTTCATAATTTGTTCTGGCAATCTTTCCAAGAATTAAAGTTAGGCAGATGATTGATTTAAATTCCTTCGCTTTCCCTTCAAGGCAGGTACTAAGCGCTCCCTTGCTGTTCCTCCCCTGTCCCTCTTATTCCCCAGCTACTCAAAATCAATTGCTAATAGCTTGTAAATGGCTTTGGATCGTTTCTTAAGCCCTTGCAGATGAATTTTGTCTGGTTCTGCAGGCTGGAACCCATCTCGCTAATCTAAATATTCTTTAAGCTCTTCTTTCCTTATTCCGCTCCATGGCTCCAATCCTCTTGTTATATGTTTCAATTGTGTTCAACACCTGGTTATAATCAACCTTTCTAGGAAGTCTGAAGCAGAAAATGACAGTGGATGTTTCAGCCACTGCTGGATCATTATCTCTCCAGAACACAACCTTCTTCTTCTTTTTCTTTGTAGGAGCTTCTCTGAATTTATACATCCATTCATTAGGAAACCTGCGTATTTATTGCAAGATGCCTCTTTTATACGGACCCTGCGCCTCTGATCGCAAAGCTGGATGCATCTCTTGGGAGGAAAACAGAGAGCTGGGCAGGCGCGTTAGCAACCTTTCTGAAGCATATGTCTGAAAACTGTACCAAAAGCCTTTGTTCATACAAAATCATCCAAACGACCATAGAAACAGCTTCTGAAACTTGCATCCCAATTGCTTCTTTTGCTGTAAAGTTTAAGCATTAAGAGCTTTGAGGTTCAGTGGCTCAGGTGCAGTGTTGTTATAACCTCATGGAATTAAATACAGCTATACCAGTAATAAATTCAGCCTAGTAGCTTTGCTTTTGTTTTTCTCTAATAAGATACTCAGAGCAGGGTCTTTTCATTGTACATCCACTTTCATTATTTTTTCATTGCATATACAGTAAATATCAACTAACAAAAAGGACCATGTAATTAAATCTTTTGCTTTATGAGTATTTGTGAAATTAACTGGGGGAGTGCAAAGAACACATAGCTACTTCATTAGTTTTCAAACACCACGTCACTTTATTTAAGCCATGTTTTGCAGTTTGTACAGACTCTAGCCAGACATGTTTGCCCAACAAGACTTTCAAATTTAACAGTTACCCTACACTTATGGTCAAGCAAACATACAGAATGATTTTGAGAAACTAGGGCAAAAATCACCTTGCAGAGTAACTAGTTTGACGCACGTATCCTAACCTATGTTTGATCAAACATTATCTACTGCAACCAAAGCCTATTACAACAGCGTATTGCTGCGAAGCTCCTTCCCAGGTGACAAGCAAGCAGAGAGGAAGGTCTGCTGATGTTTTAAACAAGCCAGCGCCTGGGAACACTTGTGCCTCCTGGCTCACAGGCGGGTGGTAGGTGGCATGGTTGGAGGTGTGCCAGCACCGAAACTATGCTCTGGGAGACAAACTGTGTTCCTCCACGTGCCTTCCCGAGGAAGGGTTAAAACAGGGCTACCCACCATTAAATTTATTTGACCCTGAGAAGTTTAGATGATGAGAGCTGCCCTCAGCTCCTGGGGTACACTGCATTGACCTCCACACTCTTATGCAAGACGTGCTGCATGTGAGGCTATAGCCAGGGCTACTGCTATTGCATCAAATCTCCCTCCAGCATGGTGCGGCTGCTCTGCAGAGGACACTCACACTTTGTTCTTCAGCAGATGTTCTGTAACTATATCTGGCTACAGCCTTCCCTGAACCATGCTGGGCATTGCAGGTGATACACCAGCAACAATAAGGAATAACGCATTTCAAAAAGCGTATCTTAATTAACTTTTTAATGCGCATTTTCCCTAGCACCAGCCTCATTAGATCTGTGTGTGTGAAATATTTATTCAGCCAGGTATTATATTGCTAATCATGAAGACTGGCTTGTTGCCTGGATACTTCACCCAAGCCACAATGTCACGACTAACAAATGCAGAACTAAAAAACAAGTCACTCCTCAATCTTCAAGATTATCTCACTGTGCCGATCCCTGCACTGCAGGAAACTGTATTTCTTGAGCAACACAGAATAAGCTCTTGTTTATGTATTCAGGTCATATTTTAAATTTATTATTCTGAAATTGTCCTTTTTAATTTCTTTAAAGTTTGAAAAGTCTATTTGTCTCCTGTACTTTCTGAAATGGAACAAGCTCTCACACATCAGTGGTGTCACACAATATTACTTAGGCCTTTGCACTCACGCACACACAATTGAGCAGTTCGCACAAGCTCTCCACGAAACAAAGAGTTTATACCCCAGTCTCCTTGTCTCATGGCTGGGGAAACTGAGAGAGATGTCCAACCAAACTGGGCCTCCATTGACCCTATTTCTACACTCAGATCCACCAATTTTTAGCCACTCTATTGGCTAAATGTGAGTGGCATTAAAAAAAAAAAAAGTGGGCTAAACAAGGGGACACAGACTACTGGGCTGCAACTATGACATCCTTTCTTACAGATGCCTTTGGAGGACAAACCCCATATCATTCCATCTGTGCTGCCCCAGGGACAGGCTATTAAATTGCCAAATTCAACATGGCACTGAAGGGTCCTTTACACACCTCCCCTTTTCTTACTATCTTCAGTGAATTTAGATATACATTTTTCAGCAAGGTGTTTTCGCTGAAAAAAGTTTTCCAACTTCAACAGGGGGAATGACAGGAATACCACAAAGGACAAGGAGATGTTGTCAATGCACCATTTAAATGCCCTTTAGATATATGCAGTATTTATAGAATCACAGAATTATAGAATGGTTCAGGTTAGAAAGGACCTTAAAGATCACCTAGTTCTGTTGACCAGGCCTGATCTCAACTGAGAGAAAACTACACTGCCAGTCCAACTCATGTTTTCCTGTTTCTCCCTGCCATTCCCCTTCACAGATATGTGAAACTTTGTTGAAGCCATTAGCTCCATAATGGACCTATTGTTTACAGCTGTTACTGTCATTTCTCCATAATTATGTACTGTGGACAGTGATGACCTTCATCTACCCTCTGGGTATTTTCCACGAATACACACTTGAGTGTCCAGGTGAGATAAGATCACTGCCAGGGATGCTCTTTTGGAAGACTTAGCTAAAGGATAATATAGCCACTAATGGCCAGTAATCTTCAAATCAGAGCACGTTGCTCTAGCAAGCAGCTATTTCGGGCAAAGGGCTGAGGGCAAATTTCCTAGTGTAACTTTTGATGGAGCCAGAGACGGAGGAGTTTTTCTGGCACAAACACAAACTCACACTCTGGATGGGGAAGGCCAGTGTTTAGTCTTCGGGATGTAGGAAGCGAAATTTTTGGGTAGCATTGTCTGCCTGACTCCTTGATGCTTTGGAAGAGCAAATGCTTTGTTCACCCATCCCAAGAATACGGGTTGGATGTGCACAAAACACAGCCAGGGTTTGTGCGGGCAGCCCAGCGCTTCTGAGCTCTTGCAGGGCTCAAGAGGGAAGGTGTCCCCAGCTGCACCTCATGCCGGGGGAGCGGGTCTGTGAGAGCACGACTTGGCTCCTGCTCCTTGCAGGTGAGAGACGAATCATGGAATCACAGATTCACAGAATCGTTTTGGTTGGAAAAGACCTTTAAGATCATCAAGCCCAACCGTTAACCTAGCGCTGCCAAGTCCACCACTAAACCATGTCCCTCAGCACCACATCTACATGACTTTTAAATACCTCTGGGGTGGCTGGGGGACCGGATCCTGCAGCCTTTACCCCTGCCTGTCTTTTCAGCCATGCTCTTCATGCTGGCAGGGACCGGGCACCCATTCAAGCAGGACCAAGCTCAGCTTAGGAATGGTCGTTCAAGCTCACATGCTAAAAACAGCAGGACAAGTCATTGGTTGACTTCAAAAAAGAACTGTGTGGAATAATAGAAAGGAGGCCATAACAGATTTTTCTCAGCAGCTGACAAGGGAATTCTCAAAGCATTAGACAGGAAAGCCAGTTATAATTTGCAAACATAAACTGACCCTTGGGTGGAGGCTCTAAGCTTCCCTGTGTAACCAACAGTGAATAATAACATCTCCTCAGTGCTTCTCCTGACTCAGCTACCAATTTACTGTATGAGGCTGGGCAGGTAACTTAATTTCCCTTTATTTGTACCTAAATCTAGGACCCTACAAGGCCTATGAATAAATGGATATGTCGATACACAGACATATATCCCCTACATGTCCACATAATACAGTTTAATATCTGAATTTTTAATGTAATAGGATTCAATTCTTCATAATGAATAAAACACGGGGCTGTATCAGTGCTCGGTGTCCTTGCAAGAACAGAGGTGCCCTAATGCTTAATTCATATTTGTGCAATAAACTGAAGGCAGAGGCTGAAAGACATGAAATGTCAAAGACTTTGTGGAAGGGCCTTTATGGTGGCCACGTCCCCACAACTCAGCTGCTGGAGGATTCCCGGCACCCCTTTGCATGGTTCCCCCCGGCCTGGAGCAGGGAAGAGGGCTCTGCCTTGAGCCTCCATGGTAGCTGGGAGCCCCAGGAGCAGCACCAGCAGCAGATGAGAATTTGGGGGAAGGTGGGTGACACCCTCCCACCGCCATCCCCCACTGCACTGCAAAGGGTCTTCTCGCTGCAGGCACAGAAATGCAGAGCGAACCCCACCAGTGGCTGATCAAACCCTGATTTCGACAAGGCAAAACCCGCTCCTGATGAAACTTGGCTGCACGCTGAATTAGCTGTGGCCCTGGAGTGATGTTTAGAAGGACACAGCAAATGGGAGTGCGCTTAATTAAAGTTGACAGTCATAATGGCACTGCCTGTAATAGTATCAGGAGATTATCGGTTGCAGGCCAGTGCTACAGGCTGGGTGACGTCCCTGCCAAGGTGTGACCCTTATGCCAGCTCTGTCAGGCCAGATCTTAATTTCTGCTCTTTAATGCTGAACATCTCATGTTGATAGGGAAGTGAAAACAGCTTTTTCCCTCCTGGTCTCCATCTGCAGCTGCTCTCTCTACCATGCAAACAGAGATTATTGAGAAATCCATGTTAGGGTTTATCTAACTGATATTTAATATAATAACAAGTAAATGAATGAAGGTTAGAGGAAAGAGCTTAGGAGGGAAGAGAAGGGATGTATCTTCCCCTCTTCTGATTAACTGGTTGAGCATTTTTATATTTACTTATTTAACCTATATCCAGGTTAAAGCAATGGGGCATGTGTTGTCAAGTTAGCATATTACTTTTGCGATAGGAGATCACCAGGGAAAGCAGCACCGCGACATGTGCTGGGAGGCTGCATGGGCACAGCACCCAGCCTGGCCCAGAGCATCCTACCATCACAGTGTCCCCTCTTTGAGACAACCCTTCAAGACCTCAGCTGTTGCACACCGTATTTCCCCCCTGAAGCCAGTATTTACTCACGCCACCACTCTCGGTCTGGCTCTGGAATTTACTTCCAAGCAAACAATGAGGTGTGTCGAACACTGCTCTTCTGGCTTGGCAGAGAAGTCAAATGTAACTACTGCGTTTTACAGGATCTGAGAGCAGCTCCCCTTCAATTTATTTTGTTTCTACTCCTTTTTCTCAAAAAGCTCCAGGATCTTAATTAGAGCAACATTTCCCAGTGGAATGAGAACACTCTGATTGAGTAGTGTAATGAGGTGCACAAATTAACAGTGACATCGACTCGTGCCTCCAGTCGATGCCTTGATATCTTATCCATTGAAGTAAGTACATTTTAACATTGCTCCCAGCGGAATTTGGTATATGTGTGTGCTGCAGCCAGAGGATCCAGCCAGATGGGTTCAAACCCTGCCCAAGTAAGGTGGGAATTCAAGTGAGAGAGATTCAAGAGATTCTCAAAAAAGACATTCATAGCTTTCAAGCTGGGCTTAGCACTTCCTTGGAAATGCAACATAGTTCCTGCAAACGCAGGAGGTCTGGGGTTTTTTCATGATGTTTTGAATTCCCAAATCAAATGACTAATGACATGGTGGGAAAAAATCTCGAGTTACAAGAGCTAACAGAAGAGTCTGGGTAGCAAGCAGTACCAGCTGAAGGCTAAAACCAAATCTCACCCTAAGCAAAGGGCTGGGAATAGGCTGCTCAAAGACCTGGGGAGGAAAACACAGATCTTGCCCACCTCAGAGTCCGCATATTTTCCATGTCCGTGCATCCTGACAATACAGGTGAAGCTGCAGGCACAAACTCTGGAGAAGCCAAAAGCCTGCTAGGGAAAAGGTCCAAATATTGGAACACTGCTTTATTGGAAACAATGGGTAAAGGTGAATATGCCTGACTTTAGACTTGGTCAAAGCATCAGAATAAGCTTCTTCCTGCCACAGCAGGCAATTGTTGTATTTGGAGATTAAATCATACGTACAAGAAAAATCAGTCCATTCTGATAGAGATATTAGCTGGTTGAATGAATATGTTGTTGATAATATTCTAAGATTATCTGAAGAGTTTTAGGAGGTCTATGGGATTCAAAAGACCCTTAAAACTCTCATCCCCCTTTTACATCCTCATCCAGATACGAGCAATGCAAGCGCCTCTGAGTTTGTTAAAGGGTTCTGAAAGACAGGCTGAGCACACTGCACGCTGCTGGGTACTTTCAATAGTGCAACATGCTGTAACTGAGAGCATTTCTCAACTCTCATCTGTGGGGACATGCCCTAACCCATTCCACCACCCTATTTGTAAACCCCGAAGCCCAAGCCAGAAGGGAGCCCTGGTCCTTGTGACAGAAGAGAAAAACAAAATCAGGCAGGAGACCTTTCCAGGATCAGGCAGGAAAGAGAGCCCCTAGGCAGAGGGCTTCTTAGGAAGGGACCGGGAACTGTCAGTGAGAAACCTCTGTTCTGTGGTTTGGACTCACTGGTGGTGTGGGTAGCAGAGCAGTGGGTATACTGGCAAAGCAGGGGTACGGCAGAGCAATGCCCAGTTCCATTCTCAGTTCCTCCCCTAACAGAAACAACATGAAATTAAAAAAGCCATTTTCACAAACTTTCTGAATATTATAATATTGAAATGTCACAGCAGCAGGAATTCACCACATCATTAGCATGCAGGTACCACACTCCTTTTTGACAGCTGGGGAACCTGGTGCAGAGAGGTTAATGCAGCTTAAAACACATGTATTTTTAAAAATCAGTCTTGATTCTGGGTGCCTCCATTTCTGGACTCTGTGGCCAGGACTTGTTATGCCTGATGCTAAGTGGAGCCAGACAGCCACCAGCCCGGGGGAGATGAGCAGGAACCTCCACTGCTCAGTAATGCTGATACTCAAGCTGTGCACTTTGGTTGGACACTACAGATTAGCAAATTATCTTCATCTGTTTTCCCCAGCAGCTTGGGCAATGAGCCGCTTAGCTCTTATCTTGGACACATTGCTGCAGAAGTGGAATTTCATTGGGGTGTTTTTCCTATGAGAGCTCCAGCAGCTAAGAAGTGAACAGTTGTTTAAAATAGTTTAAAATACGCAGGGAAGGGCTAAGTCACAGTCACAGCTGCTCACATCCAGATCTCTGACATTCTAGGGGATGCTAGCACATTAGCCAGGGTGTGATTTTCATGGCCTGCCTGAACTCTTGTACAACACAGGCACACGGAGGGCTACATTTTCATTCATCTCTGCAGCAGCGTTAATTTGGTGAGGTAACATTGCAGGGCAGGCGTGGGACCTGACGCATGGCAGACCTAGAGTGCTCATTAATGTGGGGAATTTGAGTGTTTCAGACAAGCTGCCAATCACTCAGGTCCCTTCAAAGCCATGCTAGGGTCACTGCCCTCTGCCCCAAATGTGGCCGAGCTATTATCAGTAAGTTACTAATGAGCTCATCCTAATGGCGGTGAGTTTTCTTCTTTGCTTTAGCATTCCAGGTCTTACTTCTTAAGGTCAAAAGTGGATCCCCAGCCATATAAAGCAATGCATTAGTTTTAGGGTCCCCTGGGAGCACAGACTGCTGGCCGTACCCTTTACCCACACCCTCCTATTTCCTCTACTCCCACACTGTGCGACAGCTTCCGAAGGTCTGCCAGAAGCAAATACTTAATGGGATATGTGTGATGGGGGACAGGTAATACCTGACACCGGGGCATGGCAGACAGGGAAAGGAGCGGAACACATATCGCTTCTGCTAGTGGTGATGTGCTGTAGCCTTTCATGCTAGGAGGCCACAAGGCAGCTAGTTCAACCAGCCCTGCCGAACGTGGGCAGCTCGCTACCGCTGGCTGAGGAATGATGCAGCCACGTGGGACCCTGCCAAACGGCTCCATGGCATCTGCCTTGTAGGCAGCATGGGAGGCAGAAGCCTGGCAGGGAGCAGTGAGCAGCAGGCAGCCCGGGGCTCTTCAGATTTGCACATCTACAAGACCTGTTCCACCTGCGGCTGGGCAGACTGTCATAGAATCATAGAATTGCCTAGAGTGGAAGGGACTTTTCAGATCACCCAGTCCAACCATCAACCTAACTCTGACAAAAACCATCACTAAGTTAAATCTCTAAGCACTATGTCTACCTGTCTTTTAAATACCTCCAGGGATGGTGCCTCAACCACTTCCCTGTCCTCTTAGTCTGATTTGCAAAGTGATGATGGTGCAAGCACAAAAATGCAGAGAGAGGGGACAGACCCCTGCTCTGAGTTTGGGGGTTGTTTCTTTGGTCTTTCTGTCTGTTGGCTTTGGGGTGCAGGGAAAAGAGCACTTCCAGGCTGATCAGATGCCTTGGCCCGGGAGTCCGAGACTTTTCCAGAGCTGGTCCAGTGGTAAAGTGGCAAACTGCTGGTCCCAGGCCACAGCTATGAGATGCCATGCGGACAGGTCACCATGTGACTTAAGCCTTTACACCCACAGCTCACCACCAACTGCTCCACCTTGTTGTCAAAACATTAGGTTAGATGTCACAGCAGTGAAGGCAGAAATCATTCTATGTTGGGCTTAAATTCAAGGACTTGGGCTTTTCCCAGCTTTAGGCCAGACATAAAAGAGAGAGGATTAGCTCACAGAAGAAAGCTGCCCCCACCATTGGTTCCAAAATGTTCCCAGACCGGCAAGCATCCATGTTATGTGGATTTTCAATCCAAGCACTGGCAGTTTTGTGAAAGAGAGTGTCCCTTTGACTTTTCCATGTACCCACATCAGCCCTACAGTGCTCCTTCATGCCCCTGCAAAACCAGAAGGTCCCTGAGAAACATGGACCTCTTCCTGCAAGACCTGGGTGCCAGACACCCTGCTGCAGCTCCGTCTTGGGGCAGGTCTTCTTCACTGCGTGCTCCGGGGGCTTGCATGGACACCTCCAGATACACCCTGACAGTGGTTCCAGCACCGTGAACTGTATCCAGCAGCGATTTGCTGCCGCCAGCTTCTTCACCCACCAACTTGTGGAAGCAGAGTGTGATCACCACACAGCCAGGAAAGGCTGCAGTGCCTCTCAGTCACAGCTCTCGCTCTCACAGATTTGGAAGGTGTAAGATGCTTTCTCCACATGCATGGCTTGACCCATATATTATTCACATTCAGACTTGCAGTTCCCTGCTAATCTGTACCCTTCACACTGCTCTACGACAGCGTGCCACTGGAAACACCCCTTCCCCTCACACTATTTGCTTCCCAAGTAACCCAGGGGCTACCTTCTCTATTTTTAATCTATTATAAGGATCCGAACTCAGATCACTGTACACTGAGATGCCGAAACCAGTGGCCATGGGGAGCTGTGGGTGCTCAGAGCGCCACAGAAGGCGGGGGCACTCCCCTGCCACTGAGCAGGGTGGGAGTTTGGCTCCCTGCTCTTCCGTGTTTTCAGGGCTGCCTGGTGAGCCAGGAGCAAGGAGGCCATGAGTCATCCAGCCGGTAGGAGCACATGGGCGGCAAATTTTGCAGCACATCATGGCTAGAGGATTAAGGCATGTGGCAACATGTACGTGACTGCTGTTCAGTCAGAGACACTGCTGGAGCTCAGCACCAAGGGGAAGCCTGTGCAAATCTCCTCTCGCAGACCTGCCCCTCTCTTTACCTGTCACTGCAATCAACGGCCCATAAGATTGGCTTTCAAAGAGGGCGAGTGGTTAGTATTGACTGAATAACTCCTTCCCATTTCAGTTATTTAGATGAAAATATAAGCATCTAGCATAAGGCTGCTTTTGCCACCACCACCGTCTCTGCGGTAGTGGTGGAGATCACTTCAGCAGAGCTGTCACAGATATACATGGGGCAGATGGCTGCTCGACACCTTGGGGGTCTGCACCCTCTGCTCAGCCCCGCAACCAGGCAGATGTCTGTTTGGCAGGTCTTCACACT
This sequence comes from Fratercula arctica, assembly GCA_947846985.1. Taxonomy (NCBI): domain Eukaryota; kingdom Metazoa; phylum Chordata; class Aves; order Charadriiformes; family Alcidae; genus Fratercula; species Fratercula arctica. The sequence continues at coordinate 53,130,234 of CANTUZ010000005.1, read as the reverse complement.
GTGCCAGGGCCCATCTTAGCTCCATTCAGAGCTTTATTAAGTCAGCCCAGAGGTCTGTGTAGCTCATTATGCTGTCCTTGATACCATCCAGGCAGGAGACACCTGGCCAGGCAGGAGGACGTCCTCTGCGTTCACTGGCCATGGGGCACTGGGCTGCAGAGCTTGAGGCAGTGCCAGCTCTCCCTGAGCAAAACCAAAGCCCCAGCCAGCAGCCCAAACCAAGTGCTCAGGGAAATATCTAAGGGTGGATGATCACTGGATGCCTCCAGTGATCAGCAGCACAGAGGCTCCCTGTGCCAGAGATGACATCTTTTGGTTTAAGAGCCCTTGGTGGGTTTTTCTTACAAGAGTAAGTTTAATCAAATTTTGAAGCCATGTAAGCTTTCAGCATCCCTAACATCCTCATGAAAGGAGTTCCACAATTAGCTCTGAGCCTCCCATGGCCAGGATCATTCTGTTTCTGGGTGAGAACATGAGGGAGAGGCAGGGACCTGGGACTGGAGTGCTGGTTTGGAGAGGCAGGATTCAGGCTAAGCAGTACGATGGTTGGGGCTAAAGGATTCGAGGTTCAGGATTAGATGGGACAGTTAAATGAGTTTTGGAGCAGTAGCTTTTAAAAAAAATTATGTAGGTCCCCCAAACTAGCTTGGGCAAGCCATGCCTATTCAGGACAACTCATCTGCCAGCATTAAATGGAGCACTTTAGAATTAATTTGAAAACAGAATAGATAATAGCAATCAGCAATAACATGTGCTTGACAGTCCTTCAGAAGGATATTAGATCTCAGTTTTTCAGGAAAGCAGTGCTCTGGAATACCAGCTGCCACCGTCTTACCCTTCAGAGAGAGCACAAGAGAAATCTAATCTCTTTGGAAGTGTATAATAATCTCATGCTAATAAAGTATTCAGGGAAAAATATCTTTTACTGGGAAATTCTGCATCAAGGTGCCTATTAAAAGCTTAGAGAGTCATGTGCATTCTCTGCCTCATTTGTACTGTTCTCAGGTTCTGCAATACAGAAGGCAGTTAATTTTCCAGGTAAGGAACATGATTAAAATAACATGACAAGTAGGAGACGTTCGCTGATTTCTTTCAGCATCATGAGGGAATAAAGTTGAAATAAAGTCTGTTGAACAGATTTAGGAGACGGTCCATATCCTTAAATGTCTACAGTGTGCTGAGGCAAAAGTGAGAGACAGGTGACACTATTAGCCAGGGATGAACTCAACCTTCCTGGGTCCAGAGCGTGCGGCTCAGCTTTGGCCTTGAGATCACTCTCCTTCTTCAAAACCTATTACTCAGACCTAGTTGCTTCCTCAGCACTGCTGACCTGCTTCTTCTCCAGGCCAAGGAGCGTGCAGTACTGGTGTTGCAGCCAGGCACACCCCACTTTCTTGCGTAGAGTCGACCAGACAGACACACCACTGAATCTTCTAAACTTCCTTCTCGACCACTGATCCAGACTGAAAAATACAGGATCTGAAGAATCTTCAGCACACATTACGATCCTCTCCTATGCCTTAAGTAATTCCTTCAGTTATTTAAATTACTATTGCTGTTGTTTTTTTGAAGAAGATCAAATTTTTCTTCCGAGTTTGTCTGTCCTGCTTGACCCCATGCGGACAATGACCAGAGGCTGGATGAATGTAGGAATTAATTTCTGACAGAGTCAGTCCCACTTCCTCCTGAAACGTGATATTTTACCATACCGGCGTTTCCAGCCCGTCAGGGGAATAATTTTAATGAAAAGGCATTGACATTTCAGAAAGAAGTTGTTTCTTTGCATTTGACGTGTAGACATAATTTCCTTTCAAGAGACCGTACAGCCAGGGTCTGGAGTTGAAGGAGAAGTGAAGGGGAAGCGTTCTTTCTGGGTCTGGTGCTGCACTTCTGTAACAGGGCTGAGGAGACCCAGCTGTCCTCTCACACAGTCAGTGCGTGGTGCTCAAAGAGAGCCAGGATGGGGTCCAAGCAGCCCTGGAGCCATCCCTCCTTTAAACCCCATGGTTTATAACCACAGGCATCCAGTGAGATCAAGTGCTGTAGCGGACACCAGGACACCGTCCCTTTGCCATGACCAGGGTGGGGGGTGACTGCAGGACTGTCCCACTGCTCACTTCCCAACCCATGTCCTGCGGGGCTCTGTGCTCGCCTCCCATCCACCCGACGCTGGGAACCGCTGACCCACCTATCTCCCCTTTACACCCACGCTCGGCCATGAGCGCAGCAGGGCACTGGTCGCCAAGACGTCCCCTTGCACAGCGTGCTAATTAGCTTACATGTTCTTTACATGCAGGAGAGCAGAGGTGGGGGGGGGGGGGCATGGCTCATATTGGGAAAATAACCATTGTGGTGTCAGAAGATTAGAAAGAACTATTTTGCCTGAACTCTTCTTTGCAATTAAAATATGCTAGGACACACCAGACATTCACACAGGACATCTGTACCAGGCAGAGTAAGAATCAAATCTGAGCAGCTACGTTATCCTGGCTTCTTTAAATGCAGCACTGATAAATAAAAGCACACTGGATTTATGAGTTTTATAAAACCATCTTTGGGATGGTGCAAGAGATCGACACTGCCTCTGTTGGGGTTGTTCTTGTTCACATCAGCATAAATCTGGAAAACTAAGGTGTTCATTTGTGAAAGAGGGGATCATAAGGGGGCTCTGTAAAGGCTATGGTCTTGGGGATTACTTTATTATTTTATTTTATTTTATATTTTATTTTATTTTATTTTATTATTTTCACAAGCTGCAGCCCTTATGAGAACCAGAGACAACCACTCAGCTCTCCAGCCCATGCTGGGCCAGGTCACTTTGCTCACCCTGGGCAAGGAGCCAGCTCTAATACCTTTATATTCTTTCTCTCCTTCTGACATTAAAATATGGAATTAATTTACTTTACCGTGAACATTTAAATCTTTGTGCAGCCAGAATGGTCATTTCCAAAAGATCTCAGGTTCCGCACGAAACAGTAATTTCAATTGTTATTTAAACCTATGTGGAAAATAAAAAAAATGTGCTGAGCAAGCTGTAAAACCTTTGAAACTTGGAAGAAAACACTTTTTCCAGTCTCCCAGCTGGCAGACCGTTGCTGTTTTGCAGTACTTGCTGTGGTGGCGCAGACAGCTCAGGAGCGCAAGGCACCTGGAGTCTATGCCTGGGCTTCAGCCTTCGGAAAACACACACTGAAACCCATAAATTTTCAAGGAGACAGCTGCTAGGAAAAAAAAACCAAAATCATGAGGATGTGACTTACGTGAGTGGCCAGGGCCTATGGTACTGCAGTTGTGCCTGAGGTCAGACAGTTTGACCTTGGTCAAACAGGACCTTGACAGGACCAAACAGTGACCCATTTGAGGTTACAGCTTGGCTTCTGCTCCAACTAAAGAGGACATGGGAAGATTTTGTTGCATGGTCACTGGAGACATGGGGTACAGGAAAAATGGGTAGCTGTGCATGGATACCGATGGATGGGCACCTATGGATGGGTACCTATGGGGGACTTTCCCTAGAGCTACAGGTGAGACACTCTCCTACCTCTTTTCTCTTAGCCTGCAATAGCATTTTCTTCGCCAATAACTCATTGCCAACCCAAAGAAGCTTTAATGCCGAGCCAACTTGGACTATCTTATTAGTCACTATATTCAAAGAAACAGCCTGTGCTAAGGCACTAAACTGTCAAGATCTAAGGGGAAAAAAATGTGACAAGCAGTAGCAGTTGGTAATGCAAGCACCTAAATTTCCTGTCTGTGTCTTGACAAAGCTGCAGATTGAGTCATGTTTCCTGACATATTAATAAAAAGGTTCGGAGCGTGGGAAAGGGGGAACGGGTGGTGTTTGTTCCTGCAGAGGAAAAACAGAGAAGCACCTTGGAGTCCACAGAATTTTCCAAGCCCATTCCTCTTTGCTTATTTAAGAGCTTTATTTTTTTTTTAATAAAAGCGAGTTTACAGAGATAGGAAGACAATAAAAGGCAGTGCCATTTCCTACCTTATTAGTGCTGGATAAAGGTGACAGGCTGAAAAAAATCATCCCGTCCTTATAATTTTCCTCATTTGATTGCTTACAAATAAACCAGTTTAATAAAGGCTCTGAGATAAAAATGGCACATGGCCATATTGACAGGAGCGAGGGCAAGGAGAACACAATAATCATGTTAGCTCTATCCCTCAGATTAATTAGCTAGATAAAATACGCATTTACCTCATTCTCCACAGAAAAATATCATTTAGCGACCGGTGGTTTAGGCAAGCATGCTACTGTTCAAAGCCAGACCCGGCTGATCCTGACTAGGTGGAAAAGATGAGACTTGCAGCTCCATGAAGGACGGGCTCCTCCTCCCCTCTACAGCAGCCCACCATGGCGAGGCCTGCTCCCGCTCCTCCTTCTGCTCCAGCCGGGAGCGCCTTCAGGAAACAATGGATCCATTTTAACCCCCTAAGTCTGTTTCCCTAGGACTCAGCACACCCGTATTTAAGAAAGTCCATCGCTGGGGATGTTTTATGGCTGTGGTTTCACTGTAACCCACCAAACTTCAACTTCAGTGGAGGTCACAGCTGGAGGAGGCAGCCTAGACCCCACCATCGGCATTCTGCCCACTGCTGCCTTGTCTGCCCCTCAGGACACCTCAGCCTAAACACAAACTTGGGTCTTACTTAGTGAGAAGTGTGCCACAGTTCAAACCAAACAAGGTCTGTCTTTACTCTGTGACAAACTGTGGTTTTCAGGCCATTACAAATCATTGAACTGATGTTACACCAGCTCAGTGGGGATAAACGGCCATACCCAAGCGCAACCTCAGCTCAGGCGTCATTTCATGACACCACGTTTCTTTTTTAATACCATGGCATCAATTGCTGAAATCATGGCAACACTGCCATAACTTTTTCATGGTCGAGCATTGAGAAATAATTTTTCATAAACATAAATCCTTGCAGCAGGGAATAGTTCAACTTGGACTTAACATGATAATGCCAAAAATCTCAAAAAAAATCCTGCTTAGGCACTCAGAAGATGCCTTGAGATATCTGAAGCACTAAGCAAAGTGCAGCCGTCCTGAGGGATCACTAGATGATGTGTGGGGCAGAGTGCTGCTCAGAAGCATCTTAGGTTTCAACACCTCCATACGTCTTGAGGTTGGCACCAGGTCCCTGGGGTTGATTTGGCAGCTGTGACGGCTGATGGGTTTCCTCTTCCTGGTGCAGGCATCTGGTGCTCCTCTCGCCTCTGGAGTTATAGATAAAATATGTGCCTTAAATTGCTGCTACCTCAAAGTTGTGCAGGATCCTAAACTCTACATTCCCAGCAGCCAGTTCAAGAGGCACCTGCCCGTCATGGAGCTGCTGAGGTGTGCGCCCACCACCCACTGCTCTGGCAGCACTGCCAGTGGGTGGGTGCACCCTCTCATCCCCAAAAACCCATGGTGCTGGAGGTGGGCAAAGCCCGGGCAAGGCAATGTTTGCCCAGACGCAGCCGCGATGGGCCTTGTGGATGGCTCTGTTCACAGTCCAACCAGGCTGGGAGGGCACAGCCCCTGCTGAGGCAGCAGCTGCACCACTTGCTTTTATTAAAGGCTTTCGTTGCATAATTGATCTCTGCGTGAACCCTTGGGAAGCAGCAGATGCTGGAAATTCAAACCGATGCTTTCAATAACCTTGGATTTATGATAAATAGTCATGTATAACTGATACAGGTGATCACACAGCTCTGCTTTATGCCTATGGAAATGTCTGTTCGGGCTGCAAAGCCAGGGCCCCAGTCCTTGCACAACCTTTATTTCCCTCCCTGACCTCCACAGGCAGAGGCAGGATTTTTGTCCTGTAAACAGTCCCCAGCTGTGCCCAGCCCTGGTGTGTCTTCAGCCCCTGGGTCCAGCAGCAGAGGCAGCATCAACCCCATCTCCTCTGCAGGCAGCACCGCTTCGGTTTCCAGCTTGGAAGCAGAAGCTTGGGCAACTTCCCCTACTGCTATCCTGCAAAAAAGCCATGTGCAATTAGACCCCCTTCAGTGGCCACACACGTCACAGACGAACCAGCGTGTCTTAAAATCACAGAATGGTTTGGGTTGGAAGGGACCTTAAAGACCATCTAGTTCCAACCTCTGCCGTGGGCAGGGACACCTCCCACTAGACCAGGTTATTCAAAGCCCCACCCATCTGTGTCCTTAATCTCCTACTGCAGCCATTCCCACTCCCATGACCACAGGACATTGCATTTCCAACGTCGGGCTGTCTGCCTGGGGTCTGGCAGCAGCCTGGGGAAACTAGCCTCCACAGGGCCGTGGCCACACACTTGCGGAACGAGGCACCTTCCACCATCAGCACAGCTCTCCGGAGAAGCAGAGCACAGATGTGGCGCTGCGAAAGCGAAGCCTTCCTTGCTTTCCTGAAGTAAAGGCTGCAGAAGTTCATATCTGAACGTCTTGTGGCCAGCTGAACATCCCATAAAGGTCAAAGTCACGGTCCACTAAGTTAGCACAGCCCAGAAGAATCAAGGCTTTCCAAACTAAAACTCAGACTCCTTCCTTCAGGTGCATAAATATGTATTCAGGAGATCCCACTTGGGAAGGTGTCAATCCCCATATTCAATTGGCAGAAACTGGTAGGAAATTGAAGCAGAGCTGGCTCATTGTATGGGGTGGCTGAACATCAGCAGGAACAGCTGGGGAAATAAGAATTTCTGTTCTTTGTTTCATCTGCTGCGTCTGTGCAGCCTCCCGAGCTCTCACAGCGGAGTGGAGCTGGAAGGCTCCCTCCCAGCTTGCCAGGGATGCTGCAATGGAGACAGCACGCCGGCGGGCAGGGATCTCCCACAGCACCTCCCTGTTTGGGCAAAACCCTGGCATTTCCCATCTCTCAGACAGCAGAATATGTTTTCTAATTACAGATTAAACACTAATTGTGAATCGTTATTTTTTCTTGCCGCTAAAGATATCAATACAAACACCTTCAACAAGCTTCTTTATTTTTTAAAATGAGCAATTTAGGACTTAATTATTGCTTGAGTTTACGTATAAATAATTATCTCTATTCCAGGTTGCTGGGAAACGCTAGTGTTAAGGTGATATTTTCTTTATAAGCTTTTGGGAAAACATGCCAAGTACATGAGCACAGGACTGGAGAAAGTCTTGTCTTTGACAATGATCCTCTTCACTATGAATGCCGAAACAGACTCCTTTTCTGTGTGAATAAACCAACATTCACTCCATCCCATTCCTCCAAGTCCAAATCTTTCCTATATCATATCAGGTATTTTGCTGCAATTGATTAATTACCCTGTTGGTAGCTATAGCGAATGGGAACACTATATTCCTATCAAAGATGATTATCAAACACACCTGCTTGATTTAGCAGAACATCTGGAGCCCATCCATTTGCTGCCATAGAGCTCAGGTTCCAGATTATTTGTGTCCTCCTCCGGTTCCTCTTCGACAAATGTGGACTCAAAATACAATTTGCCTGATTTGAACTGAACAAGCAAACATGGAAAGCTGCACATGCAACTTCTGTCTGAAAAGAGTTAAATTCCAGCACAGGAAAGGTCGATTTTAGACAAAACACCCACCCATGCTTCTGATTCCTTCATTGGAGAAGCCTTAGTCGTGGCACAAAAAGGTCATTCCTTCCCTTCTATTACCTTTTCTTTTCTCACAAGAACTTTCATAAGTGATATTTAACCTGTCAGACTTTTGACTATATCATTAGAAAGTTTATTAATCATAAATCAGCAGCTTTTTGTTTTTTCCTCCCAGACTTGAACAAGAGTTTTTGTGCTCCCAGCCCAAGCTTTTTCCTCACCTTCCTTCACTTATGCCCCGGAGCTCTTCAACACTCCACGATTCCCGCAGCTCCTCGAGCTGCCTGCGGCACTGGATACTTTCTCTGAAGAGCTTGCCCTGGCTCCTTGATGCACAAACATTTAATTCAAGCCTTATCGGCAGGACGCAACATCAGGCAGGGAGAGCTCGGGAGATTATTCCACTATTGTGGAATTCAGCGGTGGGGTCGGGTTCTGCCAGGAGCCCAACGCGCACGGTGAAATACAGATTAAATTCATGAGCACATATCTGAAAGGAAACTCTATGTCTGAGAAGATTATTTATACGAGTACATGCGCACAGATGCCTGCTAGAATAATGCAGGTAATTTTGGGAGCTACTATTCATTTCTCGTAATTTCTGGTTTGCTGACATTTGCCTGCCTGTTTCCAAGTCAAGGCTTTCTAAACTCAAGCCATAGGGCAAGACGGTAACATACAGAGGAAAGCAATTGAAACGGTAATGAATTCTCTGCGTTATTCATAAAAATTGCCTTACAATTTCATGGCTAAATACTTAGCAACACATTCACAAGCAAATATTACAACCAGGCTGCACTCCGTCAGCAGAGAAGAAGGGAAGCAAAGAAATTCATTCTTTGTGACAAAGCAACATCTGTCTCATCTAAAATGAGGAGAAATTAGTAAGTTAATTACTGTGCAAGTCTGATTTCCCCCTTGTTCATGTTATCTGCCATCAAGGAATAAAGTCACTACCCTTGTACAGGGCCTTGGTGTACAGGCGGCTGACCCAGCACCGTAAATAAGGCAGACAGAGCAGATATCAGCAAACCAAGGTGGCAAAGAAGAGTTTGTTGCCACGCAGGGGCTGGTGAGTATTCACACAAAGCCCCCTTTCGTAGACGCCCAAATCTGGCACTAGATTAGGACATCTGCCTAACTGATCGTGTACCAAGGTGACCGGCGTCTGAAAGAAATAGGCCTTTTCTAGGCCGCAAAATGTCAGAGAAAGGGTAGCCTTGCTCTTGCTACACATCCCACCTCCCTCCGCCCGGGCGGCTCCCACCCTCGCCTGCGGTCGGCCTGCTGCCGGCCATCCCGGGGGGAATATCTCCGCTCACCCGCTTCCATGAAAGGCAGCGTAGTGCACTCTGTCCTGGGGACCACAGCACGTAAACGGAGAGTAAATGGGGAGGGGGGAAATGAATATTAAATATAAATAAATAATCTCATGCTCCCCATCAACCCTCTCTTCCTCATTTTTCATCTTTTTTTTATTCTTTCAAGGTGGATGCTTGGTACCTGCAGCAGTTTCAGTCCTAGCAGGAAAGAAATGAAAAAGGACTTTTCTTCAGCCACACAATAGCCTATTGTGCTCTCAAGACAGCGAGATACTGCAGTGGGAGACAGATATTCCTATTTTCCACGAGTTGTTACTATGGCCATTTATTCCCGGTGCTAGGCTACAGAGCATGGAAAAATAGGCTCAGCATTTATAAAACATTTTTTAAAAACCCTAAATTGCTATGCTGGTCTCCCAAAGTTGAGGTAGTTTAACTGCCCTGTAGCGTGATAGTCCCTCAGGAACAGACTTGGCGCTTGGAATATCCTCCCGCCGCTTCGGATGGAGGCTGGCACAAGCTTCTTCGTGGCTCCGCAGCCACCTGTTCAGTACAGCAACCTCCTGACACCATCAGGAGCTGCTTGTCGAAATGGCGTGTCCCTGTGTCACCTTTGACCCGTAGCTGTGTCACGCTCCGCCAATCCCTACAGGTGACACCGGAGCCCAACGTTGCTGATCTGAGGCAGGAAGCGTATCTTACCCTTCAACTCAAAAACTGACATTTATATTCAGGTAGACGCCATCACACGGTCCGGCGTGCCCTTGCACTGCGTCACGTGCAGCTTATTAAAATGAGTTATGGGGACAAAACTCCAGTGTGTTTAAACACAAGCTTTAAGGAGTAGTTCTTTGTATTTCTTGTATAGCCCTGAAACCGTTTAACACCCTAATAAAGGCTTTTCATACTCCTCTATGCTTTAAAGAGAGTTTAAAGGTGTTTACATACGGTAGTACAGCCTTTAGGGGTACCGTAGCATTTGTTTCCTCTCCCCACCGAGCGGCCCTTTGTCTGGTAAGGAATTGCCACTATCAGCTCACTGCTTCCAGGTTTTTTTACCAGGGGAAAACACAGCGATTCACAGTTTGGTTGTTAACATTGCACCTTTTAAAAATCCGAATATAATCAGGTACTCAAACAGCCATGCCTTTCTATTACAAGTATTAAAAAAAAAAAAAAAAAAAAAAAAAAAGAAAAATTAATAGATGATAAAGATGGGAACTGAAGTTGCAACAAGAAAAGTATGTTATACATCATTTCACGGACAAGGAATAAAACCAGAAACATCTTCGCAACACACATGAGGCTATTCAGTGCCCTGCGCTAAGGACGTTATTCTCAACTCTAAGACATCCCAGGGGTCACCACCAGCTAAGCCCGAACTGATACTGGAATGCAAGAGCCTAGTTCAAAGGCAAAAGTCAGCTGGAATCTTTCAGTGCTTACCCCTGTCAAATTTCTAGCACAAAATCTGGAAGAACTGAAGACTACAAATCTATGATAAAGTGTTCTAGAAGCACCATAGTGGCTTTAGTAAGTTATCAGGAAAAAAAAGCGTCTGTGGATTCCAAGAGGTGATCTCTACAAAAGGAAATATCAAAAAGGAAGGAAAAAGAGAAAAACATGGGCAGAAAGGAATCAAGAATAGATGTGCAGTTGGTGCAATGTCAGCAAAGCTCTAAGAGGTATGTACCACTAAGGATGCTCCCCAAAATTGTCACAGTATACTGGAGTACAAAAAGATCCAGTGGTTCGAAGGTTTTACATGAAAAAAAATGCATACGTACAGAAAAACATTGTACAGAGGACCTTACCCGATCTCCTTCTATAGCAATCAGCTCTCCCCGGGGTTCCAAACCGGCTTTAATATCAGAATTGAAAACAAAACAGGTAACAGGAATTAGTCAAAGCACAGCAAATGTGACAGAGGGCAGGGACACAGCTTACAGTAAATGCTCTCTTTTATTAGTTAATTCATCAAAACATTTCAGTTGTCCCTGGGAGATGTGACTCGGAGCAGCAATACAGTCATTTGTCTACTGTAACATTTCCATAGGAGTTGCCGTGACAGACTTGGGGCACAGGACTATTGCTTGGTGTCTTCAAGCCGCGTGGAAACGGACTGTGTTCTGAAGAGCAGGAGTGACAGAATTGCTTGTAGCCACCTCCTCCTTACTCTGCTTTGAGCACCACACAAGAAAACGCAAAATTTCTTCAGGAAAGAAAGTGACCTTGTAGTATTATGTACTGAGAATTCATAATCCCTGAATGCCAGTCTAACAGCAGAACCATTACAGTAGGTTTGGTTACTATGGGGTTGATGATAATTATTTGATGAGGTTTGTTTAATAGTACATTTGGTACACGTTTAGACATGAGAATTTTTTGATGTTTTGATAGATTTTGTATAGAAATAGTTTTAATGAAGTACCCAAAGCTTCAGAAAATAAATATTTCGATGAATATAAGATCTGATTAAGACACGTATAATGAGAGAGGTATAAGAAAATGCAGTTAAAATATATAAATTTTAAGTGCAAAAAGAAACACCATTATTTCTAAAGAATTCAAATGTTTTTTTCTCACAACCAGCTCGCTCTCTCTCTAATAAAGCTAAAATACCAGCCTTTACATAGGCAGTGCCACTATTCAGCTGGTAGGCAAGATACATCTATTGCACTAGAGGTACATAGCTAAGAATGCATAATAGTTTATTTTTAAACTTATTTACAAAAAGATATTGCACCAATCCATTGTCCTTTTTCAGTTTAACATGTTAAGGAAAAGCCTATTATTTACAAAGTTAAAAACAGAAGTGCAAAAGTAGACTGAAAGAAACCAGAAAGAATAAAGTTTATTTAAATTGCTAAGTACAGTTTATTACCTGACTATAGCCCACATCCAGTATGATCCAAAATAGTTTGTATCATATATATCTATAATTTCAGGAATCCTTGCATGTCTCTGTAGGTACAACCCTTTCCTTTTACACTAATCACCAGAAGGTCTACATAAGATGCAAAGGCTAATCATAGCTTAACTTAATAGCTTTATTTCTCCAGGAAAGTGACGCTCCTTTAGGTAAACTGAAAAAGCTACAGAGTATTATACACCTATTTGAAACGTAGTGATAAATCAGGCATGATGGTTTTCGTTCTTCCTAAAAACCATGAGGGAAAGTTTGTTGATGTTTCAGAACTGATTATTCTAAAGACACTGCCAGTCCGAATTGCATTAGCGCAGCGCGTGGTCCCGTCTCGGTCTATCTGCCACTGGGACTCTCATGATGCATTTCTGGGGTGTAGGTGAGTAGAACAATCATGACCCAGAGATGAAGCAATGCCTGAGAAAAGAAAAGAAAGAATTAACTTCTCAGCACTGACAACCACCTTTCAGAGCAGCTGTAAATATGAGAGCTCTCAATGAGAGCTAGTAACACCTAGTTGTGTAAAAATATTTTGATTAAATATTTTTCATATTATTCAGATACTCCTGAAAAAAAAGAATTCCTATTTGCAAAATGAAATGCTGAGTCAGATTCCAAAGAAGCTATTTGCAGAAAACCGAAGATTTTACACAAACAGCAGAACTAAATCTGTAGGAAACCAGGCTGCTTTATACCCTCTGGCTTCGCTTTCCCTCCGTGCCGCAGTAACTCCAGCTGTTCTCTCTGATATCCATCTCCCAGCCAGAACTGTGTGATCTGCCTCGAGTGACTGGTAAGTCACTACTCCTGTACCAAGGGGTTGACACCAGACTGTAAAACATCTGAGTTCTGCTTTCCTTACCACAGGCACCGATTTGAGGCACTTTTATGAACTTTTTAGGAATCCTAATTCTCATTTGAATTTGGCTGAAGCTATCCAATTAGAATAGAAGTTGCTGAGGGTGCAACAAGGGAGATAACTGACAGAATACACAAACCACATTTCCCTAAAAAAAATAATATTCAAGTTACAATAGTTATAGTGAAGGTTCAGGCTGAAAAAGGGTAATTGCCACTGACTGCCCGATATACAGCTCCTATGCAACCATCATCGAGTTTCACTGCAGCTTAGGTGGTAGAAGTCTTCAGTGTTTGGTTACACAGCATTTTATTCATATATTGAAAAATCTAAGTCACGAACAGGAAGAAAGACAGAGCTTAGGAATTAAATATCCCCGTTCCTTCCGGAACCTAATAGGCTGGAAGAAGCAATTGCAGGGGCAAACCACCATTTCCTTTATTCACCTGTGTTTGTCTGCTTTATATCCTGAAACAGTGACAGCTGTTCCTGGAAACTCTGTTCAGAAGAATCATTTTGCCTTCTCAAGGAACACTTTTTTTTTTTTTTTTTTTTTTCATTTCTAAGACTCAAAGGCTCAACCAGTGGAATATTTTCAAGCGAGGAGACTGCAAACCTGCCCTACCACAGGTCACTTAAACTGACAGACATCTGCCCTCCAGTGGAAAACGGAGGAAATTAATTTTTATCAATTGCAAGCCTTGATAATCTCATCTGGTATGGACGAGCAACTTTCTGCTGTTTAAGTCTAGCAAGAAAAACCTTTCTTGCTACTTTTTCAGCTACTAGAGAAGTGTGGTTATTAGTCACTGAATGAAAAGCGAAGTGCCAAATATTAAAAAAAGCTATAACGTCATTTCCTAAATGCAGTTGCACGCAGGTGTGGTGGGTTAACCTTGGCAACAGGTCACTATCATTCTGTATTTTAGTACTTTTACAGTCTTTTAAACGGTAGTTACAGAAACATCTTTAGGACTGCTATACTAAGAATGCCTGGGAAAAACTGAAAACTGCCAAGCAACACAACTCCAAAATGCTGTTACGTAAGTACTATTTAGTCTGCTTTACAAAAAAATACATCGAGTTGAAGTTAATTATATAGCCTTCTGAACATCAAACATCTTGCAATTTAAGTAGCATTCTATAAACTGGCTATAGAAATGTTGCATTAAATGTCTTACTTTAAAGAAAGCTTACTCACCATGTAAATGATTACGAAGACTCTTGCTATGGGATAGCGCCTTAGAAAGATTCCCAGCCGAATGCTGCGCACAAGAGAAAACCAAAATGCACGAGTTAGCACTGAGCAATAAATTCCTGTCATTCCAATCACCACAAACTCATAAACATCAGCTGATTAGTTATACACATGGCTGTGTTTCTGACTGAATTCTACTTCATGTACTCAAGACAGCAAATGAAGTGAGAAAATTCAGAATTCAAACCATAAAACATATTCTCCTAAGTTTTTCCATTACATCCTAGACGCAGAGTTTGTGAAAAAGAGCTAAGACTCAAGAGTTGTACAGGTATTTTAAAACTCACAAATACGCTATATAGTTGTCAAATTTCGTTACTTGAGCAGCTGTCATTAATCTTTCAAAAAGATTTAAGCAACTAATACTTTGGATTCCCTTGAAAAAACTGAAAGATCACTACCATTCTTATATTTCATTAGTTTACTAGGTTTTCCAAGTTTACTGCTACAGTGCTACAAAGCATACTGCACTTGATGTGTGCTCAGTAACATCTGTTAAAAAACCCCACGTGCGTACTGAAGTGAGCATGATACTGCCAAGTGAAGTTTAGTATTAAAACATCACATATAATAGGTTCCCAATCACGGAAATCCTGATATTCTTTCACAATGGAACTGAAGTACCATGGAATCATAAAGGACTTTCTATGAAGGTATCTTGCTTTTGAAGCACTAATATGTACTACCCAATTTTGTTTTCTATTGGTATTTGATTCAAGTTTTGGAACGCATCTTTGTTGTCAATATTGACAATTAACCTAACTGCTCAGAAAAGGGATCAAAGCAAGCCTTTTGCTGGATCCAGAATGACTTTTGTTTACTAATTCCTTGAACAGATTATCTTTCAAGGTAAACAGCTGCCCTGGGTCAGAACCGAGAAGCTTTGTCTTCATGACGATGCCTAAACAGGACTAAAAGAATACATACGATATTCCCCCACTAATCCACTCTTACAGTGTTTATCACAGACACAGTCAAAACCTCTGAAAGCAAAAAAGTTAGAAGGTGGTAATGATAAAGGTTAGGGGGTTTTGTACACAGTTTAGTCATTCTCTTGTGTCCAAATCTACAAAAGTGTTGTTTAAATAATTGACTATAATTTGCAAAAGCCCAAAGGGTATTAATAGCATAGGAAAGCACAAGTCAACTAGGTGAATATTTGGTAATTTATACTGTACTTTAGCTTTATTATTTTTTTACTTTTATCTTCATAGAACCAATTCAAAACAGAAGGTGTGCCACCTGAAACTGCAAAAGGATTCCAGCAGTTACAAAACGCATTCCCTTAGGACACTCTTACCTAAACTGATCTATACTACTGGCAGCTTTGCGAACTCTCCCATACATTCCTGCCATATTAGTATCCATGTCACTGAACAGGACAGGAACATTACGCATACGAGCACCTATTTGAAGGGACAAAAGCAAAAAACCTCATTAGTGTAAAATCAGCTAAGTAGTAGTTTAAATAAAACAATTTGTAGTGTGTAACAAAGATAAAAACAATATAAAAATAGTGATTAATCTGATTTAGTGCCGTTTTGCTGGGGGCAGAGGAGTGTGTTTTGAGGCTAAGAGTCTTGATAACCTTACAATCAAGTCAAATGTTTCTTCAATTTAGTATATTTTTAAAATTTATTTTGGTTTACTAGATGGACATCTTGATAGTCAATTCTATCATATAATAATAATTCTATTATTAGGTGTATAAAATGATGGATTTGATACTGCCACAGTTAAAACTTTGATAGCATTTCTGATACTAATGCGTATATTCCAAAAGTTTCTACTTTACAGTAGAAACTGTAAACTTTTCAGTTTTACTATGTATCAACTAAAAAAAAAAGATTCTCAGATAACGTTACCTTTGTGCTACTAAACTTAAGCTTACTGAAGTTACTTAAAAACAAGCCAAAAGAAAATCTATTTCAAATTTGCTAGTTCTCCTGACTTATTTCTTTAAAAGTCTTTCATTAGCAGAGAAACAAGAGTCTGGATTGTCATTTTTCAACTCTTAGTAATTTTAAAGTTACTTTCCATATATACAAAATTACGAAGTTTGACTTTGAAACGTAGTATCTCAAAACCAGGGATCAACTGCTGAGGTTCTCCTAGAGGTACAGGATCATCGCTACACAGTACAGACAAACCAACCTCAGCAGAACCACCATATTTTAAGCTGCTTTTCAAGAAAAACAGAAAGCAAGGAGGAAATTGATTTCAATGGATCATTGATTCAGATCAACTCTCAAAAGGATGTATGCCGTTCTTGCTCACTTCCCAAACCCTTCTTACAAGGGAAGACTTCTATCCTGCTTCTGACATTCAGTTTCAAACTCAAAAGACATATTTACTTGCACCTGTGACAGGATTTGTAAATATGATTGTTCCAATAGTGCCATAGTATTGAAAATTAAAGATGAAATTGACTTTATTAAATTCACTGTAAGTCATTTATACACAAAAAGGAGCTTCTACTTAACTATTTTTTAAGATACTGGCTGCTGTTGACAAGGTCTCTGGCATAAATTGCATATTTTCAGCATTACTTTTTTTCCTTATAAACTCAGACTATCAGGTAAAGGCATTAGGAAGTACAAAAGCCTGACCTGCAGAAGGACAGAATTTTAAGTATCATATTTCCTTATTTACCTTCAGCACTGTCAATGCCTGCCATATTAATGGAAGGTCCGTTAGTACTAGTGCCTTGGATAGCCTTCAGCTGTTGCTCAAGTCGTTCCAGTTGATAGACAAGTGAGTTTTTCTCTGTGCTCAGGTTCTCTAACATGGTTTGCTTCTGTATTAGTGTTTCTGTCAGCTGATGAAGCCGATTTTCTAACTCTGTCTGACTACTACTACTTAGAGCCTTGTTTGTGAGCTGAAAAAACAAAGCAAAGAAAAAAAAAATCAGAATAAGTTCAAAGTCTGACCAACTAACATAACTACAAAACTCTAAAAATTTAAGCCCTCCAAGAACCAAGTTACTCCATCACAGGATTTTTCAGGATAATACTATCAAAATGATGACCGATGAGCGCAATAAAGAAGAAACTTGATTTGGACAGTTGCTAAAACAAGATTTTATATGACACAAGAAACTCTGTGTAAAAATGTATTCCTATGTTTTCCACCTTTAATCAGATGAACATTTCTGTATAATCATAAGTTTGATCACAAAAATCAACGCTACGCCTCAGAGCTGAGTTTAAACAAGTAGGCATGACAGTAGCAAGATAATCCAGTCTGGCTATCATACTTGCAACTTCACAAAACAAGTGAGTATGCAAAACATTTTCAAGCAAAGAAGGAAAAACTCAGTACAAACGAGGAAAATCTGATGCCATTCTACAGGAAGGCTTGAATGAAAATGGTGAAAATGCAGGATACGTTGCAGATGAATTGAGAAGCACTGAGGCAGAAAACATGATTACACTAGCAAACAGAAACTGCACGGACAGCAAATGAAGACATGGGTCATGTCACCCAATTTGCAGAAAATATTTAAAGCAAATGGGAATCTCCAGATTGCCATACGTGCAATAGCCCATCTATTCACTAGTCTTGGACTTCAGCCACTTGCAGCATCACATACCACAAAGATGTAGCTTCAAATGATGAAAAAATAGGATCAGCAGAAACCAGGGCAGTAAGATATCAAAAACACAAATCAGATGCAATGAACCAGGGCAGATGCAGGTAATCCTGAAGCCAGTATTACCAGAAGAATCATCGGCTAACAGGCTCAAGAAATCTGTACCCCAACAAAACAGTTTACAAATCCTCTGACACTGTAATTGTACAGCTGACCATAGCTGACTCTAGACTATCAATTTCTTTACATATACTTTTCTTTATGCTACGATAATTCACACAAAATGAGGCCTATGCCTTCATGCTGCCCAAGGAGACTGTGTGGCCTGACAAGTATCAGAAGGCTCCAACAGGGATTAGGTTGATTCAAGGAAAACAGGTCAATAAACATACTGGTGGGATTTAGCAGGGACTTAAACACTAACGTCCCTAATTCAATTGCTGATGCTGAGCGAGTACAAGGGAGTGAAGAAAGCAGCCAGGCTCACATGCTGGCCCCATTGCAACTGTCCAAGACAGAACAGTGGGCTAGATGGATCACTGAGTCTGTAAGACGTTACTTATGTTCTTATGCCCAGTTAAAAGGGTCTTTGTAGAAATCATGACGACCTCATCAAGCGCCAATGACTTTATTCAGTTTTCAAAAAGAAGAATGTTGATCCAGCACCACTCCATCACATCTAGTTGGTTGATTTTCCCCCCCCCAACAAAGACAAAAGCATTATTCATATTCAATTATGAATTAGGCCACTTACTACTTTATGGTTCCCTTGTACTCCCTCCACTCAGAACTCTACTCTGTACTGAAAACAAGTACACGGTACTTAGTAGAGCCTTTATGTTGCTTTTGTACAGTTCATTCAAATTAACAGTTCTCATCACTGTTTTCATTACTGAAGGTGATAAAAGTTATTTTTTGTACAGAGTACCTGATTTCTGAGCTTCTGAATTTCTTCCTCTCTGTCTTTTATTCTGCTTTGCAAAGTATTCTTTGTTCGATACAGTTCTTCCTCCGTATAATGGAGTTCCTATAAAATGTATTACAATCACAAATAAATAAAAGATTTTATACATATATGTATTTTGAGAGACATCCTCTTATCTAGAGTTTCACAGTAGAACACAGAAAGGCAATATGCTGCAATCAAATAACTGAAATTCAATCTTGGTTAAGTCCCTGGCTAGGATGGGGAAAAAAAAAATAAAAGAGCCTATCATGAAGACACAACTCAGAAGACTTATCAAATTCTTTTGTGGAGACCGACCTAATATAAATATTAATTCAGACTTGTTTACTAAGAGTCACACAATTTCACTGGGACCATGATTTATCTTCCTTATACTCTCACCACTTATTATGTTGCTACCTTGAAACGATGTCAATAATGTAACTTAACTAGGAAATACTTTGGAGGGGAATCTGTATCCCTAAAGTAAACCTGTCAATCCGAGATACCTTTTTTAAAGCGTTTAAAACCCCCCGGCATATCTATCTGTAATTCTGTATGACATAGATCTTCCTTTAAAGTTTAGGATAAATTAACATAAAAGGAGAAGGAATATTAGTAAGGGACAATTCACTGAACAGCAAATCTAACCATAAATTTTGTTATTCCCATGATTTAGTGACTGTTTTAACTCCAACTTAAAGACCTGTCGTGCTTCTCCTTTAAATTAAGATGGTCTTCAAATCACTGTATCACTTCAGCTGTCAGTTGCTACAGAAAACAGATAATCCTATTCTCCCTTCAAACCATCAGATTTACAAGAAATAACACCCCTACTTATTTTCCATCTTCAGTCTCAGAAACCTCCTGGCAACAGTTAAAGGAACTCCCAGATTGAACAGACTATAACTGTATTAAGTATCAATACACACAATTACTTTAAAAGCACACGTAAATGTGTGTCATCAAAAGGAATGCTTCAGTTTCCGTAATAACTTGTAATGCCTTTTTTTTCTTAAATTCACCTCATTTTTTCTGTATGTAGTGTTGACTTAAAATATACCTCTCAGAAGGGCAGGAGTAACAAAATACAATCTACCATCTGCTTTAGTATAATAAACATCAGCTATCCATCAAGAGCAGACCTCGACTTCTGCCTTTTAATTAGTTCAAGCTGCTAGCGTCTCATTAAAATGTAATTTCTGGAAGGACAGATAATCCTGTAAGATAAATTGTTCCTAGCAGATACAGTGTACTCTCCTGCTCTCCTCATTATTAATTCTCTTTACATGAGCTTTTTCTTACAGAGAAATTTTTTAATAGGGTGCAAAGCGTTTGCCTGATTCTACTGAATAGTAAGTTTGTTCACGTGAAATATGAGCCTGCCTTTTTCCCTCCCTCTTTTTAGCACAGATCTGCTTAAATCAAGGGGGAGTTTGCTTAAAAGGATTAAATAATCTGACAAAATTCATTAATATATTTTTTTCAGCAATTTGTCTTAAGGAGCAGTTGGGAAGTAGCAACATTTGGATTCAGAACTGAGTAACAAGTGGATTAAAAGAAAATAATCTATGAATTGGTACTACAATAACATTGTTTTACAAGCTAAATCCGATGTAGTAATTGAGCACAGGAAGTTCCCCACAGTAACCATTTTTAGCATTTGAGTTTTTTGATATAAGTAACGGTTACAAATGTTACTATATCCCTATTGTTCGATTGTTGCCCTGCTGAATAAAATTCAAGATGATGATCAATTTTGTGCACTCCCTAGGGTCATGTTTATTCTTTAATAAAACAGTGAGATCTCTGTTTACCAGGAGTATCCAGAAGGTCCTGAACATTGCTTAGTACTGGTTGTGCTTGCTTTGTCCCAGTGACGTTCATTAAGCTTTTGGGTATTTCTTTGGAATACTAGACACACAAAAAACCCCCAAATACTGTATAAGCTACTCTCTTATCAAGCCAAATGCTTTACTGATGACACAACATGAGGCCTAAAATAAGACCTTTCAGCTTTCAAGAATTCCTTACCTGTTTTTGCCGTTCTAGTTCAGCTTCTGCCTCTTGTTTGGCCATTTTATGTGCTGCTATTTGTTCTTGTAGGTCTTGAAGCTGCTCTCTCACTGACTCAGCTTCACTTACCTGCTGAGTCTCCATATCCTGAAATGAACAGAAATGTTACCATCTCACTAACATTCACACAATACTGCAATCTGTCATAGGTGACAGTAAAACTAAGTTGTATCTGTAATATTGCTTCAAAAGAAAATGAAGGTGAGGGTGTATTCACTAAGTGGCATTTGGTCATCTTAGGAAAAATATTTTTACTAATGTAGTAACAAAATAAATGCATTTTGTGAACATGAAAAGCCTTCAATTTTTCCCTTCTACTGTCTACAGGCTAAAACTGTGTAAAGTAGGCTTCCATGCAACTGCTGGGTTGAGCCAATTACGCCATCAGACGACTTGGATTACAGTTGCTTCAAGGATTAGTAGCCTTTGCAGAAAGGGATATAGGTGATCTCTGGAGAAATCACCACGCTTGTTTGAAAAGAAATGCTTCCCTCAAAAGGGCCACACAGTAGTGAGGGAAGAGAAAAGTGGTATCTATAGTATTCCTCCCACATGACCTGAAGTGGTGAGAGAGAGCACGGAAAGAAATCTGTTATCAATAAGCACTTGCCTCACCTTGAGCAAAAGCTGGCTTATTTTAAAACTAGGTCAAATAAACGCAAGAAGCAACAGCCCTAAAGCATACAAGAAAACAGCCCTTTGTGCATGGTTAACTACAAATACATGTGTACATAATCATAGCTACCTGCAGCTCTGTTCTCATCTGTTGTATTTGTCCCATTAGTTTCTGTATTTCTTCTCTCTGAGTGTCTCGCTCATGTCTCAGTTCTTCTAGTTCCATTGTGCTTGCAGTATTGCTATCCAGGCCTTCAATACCAGAGCCTTCTTTTAAGCTGTTTATTAACTTCTCTTTAGACTGAAATAATTAAATCAATATATTAGTTATGGCAGTATTTAACAAGTGCTCAACTACAATATGCCAAAATGACTTTGCTTTAAAATTCAAATGCAGACATACAGTAAAAGAACTGCTGTATTTGTTCTTTTAGCCAAGTTAATAATGAAATGAAATTTAAAGTGAAAATACTTCTCTACTGATAGTTCTTCTGACTTCCTGTATGCCATGAGACCGCATTTACTGAAAACCCATGTTATCTGAAGAAAAGTATAGCTTTTCTCTTTAGAAGTGCCTGGAATGTCAAACACATCCTAGATAACAATTTTGACTGTCTAGATACCATAAGAGAGAAGACAGACACTAACGGAGACTAAAACCAAAACTAACCCCCTTTCAGTCCATCCTTTCTCCTGCCCACAAACCCAAATAAGAGCCAAATACAGCAATAACTCTCCTGGGAAAGAGGATGAACCGTTTTATTCAGAGTCAACCAAATGTCAGCTCGACATTGACTTCTGATCTCATGTTTCTCGTATTTATCAAGACGATTTAAAACCTGTCCTTGGATATCAGACTAAATTAATTATTCTAAACACGCACCTTTATCTTCAACGTTTTGCTAATTTTTATAAACAAGATTCAAACTGACCACTTTTGGAGTTGGTATATTTGACAATTTAAGTAGCACAGAATTCTGCACAAAATACCTAATTTTGCCATTGTTTATATAATGCTGATCCCATGCAGCCTTTCAGGATACATAAAAATATTTCCTTCGGTTTACACATAAGAATCCATTATATGCTATGCTTCGGTCTCAAGCAGAATAGAGCAATATTCTTGACTCAAGAATACTGGGTGTGGAACCAATAATAGGTTACATCTATTTATCTATCTGCCTAAGATTGGACTCTTAGATGCAGAACACACCAATGGATGTTGAACAATAAGTGCAACGGTTCACCTGGATTTTTCTTTAAGTTCAGGACCTGAACTTCCATTTCAATTAACTCAATTCAACTTAACTCAATCTGTAAACTTAAATTTACACAATGCAGACTGGTAGCTGTTCGGTATAGGTATCATTATAGATATGCCCCAAAATATATTACAAGTCACATGAAAAAAAACCCACAAATTAGATTATTTGAAGGACAACACCGTAAAAAAAGTTAAGTGTACAAATCAAGCTGAATTTCTTCACAAAACTGCTTACTTGGAGTATGCGAGTAGCCTTCTGTTTATAGTCTGTCAATTCCTGTTTTGCAGATTCTAGGTGGTTTTTAGTTACTTTGACTTGCTGCTGAAGCTCATCAGCTCTCCTCTTCTCATCTAAATACTTTCTTTCTGCTACCGTTATCCCTTCTGCCAAGTTCTGACGTTCTGCTTCCATTTTACTTAGACGAGCCGCAAACTCATTCTATTAGCAATAAAGAAACAATACTTTGTGTTTAAACACAGTCTCAACTTTAACCTAGAAAGGAAAAAATAAAGTTTAAAAGCAACTACACATGACACAACATCTCTTATCTACCACCTCCAACTTAAAGTTGCATTAGTGCCATGTGCAAAGAAATCCTGCTTGCTTAAGCAAGTGCTAAATAGTCTCAGTAAAAATATACATTTCTTTCCCCCACCAGAAATAGTGAGGGAATAATAATCTTCCTATTATTTACATCTGGTAAACAAAAAGCAAGCTTTCCCCTCAAAAATTTTTATCAAATGTAGCCTGCCATATTTTGATGTAAAAAACCCCAAACCAGACTCTGATAAAGATTTTCAAAGATGCTACTACACATAACAAAGGCTAAGCCAAGTGCGGAAAGCAGTCTCTAGCAATGATGTACTCACATATTTACCACACAAGTTATGTCCAGCTCAATGTTCTTAAGTTTATATATTCAAATTGTGTAACAATCTGTTGTGTAACAACATAGTACGGAAAATTAAATTGATCACTAATTTAGTTTTAAAACATGTTTTAAACACTAAAGTTAGCATGAAAAAAACCTAAAAATTATCAGCATTAATCCTCAAAAACTTTTAATCATGAAGCTTTCAAAATAACACATAAAAGGTAAATTAGCATCACGAGGATGCAGCAGACAGCACATCCTCCCAAGCACTTAGTACCCTGAACGGCAACTGAAGTCAAGGGGGAGAGAGGGCACTTGGAACCTCACAGATTTAATCTCAAAAGCAGAGTCTGAAACTCTTCCTTACTATTCATGTCTAACCTGCATTTGTTTGTAACTTTCTTGCTCTCGCTTGAGTGCGGAGTCTGCATCTCGCAGCCTCTCTTGAAGAGTTTGAAGGGCTTGATTTTGCAAACTGCTCCCTTCACTGTGGTCTTGTATTATCCTGAAAGAGCGATATACATATTAATTGAAAAAGAAGAAATCTAGTGTGATTTTCATGTAGTAATAGGACTACCTGGTTTTCAGACCAGCTTTGCAAATTTACCCAGTAAACTACTAAATATGGTGTGAGGGCTGGAGTTAATGACTCACACATCTCCTCCCCGACCTATATTCTGGAGCATCCAATCGCCGATTCATATCCCAGCACTCAGGTAAGTCAGAAAAGTCTTCATATTTGTGAACAAGCAAATGCATTTTTCAAGACAAAAACATTTTTCTTGAGATCTTCAGCTTCAGGCTTCTGACACAAACATACATACTTTATACAAAATGGATTTCAATAATGAGGTGACAATTGCCCCTATTTTTGCCCTCTTCCCGCTGCCAGCTACGATATAGTGGGCTGAGAGCAAACTTTAATCCTCATATTTCAAATCTTGATACAATCCCTTTCACCATCAATTTATTCATTTTTATTCTTAAAGTGACTAAATTATCTACCTTGAATTTTCCAACTTATTACTATTTGCAGAATTCTGAAGTATGAAATTATGAAGTACCGTGATTTTTCACTCTGCAACGCTTCCAAAGCTTCTTTCCGAGCACTTAAGAGTTGATCGGCTTCTTGCAGCCGTACTTTCAGCACAGCTAGCTGTGAATCCTTGGCACCAACAGCTTCTGTCAGATCATCAACTCGAGCTCGAAGCTCCCTAACCATCCTGTCGCTCTTTGAATGGTCGACATTCCACTTCTCAACCCTTTCCCGGGATTTGTTCAATTCTACAAAATAAGAAGTTTCTTTGAAGTTTATAAACGCAGGTATCGCAAGGCCTTGTAAATGGTCAGGATGCACACATCACATTCCTTAAAGAAAGGAATTAAATACAACGAAGTTGAAGTAACACTGAAACTTTACGAGCTACCAAGAAGTAACAAATGCCAGACTGGCTGCAAAGCACGACCCATAAAATTGTGCAGGTGATTTCAAAACAGGCATTTCATTCTGTGTCACGCTGCAGTTGACAAATTTTACCTGTCCCACCCCTTGCAATGATCTACTGTCGAATACCCCGGTGCAAACAAGCCTCTGGAAACCTCTGCATAAAGCACCTAGTTCAACACAACGTGACAATAAGCTCAACCTAAAAAACAGTAGAAAAACACATCAGTGTTCAAATAATGCCCAAAAACTTACAGAGGCTTCTGTTTTTAATCAAACATCACATATTAAACTCCAATGGAAATTACAATTCTCTAGCTCATCTAATTACTTTGAAAAAAAAATGTGGTCCCTCAGTTGTATGCCTAACAGCAGGAGTGTGCTCAAGGTTTTATCACTGAAGTGTTTAATTTATACTCACATTTTTTATATTTGTTACTTCATTTGGCTTTGAAAAAGCTAGTCATACAAAATTCATACAAAACCACTAAATATTCTGTTTTTACTGTTAGTTTCTAGACATCAGAGATTATAGCCTACAGCCAGAAAGCAGTCAGACTTCGAAGTATTTAAAGGAATTTATTAATTTAAAAATAAGTATTTTGCAATAGCCATTAAAATGCAGGAAAAGTATTTTAATACTGATAAGATTTTCCAACGCTGTTTTAATATGATGTAAGTTTTGGAACTAACTTGATCGCATCATTTTAATCAACATTTGTGTTATCTTTGTAGTTGAACAAGCCTTTTAGTTTTTTTTCCAGCTCATTATTCTGAAACCAAGAATCATTTTGCTTGGTAAATCATACATGGAAATTTAACTACAAAGATTTTATTATGAATAGAAACCACTAACATAGAAATAGCATTGTTTTCTAGTTCACTAGCATTTTAACAATACGTTACAGTTGAGCTTCCAAACCACAGTACCTTCTTGTGTTTCTTTGGACCTCTGAATTAATGAAGCCATTTCTTGATTTAAAGATTGAACTTCATTCCGCAGCAGCTGATTCTCCAGACGAAGATTGGATAGCTCATGTGATTTGCAATCATCATTAGCTGAAAGGCTGGGATTAGTTACTGGACTTAGCGATGTATCCTTCACACCGTCACCTTGTGTTCCCAGTCCAGAATCTGAACTGTCTGGAGTTTCTGTACAGAGAGATGCAAGTTAAAACTAATATATGCATTTGTAAGTTGCCTTGATGTAAACAGCAATTCCGTGTTCTGCATCAGTGGTTAAATGAATAAATAAATAACAACAGCTTATTGAAATGGAATATGGAGCTGCTTCTCCCAAGGGACTTGCACAAAATAGGACTATTATATAGTATACATGCATCATGCAGCATTTTTGTTAATCCTGCAAGACAAGATGTGGAAGTTATAAAATTTCTTATTACATTAGTGTCAAATTCACAATTTTCAAAACATGAATATTTTTTTATGACTATGTTGCCCAGAGATGTCTTCAGAAGATGAGACAGTAAGAGAAGAGATTAAATATACATAGTAACTAAGGGAATTTTCGGTACAAGTTCATTCTAGTTTTCCATTAAGATTTTGATTTCGAGGATGTAAATTTTATTTTAAAAAAATCTCTTCAGGTGGCTATACTTATTTTGATATCAAACCTAAACATGTAACTCAGCCACATAGCTACATATTTTAGTTATCTTTATGTAAAAAAGCCTTTTAAGAATAATTTCAGTCAAAACATCATCTTACTGATAATTCTGTATTAATAATTCTCTCAAAATATTTTTTCAAAAGCACTTGAGAAATCAAGCTGCAGTGATCTGAAGCAGGAGCATGATCTTTCCTTTCTCTAAAGAAAAAATATAAAATAGATATACTCTGTCAAACTGTTAAAAGCTTTCTGCCAATACAAACTCAAATTCTGTAAATTATAGAAACCAAAATACAGTTTTTATTTTTCTTTTTTAAAATCTTAGAACCTCGGTGAGAACAGTAAGGGAACTCCTAGCAGTATTCTGAACTTGCAGGGAAGGAGGAACCAACAGCCTTTCCCCATCATACACAAACACGGACAGCGTCCTGGATTGATCCTGTGAAATTGATACATCCACTGTAACAGATTTCAGCGGGCAGATAGCTGGAAGCTTTGCAGCAGTGTTAACATAAAACAACATAGCACGCAATAAGCAAACAAGCAGGCAATCCACAGACATTACTTCTGAATTTACTGTCCCAGATGAGTAACTGCTGAAAATCCAGGGGGACCAACTGCAACTAATTGCAAGCAAGACTGCAGTTTAGCTGTTGCAAGGTTCTTTACTCCACCTTGTGATCACCAACCAACCTGGCTCCACCTTCCTTGTTACCACTGCGACAGCCCCTATCACCCTGAGCCCAGGGAGCTGGGGCAGACTATTAATTCTGAACAACATCACACCGGCAAGTAGTAGCAGCAACAAGATTTCTTCCACATTTTCTCAAACCCCTTTCCTATTTAAGCGGTTCTAAGAAGTGCCGTTTCCTTCCTTTTGATTCACTTACACAATTTCCAAATTAACAGACAATTTATCCTCAATCTGTCGTCTGGAAAAATCAATATATAAATGAAGCTAACAAAGTGAGAAATTAGCCATTTATAACACATATTACATTATACCCATGGCAATGTACAAAGAATAACGTTAATTTTTTTTGTCTACAGCTAATGTATCATAAGCTACTTCAACAGATGCTATACAGAACATTTAAATCACACAGACATATCTATACAATCAACTTGGAAACTAGCGTGCTCAAACTCTATGTTGTAATTGCGTGCTTCCTCATCTGGCAGCTCCACAATGTAAACGCCTCTCAAAAATCTGCAGAAGAAAATTCAACAGACCACACTGAGCAAAACAACTATGTTTCTCAAGCACCAATCAGCAAGGCGACATAGCCAGGTCTAACATATTTGAATGATTACTAGGAGTACTAGTAAACCTTATTGAAAAGTTACAGACCCAGAAATACAAAAATATTCACATCTTTGGAAACAATCATTTTTATGTCTAAAACTTTTCAGCATACTTAATGCAGTAAGTAAAAAACTGGCATTTATGATGCTTTACACACTCAAAGTTCTGAACAAATAATGAAGTACTCTAACAACATTATTTGGAAATAACATAATCATTTGCTTCAACTTTAGAGAATAAATGGCAGCAGTCTGTAGCACACAGCAACAGCAAGGAGTGAGTATGGATTGGACAGCCTGATAGAGAACACAAGCTCCTGACACTTCCCAGACACACTGTCCTTTGCATTGACTTGAGAATAGCCCCAACTTTTGACCATCTGGCCTGGAGGTTCTTTCAGGCGACCGGATTTAGACTGCAGTAATGACCTACTTCTGTCAAACCCAAAGGCTTTATCTATCCAGCTCTCTCACGCCTGTAGCTCTACAACAGCCTGTCTTCACACACAAACTCCCACTTTGCAGGACAAGCAGGTTTGACAGCATACCCCTCTTCCATGGTGGAACAGAGAAAACCTCACATCACCTCAGCCGGTGCGCTAGACAACAGCCAACACCAGCTACCAGCCGGTGAAAGTCACTCACTCTCCTATGTGGCAACAACAGGTAACGGCCCCTGAGTGATCAAACAAATGCAGCTGTGCCTGTGCTTCCAAGCTAGGATGTACGGGGGCTGATGCAAGGTTAGGTCATAGCTCATCAAAGTCAAGATGAGCAGCAGCAATGAGGTAGATCAAGAACATAAAAGATTTAGCTATTAATTACACAGCCTGTCAAATTAGCATGGTATCTAAGTGATGAAAAAATGTTAAAGACCCTGCTGTACTCCACACATTTGACATACTACTACCACTAAATGTTTCATGAAGTGACAGTAAATCCATTACCTAGCCTTACCCTAGACACACTTGAGTTTTAAATATCTCTAGGTTCAATACTAGTTAACTACCATTGCCTTGGCTCCTGATGGAATTATCTTCAGTAGTTTTTGCACTCTGTGTACTTGTAGACACAGAACTAATGCTTGAAGTCCGAGAGTGATTTTGAAGAACAGGTGCCTTGCTCTTCTCTTTTTTAGACTCCATCCTTCCATTAGGCTCTTTCTCTGAACTGTTGAGAAAATCAAAGAGCAACTCATCATCAGGTTCCGACTTTTTTCTTCTGACAAAATGTGAGGCAGCTCTGGGTGTGGAAACACCTTCTACTGGAGAAGCGACGTCTGAAGATGTCCTACGTGCTGGTTTAACATTTGCTGTTCCTGCTAGGATTGTGGCCTTCTGATGTTTAATATTTTCAGCTGCTGAGGAGATGTAGGCTGCTTTGGATGATGTCTGATACTTGAGTTCTCCAGTACTCTGACGCAATTCAGAATATTCATTAGTAGAGTCCAAATTCTTATGATCATAAGCTGCACTGCTTGCTGTGTCTTTTTTGCTCAGAGCCGATGCAGCTCCTTGATCAACTCTGTTGAGTAGATCCTCTGCCTTTCCAGCGAGATCAGCAAGCCAAGACATGATGGATGCCTGTTGACAAACTCTAAAAAATTAAAATTTCAGGACCATATGCTGCAAAAGACATAGAATGATTACAAATCAGACTGGTGTTGGTAAGGCAAGATGTATGGGTTACCTAAACAACTGTTGTGTTAATCTATCAGTGCTGTAATTATTTTGATACTTTTCTACTGCTCACTTGGTATTTCACTGTTTTGGTAACTGATGAAAACAAACCAAATCAGTTTCTGCAGAAAATAGACATAACTAAAGCTTAGCTATCAGACTGGTATATCTGTTTCTGGCATCAGCACCTGCTACAGAACATCCAACCTGACAGCCAATCTGGAACAGTAACAGAAAATAAAGTTTACCTGCACCTGACAAAACCAAACTCATAGAAGTGGCCAGATGATTATTACAGCAATTGATAACGACACAGCCTCAGATTTTGGCCTACAGATTCATAATCTGGGTCAGATGAACTTCTGCCCTGCAAACTTTGCAGCCCTTCGTGACACCAACACGGGGGGCAGGAGCAGGCCTTCACTTCCACCCAGGGCCTGCGAGACCACACAGGTGACGTGTCACACCCCACCTCCTAGGAAGGGCCCCTTCATCCCAGGAGAAGCTTGTGGAGGGTCCCTTGGCCCAGCACACCCACAGGCGAGGCCTGGCGATGCTCAGGGTGGCCTCAGTCCTCCCACACCTCGCCCTCCGAGACCACACAGGTGACGTGTCACACCCCAGCTCCTAGGAAGGGCCCCTTCACCCCAGGAGAAGCTTGTGGAGGGTCCCTTGGCCCAACACACCCACAGGCGAGGCCTGGCGATGCTCAGGGTGGCCTCAGCCCTCCCACCCCTCGCCCTCCGTCCCTCCCTCAGCACGGCTGCCTGTCCCTCAGCCCTACCCGGCGGCCCTCAGGAGCGGCAGAGGCCTCAGTACAGCCCGGGCCTCACCTCCTGCCAGCGGGGAGACCCCCTGACCGAGGAGGGGAGAGTCGTGAGGGGGCGAAAGTCACTGCGAAGCCCCGACCTGAGCTCGGCGGCGCTACCCCATCTTCCGGCAGACGTGGCCGCGCTTCCGGGACGTGACGCGCAGGCGCGGGGGGACGTGTGACGTAGCACGTCGAATCAAGCCCCGCCCCTCCCACCGGGACGCGAGGCGTGGCCGTACGGTGGGAGGGGCGGGGCGGAAATGGCGGCCTCTGAGGAGAGTGGCGCCTGGTGATTCCTGCACTTCTGCCTTGGGATGGCAGGAGGAGCTGCAGCCCCGCAGGGAGAGAGGGCGAGGAAGGTCTTCGGGGTGGCTGTTAGAAACAGGCAAGCGCGACGGTCTCCGTCTTTGCTGGCATCGAAGGCTGGTGGTGTGTAAAATGGCGGCTTGGCCTGACGGAACCTTTCTGGGCAGAGGCAGGTTTGGGCCCCTCACAACAAAAAAAAGGTATTGAGGTGGTAGAGTGTGTCCAGAGAAGGGCAACGAAGCTGGTGAGGGGTCTGGAGCACAATTCTTATGAGGAGCAGCTGAGGGAGATGGGGTTGTTCAGCCTGGAGAAAAGGAGGCTGAGGGGAGACCTTATCGCTCTCTACAGCTACGTGAAAGGAGGGTGTAACTGGGGGGGGGTCGGTCTCTTCTCCCGAGTAACAGGCGATAGGACAAGAAGAAATGGCCTCAAGTTGCGCCAGGGGAGGTTTAGGTTGGATATTAGGAAAAATTTCTTCACCAAAAGGGTTATCAAACATTGGAACAGGCTGCCCAGGGAAAGTGGAATCGCCATCCCTGGAGGTATTTAAAAGACAGGTAGATCTGGTGCCTATGGACGTAGTTTAGTGGTGGTTTTGTCATCGTGTTATGTTGATGGCTGGACTCAATGATCTTAAAGGTCCCTTACAACCTAGACAATGCAATGATTTTCTGATTCTAAATGGCAGGTGAGCCATTTGGGGTACCCCTGGCTCGCTCCAGACCCAGGAAGCCCTTCTTGTCTCCATTGCCTGGGTTGGGATGTCAGACCACCATACAGGCCCACTGGAAAAAACCACCTCGGCCTTGATACTGCCAATAAATGACAGGAATTTCAACTAGAAGAAACTAAATGGGGCACTTAAGTTCTGTTCTCCACAGCTTGGGGAAGATGTGAAGGGAATGACCTGCTGATCCTCAAGGGTAACTGTAAGATATCAAGGAACATGGGTATAAACATCTATGATATAAGCACCCACCCCCCAAGCAAATGCAAATAACTAATGGCATCCTTTTAACCTGGATTCACAAAACTTTTATCAGAACCTTTAATGTCTAGGCTCACACTCATCCTGTTGCAAAAATCCTTCCCATACGTTTGTCCTGTATGATAACACTAATACCACCTTGTTTCTGCTGAAAATACTTGAATGGTGCTGTGCAAGCAAAGGTGACTCTTACTTAGGTAACAGGTAAATATTACTGAGGTTGTCTTTACTTCTTTTTCAGATTAAGATCATGAGTAGTCTTAGAAGAGACATTAATTGAGGTTAACATAAGGGCTTAGGGACTCCTTTATAGCAGAATATCCTGAGACTGGTAAATAAATAATTTAAAGCCCCGATTTTTTCAGTCTTAGGTTTCCATTCCACAAAAGCACTCACGATTTTCTGAGGCCATTTCCTTTTTCGAAGCCCTACGATTTAGAGGTTTGTATGACAAAAGAAGGGCACTTGCCCCCACTGAAACCAAGCAGCTTGGCATAAAGAACGTGCTCAGCAGTCTTTTTGGATAGATTTGCACTATTGGGCAAGTTCTGCCTCCACCCAAAGAAGAAAAAAAAGTCTTTAAAAATTACTTTTGTTAAGTGAAAACTACTAACATCCTGCAAGGAATAAAATTCTGCTTCAATAGTGAGTGATACCTTTGAATATTTATTAGCATTAATTAGATAAAACGAACATTCAGGGGGAAGGAAGGATTCTAGCTTTTCTGACAGATGAACAGGAGACTTTTACTATGGCTTTGTGTGTATGGGGTTGAAGTAAACAGCAAGTAACTTTTAGCTAATTTCAGAACAGCTTTTATAGTAGGGTGAGAAGAAAAGAACAATTTTGTTGTGATGTTGTTTCATCTGTCTTGAAGTTACTGTCCTCATTAGCTGAAAGTGGAAGTAGGGCCCAGACACCTGTTTTGCATATTAAGCGCATGATGGTGAGTGAAAAACAACTTTTTGTGGAAGGCTATCTTACAACTTCAGCTATCTGAGAGGTCCTCTAAGGCAAAGGTTGGAAGGGGTAGTTTCAAGAATATGGCTCATGTCACATGCAAAAGAATAAGAATGGATTTTCTTTCACAATTGCTCCCGTCCTAAAAGCAAATGTATAATATGGCAAATTCCCTTGACAAAACGAACTTCGCATTTACTTACTGTTAACAAGTAAGTCTACTCTGACTTAGAGACAGTATTTTCAGTCATTTTCAGTCACTGTTTCAAGTCAAAACCTTTTAGTTGATGTCAGATTTATCTGTGAGATCTCAAGATGCTTCTCATATTCTTGTCCATATCCATTTTACTATTTAGACTCTCTCTCAGATGGGGTGTTTGAATGAAGACACTTGATGAGAATTGTTTAGAGGGACTCCCACGCTGTGGATGTCCCCATACTTGTGACTGCAACTTCTTTCTCATCATCTGTGACTCAGTGTCCCAAACCCTTTCAAGCTTTATGGCTGTTTTCTCTCTTCTGTAAATGCTTATTCTTAGGAAGGATAGTTATTAAAGTGTACATAATATTAGGCTAGGGGGCTTTGTTGTTCTTTCTCCCATCATCTCTCTGTTTTTTTCCTCAAACAATCTTCTATACCAACAAATTGCAACTAAACACTATTCAGATACTTTCTCCACGGAGAACTTCTACTCGTGCCTGAGGTACCAGCAAGAATGTGAATGAAGACAATGCTTACAGCTCCTGCCACTTCAGATCCTCCTCTGTTGAGGACCTCTTCTCCTTCTGAGTTTCTGATTATAATGCTGAATGCATGGTTGGTGTCTTACATCCACATTTCCCTAGAGCTCTAGACATCATCTTGTCAGATCACACCTTACAAGTATTCTCTGGATAAATTCACAAGTATGCTGAATGTTGTTATCAGGTAGCCTCCTTTGGTTCACTGAATTTCCTTACATCTTATTATGGTAATCCTTTTCCTATGGGGAACCCACAAGGCTTGGGAAGAGCTCTTATGTAGGACAAAGACTCCCAAATGTTTGTCTACAGATATGAATTATTATTGGGCCTCATTAGGACCTAAACCCAAGGAGGAGACATCAGCCCTGCTGCCTATTCAGAACATACTCACGGCACTAGTACTGGGATGAGTTAATAGAAAATCCATCCTGCCTCATGACAGATTAAGTAACACATTGGAAATAATAAACCAAATGAATTCACAGCCTTCAACTTCTACATCATGTGACTCAGCTGCTCATAATCATAATTTCAATTAATGTGAATATATCACCTTCTCAGACACTAAGGAAAAAAGAGTTCAGGACCCTACACAAGTCCAAAAATATGTAGGGTAACTCCTTTTCACATAATATTTAAAACCTAAACAACCAATGCCACCAGTGTGGGATGGGAAGCTCATCTAGACCACTCGAGTTAATCATAATATCCTAGAGCTAAAGACATTTGCGGTATGTGGCAGTATTGTTTTTAAGTGTTATAGTACCATCTGTTCAGATTTCAACAGGCAATGGCACAACTAATTTTCATGCAAACCAATAAGAAAGAGGAGGGGTTTTTTAAGAGACTGTATTAATTACAAGTTAATTCTAGTTTTATTCCACTTCTTTGGTCTTCAAAACACATTACAAATCCACTCAGTGGAAAATTCACATGTGATTGTGAATGTTTGAAGTCTTAGATCATTGAAGACCAAAGTGACATGAACAGATCTATTACCAATGTTGGAAAGAAACAAGAAGGGCCAAAGCCAATGCCCTAGGTTATCTCTGTTTTTTACAGAGGGGATACAGACAAAGCATATTTCAATGCAGAAAATACCTAATTCCATCACCGTATCTAACAAGCTTTTATCTGCATTAGTTAGAGTCTGAAAACTTTTTTAGGAAATACACCCACAGTAGAGATATATAAGCAGCAAGTGGACTTCAACACACGTTTTAACACGTCCTATTCCACTCTGCAGCTACTGCATGGTGCTTGTTTGACTGGATCATCTTACAGATGCAATCTAGTTTAGATTAATAAATGTTTGAAAATAATTGTCTTTTGTTCAATATTACATAGGCAGACTCCTAGGACCATGTATGAACTGCCCACAGCCTGAGAATTACTGGTTCTTGCAGGTGACGTAGTTACTTACCTTGAAGTAAATTCCATGGCAACCCTCTTCTGTTAATGCAAAATCTTAAAAACTGGGATCCCATATTGATAAAGGGACTGTGTGGGAGGGGAGGTAACCCAATCCGGTAACTCCTGTATAGATTTTACATTGAACTGTTGGTTTATAGAATCATTCTATAAAAGCAATCATGCTTTGTGCGTAACCTGGAAAACACATTTATTCCCTCTGAGTGCTCTGATAAAATGTAGTAACTCCATTACAATTTTTACCCATATTTAGTATCTCCCAGGATGGTGAGTAATCTTTCAATAGCCTGATCTTCAAGAAGACATAAAGTTTACATCAACACTATTGAAGTTTATTCCATTTACATTGCCACTATTCCTGATAGTCTCAAAAAATGTTTCAATTTACAAAATTAGAAAAAAAAAAATTAAGCAGAAAGTTTAATGGTTTTGACCCTGAATAATACAGAGAAATCTAGAGTAGTGGTATCTCTTTCCTTGGTGCTTCTTTGAGGTCTGTATTTTGTTTAGTCCAATAATTGATATTCTCAGGTTGCAAGGATTTGCAGGTTGGCAGGAAGGAAAGGGGAAGGAAAGAGAACTTGATGTGTGTTTCGCTGACCTATTTATAATGTCCCTTATATCTGCTGTATTGACAGCTGCTTCCAAGCATCCTGTAACTGCTAGGCTGTGGTTAGAATATTGAATTCTATCACAAGGGGAATACAGCTTCATTAACTACCACTGAAAACTTTACAGGTGCCTTTCCAGTTTACAGGTGCCCTCCCCAGAGTCCAGGCTCTGATCTGATACACTACACGGGCTGCTACATAATTCGAAAGGTTCTGGGTGCAACCATGAAAAGTAAAAGATTCCTATCTAGCT
Source organism: Fratercula arctica (assembly GCA_947846985.1). Taxonomy (NCBI): domain Eukaryota; kingdom Metazoa; phylum Chordata; class Aves; order Charadriiformes; family Alcidae; genus Fratercula; species Fratercula arctica. The sequence continues at coordinate 53,094,761 of CANTUZ010000005.1, read as the reverse complement.
GTAGATGAAAATTTAGACTATTTGTACAAAGCCTTTAAATCCCTATTCATATTCAAAGTAGAAGTGATTTTTACCAAGAATTTCCACACATTATTTATTTTCCTAATATCTCTCATTGTAAGGAGATTTAAATAACAAAGCTAGAAAATATCTGCCATACTATATCACAGCAAGATCAAATCACTTCCTCAAAATTCATAACAAGAAAACAAATGGGGCTTTAGTTTTGATTTTTTTTAATGAAAAAAGACGCAGTTTTTGCAGTTGTCAAAATTATTTCTTTTTAAAAACTACCATTTTCTACCTTGAGCAGGTTCCCAGGTTTTTCACTGTTCAGGAAGGGAAATTGGTAGGTAGCAGGGGCAAAACAGATTGTTTTCCTTGCCACACAACTTGTACTTAGAAAGTTAATGATTCTCTTTTCTAAGTATATTGAAATAGGGCTTTAGCAGTTGTTTTCTATACTAAAATGTGCTGAAGAACATAAAAATTGCAAAACATAGCAACAAAAAAAAAAGGGTTGGTCACGTCATCTTAAATCAGCCTTTTTTTGCTTATGTGTCATTATATATTATTACACAATTGGACTAAAGTCTTTGCTTTATGCGGTATATTGAAAATATACCAAATATCAAGGATTGGAAAATTACGTGATGGTCACTGGATGAGTTGCCATTTAAACTATTATTTCATTCTCAACATTCAGTATGTGGCCTCCTGCCATTCATCACTTAAATGCATCACGGAATAAAATGGCATGAACTTGCCCCATATGTTTGTATGACTGTTGTCTGTGACTTTGCAGAGAAACTGGTTACTTTAGGACACGCTAAGGTGAAAAGTTGCAGCTCTGCGTTATCTGCCTATGTCCCCACATGTACTCCCTGGTAAACGACGGTACCTAACCTCTGCCTTTAGCTGCCTTGCATGACCTCACCTACACTTCCGAGTAAGCCTACGTTCACTCAAGCTGTCCCATTACCTGTGATATGTGGTTCACACCTACAGCCTCTGAGGCAAGTGGTGTTACTATCTTCACGTTTCAGGTGGGGAACTGAGGTACAGCGAGGAGGAACTAAAAAGAAAGTCCTTTCCCACACCTGAACAGAGCAAAGCGGGTTTGGGCTGGTCAAAATGTACAAATGTTGGGGGCGGATCATGCTCAGCACTAATGAACTTTTTAGAGAATTTTAATCAGCAGCCTTCAACATACTTCTGGGTTTTGAAGGCATGTACCTTGTCCAGATGTGACTGCCCTCTCACAGCAAAAAGTCATGGCCATGATTTGAACATAATAATTCCTCTCAGTTATGTTGGTGCAGCTGTGCCAGTCAAAGCATAAATCCCTCTCTGAAAGTGGCCAGCTGCAGGTGATGAGCAAAGGTATAAGAACAGGACAGGAGACACTTCTCAGCTATGTTCTCCCTGGGATTTTGACTTAGGGATTTCCAGAGGTGGTGTCTTTGCATGAAAAGTAAGAGATTCCTATCTAGCTGTAAATGAAAAATTAGACTCTCTGTACAAAGCCTTTAGCTTGTACTCTCTGTACAAAGCCTTTTTGCCTTCAAGTATTTCTTCTTTCTTTAATAGCATTTTTCAAGGCATACAGCAGCTCAGCTAGAGAATTTGTAAACAGAGGCACAATTCTGTTTCTTTTTGCCCAAACACACACCTTTGGTTTTCCTCAATATGCCTGAATGATTTATAAACTGAAAATGATTGGAAAGCAAATCTTCCATAAACATCTAGCATGGAAACCATTAGGGTAAAATGATAGGAATTTGAGGGAGACTTTTAAAAGAGCTCCATTTTAACATGAAATGATGGAAATTCTTAATTCTAGCTAGTGGCTGTAGCTGTGGGTACATGAGTACATAAAAGGTGCAGTGGTGCGATGCAATGGACCCAGGCTGGAACATGCAGCTGACTCACGGCTCAGGTATTTGAAGTTACAGCACTGCTTATTTACCCCCAGAAAGGTTGCTCTGTTTCCACTGTTACATCCTCACTTTTACATAAAAATGAGATACCCAAAATTAGGCTGCGATTGTATTCCTTCTCCCACAGTATAAATCAACTCTATTATGTGTACACACACATTCTTTCAATCTTCCTGTTGTTACTGCTTTCCTTTTCTTTCATTACTCCTATTCTTCCTTTTCCTGTAATAAATCATGATGAAACTTTCCCTGTGGTGTCCTCACTGTGTTATTTCCTTTCTCCTTACTGTCTTATTTTCTTTCTCTCTGACAGACCTGGCATATTATTCTTCTAATGAGAAACAAAGCCAGCCCTCCAGACGCTGACAAAATTATCAAAGTTAGGAGATCAAAAGTGCCTAGTGACGTTTAAAAAATAGCAAGTTTGAGAATACAAAGTCTGGAGAGTAAAATGCTGTTTGAGCATTTGGGGGTTTAATTGCATTCAGCCATATGCCTTTCTTCATGCATTTTCATGCATTTTTTGTTGAAAAGGACTCAAGATACTAAAGAGTAGTTCTCTAAAAAGGTAGAGGTCTACATCTACCAACAGGATGCAATTTGATGTAAAGAATGAAAGACCAATGGCATTTCTCTTCTTTCTTTTTTGATACTTACAGAAGCTTGATAAGGCAAAACATTTGAGGGAAAATGTTTGCAAACAGGCATTTTTCAATAAAAAGATTTAAAGTAATTGAGCCATTTTGCTGTTCACCTCTATTATACCTGGCTCCTCTTGCTAATACTAATTTGATAAAGATGTTTCTCCTTCTTTCTCTCAGTAAAGATAGACGTTTTCCCTTTTTGGCAGTAGAACTATCGAAGACAAATTTAAAAGGTCTTATTTGTCCTGAAGGCACATAAGTTTGCATGCAGCATGTATCCAGGAGGAGTTTTTCACTAAGAAACTTCTGTCTTCTGCGTACATGCTCTCCCTCCTGCAGGTGAAAACTCAGCAGGTCCCGTGCAATATAACTGCCCAAGATCTTCCTAACTGCTCTTGGCTGAAATGGCCCATATGGGCTACGAGAAGTTTTGAAAAGGAGGGTAACAGCTATGAGCCTGACATAAAATTCAACAGGCTGCCAGCACAAAAGGCAAGCACAGCCGGCGATGTGAGTGCTGGGTGGAAGGTCTTCACTGAACCCGTTTCCTGGTTTAACTGTGAATTACTTGGATTAATCCTGGAGCTGTAAATGTGTAGATTGACTGGGCCAGCCTGAATCTAATATGGAAGACAGTGTATTTTAATGAACAGAGAGAGAAAAGAGCATTCTTTACCTGACAGTGGCAATAGGTAATTCAGCTGTTTGGAATCCGAGTGCAGATATCCACAATGATACTGCAAACGTATCACATACTTAGACATGAATTGTGTGCAGGAAAAAAATCATTATCAAGGGGATGCATGCAGTGAGGTTTAGGAAGTATGTCAGTCAGATATGAGGATTCCCACGGTTGCCTGAGATGAAGAAAAAAGACAGCACAAGTCAAGTTCAGAGAATCCTATTCTGGGTGTATGCACTTCATGATTGGCATTTGTTTTCACAGTTTTCAGTGGATATTTTATAGGTATGAAAACCCGGTGAACTAGATTTGCAATAAATAACATCATTAAGCTGGCCGTTACCTCTTCCACAATTTTTTAAATACGTTCCCCATTGCGTAGTCATCACACAGGTTGTTTGGAAGCGACTGACTGCAAGCACATGCTTGTAGTCTTTTAACCTTTAAACTTCTTCCCCTTTTCCCTCCTCCCTGCTTGTTTTCTCTGGTACACATTGTGCTTCCCTTGAATTTCCTGATCGTACTACGGGTATTTCAGGCGATCACCTCACACCTACTTTATTCTACTTGCTTTTTCCATACAATTCAATGCTTGGCTACAAAGGTAGAAAGGTGTCATCTGCAGAAAAGATGCACAAGGGGATAGGAGTCATTTTCATGTAGGATAAAAAGTGAACCCCGAACTGAGTGCATTTAGCTTTTCTCGTGAGCCTTTTCTCAGCTCTCTGTGCAAGCGAATGTTCAAGGAGGCATTTCTCGGTTTGAAGCTGATCCTGTTCTCCATGTGTATGTAGTGACCAGACTGTCTTGCACTTAAACTTTCTGGCAGACTTATTCAGATTTTCCCAGATAGAAATATAAAACCGTTATATGCAGACAGATGCTAGATCAGGATGTCTCTAAGCTCTGTCTTCGTCAACATATGTGTGTCTATATGTGTTCCTGTTCCCCTGCGTTTGACACAGGGTAGAAGTATATGCCCCAGATTCTTTGCACCAAATTTATACTACACCATAGAAGAAAATTACCAGGTGCATTTCAGTCATATCTTTACTCTGATGTTGAGTGTCTGTGCTGTGCAGGCTCCTTTTGTAATTATGCAGAAATCAGTGCCTTACTTCTGGCATGCTTTCATACCCTTGCTGCTTTATTTATTTTTTTAGAACAGAAATGGACACAAAGCCTCATAGACTAAACCTCAGCTCCTCCTTCCCAGACAGAGCTCTGTTTGGAGAATCGACCTCATAGAAATATTACATTTCCTGGAAGATTGTCATCTTTCCCCAAAAAGTCAATAGGAGAAAAGAACAGAAAATATCTAACTTCTTTTAGTCTTGGAAGAAACTGTATTTGTATGGCCAGTGCTTTAGAACCTTATCATTAAAAAATTGTTTCCTCTCTCTAATCTACAGGTTGCATTTTAACGCTGTTACTTCTTGTTCTGTTTTCTGGAAACATGAAAATATTTTCACCTTCCTCTTGCAGCAATCTGTTATGTGTCACGTTAGAGGTCTCTCCTGGATCTTTGCTTGTCTGTACGAAATTGCCCCAGGTCTTTCAATCTTTTCTCATAAGTGATCTTTGTGCAATCTCTAATTGCTCTCTTCTACACTACAGTTCATTCAGTTATTTGTTGGCGTGATATAGACAAAACTTAACTAGGAACAAATAAGTGCTGAGGAGTGCTGCAGGTACTGAGGCTCTAATCTGCAAATCTTTCCCCCAAATTGGAGCATTTATGCTAATGAATAAAATGAATGTATATAAAAATATATGTATAGTATATAGATACTCTATCTCAAGATACAGATATCTAGATTTTTCTCTCTAAAAATATATGTAACAGGAACAAATTGGTCATGTGCTCTCACTCTTCTCACCTTTATCTCCCTTCCTCTAAAAAGGGTCATCGTGTTCACTGTTTTTCTCTATCAAGACTTTCCCCTCTACTTGCCCACCTATTTCCAAGAAAAATAGAGGAACTCACTATCTTGAACACTGTCAAATGTAGTTAAATCTGTCAGAATGGTTGAAGAAAACATGTATGAAGCTGTAGGGATAAGGTGTTTCCTCACTCCCTCTCAAAATGTATGTGTATATATTCCCCTAGTGATATAAGTGAAGTAAACCTCTGAATCCCTTTTGCTCCCAGACTCACTTAATCTCAGTTTATCCCCATCATGATATGCCTGCCATTAACTCTCTTTCTTTCAGAATTAAGGTGACTTCATGTAAGTTTCTTCTGTTTTTCCTCCCAAAATAAAGATGAACGTTGTTTTTTCCTTTAATCATTTGATAGCTAAGACCACCCCCTTGTTAATCTATTAGTTTTGCTAAAATGAGAACTAAATCTTCCCTCTTTTCAGACATATGGGATAACCATGTCTGGTGTTTGCCTTTACAAGGCAGCTAGTCATGCATCATTGCTAGTCTGACAAATCTAATCTTATTGCTGGTGAAGATGTTGAAAGACCAGGCTCAGCACATCGTTTCATTTGCCATAAATCTCTCCCACTCTTTACCTTACATAATTGCTCTTTTTGTTTTTCCCTAGAATTTTTTATTTTGTTTTCCTAATAGCTATCAAGTTAGTGCAACTACAAGGAATTAGCATTCATTAAAATGTTTAAAATAGGTGAAGGAAGCTTAAAATTACACTAATATCTGCAATCTAGGACTGATGTTAAGCAATCATTTAAATTTGGATTAAGAATCCAGCATTTAATAGCACTTGTTGATATTGTAGAAGCAGTTCATTGGGGCTGGGGGCAGCTGACTGTGCTGCCTGGGTACAGAATAGCTCAGGAAAATCTTTTTAAGCCCTAAAGAGGAGATGGAAGAGAAGAAATTGTCTTTTATCTCACCTACTCAAGCATTGTGTTGGTAAATATTATGCAAACATACTCAGGGATTTATATGGCAAAGCACTTTAAAGCCTAAAATGTCCTGAAACAAGTGACTGCATGAGCAAGCCTGTAGTTGTGTGGCTGAATAAGCATCTGGGTATCCCAGTAACAGTACATTAATCAGCTCTGGATCCGACACAACTCGTGTGGTCTTTGCCCCCTGCATTCTTAAACATTGTTATTGAATCAAATAATTAAAAAATTCGCCTTTAATGAAAAAAATAATTGTCTCTCTTTTTATTTTCCAGATTCATCCACATGGGACATATTTATGGATTCATTCTATCTTTCCCTTTGAAAATGTTCAATAATGTTTGGTGACAATTTTTCCAAGAAGTACGAAACATTCTTTAAAAAATTCCCAACAGAACTGATAAAGTCTTACGGGAGTGATGTGGTTCATTAGCTGTTTTTTGATCTAATAGTCACCTGATTTGCACTCACTTACTATACCAGTGTATAACCTCTGCATCTCGCTCTCTGGTACATGCCCTAAGTGAGCTCAATTCACAATTCCAATCCATTTTTTCTCAGCTAAAAAAAGTCCTTGACTCATTTAAAAAAAAGTCTTGGTCCATTCAGATTCTGTTAAAGGAGAAATGCGTGTACAGTCCAGAATGACTTAATGTACGTTTTTATAAATATCTTTCCTGGCAGATTAAAAGCAAAACCAATGACTTTTCAGTCCAATTTTCGTCAGCTGTAAGGTTAGTGGCACGGTACCATAAATACCTGTGTTAAAACATCTCCAGAGTTCTGCCAGAAATCTGGAAAACCTCTTTTGGGGAAACCTGTGCTTTTTGGGGAAACCAGAATCACTACTGCCATGCCAGCAACGTTGGAGGTAGGAGTGAGGATCCTCTCGGAGCACTCTTAGCAAAACAGAATCGGAGCTGAACTACCCACCCTTACTGTACGGCAGCCTTGCGGTCTGTAGGACTTCCCATCCTTGGTTGGTAAAAATCTCACTGGTAAGAAAGAACCCACCTTATCTGCAGTTTTTATGTTTCACATTTGGGTTTGGGTTTTTTTTGTTCGCATTTGGTCAACACTGAGAGTTTGCTCTGAGCATCTTGGTCCTCATTTGTCGCGTGTGGCTTTGGTGGGTTGGTGGAACTGCATTCAGGAGCGTCGGAGTTTTGTTATGAGGCCTGTGGGTGACGGCTACTTTTGCTTTTTATTGCTGTCAGAGCAAGGAGCAAAAGGTTTCGTAAATGCGTCATGTTTTAACCTACTTATGTGCTTTTCTCTTTTTAAAAAGATTGTATGTATGTTTGCTTACATAGCCTTAAACTGTGTGTTTGTGTGATTGACGCAGCATTATTTCTTTCATTTCTTTTCTTCCATGCTAGCAGTGGCCGCAAGGATCCTGCTGGATTCCTGCTGCAGGAGATCTAGCCGCTTCTGTTTGAGACTCCTCACCACTGTACCTTAGCGATCTCTCTGCTGACTTCAGCCCACGTCCCCAGCAACGCCATTCATCTTTCCTTTACACAAACTTCCCTCCCAGTTGAGGAAGGCTTGCTACCTTTCTAACGCCAGCAAAGAAGTAATCGCGTTCAGTAGTAAAAGTCTGAATATTACTTGAGTGCCTTTAGTACCTGTCTGATACACTTAACCGAGACACAGGATTCCTGTAGGGCTCTTCCCATCCATTATTTTTCACAACGCAGAACATCCTGCTGCTGTTTACTGAATGTAGAATTTCGGGACAGGTTATTTGGAAATGGTATTATTAGGCTTTTTAGCAGTGACAGCTGACACAAAGTGTGCTTACCTCATGTAGCCCAGCTATGACAAATAATAGGAAAAGCACCTTTGGACTTGGATGACAGGTCAGTGATACTCTTAACTGATACCAGATAACTTTTAGGGCAGGAGGATAATACTCAAAACATAAGCATAACCCACATGGTCACTAAGGTCAGACTAAATTGAGGGGAAAGGATGGTTTAGAGCTTGTTTTTTTTCTGTTGGATAATCAACACGATGGTCTCTGTCAGTTCAAAAAGGTCATCCCTGAATCAGCCAGAATTCTAACAGCTTGCCGGTGTCAGGAGACACGCCGGGTTACCGGGGCCGCCGGCCTCTAGGGAAGTACTGATAATTAACACGTAATGACTTTTACATTTATGATCATGAGCAAAGCTGAGATGGCAATGCAAATGGCAAACTCAGAGCAACACTATGACTTTTTGCAGACGTTCAAAACCAGAGCTGGTTGGTAACAAAATGCGAACTTTGGGGTTTTTTTAACTGATAGATGGCACACAAGGGGGAACCTGGCGTGCTCCTTTCTGTCAGGTTTATCAGGTAAAGAGCACATGCCTCTGCTTTTCAAATAAGATCTCTTCTTTCTGTAATTAAAAATGGAGAAGAGTTTCTCAGGCTATATCCCGGCCGGGCTCCCGGCCCACGCGAGACGCGCTCCACGCCGGCACCCGTGCCGACACCGCCCACCGTGCACCCAGCGGACTACAACTCCCGGCGTGCTTTGCGCGCGAGCCCCCCGCCGCCCTTTGTGCGCGGGGGAGCGCCGGCCTTGCTGGGACACGTAGTGCCGACCGGGCGGGTGTCCGGCCCCGCCTTCGCCCGGCCACCATTGGCCGGGGCCGGTCTCCGCCCGCCGCGGCCCGCGGTCGCCTGGTTCTGCAGGGCGCCGTCCGCAATCACAGCGGCCGCGGCGGCGATACCTCCGCCGGCAGCGCGGTAAGGGTCGGCCGGGGCCGCGCTGTCCAGGGAGGGTTCTGTCAGAGCTGGCTTGGCGGCAGCCGGGAGGACGAGGCGGAGGCAGGGGGAGCCGTGAGGGGTGGGGGGGATAGCGTGGTGAGGGAATCCGTGAGGGGGGCGGGTGTCGTGAGAGAAGCCGTCGGGGCGGAGAGTGTCGTGAGGGAAATCGCGAGGGCGGGGGTGCCTTGAGGAGAGGCGTGAGGGGGATCCGTTATGGGGGTGTGCCGTGAGGAAAGCCGTGAGGGGGGCTGTCGTGAGGGGGTGCCGGCGGCTGAGCTCCGCTCCTCGGCGACTGAGCTGCCCGGGGGTAGCGGCGAGGGGCTCCGCCGGCTGCAGGGGCGAGGCCGGGGGGCGCCGGTTTCCCTCGCCGGCTCCGAGCGCTGCCGAGCCCCGGGCGCGCTGCCGGCCCCCTCCCCGTTTCGGGGCCCGACGTTAGTCAGCGCTGGGGCTGACACGGGAACATGTTTGGGTCGGTTTGCAGACCCCCCACCCTCGGCCTTGTGCCGCCGGGAGAGGGGTCGGTCTGCCCGCCGTTCTCGCCGCGGAGCGCCCGGCCGCATCGTCGGTGCTGCCCTTAAGGGGTTTGGCACAATTGTCCCCCCACCTCTGTCACGGGGCCCTTCTGGCTCGGGAGCTGTATTTGAGCTCGCCCTTGTGGAAGGGCTTCAGCGGGGAGAGGAGCCCAAGCGGCTCGTTCAGAGGGGCATTGCTGGCTCAGGAAAGGAGGGAGAGTGGAGGGGAGGCAGTGGCAGCAGCGCAGGTTTAGTTCCCGGATACCACATTTTTAACGGGGGAAAAGGATGGAGTCAGAATTTATGGGTTTTCTGCAAAGAGCTGATGATGCCTGAAGGGTACTGCACTGTGGCTGGTTATTTATAGCTGGTAGACAACCTTGCCATAACATGAAAGTCTGCTTGGGGTTAGCAGCACCACCAGTTCCAATTTAGGATGGGACAACACTGTGTTGGGGTCTAAATTTGGGGGTTAAAACAAAGATTGCAATGAAGATCTGAAATGCTCAGATAAACCATAGTAAAAGACGTGGAGTGTGGGAATCTTAGGCTTTCTGCATAATCACTTCTCCAGAATTTCATTCTGTCCATGCTCTAAACATTTCTATGTTTGTTGAGCAGAAATGCTAACCCTCATCTGACCTAATCCTCTACCCTGTCCTGAATTGTGCAAGGTAATAAATTTAAAGTTGTTCATGGAGTGTTGCAGTAGCTGCTTTTTCTACCATCAGAAGGTGATTGTGGAGACTTTGTGTATTTGTAGACAGATCTGAAAGTAAATAGCAAAAGCAGTTTTACTGAAGCCTTAAGATCTACCAGATTTGAATCTGGGCTTTTTGAAGTGCATGTAAAAAAAAAAATAAAATCCCCTAAAACAGGTCTATTAGATTGTCCCCATCCTAGGATGCATAAGGAGGGATTTTTGTTATTTTTCTCCCTGCTAAATGATGCCATCTCTCTGCTGCTGAGAAAGAGGAATCTGCAAACAGTAGAATGAACCTTATTTAAAATGACTTCTAAATACCTTTTATTTAACACTTAAAAAGGTGTAAAACCATTCTGAGTTAACATAATTACAAGTTTTGTTTTTGCAGTAAAAGTAACTTATACTTCTTCAGTAGCTATACTAAACTATTTTACTACAAGTTCTAATCAAGTTATGCTGATCCATAAAATGGTTACTAGTAGACTTTGTAAAGAACTGCTTTGCAACAGAGATCATACTCTCCCTGAAAATGTACCTTATCAGAGTTTACAGTGATATCTCTCTACCACTCTACAAGTGGGCAAGAAAATCAGACTAATTCCACAGGGGCTTAATCACGGGTTTAGGTGCTTCAGTTTGTGTAGCAGCCAGCACAACATGTAGGCAGAACATTGCTGACAGAGAACTGCAGACATTAGTTTCCTGCGAGGAGCACTATCGTGAGTCACATATTTTGTGGAAATCGGCATCTAAATATTACAATGACAGGCAATATGCAAGCACTGTATGGGAAAAGAAATTGTGACTTGATTCTGAAAACTAGAAGGCTAGCGGTCATAAAAAGGGAAGCTGAAAAGAGAGATTTCCCAGAAAAAAATGGAGCGATCAGCTGATTATCTTAAGGCTGTTATTTTCACCCAAGACTACTGTTAACTCACTTATTTCACATGAAGGGAAAATGGATATATGGTTTCTGTTTATATAGGTCTGGGAGGCTGTGCTTGAGGTATATTTGGAGTTTAAGCTACTAAAGTGTCAACATCACTTTAAACACTAGTGGAAAATACTTTGATCAACTTGAACTCCTTTCTTTAGGGTGGTATCTTGCTGTTCTAAGACTTTTGATGTTAGAGGACTGTTTTCCCAAAGAAAAGTTGTGAACTCAGGGAACAGGCTGTTGACCAGAAGAATTGTTCTAACAGCAACTGGCCGCTTCCAGATGTGGTCTTTCTTAAGCATCCCTCTCTTATCAAGTCAGAGATGTGTGCTAGCCCATGGGAAGTGGTCAAGGTACCTCTGTCAGGCAAAACAGGTTTTAAGAGCTGAGTGAATTGTTCTGGCAAGAGCCACCCAGTTTTGGCCATGCTTCTTCCAGGGCAGTGCAAACTGCACAGCACCTTACCTGTGTGTGTATGTGCTGTGGTTCTGCACTTGTAGATCTGATGCTGAACCCACTATGTCTGTGAAATGTGCCTTTTTCCTTATGTGGTTTCCAAAGCAAAGTTAACTAACTCTTCTACCAGCAAGACTAGGCAGAGCTGATAAAATCATCTCATGTTTTTTGCCGTCAACCAAAGATCTAAAATGATCTTGTAGTGAATTTTCAGTTCTTCCATGTAGTCTCACTGTGCATGCACTTAGGATTTCATGTGACAGATCTTTGATCACTTGCTTTCAGAAAAAGGCTTTTTATGGCTCTCTGGTAAGGTGGTCAGCTGAGCTGGTTTCTCTTCTAATATGACCTGAAGATGCAGCATGTGACGGGAACTTTCTCTACTCAACCACAGGTCAAGAACTCATTCAAGACAACCCAGAACACAATCTTTTAAAGTGCCTGCCTGAGCAGTGAAAGGCTTTCTTTAAAACAAGCAGAAATACAGGGGTTTTTGTTTGCTTGGTTGGTTTTGTTTGGGTTTGTGGTTTTTTTTCAGTAGTTGGAAACAAACAATGAAAGACCTATTCCCAATGCACATATGTTTAATGGTTAAACCTATTTTAAATGTTGCTGAGCTCTCCAAGGTTCTCTGAGCATTAATTAATCATGGCTTATTAGTGCACTGTGGTATGTCTGCGTTTTCCCCCCCTCCTTTCTGGTGTTAATTTGATTTAATTATAATATAGGAAAAAACAGATAAGTGGGATTATATGTCATAAATTAGTATAAAAGATGAGGGTTTTTTCTATTCTGAATAACCCATAACAAAACATATGTGTTTTTCTAATACAATGCAAATGTTTCTTGGTGTTTTTTGTTTTTTTTTCCCTGGGCCTTCTGCGTCATTCACAACTTTGTCACTGCAGAGGGGAGAAATCTGATGATCTGAATGCCCATGTACCACATAGGAGGCTTTTGAATTCCTCATGGAGGGCCTGCCTGAGAGGCTTGGTAACTTAAGTCCTTGTTCCTGATCTGACCTTGAGCTTTCCTGTTGTGGGCCTGTTTGCAGGCAGAATGCAGGGTTGGCGTCGGGCACACCTGCGTCCCACACAGCACAGCCCCATGCAGAGGTACTGGCTGGAGTCCCGAGAGCTATAGATCTGTGTTCCTATACTCTGCTGTGTGAATTCGTCAGGAAAGACAGTGCCATCAGACTGTTTCCAGTTCAGGACTTAGCACTCCGTAGCGTATTTTTTCTGAAGCTGCTTTAGTCTCCACTGTGTGGTATATCAGTAACTGACAGACGGTGACCAGTGACTTTTTCTATGTGATGGATGTCTGTCTACTAGGATCTGCCTTGAAATTAGCCATCGTGTTATATGACCCAGTGAACTGCTGACAGCAACACGGCTACTATTGGTATGTCCTGAATTCGAATTAACGATTTATGTCTCAAAAGAGCTAAGCATCATGTGAAAGGATCTCCAGACCTTCAGCAATCATTTGAACCATTTATTTTCTCTGTGTATTTTTCATGTAAATGTAAGTAATGTTTTTCGCTGTAGAAATGGAAAGTTATGCTTTAGTGAGCATGGAAAAAAGCTTCTTCTCATGAAACAGATACTGAGCTCTGAGGGATCTGTTTGCATGAAATTAATCTTTATAAAGTCAAACTCAGTTAAGATTTCTAAGCAGATCTTCTAAAACATATCGATTTTTCTTTTCTTGTCTACTATTTCAGGAGTTAGATATACCTGAAACTGAATATTGGGAATGAATAGGCTTGTTGGCCCATGGCGTATTGTCACACTTTACAAAAGTTTTAAATAACTTGGTCTTAAATAACTCTTGGTTTTAAATAACTTAGTAGTGCTGTAGGCAACAAAATAGGCAGTTTCTGTGGATTCTGTAAACACAGTGTACCTTCAGTGCAGTTGTTAGTGTGTTATTTGTCTTAATCATCTGAAGAAGTGACAAGATAGACATGGTAGAGTTGCCGTACAAAGCCACGTGTCACTGTTTGGTGACAACAATGACAAGAATTTACAATTCCAGCTCAACATGAGAGATTACAACTGTCTATCAAACTGCAGAAAATTCTGCTTATTCCTTCATATCGGCTTAACTGCTGAAGTAGCTATTAATTCAACAAACCTCAAATTGTTAAGTTAACAAGTACTGTTCTTGCTCCCAAATCTCACAGTTGCAGGCAATTACAGGAGTGGCTTATGCCTGAAAGATAAGTTTCCTAGATTCAGATGAGTTTTTGGAAGAAGCGGTGTCATAGCACTTAACATTTAGTTCTTCCTTTTCCTTTCTGTTCTGGAGTTTTTTTGTGTGGTAACAGCTCTTCCTGTGGGAGCTGATATGCTAACATGACTTTCTTTACTTCGTGCTACCTCCATTAGAAAGAAAAAAAAAACACCTTCCAAAAATATATGCAATATATTTTTCACACTGCTGCCAGCGAGACTTAAATCTTAGTGACCAGTAGATCCAGTCTTGGAAAGACCCATACTACATGTTATGTTAGCAGTCTTCACCGTACACAGCTGGTTTGGAGGGGAGCTGGCTACTTCTCTGTTTCAGCCTCATTTGAGTGGCTGCAGATGGATGGTTTTGACTGGTGGGAATTGAAACTGACTTGGATACTGATTATTTATTTGGTTTAGTGGTAGCTTTGATGTTGTGTTTTGTGACCAAGTTATATGGCTTGGGAGTTTCCAGCTTTTATTCCAGAGAAAACCATGCTAAAGTAGGCTATCTCTTACTGGAGGCAGCACGTCTTGCCTCCAGAATCTCTTTTTTGTAAGTAGGCCAGTGTAAAATCCCATCTCTCAGTGCACGAGGAAGTATGTAATTTTTGTGCATGTGCCAAAAGCCTGCAGTTCTTCAATGGTTTGCTTTATGAGGACACACTGGATGCAGCAGACCTGAGATGGTGACCAGTACACATACGCTCCCCACCCCACCCCCCCCCCAAAAAAAGAAACACAAAAGTAAACCTTTGATTTGATATGGCCAGATTGTTTGCTTTTACAGCAAACACTTTATCAGACAGTCAGGGTGCCCAGGAAGTTCACTAGTGGGGACACTATTTTTAGTGCTCTCAGGAAAGTAGAAGGAGCCATTTCTGCATGGGCTCAAACCGCCTCTCTGGCTCTGCTTTTCTGAATTTGCCGTCCACAGGCTCAGACCCAATTCTCTTGCTGTGCACCTGGTGCAAACACTTAACCATTGTGCAAAACAGATGAAAATGCTACTCTTTCATGTGGTACCGGTTCACATTTGCTCTCCACTAGCATAACAGGTTGTACAAATAGCGTGAGACTCTCGCAGCCTGCACTTCCCCCCGGCCCCAGCAGTTAGGGCTGTATCTTGTGCAGAACAGCAGCACGGCCTCTCTCCACCCTCTCTGGCTTTGTGGGCACAGAGAGCTTTTGTGACACTCTGACCCTCCAAGTCCCAAGCAATTCTCCACATCTATGCATCCTTCTGCCTACATCACCCGGGATTTGACTCGGTGATAATGGGCTAATTGCCAGTGAGTGGAAACCAGTGAACTACATAATACTGTTCTCTTGGTCTCTGGTTAATCTGAAAATTTTTTATCTGTGAAATACTTGATAGTGAGGCTTGCTCTGTATTTGAGGCATATTCATTACCAGCTATTATAAAGCAAAACAACCAGAGGGAGCTGAAAGACTTGGTTGTCCTATTCAGAATTGCTTTCAGTCAGATTTGAAAGCTGACAGAAAACTCTTGTAACTAGAAGCAGCTTGGTGCTAAAGGAAGATATGACCAGAAATTGTACTGTGGGTTGAATGGTCTGTAGAACATAAAAAATCCCCACAAGCAAGAAAAGGTTATGGTTGTGGTACTACTGATGTTTGTGTTTGTTTTATTTTGACTGATGTCCTCTGGTCTGCTTCTCTCAAACTTCTTCACTAGGTTTTTTTTTTTTCTTTTCATCCCATTTGTGGAGTAAATAAAGAAGAGAGATGATATGGAAAGTAGTTGTGCTGCTGGGCTGTGCTCTGGGCATCAGCACATTCCCCATGGAAGAACCTGAAGATGGAGGCAAGCACTGGGTGGTGATTGTTGCAGGTTCGAACGGCTGGTACAACTATCGACACCAGGTAAGGACCACTGGTCTCACATGCTGATGCTGGCCAAACTCCAGAAAGTGCCTGCTCTGGGACTCGCGGGGAGGTGGTAGCTGCGTAGACTAGTTCAGCCCTTCTGTCATTTGGGCAAGTGCTTCTACCTCTAGGCTTCCATGAGCGTGTGAAGTTTTCAAAACAAACAGCAAGAAGATTCACTCACAGCCTGGTCTTAGTTCTTGTCATTCTCACCCCAAGAATTCCCCTCCACTGCTCCTTTTACTATTTGAATTTTTTTTTTTTGCTTACAACTTTGTCCATCCAGTCTTTCATCTTTTGAAAACCTGTCGTTAAGCAGGACGAGCGGTATTCTTCCTCTAATCACCCTTCTGCATCCTGGGAAATGTATCATTTTGTCTAAGTATTCCATTAGTAGGCTAGAGGGTCTAACCCCAACTTGCAGTTGAACAAATGATACCTTGAATTAAACCTCATTTTGAGACACATTTCTCTCCATTTGTTTTCCTCTTTTCCTTATGGTATGAAAAACATCTCTTTCTTCTCTCCAGTTGAATCTGTTAAGGCTCCAAATGCACAGTATGTTGTTGTGGGGTGGGGGACATGCAGAAGGGGGTTCTTTTTAACCTGAATCAGTTTGCTCACTGTGTTCGACAGCATGGCCTTGGAGTTGTATTGGCACAACAAGCATACAGTGCACTGAGGTGCAGGGATCGGAGTGAAGGGAAAAAAGAGGAGAAAAGGGAACAGGAACTCCTGAGTTTGACACTGCTGTCAAAGCCAGTGTGTTGTGGAATTGTGGTCTGAGCGTGAGTGTCAGGATGCACAGGACTAAATCTAAGTGATTTAGCTCTGATTACAATCAGCAGTCAGGAGACCACGACAGTTTTTCCTTTTGGGGAATTCTTGGGCAATCCCTTAAACAGCTTAATCTGCACTTAAATGCAGTCTTTGCTCTATACTTGTAACTACCTCTTGCTTTCCTGCAGAACACAGTCCACTTAATTCTAATTTATGTGTATATCTGTATATTTATAAATGTTAGAGAATTAGTTTACTAGACTATTGTTGGTAAATGCGAACTTGAACAGAGATTGAAACACTAGTGTACAAAACCAACATTTTAAAAGTTAAACTGTATTAAATGGACTGGGTACTTCCATCAAGCTGATTCGCTAGACACTGAAATTTTTAAAGCATTTATTATTTTCAATGTAACTGCCTGTAAAATCTAGAGAGGCTTAATCCTCTCTGTTTGTGTTAATTGAGGAAGAAATGAGCCTTCATGTGTTGGGCACACTGGGTTTCGTGTATATGTTTCCCCTCCCTCTCAGCTCACAATCAGTTTGTAACTTTGAGCACAGTGATGAGCTTAAAACTAAATGAGCCAGACTGACAAGCTTGTTGCATCTGAAGAAGAACCTGTTACTGGCAAATACTAGCTCAACACTTTGACAGGCTGGTTTTAGGGATTTTGCCATCTCACTGCGCTATAGATATCGCCTGATAATCATAGTTGGAATATTACAGCCTTAATATAAACTATTCGTATTTAAAATTAAGTCTTAAAAGAAGATATTTTTAAAGTTGAAATTGGAAAACAACTATAAAAATACTAGTGGTGTACTCGATCACGGCCCGCCCTGAGGTGTCTAAATGTAATTACTGAGTTGTGCTCTGGTTGTTGCTATTGCTGTGTAACCAGTGTCGCTGGCTCCCTTCCACTCTAGGAGGAGTTAATACCGCAACATTCATTGTCTAAATAAAACTGTATTTTTGAAGCTGTGGCTCATGAGAATTCCTTTTCTACAGTTCCCCAAGCACAGAGGTTTTTAACCTTTCTGTCAGTGAGACTGCAAGGGCAAGTATATCTGCCAGGTGTAATGGAGTTACGAAGAACGCGAGATGCATATTTACCCATTTGTTTCCAACAATAAGTCTTTTGAACATGCCAGTTTCACAGAAGCAAATTAACTTTTGAGTGTGGTCATGCTTTGCACACAGTTATTAAGTAATTGCTTTTCAAGCTTAGAAAAATGAGAACGGGATTTCTTTAAGCACCTTCATTTTGAAGGTAACATCAATTAATAACGCAAAATACCTGCAGTGCCAAATTGTGCTGAATTTCAGTGCCAGAAATTTCTGTATTTTAACTTCTACCGCTTGCTTCAGGTACAGTATTAACATTTGGAATAATAAAAAAAAAGAAAATTAGAACAGCACTAATAAGCCTATCAAAGTTATGAAATCAGCATCGTAAGATAAGAGTCTGTGTGAAGGATCCTTCAGAATGGGGCTGAGCTCCTACTTACCTGTCTTGGGCAAGATACTGTGCCTCTAACTTGTTATGAAAAGAATCAGTTCCCACAAGACACAGCATGTCAGCAGCCTGTGCTGTCTTGCCTCGCAGCCTTCTGTGGCCAACCCTGAGGGCCTGGCAGGGGTGAGCACCCATGGTGGGAGGGCATACTGGGAGACAGACCCAGCAGGTAGTCCTAGAAAATCCACTCTCTGTGCCATGAAGTGTAATCCAGAGAAGGGCGCCTTGGGTACCAGAAAATTGGGGAAACTTGCTCCCAGCAAAACTGGCTGAACCACAGACTTTTAGGAGAGCTATACAGAAGAGGAAAGTTACTACAGAAATCTCAGGAGTTTATAACAGATTTTTGGAAACATTATGCAGACTGATCACCATGTCGTTGTGTGTCTTAGTATGCCATACCTTCCAGAGGTGGAAGCAAAGTACTGTAATTAATTAGATTATTTGCTCAAGTCACTTGCAGTGGAGCCAGGAATAGGACTTGGACTTCCAGTTCTGTGCTTCATCCATCATGAAAGTCATTCCATAGGGAACACATGCAGAATCACATGTTATTTTTCAGTAGAATAATACCTATAATGTCCAAAAGTGAAGCAGCTTGCCAGGATTGTGGAGTTGTGTAACTTTTTGCTTTCCAAGGGAAAACCTGTAGAAGAAAATATATTGTACCCAATTAATTAGTTTTCCTTCTGCCATCACCTCTCCTCCTCAGAACTTCTCTGTTCTAGCCTGTGTACAAGTGAATTAGTACATGTGAATGTTCCTGTCAGTAGTTACTCAATGTGACACTATTTTATTACAGGACTGGTTGCTATTCCCTACATGCAACTAAGCACTCATAATATCCTTCTGTAATTTGAGACCTCAGCTGAAACATCTCTGAGTTTCAATTGCTCAGGTCAGCTGCTCAGGGTACAGTTAATACACGATGTTGTATGTTTGTATTACCTCTATATTTTATGAGCTCCAGTTGTTTTGCATGCTGCCTGCACACAACACAGTTGCCTTCTGCAATAGTTACCTGATAGCAGGGTGTGTTCAGCTGACTAAACAACCACAAACGGAGGAGAAGAATGTTGCACCTTCAAAAAATATCTCTAATTCCATACATGAAAATTTGTGGGGAAAATAGTCCATCATTGTATGCTGTACAGACCCCCTGAACAGTAAGTTTGTGAAGACTGTGCAGACCTTGTAAATGCTGATTTTGCACCTGTAACCTCAAGAAATTTGAAACTTCTTCTGAAACTTGCGATTCAGCTGTCAGTGGTCAGGACCCACTGTCAGTGGTGCAAGCCTCATGTGTAGACAAGATAAGGAGAAAAAACACTGTTTTCACTTATCTGAGTGAGATTTACACCTTGTAGGCACTTGTTGCCTCTGTGGTGGCTGAACTGAGACTTCCCTAATCAGGGTGATCTAATCTTGTCATAAACATTTATCTTATCAAGTTCCTAAAATGAATTGCAAGTGTTTTGAATAGTATACAGCCCAATGTGATAGGTTTACTGTCATTGCAAAGCTAGCTTGTATATTGCTTTATGCTTGTGGCTTCTCAGTTCTTTGGTGTTTTTATGCATAACTGAGTGGTTTTGATTAAAGTTGCTTGGGCTGTGGAAGGACAATCGATATGCTCCTCTCTGCTCCTCAGCAGTTATTCTGACTTCTCTATGGCAGCTTTCTTATTACCAAACTGGCTGCTATTCCCTAAATGCAACTAAGCATTTGTAATACATACCAGAAAGAGTACTCCCCCATTGCTTGGGAGAGTGGCTCAGCTCTCTACTATGCAAACAGCTAGATGATACATCTCTGAAAAGTGTAGTGACATACCTGAGCAAATACAGCACTAAATGCTACTGGTCAATTTAGAGAATGAGCCAACAAACTAGTTCTCCTTAAAAGAAACAGAATCTTGTATATACTTCTACCTCTCCTGAGGCAGAAGTGTGTGTGTATATACATGTATATGTATATACACACCAGCTAACTCAAAGCTGGCTTCACAAACAGATCAGAGATAGACCAATATGTTCTGGATACTCCAATAGACATAGTCAATGGAAAAGCCTGGTGTGAAACGCAGTCTTAATTGAGCAGAAAATTAGCTGAGAAAATCTGGCAAAATTAAAATGCTGAAAATTAAAAAAAAATTGAATTTGCATGCATGGGTCTGTTTTCAGTTGTTGTTTTTAGTCTTATACTTACTGAGCTTTATGGGCCAGGGACTGTATTTATTCTGGGTTTTCGACACCACCAACCAGAACAGTATCTTATTCCAGGACAGTCCTAAATTCTCCAGTCTGGCAAGTAACGGACATTAAGGATACCTTGGCTGCTTGGCTTCAATTAACATTTCCTTACTGTGCGTACAAAATTATAATTGAAGCTATGGGAAAACCTTTCCTAAGTTCTTAATACAGTTAAGAGTTTTTGGCTGACTCACTGATGTATGTTTAAGCAGGGAAATGAAACATTCAGGCATTTCAGATGTATTCTTCTACCATGCTTATATATTAGAGTTCATTCTTCTTTAGGCTGTGGCATTTCAGTGTACCTGTAATGGGAACAGTGCTGCTTTGCAATGAAGCTGACAGTTCATTACACATGCTTTTTAGCCATGAACCTAGCAGTCATAAGATCGGAAGTAACCAATTTCACAGAAGTCCAAGCTTTTCCCTTCAGCCACTATTTATGCATGCATGTGTCATAAAATAACTTGATTTTTCCAAACACCACCACCCCCAAGTAGACTACTTAAAAACTGTGTCACGCGAATGCTTAAACAGGTGTATGGCAGAGGAAAGTTTGGGTGTTTTGTTTTGTTTTTTCCTTTTAGAATTTTCCCCAAATGCACATTTTGTGAAACAAAATGCCCATTCCAGGAAAATGTGGGAATTCCACCTCCGATCTCCATGCTTTCAAAATCTAGGAGTTAAATATTCAAGCAGATTTAAGCATAGATATTCCATAGAAATTTGGTGTTGTAGCAACAGGTTTAGACCAACCTAGGGATGAAAGGTGTGAACTATGCCATTAACAGTGTCTATTTTGGAGCTAGCATGTGAGGTCCATTGTGCAGTAGCAGCTGTACCTTCTCCTCTTCTATTCTTCTGTTCAGGACAGCTGCTGTACACCCCAAATTGTGGCCACAAAAGCGTGATTTGCATGTAGTGACAATTTATCCAGTAAACGTTTATAGCATTCATTTCACATACTAAACCAACAAGAATAATACCAACAAGAGATCTAGAACAATATTAGCAGTCTCCTTTAGGGTGGTTTACAGGTACGGCTATGCCAGAAATATTTCTGGAAGAAACAAGGCTCAAATAGCAGTATTTGAGAGGCAGTTACACATCAACAGGAAATACTCTACATTCACATACGCCACCCTACTCTAGCAGCAGACTGTTTCTATTCTGGTTTTATAGAGATTTATGTTTTTCTATGTGTAGGGGAGGGAACATGTGACCAACATCAAAGGTGGCCAGTCAGGTCAGCTAATTCTATGCAAAAAAGCCCCAGCCGTTTACTCAGAACTGTCCAGCTTTAGCCAATGGAGTTTTAGCAGCAAAACATATTTTTGCTGCTCTCCCCTGTGTTGGTGTTACCATTATGCTACCAGCTGGTACAGTTCCTTTAGCAAAAGCATCAAAAGGCTGGGACAATCCCCAAGCAGTTAAGGTTGAGGGGAATTGATTACATTGATCTGTTTCCCTCCACACTAGGGAATTTATCCCGTTTAAATTTACCACCAGTGTCTGCTTTACTAAGTAAGACAGGACATAGTGAGCAGTCAGTCAATGAATCAGAAGGAAGGAGAGAGGAGACAAAAAAAGCTGACAATATGCATTTGCAAAGCTTAACTAATTTTGGGTACTTTGAATTAAGAACACCTCTGAAGTCCCTACAGGCCAGTCACATGTCTGTGGGAGCACAGACACTTGCTGGTTGAGTATGTTGATATTATATTACTATAGCATGCCAAAGCATTTCTGTGTGTTGCCAGCCTATAGCTGTTTCTGGCAGCATAACAGAAGCTTATTTCGTCTGGAAAGTGAGAGGAGATCTGTGATCTACTCATCAATCAGTGTGGAGATACCCTGATTACTGATTTCTTCTACTTTTGCTTGCATTGCTTCTGAAAATCAAATACATGTTTAGTCAAACCTTCACTCTGCTGTTTCATATTATATGTGATGCCTTTATAACTCTGTTTAACCTCTGCCTTTTGACTTGTTGAGGCAGCAGATGGTATAATGACATACAAGGAAATGGAAAACTATAAGCAGTGAAGACTGGCATAGGTGGAAGAGAATGTAGGCTGACCTGCGTAGTAGGAAATGGAGCTGCTTTAGTTAGTAAGGACAAGTTCAGGGTTAGTCACAGGAAGAGATTTTGCTGCGGGAGAGTTCATTAGCATTGAATGTGCCTCACCCTTGCCAGAATCATGCACAGCTACCCTCACTTTTCAGCTTCAGCCACACTTAGAAGACCAAGGATTATAAAGTGACAGGATTTTACAGTGTCCTTTCATTTAAACTAGTCAAAATCACTAGTACTCCTAAGTCATGGGAACTTACTTAGGTCCACTTAAACCACTTCAGTTTGGTTTACAAACCAGAAATTAGCTCAATAGAAGTAAACTTTAAAGCTTGCTTTTTGCCTGTATTTGGAGTGTGCATTTGCTAGATGAGACTTCTTCCATTAAATCTGCACGGCTTTTCTAGCATGTTGTAGGTTATAGTTCTAGAGTTTAGGAATGATTGTTGATATCCCATTAGGTCATTCACAGACTGCAGCTCTAAAAGAAGAGAATTATTTGGGCTGGGGTTACTATGAATTTGGTGTTCTGATAGAGGTTTGCATTTACTGTAATATCACTTTGATGAGTATTGTTATTTCTGCGTCACGGGAAGATGATTCTGTAAAGAAAATCTGCTTATTCGTATCCTGTACAAGTCAGGAAAAGAGCCTGAATAGAAATTCTGCAATTCTGTTTTCCACTGAAATCTGTTTTCTTGCTCTGAAGTTGCTTCAGTGTTACTCTACAAGAAATACATAATTGAAAAGGAAATTTTCCTTAACCAAAATTTTCATCTAGTAAAACAAAATTTAATAAAATCTTTGCAGACATGATGTTGGTAAACCATTCTTGCTTAAGCCAAGGACAGTCTGGTGCTTAGTCATGGAGGCTTGGTACAGAACTAGTTGAAATTGGTGGGAATCCAACTCTTCTTCTACTTGGCACACTTTGGATTTGTCTGTCAGTGCACAAGGATTTCATTTAGATTTTCTCACAGAACGTTGCTGAGAACCTTTTGTTAAATTTTGTTGTCTGTACCAAGTCTGAAGCAACTTCTGGTTTCTGTTTAAATAAGAAATCAAAACAGATAAATGAGAGAGAGATTTTAATCATAGTCTCCATTATTAATGCAACTCCTCCTAGTTAGAGAAAGACATTGAGTTTTGGTTTAACCTGTGCGTTTCAGCCCTCAGTCTTTTATACTTGAATGCAGTTTCTTTTAGATAATAGCCTGCTCTTAGGCCTGCAAAGCTATTTTTCTTCTGGTCTCAAAGATTGTGGTCTCTGTTAAAGCCAGTAACAAAAATTTGCTTAATTTCAGGCAGACGTGTGCCATGCATACCAGATTGTACACCGAAATGGAATTCCAGATGAACAGATCATTGTCATGATGTATGATGACATTGCTGATAATGATGAGTAAGTGACCAACATGAGCTAATCACAAACTATATGGTTACTACAAACATGCCATAATCACCCATGTGTTTTGAGTTTGTAGTAGTTTTATAGGAAAAGCTTTTAAAACCACCTGTGATATGCATAGAGATGTTTTATCCATCAGCTCAATAATTCTCCTTTGAAATGTGCTCATGAGCTTTCTAAGCCTTACTGCGCAACTCAGCATCAGTTGTGGGACTGAGGACTGCAGAGCTTTGTTGTTATGAGAGTAAGTGATCTTAACTCCCAGGCATAACAGTTTGCAGCAGATAAATAGCCTAAAACCACAAAAATAGGGAAGCTTCGTGTATGACTTGCAGGGCTTTTTTGAAAGGACATCATCAGATTAATTCCCAGAAAGTACATTCAACAAAGAAGTGTACATGTCCCATTCTTCGAGACTATCTAGAGTGTATCATTGCTTTCTATATGCTATTTTCTATATTGCTTTCTAATTCTGAGACAGCTTCAGCAAAAATCAGTGGACTTCAGCTGCACGGCAGCACTGGAAGCAGAGAGGAAAAGGGGACTTAGGGCAAGACTGAAACTAGAGAGATGATAGTGTAAGAGACCACCTGCCTACATCTTCAGATGAATTGACATGATCTGAGATGGGATATTTGAAGGACACCTGAGGCAAACGTGTAACTGGCCAGTGAAAAGGCCTTTTTATTCTGAGATCACTTGACACATGGTGCAATACCCGTTACTCTCTCTCTCAAGGCAAGCTGGCCAGTGAGGACAGTTTAAATGGTTTCCTAGTTGTTCTGTGGTCATTGTGTGGTACGTGGCTAATTACTCATTTATTTTCTGTTTAACTTTCAGAAATCCAACAAAAGGCATTGTCATCAATAGACCTAATGGCACCGATGTGTATGCTGGAGTGCCCAAGGACTATACAAAGGAGGTAGGAGTGAAACACCATTCCCCAGGGAAGGTTCAGTATTAGCCACTGTTCTGCATAAGTCCTTTCAGCCTGTAGCTTACACTCCAAAATGCACATAGGATAAAGCCTCCAGCTTATTCATTTGCAATCTTTGGCATGAAGTTTGGTGTTCATAAGATGAATATAAACAACAGATGCTTTGAAGTGAAGCAGTAGTCATAAAAGTAAACCTTTACGTTGTTTCTGTGCTGGCACACGACATAAAAGGAGGAAAAGTCTTGCATTCATAAATGTAACTCAATCTGAAGAACAGCTGTGTAAGACTAATTGTTTCATTAAATCAGAACAGTAATCCAATCACTTGGTGATTTCATGATTCAGTGTCTGAGGGAGTCACCAGTGGCTAATACATTATATAATGACAGACTGAAAAGATTGGCCAGCTAAACTTGCCATCCATGCATGGATTCTGACTTTCAGAAACCTTTCTAAATGAAGATTTTGTTGTTTTTATGATCAGATTTAACTTTAATCCTCTTAAATCCTTAGGATGTTACTCCAAAGAACTTCCTTGCTGTTCTCAGAGGAGATGCGGAAGCGGTGAAGGGGGTGGGATCAGGAAAAGTATTGAAAAGGTAAAAGAAGAGGGTAAATTAGAGCAACTTGAGAATCCAGCAAGACTATTGATGGTAATGCCAGGTAATTCACATTAGAAATGCAAAGATTCTGGCTTCTTAAACTGTCCAGCACCAAGAAGCAACTGCTGATATTTGACTGGTATGGAGTCCAGTATAGATGAAGGTATAAGAACTTTAGAGGATAGCATCAACTGTATTAAGGTATTTGTTATTTAGACTATTGTCTTTTCGAGAGTTGCTATTCAAAGGGAGTTTTATTAAGGTTTGGAAACGCCTAAAAAGGGTTTGCTAAGGCTTGGCTTAATGTACACAAACAGTTGTATTGGTCATCTGAGGTGGCGAGACTTAGCAGTGAGTGGCAGAGGGACAGAGATACCTTAAACAGCTCATCAGCTGAAAGAATGGCATGTCTAATCCCAGCCATGGTCTGTGGCAGATGTAAGGTTATTGAGGCTTTGAATGTAATGAAATGGAATTATAGTTTAATGCAAAAAAAAAAAAAATCTTTGCAATTGAAAAGGTAGCATAAGGAATTAACCTTGTAATTGATGTATTATGCTAAGGTATTTGTAAACTACATTACACAAATGATTGTAAGTTTGGCAGTATTCTAATATATGAACAATAATAAATTGTAGACTGGCTAAGTAGAATGTAAGATCTGTAGGTAATGGGTGTAGTTTATAAAGGCTTATATCATTTAGGTGAATCAAGAATAAAGGCAATATATTTGAGGGCCTAATTGGAAGACCTCTTGGAAAGATACCTGGTGTCAGTTATTCATCTTGCTTCCACAGAGTTTGAGATGTGAAAGCATGATGCCTTTTTACTAAGGTGTGCTGTATTTCTGACTCAGTACTGCTAGTAAAGAGTTATATCGTGCTATATTTGTCTATGTACAGTATTTCCTGTAAAACCTTTAAGAATTTAAATTTGATCATTTGGAAGAACTAATGTAGTTAAAGAAAAATTGTGTAAGTGCCTATCTTCATCTGACAGTATAATTTTAGAGACAAAGCAATGAAACAGAAGAGAAGAATCCTGCCCTGGCATTGGAGAGAATAAAAAAAAAATGAAGGAACAGTAGTTGAATAAACTATTGCTCTCAATTGTTTAAACTTCATCCTGAAAAACTGAGATAGAACGTGATATATGCAAGGCATACGGGCAAGATGTTGCTAAATTGCTGCACAGTTACCAGAGTGTTCTCTTCTAGTAGCTGGAATGAGTCAAGAGGGGACTACAAAGCATTTTTCATTTTAAGAAAAGTACTTCAGAACACACCTCACCTGTGAAAGCTTGATGTTGTAAGTCAAATAAGGGAGTGGCTCTACAGAGGGCCAAAGATTGTTAGCTACTCAGGAAGACAATTTGAACCCACATATAAAAATCTTATTTGCATTTCACCTTGGTCGAATTTTTTGCACTTAGGCTCAAGAGTGGGAGCCAGAAAAGTGACAGCCAACCCTTCTTTGTTAGGCTCTGTTGTGTGAATTTCCAAGTGGCCCGACTGCTGCTACTGGGTGGGACAAGAACTCAGTTATCCTCTGCCCAAAAGGCTTCCAGATTGTCTTCCAGGTTGTTCCTTAACCAGCAGGCAGACAACGTCCCCTTGAACTGCTGCTGTCATACTTCTTTGCAAGAGGAAATGCATATTTCTGTACCACTGATAGGGAGGAGTGTTTGGGGGTCTCCTTCCAATCTGTTCACATTATTTTAATTGTCCCTGAATACAGTGTAAAAACAAAAGCCCTTTGCAGATCTGTCTGTTAGGGCAAGACTTCAATATCACCCAAACATGACCTACCTGATTTAGAGCGCAATAAAAATGTACAGGAAACAGCGTACTGCACAGACATGAGGGAATCAAAGCCTGTGAGCACACAGTGCTCAACCAACTGCAGAGCCGCTCAGTCCAAATGCCAATCTAGCCTAAGAGGTGAGTTTGTACGCACATCAATTCTTCATGGAGATGTAGGCTGACACTGGTTTGGCCAAGTATGACCATACAGATCACAACAAGGTAGTACATGTTGTTATGGTTTATCCGTGTTCCTGGTGCCTCAGTATAACTTAGTTATAAAAGCATTCCTTTTTTACCAGACCACTACAAATGCCAACAACATAACAGATTCTTCAGATAGGCATTAAAAACTAATTGTGCTGCCGCCCGTACTTGACATACCAGCCACTGCCTGACCAGCAATTAGTTTACAGTTTGAAATGTGAAGTGTAATTGCCATATTCCCCATGCTTGCGGGACTACCCTATATCCCTGTTTTCATTCCTTTTGCAGACACTCATCTCCTTTCAGAAGCACCCAAAGTAGTATGCTTTGGGAGGAAAAAAATATTACCAAGAGAAGGAGATGCTTCAGCTGTATTATTTTCAAATATTGACACGTCTTGGCATTGAGAAGCAGATGATTGTTGTTGTAACAAAGGTTAGGTTGGAGAGGCTAGAAAGAATTTGTTTGCAATTTTTTCATTTCAGTGGTCCCAAGGATCATGTGTTTGTTTATTTCACTGACCATGGAGCTCCAGGACTTCTGGCTTTTCCTGATGATGATGTAAGCATTTTGGGGGATTACTTTGTCATAAAAAAACATATTTTTAGTGACATACTAAAATAATAAATAAAAAATATAAAACATGAAAATATTTGATGCACTGCCATATTGAAGGGGAGGCAGAAAAGGAGCAATAATCTCCTCATCCCCCCAGTTTGGTTTTTTTCCCAGTTTGAATCTGAAGCATTCAAGTTGAGATTAAGTTCTGTCATTTAGCATTTCATTGGGCTTTGGTGGTCCAGACTTTCACACAGGTATGACTTGCCTTTCTGGTGTACCGTACATATCATCTGGGACAATTACTCAGCTTTTCCAGAGTGGTAAATACTAGAACGTTGTCTTTTAGAAGGGCAAAGCACTGACTAAATTTAATGGGAAACAGTAAACATATTCACAATAGTTAGTATTTATTCTTATTAAGTGAATTGTATGTCTGTTGAACGTAAGTGGGTTTAATACAAACCTTCTTATTTTACAGCTTCATGTGAAGGACTTGAATAAGACAATTTGGTACATGTATCATCACAAAAAATACGGGCAGGTAAACAAGCATATCAGAAGCTTTGAGGTTAAAAGAGCAGCTGTCACGGGAGAGAGAGATTTGTCTTCATTTTAAGAGTCTAAAGCAGGAGGAAGCTGTCGCTACGCAATGAAATTTGGATTAGGATTTCGCACTTACAAGGACTGATCCTCTGCAGATTTTCTCTGCATTTTTAGTTTACTGTATATTTGCAGTCAATGTTGAGATGTAGTGTACTGCCTTTTGATAATGGTATGTGTTTTGACCAACCATGGAGAAACAACATCCGTAACTACCGCACCCTCAAAATACGTACCTGACTTGTTCTTCCTGTGCTTTGTTCGCTTCAGACTGCACTGTTACTACAGGAAGTTTGTATAGACCTCATGTTTCTCTTATAGTTACTAATGTAGTTTAAGAGACTGTACCTCTTGTCAGAAGATTCTGTGCATTTATTTCATTGCAAGTAGTTTTAAGCGGAAAAATTACTATTTAGAACATTTGAGTAGCTTGCCTTTCTAAAGCAACTTTCTGTGGTAATCTGTCTAATATGGTTGGCTGTATTTAGGAACACCTATGTGGCCGTTGGTTCTAGAAATACTACATTCAATGGCAGCACATTGCTGTGCCTGAAGAGTGATTGTGCATTTCATTTGTGCTTTGTACATTAGGCAGCAGATCCCCATGGATTCTGTAGATTACTAGCATCTTTTCATTGTGATTATGTTTTCCACATAGTTTAGTACCCAAAAATGAAAATTGATCTATTTGCTTTTGTGCTTTAATTTCTAGCGTTATGGATAGCTTTTGTTTCAGGGATAGCAGGACAGGCCAACTAGCTACAGCTGAAAAGCACTGAAGGACTTTTCTCCATTTCCTCATGGAATTTCTTAAGGTCTCTGATTTATTTCATAGATGGTGTTTTACATTGAAGCATGCGAGTCTGGATCTATGATGAATCATTTGGCTGATAATATCAATGGTGAGCAATCAGTTAACTTACTGGACTTAAATGTCACAGCTTGTCACAGACAGGACCTAAACAGATACCACGTCAAGAATAGGTTCAAGGCACTTTTATGTACGGTTTTAGCAGGGAAGCACAAGAATTAGAGAAAGTAGTATTTTCCATTTATGGGAAGTTCCTTTTAAAGAATTCATGGAGTGTTATAAAGACTTAACAAGGCTTTCAGTTCCTTGCAAATGAGAAGTTGAAAGAGTATTTCTTTTCAGGAGCTATGTGGCTGCCGTTAACTGGTAGCAGTTAAGTTACACTGACATTTCTGAGCCTGCTAAGAGCAGGTGTGAAGTTCCTGCCTTCAGTTTCACTGAGTAGCAAAGGCCCTGGAGACATCATTGCCAGGCAATTTTGCTACTCTCATTTGCACAATAAGCCAGGAAGAGGAACTCAGATTTTTCAGGGTTTCTAAGCTCTCTGCTGCAGAGCTGTGAGCTCAGCCTCGATTAGGATGAGGGATCACAATCTTTTGAAACTCCTGTTCCATGGCAGGGAGACCGACTGCTCTGGCTTTGTTGTAGTTTTGAAGCTGTGATTCCAGGGAAGACCACCAACCTGCTTATCCGTGGCTTCCTGGGTCTTTGGCCCTGGAATATGCTGCCTGGCACCCACCTAGATTTCTTACAGCCCCATCAAGGCTTTACACAAAGTTCACACAGAATGTTTCATATTGAAGGTTGTTCAAAATAAATGCTCAGTGAATCGGCATTTTTCAAAGCTTGTTGTATTAGAAATTTCCAGTCCAGGGCCTCTCTGGTTTTACCACCAGCTCTGCCACAGACTCACAAAGGCGGAACACTGACGATTTATGTATTGGACTACAAAGCTGTCTTTGGCAGCCTTCAATGGCGAACTTACAGAACGTAACTGGTTACTTAGTAAGCATTTTAAAGGGTGCTAAGAGCAGCACTTTACTACAGAGGCAAGATTTAAGACTTTTTTTGGGCTTTTGAACTTCAGGTACATTCTGAGTAGAAACAACACTATAGCTATAGAAAAGCATGCCTAACACTTTTTCATTTTGAAACCTGGACTTCGGGTTACACAAGTATGCTATGAGTTGACTTTGTCAAAAAGTCAAAATAGCTTTTGTCTTAATAATACCTGTAAAGACGCATTTACAGTATTTCTACTGTGTTAGAGATGACTTACTGGGAACGCTGTGCTTGGGGCAGATGTAGAGGTTTGGTTTGCTTTTCTCTCAGTGTAGAGCATTATTCAAGAAAGGATATTACTTAGAAGGTGGCATTTTCTGGAAGAAAAGATGATTTATCTGATTTACTCCAAGTTTGGAAAGAGGTCCTCATTATTGTAATAATGAAAAAGAACGTTAATGGTTGTTAGTGCATAGTGTTGTCAGGCAGTTCTTTGAATAGTAGATTTTCCCCGAGAAATGTATATTCTTCTTTAAGCACCCCAGACCACACATTTGGCAGCAAGGAAGGAGGTCTTAGCACTGAGGCTGACTGAACAGAGTCATTAACTGGCTTCTTTCCTTCCTGCTATTTAGAAGTAAGTGACTGAAAGCAAAAATACTTGGGCAAATACATCATGTGTAGCAAAGTACTAAATCATCTGGGGGTTTAAATATAAGAAAAAAAAATTACTTTCCATTTGTCTACAGTTTATGCAACAACAGCCGCCAATCCCAGAGAGTCATCTTATGCATGTTACTATGATGATGAAAGGCAGACTTATCTTGGGGACTGGTACAGTGTGAATTGGATGGAAGATTCAGATATGGTAAGTTAGCTCATCTAAAGTTTCGGCATTAAAGAAATCACTAGGCTTTTTAAAAATAGCTCTTTTACAGGGTTTATGAAAGTCTTTGTTTTTTATATGAGACTGAAATCAACAAATTGAGTTGGTAAAAGTATTTATCTACTGTTCAGAACCATATATAATCTTTATTTGTTTGGGCAACTAAATTTATTTATGAAACTTTAAGAAACATACTCTTTTGCTATTTATAAGCTTAGAAGCTGTCTAGCTTCTAGTGTCAAATTCACATAATCTTGGTTTACTAATCTGAGACCGCATCTGCAAATTTGTTAAACAAATTGGGCAGTTCAGTAAGTTCTTCCTCTGGTTCAGGATCCTTAAATACTGAACTGTGGCTAACCCATTTGTTAGCATAATGGAAAACAGCATTAATGAAACAAGTCTGGGATTCGTGTGCTAGCCCACTCCCTTCTTGCCCATTTGCTGGGAGATCAGGAGATCAGTAAAAGCAATTTGAGAACAAGCTGTCAAACCTTCATTTCAGTTTTTACTTTTATGTCTTTTAAAGGTTGTATAGCTCTTGCGCTATACTTCCTGCTACATGCTGTCAGCTAAGACCTTTTCCAGGTTTCTTTGCATTTTTAGAATAGCTGAATGTAAGTATCTGTGACCACATGGAAGTTTCTTCATGCAGGAGGATCTAAGAAAAGAAACGCTCCACAAGCAGTTTCAGCTTGTGAAGAAACGCACCAACACCAGCCACGTGATGCAGTATGGAAACAGAGTATGTATTTGAGTGGGCTTCCTGGTCAGGTATATCTTAAAGCCTTTTATGCCCTATACTTTTCATCCCTAAAAAAAACCCAAAACAACACAACACTAAACTGGAAAGTTTGATTTAGAAAATGAAACTCTTCATTTCAGAAGACCACTTAGGATTTAAAAGACAATGGTCCTGATGCTAAAGGACATACAGCCTTGTATTATGCTTTAATAAAAGGAGTCAGGGTACGAGTTGTCCTCAAAGCTGTGCCAGTTATTAACTCTTCAGTCAAGTATAAGACGGGTATTTACCACTTCCAGGCATATTACAAATATTAGTGAATTGTTAAGTACATTGATCCCTTAAAAGGGAAGAGCTGAGAAGTGATATATCATTTATAGTAGTCCCATTATTCAATGTGTTAATAGAAGCGCAAATTAAATATTTTTTTTTTAAAAAATGTAGTCAGGTTACTTAACCTGATGGTCTTTTTTCCCCCCACAGTGAGTTTTAGAAATAAAAGTTCCCTGATTTTTGGCAGCCTTGACCTTGTATTAAAAAGCTCAACATGCGCATGCACACACACTTACAACCTTCTGATCTCCTTTATTTTCTCTAATAAAGCAAGTTTAGGGAGTTAGGTTTGCATGGCAAACCAAAGACAGACTACCTACTGGAGTGATTGACACTTTCCATTTGTTTCCTTTCTAACCTTCAGAGCATCTCCTCCATGAAAGTGATGCAGTTTCAGGGCATGGGGAAGAAATCTATCCCCATTTCTCTGCCACCTGTAGAACACTACGACCTGACTCCTAGTCCTGATGTACCTCTTGCAATCATGAAACGAAAGCTGATGGCTACCAATGACATTCGCGAGGCTAAGAAGATTGCTGCAGAGATGAAAACACACCTGGAGGTATGCAAAAAAATATAAAAAGTTCAAACTACGTATCAGGTCAGATCGAGAGACTGCTTCCAGTTTTTGAAAATTGCAACAAAATTCTGACTGATGGTTTACTCTTCCTTTAAAATTCAGCCACCTGTTCCACAAGGCACATTCAGTAGTGATTATCTAGGCAAGTGTAAGCACGTGTAAAAGTTAGTCTCACAGCTTCTATTGTCAGGAAATTCCTCATCTGCATCCAAAGGAATTCTTGCTGGGAAGTCTCCCAGTCAAATAGCTCCTGCAGAATGGTAGCCAGTATTGCTGTTGTCTGTCTTCTGGCAGAACACCAGAAGGACAGTGAGTGATTTTGGGTGCCAGGAGTCTGTCTCCCTAGTTTTCACTGGTGTGTTGAGACAGGTTCAAAAGACTGGGCTAAAAATAAATGGCAAATTGGGTTCTTTAAAGAGCCCAAGAGTTGAGGGACGTTTGGAAAAGGGAAATTTAATTCAAAGTCTTCAAATTAGCTTTAGAAAAAGCATGTTTTAAGTTCTTGTTGTTTTATGTGCAGGTGAAAGAATTTATCCAAGAATCCATGCAAAAGATCATCACATTAGTAACAGGATCAAAAGAACAGACCAACGAAATTCTGTCAGACAGATTGACCATCAGCAATTATGACTGCTACCAGTCTGCGGTGAACCACTTCAAAGCTCATTGCTTCAACTGGCACTTGCCCTTGGTAAGTCAAGCATTAGATATAACCTGATATGCGTACCAGTAAAACAGGCCCAGTAGTCTTAAGGAGGTCTGCAAAATCAGCTTTTATTAAAAAGCTAGCTTGGGGGCAGTCTTACAGCTTAGTTTTGGAGGGTGTGAGTAATGTTTTTGGAAGCAGGAAACCACTTCCACTACGCCTGTAGATAAGCAAGAAGATTACTAAAATCAAAACCAGAAATAATCCTTACCTTTTACTAGTTAGTGCTGTCCCTTCATCAGCTCCCTCCCCAAAAATCCCAATATTAAAGAAGTCATGCTGTATTTCTGCTCGAAGCATCTCTACTAGCAAAACAGAGAAGCAGCACCACCGCTGTGAATTCATAGCCCTAGTACATTCACATTTCTACATTACGACTGCGTGTTGCGTAGCTCCTTGCAGTAGCCTAGCTGCTACATCCATGGTCTTGTTGAATTCCTGAGAGCCACTTTTTAGTCTAGGGGTTTCATTACTGTCTAGTCTTCCTGGGATCCCAGTTGAGCATCAAATCCTGTTTTTCTAACCATTGTTTAGACAAGAATAAGAGAGGTCAGTTTCTAGTCCTGAAAACCCAGTCCTGATGTCAGGCAAGATAACCTAAGCAGAGAGTGGTGTGTGGTAGGATGAGTCAACAGCAAATAAATTTATTTTAGCAGAAAGCAATGGGATTGTCTGGCAGTTAGTCAAGCTTTAAGTACTGTATGCAAATCAAAAGCAGATGCGCTCCTTCAGTTGGAGCTTCTAATCAACCAGGCTGTTAGGAGGCCACATTGCTCTGTTAAACTTTTAGTTCCTCTTTAGTGTTTTTTTGTTTGTTTTTTGTGGGTGTTTTTGAATGAAGTTGGTTAGATTGGTGAGCCTTACCTAAGGGGGCATTGTGCAGCAGCAGCTGAATTTACCTAATGAAGTTCAGAGAGCAAAGTATGCAGAAGATCCATTAAACCTAGTACTGCGTTGTCAAGACCAGCAAATAAACACACCTCAATTACGTCCGTAATTTAGTTTGGATAAACCATACCTGCTCTTCATCATTGACATTATTAACAATGTTTGTTTATTTCAGTACGAGTATGCACTGAGACAGCTGTATGCCCTGGTCAACGTTTGTGAAGGAGGATACCCCATAGACAGGTAATGGGTTCCCAGACACTGTGGCTAGAAGAGTGGAAGCCGATAGGCAGATGAAGCATGACAAGGCTGCTCACTTGTTCTACTCTGTTGACTATTTTGTCAGTAAAAGTATGACTCTAAAGTTATGAATGCTAATTTTGGAAAACACATCATTATTAGTTCCCTCCCACTCATAATGATCCAGTTCCCAGTTCCCCAGTAACCCTTTAATTTCCCTGTTGGAAGACCCTCAGGGGAAATTATAGCCAGTAGGAGGATCCCACTGCACTGCATGGCTGGCGTGTTTTACAGGACACAGGTGTTGTCCTGTAGTTCCTGTATGATCGTACACTGAAGCCAGGTTGGGAACTGCTGTATTTTCTCCTCTGCCCGCCCAGCTGCTGGCTCAGAACACCATGGCACTGCTGGGTTCTGCTGCGGAAAGGGAATATGCTCCTAGGGTCTTCAGCTGTGAGCATGTGGTGAGAAAGCAGGGAAATAATGGTCCAGGCTCAGCCTTGTGGTGGTGCAGTTGGGGCAAGGGAAGCATGGCATTGAAATCAGTCTTGGGAGTTTGTGACAGAGGATGGGATCTCAGCTTGTGAGTCACACAAGAGGAAGAAAAGGGAGGGAGGAAAACAGAGGAGTAGGGAATGGGAGGACAGACTGGTAGTTTAGGCAGCGTGCACACGCAACCCAGAAGGTGAAGAACTGCTGCCCCCACTCCTGGTGGCATCCCGCTGCAGTCAGTTTGGGAAACAGTTTGAGAACAGACACCTGAAGGATTTCTCATCATTATTGTTCTCTGTTGCAGAATACGCCTGGCCATGGATCAAGTGTGCCTTGGTTATTGATGGAAACAACAGTCCTTAATATAACCCTTAGTACCAATAATAACTTTTTGTAACTGTAATAATCCAGACTTTACATGCATGCCAACATGAAGAGAGTCATCCACTGTACTGGAACTGTGCTGGGAGCTGAGGCTCCTGACCATGAGCAGCAAAGCACTTGCCAGTGCTGTCCCCTGCACCCCCACCTGCTGACAGCTTGCTGGTTTCACAGAGGCATTTTGGCGACCACCTGGAGCTTTCAAGATGGATGATTTGTTTCAAAGCACAGTGCTTTTAAGAATCCCTGGATGAACACTACAAGCCACCTACACCTATCGGTGATTGCTAAATCTATGTTAAATTTAAACATTAAGTCATTAATCCTGGAAAACAATTTTATACTATTGCTAACTATTAGCTTTTTAAAAAAGGTTAATGAATTTCATTACAGTGACTAATTTGCAGATTGGTTGAAGAGTGAAGAAACCAAAGCTTGTTCTTTAAGCTTTAACTCCTTAACAGTTTAAAGAATTGAGTTGCATTCAAGAACTATCAGATGTGAACAGCGCAGTTAAACTGTGAACAGTAACAGTCTTGGTGGGTAGAAAACACTGTTTCCCAAACAAAAACACAAATATCTAATGCTGTAAATTTAGCACTAGTATGCTACAATGAAGTGTATATACATGCAAACCTGTGGGAAGTCATAGAGTACAAGAGCTGCCTGTGAATAAAAGTAAAATTGACGGTTTCATCAGCCTACAGGGTAATACAGTGTTATACATCTTGTGTCTTTGAATGAGAGCTAATTAATTTTACGACGTTGCATTAAAAGGTTATCTATCCCTATAAGCCTTTTATAAAGCAGGTCATCTCAAAAAATAAAAATGCCGAATCCAAAACAAACCAAACAAGAACGAAAAAATCCCAAACCAAAAGCCCAAAATCACATTCAAAGGTGCCACTCCTTAGAGGTGACTCAGTAAATGACAGGCAGAGGAACAAATTAGAGGTTATGAGGTGATTTAAAATAGCTTCAGATTGCTCATACCTTTTTATGTGTAGAGACAGGGTACAGCAGTGCTTCAGGGTTCTTTCCAGAGTAGGTTAAAACATGCAAAATGACCTCATCTCCATGGGACAAGGAAAAACTTTGGAGACAGCTAAGCCTGTGTCTGCAGGATGAAGAAAGTTCTAGGTAGCTACGCTCAGAGGAGCTGAAATTACATTTATATAAGGAAGAGCCAGATAAAGGCGGGAGCATTAGTGCTTTCAGGTGTCTGCTGAGTGAGTGAAGGAGAGCAATCCCCAGGGAACAACCAGTGTCATGATGGAAGGGATAAGCTAAAAACCAGGTGGAACTTGGCTTTACTGAATGAAGAAATGAAAGTTTACAGCATGGGAATTCTTGAAACTTCAGATATTTGATGCTTTTCGGTTGTTTCTTGTTTCGTTTCAGCTGTAAAGCTGGGTGGGGTTTTTTTTAGCAGAAATATAAAAATAAGAGTATGAAATTCTTGTGTGCCCAAGTGTGTTGCAGGTGTTCCCTGGATGGCAGGAGGAAGGGTTGTCCACACACTTCCAGGCAGCCTGGCTGCTGTCACAGAAGAGCATACCAGGAGCCCCCAGTCACTTTGCAAGAACAGGGAAAATAACTCTTTCAAAGCCCTGTTTGTATATATACATTACATCTGCTAAGTTTTACGCATCTCTGCTTTTAGAATTGTTCTCTGCCCTGGAAATCCAGGCTGCTTCTCAGGCACTTAGCATCATCAACTCATAGTTTTAACACTTTTCTTCACCCCTTAAAAATACTCATTTTCTTCTGAAATATTCAGAAGAGGCTTTTGGATTTTCATATCTAGAATGCAGAGGGGGAAAAAAAGCTCTCCAGATTCTTCACAGATGGCATCACTTTACAGCCAAAAGTCTCCAGCCATACTAAGTGGGCCTCAAAAAGTAATTACTAGATGAAAGATCAGCTGCTAGCACATGTTTTCATTTTCCACATTACTGACACCCAGGTGGCTCTTGTACCCTATTAACGTCAACTGCCCTGGCCCTCCTGCAGATGCCTGTAGCTCTGAGGATGCAAAGCTGAAATGTGAGAGAGTGGGGTTTTGTTCTGTTTTCCTCCTGCAAGAGTGATTTCTGGAGCTTCACCGTCCTGAATGCTACCCGTGGTCATGTTACCCCTTCCCCGATGAGCTGAAATGAAGGAGAGAGGCCATCTGAAGATGTCACTGCACCCACAACCCCATCTGAGATACAGCAGGTTCTTATCCATGCTTCTCAAAATGCATTAATTCGCTATTGAATTTCCACTTAGTATCCAGAGACCCGTGTCCTTTGCAGTCACTCGAGGAACAGCCCTGCAGAAAAAAAAAACCACCAACCTTCACCTGCGCTGATCGATGAATTTGTTTTAAGGCCTCCAAATAGCAGCACACAGGCTTAGTGCCTGCATGGCAGGCTGTTTATTTTGGGATGGTAGGAGAAGCCTTTCAGGATTGTGCAAGGTCAGTCTTACGCCAGAGTGTCTTGCGGTGCATTGGGCAAGTGGAGACGCCCTCAATCTTCCTGCAGGCATGCGGCTGCCCAAGCTGCCATTCCTAGAATGCTGGGGAGCGGGATTAACTTCTGCAAAATACATAAAACTGTCAGGTTCCCAGCAAATCGTCATCACTGGGCAGAACAGGGCAAAGTTGAGGCCGTGTTATTTACAAAAACCTTCCCTGAGCAGAATAGTTGTGTTTATCCATGAGCGCTGGGAAGAGCGCCATCCACACCAGACAGCTCTTCCTGTCCTCCTCCTCCTCATTGTTGTTAGAAACAGGGGTTTGAGACCCTTTTCCCAGCCGTTCTGTGCCAAATCTGCCATGTGTTTCCGCCCGACATCCTGCTCCTCATGGCAGCTCGTCACCCTTCCTTTGAGAGGGCCTGGCGGGCAGCAGGCATGATCAGCCTCCATAGGGCACTGTGTGCTGACTATTTCTATGGCAAATAATCTAAATAATGCAAATTTACATGGACACAGTTTTATTCGGAGCGCATGTACCCGTCCTCCCATCTCTACTAGCCATAAAGCAGAAGGCAGTTCACCTAGAGTTGGAGATAATGCGCTTTTTTAGGGATTTCAGTAAGTAGTAGTATTGTAGCTCTGTCCAAAGCAAGTTGCGTCTCCTCTCACCAGGACGGCGTACGGTCAGTGCCGAGGCGCTGTGCCCAGCTCGGGGCTGGAGGCCTCTCATGCCTGTGCTCAGCCTCTGCCCCGGGGGAGCAGGGATGGAGGAGCAGCAGAGGGACAGGAACCTGAAGCTGAAGCCCTGACAGAGCAGCATTTCGTGCCAAGAGCTCAGGCAGTTCTGAATCGGAGGACGCTTCCTTCCCAGGGACATGATACCCCGAAAGAGATGGGAGACAACAGAACGAGTCCAGCTCTGTAATCCCATGCACAGCGGGCAGAGCTGGCCCGTGTCCCCCAGTAGCAACATCTGTCCAAGGGGGGCTTTGGTGGGAGAGGCAGGGCCTTCGCACCAGCTGGGCAGGAGGAAAACAAGTTGAAAGGCTGGAACAGGGCCCCAGTGAGGCTGTGGAGTCTCCAAGACTGAAAGGAGGGGGCCCTGAGCAACCCCAGGAGACAGCCCTGCTTTGGGAGGGCTTAGACCAGCCACCTCCAGGGCTCCATGCCAGCCTCAGTCACTCCACAGGCCTGTGGAAAAAAGCCAGTCTTGTGCCGGGTTTCAAAGTACAGGTGGTGACTGATACATGATGATGCCCAAAAGCTCTTGAGTTCCGCAGGAAAACTGCCTTTGA
Source organism: Fratercula arctica (assembly GCA_947846985.1). NCBI lineage: Eukaryota > Metazoa > Chordata > Aves > Charadriiformes > Alcidae > Fratercula > Fratercula arctica. The sequence goes on along the minus strand of CANTUZ010000005.1, from coordinate 53,055,558 downwards.
TTTCAATGGCTTTTATTTCAGATTATATGTGACCTGCCGGTGTAATTATTTCAGTGAATTATTGACAGATCCCATCGCTGGGTGCAAAGTGGCGTTAAACCAGCTCTGGGCACGAAGCACCCGCTCGGGTTTTTATTTTTTCTTTGCAGAAGTTGCCAGGTTCAGCAGGCCTCCCTCTTCCTCTCCCTCACTCTGGCATCCTTTCCTTGTGAGTACATGAGTGATTGTTGCACAACGTTTCTCAGCAAATGAGTGTTTGAGGAGGCCCGGGCGGGATTGCACAACCCTACTTGGTCAAAGTCTCCTGAAACACTCTTGTCTGGTGATGGGTCATGTGAGGGCCAGAGCATGAGTCACGGCGTGACCATCTTGACTAACCAGGGGAAGCCACAGATCACCAGACTGGACTGCTTCCTCCTCACCTGGGCTGCAGCATGAGGAAACCCCATGGCAAAATGGATAAAATCCCACAGAGCATTTAAAACCACCCATTTCATTCCCACATTTGATATTTTTTTTCTCGCCACATGAAATGTCAGATACCAGCCCAAAGCGTCACAGGACCCCGGTCTCCAGGCTGCAGATGGAGGGATACACTGCACCTCTGCAGCAGTCTCCGCGCTGGGGACTCAGAGCTGTGCCGGGGTCACCAAAACAGCAGCACGTTTGTTCCAGACAGGCTGTTCCTGCATCACCCTGGGCTGCGGGACCCATAGGGCTGGAGCCCCTCTGCTGTGAGGACAGGCTGAGAGAGTTGGGGGGGTTCAGCCTGGAGAAGAGAAGGCTCCGGGGAGACCTTAGAGCCCCTTCCAGTACCTGAAGGGGGCTTATAAGAAAGTTGGGGAGGGACTCGCTATCAGGGGGTGTAGTGATTCTGTGAGGGGTAACCACTTTAAACTGAAAGAGGGGAGATTTGGATTAGATATTAGGAAGAAATTTTTCACCATGGGCATGGTGAGCCCCTGGCCCAGGTTGCCCAGAGAAGCTGTGGCTGCCCCATCCCTGGAGGTGTTCAAGGCCAGGCTGGATGGGGCTTTGAGCAGCCTGGTCTGGTGGGAGGTGTCCCTGCCCAGGGCAGGGGGTGGAACTAGATGATCTTTAAGGTCCCTTCCGACCCGAACCATTCTATGGTTCTATGACCCCAGTGCAGGCAGAGCCTGGGTCCCACCACAGAGCTCTGAGTCCAGAGAGGTGGCAGCCATCTCTGTCCTGGGTCCTCCAGGACCCCCTCATTTGTGTCATCTCCCACCTCGTGTTCTCTGACAAGGGACAGCTGTGGTTGGGTCCTGGAGGAGCCCCTGTGCCCCAGAGATGTATGTTAAGCAACGTGACCAAAAAGGCCAGGTGCCCCAGGGCCTCTGAGCAAGCCCTGCTCTGCACCGAGCCCCAGCAGAGGGATTTCCTTCCGGGCGGTCGCCGCCAGGCACGGGAACTCGCATTACTCTCAACAGCCTCTGAGTTTGGGAGAGCCACGGCAACCTTTGCAAATCAAATCAGAGCTTTGCAGTGGTTACGCCAGAGGAAAATGTTGCACGTGCAATTTGAGAGCCTTTGTAAAAGCTGAGAGAAATTCAGCTGGCACTCCACACATTTTGAAAACTGGGACCTGCAGGTCTGATTTTGGGACTAGGCTTTGGCAAATTTTAGTCTGAGCCCATTTGGATTGCAGTGATTTAGCGCTGTCACGGTTTCCATGTGCTCCACTGACCAGCCGTACAAGGCACAGTTCCCCTTGCCCCCAGGTCCAGCTGCTGACTCAGATGTCCCAGCACGCTGCGAGGGGCCGGAGCGCTTCACTTCATCAATCTGTTGCTTGTCCCTGGCCAGTGCAAAGTCCAGTTGCTCTCCGGAAATATCCAGCAGAAGATCAGTCCTAGCTTCCTTCCTTGCGTGTTTCTACTTTAGCCTTATCCTCATCAGATTACTGTAGGCTCATTAACATGTAACATGGCATGTTACAGTATAAAGATAACCCGATCAGGCCAAGGACTTTGGCAGACATATACATCTTTGCTCCTAGGGCTTAAAATAACTTGCAGGAGCCACGGCACAACTAAGCTGCTGGTGAGACCTCCCCGCCCACATCTCTGGGTCTGGTGCTGGGGACCCCCTGTCCCACCATACGTGGACCCCACGCAGTGTGATACCTATGCACAGGTGGTGGGAGGTGAGGTGGGTACATGGCTCGGAGTCCTACCAAGGAGGGTGAGGAGGCCGGTGGGAGGTGGGTCAGAGATCTAGTCTGGGCCCTGGTTTGGGTGGGGAAGGGAGGCAAGAAGCAGGTGAGGGCCTTCTTTGGGACTAGTGGGTGCAAAATGGAGGATTTGGAGAGTGTGGGTCTTGGGGGTGGGTTTGAGAAGAAAGGAAGGTTCATAGTTGATGCTGCCCAGACGTTGGATCCTCCTGCTGCCACAGCCCCAGGAGTGACAGCCAAGATTGTTGTCGGTATGGCCAACATGGAGCAGATTAGCCCTCAGGACACAGGGACATCAGTGGTGAGACCTACAGTGGGAACAGGACAACCTGCCCCTGTGCTGTGTGTCAGGGACTTGCTGTCAGTGCTTCCACCAGACGGGGATGGCGGTGGGCTGAGGAGCCAGGCAGGGTGAGGACATGCTGCCTCACAGCCGGAGTGCCCAGGGGACCCTGTACTCAGCTCCCCGGTGAGGGCCTGTGCTGAGCCATCAATGCTTGACATCCAGGGCAGGGCAGCAGAAGAGTGAGAGCTGATGTCCTTGCGGCAGCCTGTAGGATGGACACGAGGAAGCTGCTGTTGGGGCAGCAAGGCCAGCAGCTCCCAGGGGTCCATGGGGGCTCCCTGGGTGCCTGTCCGACTGCTACAGTGGAGATCACCGGGGGCAGCCCCAGTCCCAGGCATCAGGCACCTCCCTGGGGATGGGGACAGGCAGATCGGTACTGGAAACCTGTACCTCAGGTTTGGTCATGGCATCCCGAGTGCTACCTTGAGAGCAGCCCGGGCTCCCAGCAGGAGCACGCTGCCCTGCACGAGGCTAATGGCAGCACGAGGGAGAGTCCTGCTCTGGCATCCTGCGGGTGAGCTGCCCAGGGGCAAGGCGGAGGTGCTGACAGCTGCATGTGAGCAGAAATAACCATGAATGTGGATGCAGCTCAGTGCCAGTGTCACACACTGCAAGCTCTACACGTGATGCCCTCGAAACCAAGATTGCTGTTATTCACTGTTCCTCATTCTTGGTTGTTTTCCCTTCCTGCGAAGCCATGCACACAGCCCAGGCTGGCGGAGGCACAGCGCTGGTTTGCTTTCCGTATGCAGATTTGGCCAGTGCATGCTACAGCGGGGGCACGTAGACATGGACATTTCCAGCCTCAGAGACTGAGAGAGTGACGAGCTACACGCAATACCATTTTGCCTCTGGAGGTTCAGGAGTAAGGCAGGGACTTTGGGCAAGTCGGCCCAACACGTCACAATTCTTTTTTGAATGTTAGTGGAAGGAAACAACAGCATCTTTCAGCAAAACCCACAGTAAACCACCATTTCTTTCTAATCAGAGCTTTGCGAGGCCTGATCCCAAGTTTGTGCAGCTGCAGAGGAGGTTGCTTGCCTCCCGCACACAGACAATCCAGTCTCTCGTCTTCGTAGCAGGAATCTTGCCTGAATGAAGGCAATCAGAAGACAATGGACCTGTCTTGCAATTAAGGCTCACGCTTCCGTTCTGAAAAATTGTTTTCAAATTTCATGAAAAAGCATTTTTGTGTTGGTTCAATCTGTTCTGTGGGAGTTTAGGTTTGCAGGGAAATTTAAGTCTGCGATGACCGAATGACTGGAAGCACAGGTAGAAAGGAGAATTAGCAAGTTCTGTCTGCAGCAGCCTGAATTTATTGAAGTAATAACCTGGTGGGACTTGTCGGTACAAAAACACTGGGGAAAATGGCATCCAGGTAAAAAGGGGCAGGTATTTAATTCCAGCTCTTTTTGACTTTCAAATTTTAATCTGGTTTGCTACACTGGGCAAATTATTAAATTCTTTACAAATGCTTATTTTAAAATAATTGCACCATATCACACACATGGAAATAAATATACAATTAACCAGACACTCTCATACAACCAATGTGATTAAAACTGCTGTACATGTAAAACTGACGGTGAATGCTTTCAATCTTCAAGAAAAATACATTGATGAAAATGCTACCTGATTTCAGTGCCAAGTAGACAGCAGAAAAGGTATTAGTGAATGCACAGGATCATCTGGCATGGTCTGGAATTACGTGGATTTGAAAGGCAGTGACATGTTGTAGACAGCGAGGCAGAGATGGATTTCTGCTACGGGTGGCAGCCCTACGCCACTGAGTCCATCAGACAAGACTCGGTTTATTCAAACCGGGTGAACAGATGCTGTAAGGCATAAACGCACTCTTACCTTCAAACAGACTGAGGTGTGCGCAGACCTTTCGCAGGCCTCATGCACAGAGGTGATCCACACCTGCCATCATTTACTATGGAGTAAATGTCCACTTTTCCGCAAGATCTCTGGATTTTTCTCCACTGTCCGTTCAACATTCTGTGACGTCGGCTGGTTGCCAGCGGAAGGTTCTGACGTTTGATACTTCAAGTTTTCCAGAGGATGAATGTTCTCCTGAATGCTCCTTTTATTCCTGCAAATGAACTCTGCTGAGAAATGCCCTGAATTCAGACAGCATCTACAACTAGCACATCTGCCTTAGGTCGAAGGCCACGCTCCAGAGACCTTCTGAGGTCTGCAGATACCAGAGTATCTCATGAGATAAACTATCCAGCCCTTCCAGGATGACAGCAAACACAACAGAAGAGCGTCAAGGCCCTTAGAGAAAGTCTGACTCTTTGACAGTTGGGACTGGTGGTGTTTTATGGTCTATTGGTTTATAAATAAAATGAAAATCTTTCTTGGTTTCACTCTTCAGCAGGGAGGCTTTGATGTGGTGAGGAAGGGCAGCTTTGTCCAGCTGCAGCCACTGGTCATCAACATAAACAAAGAGTCCATAGTCCTTGGGATGGGAGACTTCAAACTTTTCGGCACACTGCTGGCTCAGCTGCTCAGCCGTGGTGTCGTTCCGGGAAGCAAGTGTCCTTGACTGAGCACCGATTTCCAGAAAGGAGATAGAGATGAAATCCTGAGGAGAAACATGGGGATAGACCTTGCAGTTAACACAGTGACTTAGGACCAAAGGAGGTAGAATTCAGCCCCAAACCTCTAGCTGCCTAGAGCTCCTAAACACTCCTAAATGTCCTCCAATCATTCTCCAATGCCCAAGCTATTCCCTCCTTTCTCCCCTCTGATGAACAAGCTCTGAATCAGCACATACTTAAACAGACACTTAACCAAATAATTAGCCCTGTAAAGACACGTAAGTGAAAGCTTATTTCTGATTTGGTGAATATCCTTAGTGAGCAGTTCTGCAACAGTTCCTTCGCCCACCTTTCTACAGCTCCTGAAGAAACAGGAAGCAAAGAAGTAACAGACCAGAATAACAAGCCAAAAACCTCAGAGACCTGGCCTGAAAATCCCCTGCTTCATAGAAACGGGAAAGGGCTGGCAGTGCAGTGACCCTTGTAACTCTACCATCACCCAAACAGCACCTTGAGAACGTGTCCTCCAAACTTCTTTCCATCAGTAAGGAAATAGAAGAACTTGTTACGCCGAGGAGGCTGATTTACTTGTATCCTGTTCCAGGCAGTAATGGCTGTTGGGACAACTTTCCTCTTCCTAAACTCATGAGGAACAGAATCTAGAGAGCTTTTGGTCATGGTGGAACCTACGTGTTTAATTTTTAATCTGTGAAGTTCAAAAAAATTCCCCACCATTTTGGTCAGAAAATACTCAGGTTCTCCAGCAGAAGTGAGATTTGCCGAATGCGTGGACTCTCAAACTGCATTTATGGAGGGTCCCTGCAGATGATTAAGGCAGCCAGAGGGATGTGCAGGGGCACGCTGAACACATCAGCAAGCTGTTTACGTCTGCCAGGATGGACTCGCATGTCCCTGATACTACCCCTTATTCAAAGGAATGGAAAGCAGCTCTTACGCTGCTGGAGGTGGTGGTGGTGGGAATCTTCTGGGGAAATGTGGCATTTGCTCGCTCAGTTATTATACTCCATGGTAGGTACTTGCTATGAGCTACTGCCGGGGAAGCACTCGGGGCTGGATGGGTATTTGATGTATCCCATCCACCATTTGCAAGTTCCGAGATCATCAGGCACTGTTTTGACTGCAATATGAGAAATATATTCAACTCCATGCTTTCACGGGGCTATATGGACTCTGTCTCCCCCCGGCGTTCCCCTCGGCATTCACAATTTTCAGTTTTGCAATGCGAAGGCTTTACAGAATGTGAGACGTGGCCTTTGGTGCCTCCCTGTGGGTGACAATTTGATCACAGGACATGGAGCTGGCAGGGCATTCTGCCTGCCTGGTGCTGCATCCAGCCTCACCATGGCTGGAGGCCAGAGCACCCACCCCTCCTGGCACCCTCTCCCACCGGTGCATGGGGAGTTCTTTGCTGAGCCATACACAGCATGGGCTTCAAAGCTAACCAGATGTTGTTGGGTCTTCCCTGCTGCCGGACAGGAGAAGCCAGGCTCTGGAAGATGCTTGTCTGACTGGTCCTTGGGATGTCTCAGGTCTTCCTACAGCTTTATGCACCTAGGAACCGCCCCTGCGTCGCTCACTCATATCTCCTCAGCTTAGCCCAGGACTTCCCCAGGCCCAAAGGACATGGAGATGAGGGGCTCCCTGCCTCCCCGCTGCAGCGCTCCACATGTGAAGACTCCTAGCACACCTCCTTCGAGAATGAACAACGAAATCACTCCGCAGTCATATTTAAAATTATATCGTTATGAGGGTACTTCAAGACTTCAAAATACATTTTGTAAGTAATACATACTTCAAATGAGGTGGTTTTTGCTAAGATTTGGAAATCTTGCACTGTACGTGCTCTTGTTTTTAAAAATGATTTGGTTTAATTTTGTTTTAAAATAATTATCATATTAAAAATTAGTAAGTATGGAGAGAGGACGTTCATCTTCCAGGCTTTTTCCCCAGAAAGCAATGCCAGCTACCTGCACTGATGAGCGGGAAGCCCGGGCCTTGTTCAGCGTCCTCCGTCGCTCCCAGCGGTGAATGGAGTCCTGCACCTCCACACTCAGCTGCCGCGTGACGGTGATTTTGTCATAGTTCTTGATATGCTCCAGGGCCCCATACGTGGTGGTTAAATAATAGGAACCTGCAAAAGGAGAAGGTCTTGTATGAACATTGTGCCAGCATGGGCCATTCATTTTATATCCGTGTCGCGGCAGCCATCTAACACTCGCACTGTCTGAGCCCTGCTGCTGGTGTTAACCCAAGAGAAACGAGACCTAATGACCACAGTGTCCTCCTCCTGCTTCACCATGTGGTCACTGCCTGGACTGCTGAGGCTGTAGATGCCCTCAGAGGAAACACAGACTGAAGGGAAACTACTACAAAAGCTGCTTTCACAAACAAACCCAAACCAACGCCTTTGAGTACACATGGTTTATTCTTTGGGGCATGGCCACCTTTTTGTTGTGTTTAACAGGGCCAGTGCAACAGGTCTGTAATTTGGGCTCCTGCGCAGTTCCCATAATGCCAGGAAATAGTAACGATCCTAGTGTACTCTGTAGGAAAGGTACATGGCCTGGATTCAGCGCCTCTGACTCTAGCTACATTGCTGAAATGTTTAGAGCCCAAGTCCCCGTTGAAGGATGTCTCAGACCTGCATGGACAAGTTATCCTCCACTGCCTCCATCTCTGTTGAGTAGACAGGGAGCCCAGTTGTTTGGCCGAGAGTAATTTCTGGACTGTTCAAAGGTGTGGGATAAATCTTGGTAAAGCAGAGAAAGAGGGGATAAAGCAGTAAAAGCCCACAGCCAGTCCTTTTCCCTCAGAAACTCCCTGGCTGCTGCGGTGGTGGCTGCGGCAGGTAATAAATACCCAAGTGCAGCAGCCAGGGAAGCAGCTGGACTGTGATAAGAACAGGCTTCACCAACAGAGATGAAGATAAGCCCTGATAAGAGGACAGAGCTGAGTATGAGGAAGCTGCTGCTTGGGTTGTGGGGCAGCCCTGTGCCAGGGCATGGCCCCAGCGCCAGGTTGATTAAAAGTGCTCATTTTCCCATCTGCCTCCTGGGCTCAACTCTGCTGAGGAGTGAGCGGCTGTGATCAGGGTCTCCTCTGAAGAGAGGGAAGGAGTCAGCCCCCAGAGCTGCCCCAGCAGCAGTGGGGATGGGGACGGGTCCCCTGGGCCTCCAGGCAGGAGCATGCCTGGCCTGAAGTGGGGCGAGGGACCAGACCTCGGCCCCATGAGTCCACCACCCTGGACCTTGGGTGATCCCCTCACCCAGGGTGCTGGGAAGACAGGCAGAAATAAAAATTGCCCATCAGCTGGGTGGAGCTCCCTGTTTTTAATAAGTTTTATAATAACTGCAGTTACCTCTAGATGGCACTTCCACATCACCCAAACCTCATACCAGCCTGTAGCCCTTCCTCAGGCTCTGATGAGCTCCACAGTCGTGGCTGGTTGCGTGCATGGGAGCTAAGACAGCATTTTATTTAAGAGCAGTATTTTTAGAGCACTATTAAAGTTTGGTGTAGCAGAGGACAGGCCAAGACAAGACATTGCCGTTTGACTTTCCATACTTGGGTGGATCTGATGAGGACTGTCCTGTAACTATGGAGGTCTGCATACACCAAAACCACTCTCTCTTTCTTTACTGTCTCCCACAAAGTGCTGCTAAGAACAGGCTAACAAGCCTGCAAGTGCCGCTTTTCCCCTCTTAAATATAGTTATTACCTCCCTCATCTGTCATTCATTATTTCTCCTGCTCTGGCAGAGTCAGGGGTGCCCGTGATGGGACCCGCAACCTGGTGTATCCCTTTCCTCAGAATCGAGGGAGGAAGATCTCCCAGTCCCCCATGACAGGAATTCATTACATCTTTTTTAAGAATTATTTTTTTTTCCACTTTCCAGTATCTTCATTTCCACACGGTCATTCCCCATCATCTGTCCTTGCCTTTGCCCCAGTAGTCAACATCAATGTTGTTACAAAATTCAGTCAAAGTAAATTTTCAATTTGGAGGCCAGATTTAAATGATTTTGTATATTGACCTGACTGAAATTTACAGTTTTCTCACTTCTGCTTTTCTTTTTTTCCTTTTATTTCTGTGCCTGAATCACCTTTTGCCATTTAACTTTGAAAGGCCTAACTCAAATTGACTTTTTCCAGCTCCCGTTTTAGCCCTGTGCTTCGTGATCTCAGAGCTACCTTCACTGAGATGTTCTTTTTTCCCATTCCCTCTATCTGCAGTTATTCCCAGTCTCCTTTCTGAAGTGGTTATTCAGCCAGTTTGATCTGGAACTCCCTCACAGAATTGTGACTGGAGTACACATTTCACACAGTCTTGGCATTGTTGACTGAGGAGAACTTCCAGCCAGCTTTGCCTTCAATAGCCTGAACACCCCAACCCCACTGACTTCAGTAACCAGCCTGGTAGTGTGCCCTGTTGAAACGACGAGCCTGTGGGCAGTTTAGTCATCAAAACCAGCTTGGTTATGTCAGCAAAACGTTCTGCTTAGGATAACATTTTTTTCTGCTAACAGATCTTTTCAGCAGGAAAATTAGCTTGTGCAGAAACCCCTCACTAATACGATCGTGTTGCTACTGCTCATTCTGTTAGTACTTACTTTTGCCCACCTCTGCACTGTGCTGAGATGACATGCTCTTAGTTACAGATTTACACCACCCTTTAATATAAGTAAAATTAGTCCGCTGTTGTTCATCCAGGACTCCTTTCTAGAACCCCAGTGCTTACCAAAAAAAAGTCTAAACTAAACCCTATTTTATTGGTTTAGTAAGTACTCAGTGAAAAATGATCTATGTTCCTAATTCAGGAGTGCGTAACCCCTTCACTGTTCCCAAGCTCTATTTAAGAAACTAAAGGCCCACAGTTCCCTGAGGTATTTATTCTTCTAATAGCAGAAGTCTTTATTCACATCCAAACCCAATATTCCTCTCTAACCCAACTCTCTTTTCTCTGCTTTGCTATGATACTCAGCCAGAGAACATTCTCAAAGGGGTCACTCAAATTTAAGAGTAGAGTGACCATCAGAATGATGTATGGCCCCGGGCATACAGTGAAGTTTCAGAAATGTGGTCTTTTCTCATTGGAATAAATAAAAGTCTCTTCACAGTGGATTGCAGCAGCAGTTTAATTTTAGGCAAAGACCTTTTAAGTTTTCAGCCTTTGGGCCAAGACGCACTAGATGTCTCTGTTTAGGTTACTAATCTGGCAGCTCAGTTCTCGTTGGTGCTGGGCCCTTGCCTTTCTACCAGGTGTCTAAGGGCACTGCACTGCTAAAAACAGTTAAAGTGTTTGACAATAATTTTAGAGCTTCAGGTTTGAAAAGCTTGGCCAAATCTTATCCACAAAGTCTAGACAGAGCCTTGCTGCCCCACTGTCACAAACACTGAAGCAAGGTAAATAATGATTTCTAAAGTGAATATCCCACGAGCAAACACTGTACTCTACCTTCACCTAGCTGCAGAGCAGGGTCCATGAGCTCCATCATATACTCCACATTCAGAAGGACTTCAGTCAAGTTGCTGCGGGCCAACACATACATGAGCACGGGGAGGAAGTCATCTGCACCGTACGGCTTCCCTGAGCAAAGAGAAACACAGAGTGGTCCCAATAAACTCTCCACAAAGACACATTCCCCCATAACAGTTACAGCTTCTCACCCAGCATGTCCTTTGCAGACTTTAGCTTACATTACCTGAAGAGTTAAAGCTCAAAAGCACCAGCAAAGAAAAAATGCTGAAAAAGGGAAAGTTAGTTCACTTAAAAAGTAAATAAACTTGCTTCAAGCCCAAAATATAAGATGAAGATTTTTTAGTGAGCACCATTGCTGCCATTCTTTATTAACTGGAGAAAGAGAAGCTTAAAATTCATGGATCACAGACAAGTGACAATCCCTGAAGAGTGCAGAGGTGGCCAGCTTGGCCCTCTGATTGGACACTGCCATCAACACTGCAGTTCAGGTCTGCGATATTAGCAGCAAAATTGTCTACATGTGTTAGGGGTATTTGTTCTCTTAGGTTTGCTCTATGTGGGACTAAAAAGCAGAAAACGGAATTTGAGCCAGTGGTTTTTAGGACTGAGGACTTCCGTGTTTATGTTCCTTCAGAAGGCGAAACATTGCACTACATGTTCCTAATTAAAACAGTCTCCCAAGAGCTAGGATCTAAGAGGAAGCATCTTTCCAACCATGGTGTCTAGCTAAGAAAACAAAAACCCTTTCACATCGGGCTCAGACCCAATGGTGTGCAGCAGGTGCTACAGGAACAGATCCTCATGGGGTCAAGATTTCCTGTGTTTAAAACACTCATATCAACAAAGCCAACAAAGTAATCTTATATGTAAGAGCTCTTTGGGATCGCTGAGGACAAAAAAGCATACATGTTAGCAGTTATCATTATAAATAATTACTACTTAAAATAGAATCCAAACTCAAGCTTTGCTGCATAAACCTCAAAGAACACAAGCATAACTTTTCTTATTTGAAAGATGGTTTCTCTTTCCACCAATGTGTCATAAATTCATCACGGACAACCCATAATAACAAGTTGCTCCATAGGCCTATCTTCCCAACAGTCAGAGTGGGCCACACCTCTGAATGAAAGCCCACATTGCCTTCATTATGAATGTCATCCCTCAGACCGCAGGTAGTTTTCTTCACCTGAGCACTTGGATGTGTTGGCTTCGTGGGCCATGTGTGTCTCACTTGAGAACCATTTGCCTGATCTCAAAGAATCAAAGCTACGCTTGATGTAGCGTCAGTGAAATTATGCCCTAGCCATTTTTGGACCATAGTCCACATACCCTTCCATGGTAGGGAATAAATTCCTATTTCTCAAATGTTCCCACTGACTTATTTCAAATCTTTGCCATGAGTCACCTTTCCTTTTTTGTCCTTCATAGCTGACGCAGATTCTCCACTGGCAAAGAAAGATATTCTCCTCAAGCCTCAAGTAAACATGAGATTAGCCACTGACTAAAATAAAAATTGTGGCTTTAAAATAAACCCAGTAATATAGCGAGTGAACAGAGAGCTGATCCAGTTAAAACAAAGTTTTGGAGCATGAGAGATTGTCAGGGCTGTAATTCAGCCCGTTTCTAACAGAGTCTGCACATGCCACAACATAGATGATTTATTTAATGAAAGCTGGATTAACGCTTTCAATTGTTTGCTTTATTAGGGCTGCCTTTAGTTAAATGACACAGCCTTAGGTCTTCAACCAAACTATAAAAGGACTGTATTGTTTCATTAACATCTGGATGGACATTTTGTTTGTCTGTTGTTGCCTTGGCTTATGTCCCTGTGAAAGCTTCAGCTCTGTGAAGCATCCAATTCGTTACTGTTGTATATATTACCTTAATGCAAGCAGCTTAGTATTACAGCTATTTAATATTATCTAGCAAAAAAAGATGACACAACTGAGACATGAATATGTACTAGAAAAACTGCACAGAGAAAAGCCCTATTCTCCTTTTGACCTGAGTAAATCAGATGCCAACAGAGTTTGTTCTGTATAAAACTAGTGTAAAGGAAGATGAAGTACCAAACAGTTTGCTAGGCTCATTTTTTCCCCTTCTTTAAAAACTTTCTTTTACGATGTAGCAGTCACTGCCTGTAGCATGAATCGAATACTTCTGATTTCCTGAAGGCCAAGGGATTTACAGTGCAACACCATTAGCAGAATTTTTTCTTCCCTGACACTTCTTTTTCATGACCAATCTATGTTGTGTCTGTCCAAGAAAAGTTGCTACTTCAGAACATGAATTCCTATCCACTGGAAAAAAATGCTGTTTCTTCCTTTTTAAAAAACGTTACTGGAAGAGACCACCAGCCAGCCAACAGACTGACCAACCAATGCAGAGCGGAAACAACAACTTGGAACTAAACAATTCCATGTCCCCAGCCATCAACTTCTAGCGTCAAGTTAGAGGACACTTTTCAAGGACTCCTACAGAATCTATTTCTTTTTTATTGGCTGAGAAGCAGGCACTGAGTCAATTATTTTTCATTGCTCACTATCTCATTTCTATAAGCTGATTTAGCTACTCTGCCCACCAGCCCTTGTTATAAACCTTTCTCAACTTTAAGATTTCATAGAAATGTTGTTGGACTCCCAGCTGTTTATATGGCTTACACACAAAAATTTGATATGCAGTTTCTTTTTGATTAATAAACTCAGAGTAGGGATGTTTGACTGCAATAATGGAAAGAGTTCTCATTCTCCATATGCTGCATGCTCTTAACCTGCATAAATGACTAGACATCATTTTAATCTACTTGTGGGAATATGAAGCCTGATTCTTAAATACCCATGTCTGTACATAAAGCTGAAGTCAGCAGGAGCTGTAAGTGTCAACAAGAGAAAAGCAAAGCTAATCATCAAGGATCGAGCTCTGACTCCATGTGTTGCCACAAACTTCCAGTGCTGCCTAGGGCAGCTCAGGCATGGTATATTGTGCCTACTCCTTGAAGGCATCGCAACACCTTCTCTCCGCTGACTGCCCGTGGAGCCAAGGATAGGTGCCTGAGGGGACAGGACTCTGAACCTCCCCTTGTTCTCCTGGCCTTGGATGTCACAGCAGGCACAGGGACTAGCTTAGGCACATACAGCCAGCAGACCAAGCATGGTCCTGAGATGCCTTGTACCTCAGTCCACCCATGGGGATAACAGGTGCTGTTAACAACTCAAGTATGTCCAGAAGTAGGAGGCACAAAGATATATGAAACAATGCCTGTAAACCAAGACACATGAGAGGCTGGCGCTGCTTAGCATCCTGCAACCCATGTGCTCCCTGCGCCATGAAAGGCACCAGGGCACTAACCAGTGTCCACGTTCTCCCCAGGCTGCTGCCTCCTCAGCTCCAATTTCAGTCCGGGCCACAGCCAAGCTCCCAGACCTGCATGTCTAGCTCCATCTGTGGTCTCTCACAGAGGGGTATGTTTGCAGCTGACAGAGTTAACTCTAGCTTTGGTCCTGCCAGTGGTCTCAGTGACACTGGGAGTAAGCTTGCTTGTTCAAGGTGGTGTTGCCCTACTCCAGATATGACTTGCTTGCTTTATTTCCTCCTCTTCCCTGCAGGATCAGGAAACATTTATTTCATAAATATCTATAAGAAGCTTAAAATAAGCCTTCTCTTCTGCCACAAACTCATCCTATTATGTTTATAGCAAAGTGAATACAATGTCAGCTCCTGGCTGGCATACAGCGCTTGAATAGAATGGGTATTAATTAAATACATGATTTAAAGCAACTGGAATTCTGCCCAAGCCTCCATAAAGAAATTACAGCCTATTTTAACACATTCATGCATTTCTTTTCCCTCCATGTATATTCTGACAACCAGCAGACAGTGATGACACTCTGTACCTTGCTCTCATATTTTGCAAACACTGGCGTTATGTCTAGCAGCAGGTCTCCAGGTAATATGAATTTTAGCCTCAGTTTATAGCTGGGAAACCTGAGATACAGAAAGGTTAACCGAGATTATTTCAAGATCATAAGAAAAGATTGTGACCATCCTTCCAGTCACTAGCATTTGGCTCTATCTTGTCTATCCCATAATACTTCAGCAAGGTTCAATTTATGGTAGAGTTGAATTAAGAGAGTTAATACATGCAGGCAGCATGATTCTGTTTCAAAAACATGTTTTACAGATCAGAGGAATTCGTTCCCCTTGAAAAATTTGAATGGCTCTTTAATTCAAATGTAGAAATTGGGCTAGCCAGGAAAAAGATATAATCTCTAGTCCATCAGCCTTCATTAGTAGTAACTTAAATACAGATATCCTCTTCCTAAAGATAACAAAGCAAAACTGTTATGTATAGCTTTATTTTCCTTCTCAGAAGTGAGATGTGATAATGAGCAGTGTGGTGGGATTTCTCTGATTTAGTTTCAGGAGCTTCTAGCATCTGTTCTACGCTGGCTGCCGAGGTATTTGAGACCAGTTTCTTTTTCCCAAGGTCAGCTATCCTGCTGAACGCACACTGCTCCTTGTCCATGCCGTTGTCAACTGCAGAGCCATACAGGAATGTATCAGGGCAACTAATATCCAGCTGCTTAATTCTATAGGGGATCACAAACTTCATCCTAAAAGCTAGGGAAGAGAAAGATTCCAATGGCCTATAGATCCAATCTCTCCTCTTTTTCATCCTCTCTTTTACTCTTTTTCCAAAAGCAGACTATGATTAGCCATGCAAAACTATACAATAGAAATTATTGAATCAGATGTTTTAGGGCTAGTCACCTAGCCAGCTCAATATGCAATTCAAATATACTCCAAAAATTAAGCTTCATAACCTTAGGCAGTCCACAAGTTAAAAACGCTGCAGTAAGAAAACTGTTCCTCTGTTCATTCTTCTTGAAGCTCCTTAGAAATCAGTCTCCCCATCTTTCAAACTCCCAACTTAAGCTTTAGAGCCTTTCTGTGCCTGATCTTCCCTGCTTATGGACTGACCAAGCTTGGCCTGTTTGTCTCACACAGTATTTCTTCATAAACCAATGCCTACTGCTCCTCTATTTTTGCTTTTCCATCAGTTCTCTTCCACAGAGCAGCAGCTCCCAGGTAGCACAAGGCCAGGAAGTCCAGGCTCACCGTTGCCAGTTACACACCACACATATTGCAAATTTGCATCTCATTTATCACTCCACAAGCGTCACCTGTGTTTTTGACAGCGCGAAAATCAGAGATTCTCATTCTACTCCCACCACACAATATGCCTTTGACATTTTGTCTGAGTAAAGGTATTTCTGAAAGATAAATAATAAGCAGATTTTCCTACATAAGATTACAACACTTCTATATAAATCAGCTATGCGCCCAGCTCTCCCTGTGGGTATTGGGGCATGCCTTCCAAACGTAGGAGTGGCCAGAGAGTTGGGAGCTTACAGCTTCCCAGGAGTCCTGCCTCTTACTTTCTCTAGTGCACAGAAGAAAAAATGCCAGCCAGTTTGTGAGGGGTGGGTTGGGTTTCCAAATTCTTCTTTTTCTATTCTTTTAATGCATATTATTCTTACTAACCGCTCCTAGTATTTTTAGCAGGTTACATATTTTTAGATTGTAGGTTACATTCTTGGAGGCATATGTTGCTGTGATTTAAGTCTGCACAGAACTTGGAGAAGCTCAGTGAGACACCGCAATGCTATCTTAATTGTCCCTTTGGGAAGGATTCACTTACTAATACCACTGCCTACACTGTAGTGTGAACATCTGAACCACTACTCCTAAACTCCTTTCATAGCCAGTGATGAACTAATCAATCATCAGTGGAGTTTGTCATGAGTCATCTCACCCTAAAGCAGACACCTACATTGAGCCAGATGAATCAACTGAACTCCATCGACTAAGTCCCCATTGTCTATAATGAGAAGCTAGACATGTTACCCATCTATGACCACCTACATGTAGATGTAGCTGTAGATGAGTTCTACTTCAACATAGATCTATGTCTTGTAGTTGTCCTCAGAGGTCTGTTGGGAGAAAGGTGTACCGAGAAAGACTGTAAACTTGCCTTCCTGATTCCTTGTGATGAATCAGATCCACAAGTTGATTGCCTTCAACTTGAGGAAGAAACGTTAGTTTAAACTAGCTGAGGATCTGACACACTGAGTTCACAGTCCAAGTATCAGGAGGTTCAACCACATCCAATTTTTCAGGCAGATTTTTTCATGTAGTATGAATTGCAATTAAACTACAGAATTCCTCCTTTCTTAAAATGGCCTGATACAAGTGGAATCGCAGTGCAAAGATGGGCACTACCACAGGCACAGATGTTCTCGAGTAAGCTTATCCCTAGTTTTAAAGAAAACTTGGCACCTGTTGGGACACCCTGGCCAAACCTGGACTGCTGTACACGGGTCTCAAAGTGTATAAAAAAATTGTGTTTTCATTCGGGTCTGAAAAAAAAAGTGTGCTTGATTCAGTGGTATTTACACTTTGCTTTGAATATGCTATGAAAGCATATTCTCAGATCAGCTCAGCTCATCCTACGGTCAGCCTGAAGTGAGTAAAGACCTGGCCTGAGCTGCGAATTGCAAATTAAACCAGACAACATAAATAGTTATCACATTACCAAACAGATAATTTTTCTGTCGGAGGCAGACTGACTGGTCCTGCAGTAGAGGGATTGATTAGTTTTATGTTCCACCTGCTCTGATCTTGGAAGAGGAGGGAACTCTCTCATTCAGCAGTGAGTAAAAGGAACTAAACCAGACTATTGCACAGGAAGCCGAGCATGGCCTCTGCTCTTCCTGTGCGAAGAGCACTGCGCTGCCTGAGGGCTGGCTGAAAAAGCAAAAGGGGCCCTGGGCCAATGCTCTCGAGATGGCTGAAAATCCACCTACCCGCTGGAAGTCTGGTTGAGCAGCCGGCAGCGCGCTCTTCTGCACGCCACCAGCTGGGAATTCCCTGTCAGTAAAACAGTTCAGTTTGCTGAACATTTGTCTTTGCCAGGTGGAAAAATCAAAGTGATGCGGGGTCAGTTCATGCTGCTGGTGAGGTTTCACACATTTCACTTCTAAGTGGGCCTACAGGATGTTTCACTCAATTTCTCTCCAAGTCCACCATCTTCTGGGAGTTAAACTATAGCTTTTTCCTCCCCTTAACCTCTTTTTCTGGTCTGAATTAATTGGGGTACATTTCCTTAATGCCAGGCCGGTTTCCTTCTGATCAGGCCCTGATATGCACCACTGATCATACAGACTGGAGAGGGAACTGGACACACTGGGGTGAAGTCATCATCCGACCTAGCCCCGCTTGCAGTGGTGCTCAACATGACAGCTGAGCCAGCCGAAATGGAGTGCTTTGGTTAGCAGAGCAAACCACAATGAAATCCTCTGATTTCATGAGAGCCAACCTTTCAAAACAAGTAGGGTTTTTTTGAATTATTTCCCTGACCCTAATTTCTGTCATATAAAATGACACAACGGCATTTCCTGCAACAGAGAAATTCCAGCCCTGAGTGAACCGAGCTATGACAGATATGTAATGTAACACCAGCATCGGAAGGAGACTGTGTCTCCTATGTGGGTTTTAATGAGGCATGCGAGTCTTTGATCTATACTGAATTTACTCTCAAACTTAACGCAACTGTTTTAACAAAGTTACAGCAAATTCCCCTACGCGTGTCCAGATCTTCTCATAATAGAATCATAGAATCATAGAGTGGTTTAGGTTGGAAGGGACCTGAAAGCTCATCTACTTCCACCCCTCTGCCCTGGGCAGGGACACCTCCCACTAGACCAGGCTGCTCAAAGCCCCGTCCAGCCTGGCCTCGAACACCTCCAGGGATGGGGCAGCCACAACCTCCCTGGGCAACCTGTTCCAGTGCCTCACCACCCTCACAGTGAAAAATTTCTTACTGATTTCTTATCTAACCTAAATCTACCCTCTTCCACTTGGAAGCCATTGCCCCTCATCCTATCACTACAAGCCCTTGTAAAAAGGCCCTCTCCAGCTTTCCTGTAGGCCACCTTCAGATACTGGAAAGCTGCTATAAGGTCTTCCCGGAGCCTTCTTATCTCCAGATTGAACAACCCCAGCTCTCTCAGTCTTGAAGACAGTCGGAGGTCCTGTCCACCCTGCAACTTAGGTGGTGGCTTCTTACCCTGCAACTTAGGTGGTGGCTTCTTGCCCTGCTGTTAATGTGTCTAGATTGGTCATTGAACCTTGATGCGTGCTGCCCAAGGGATAACCCCGAAGTGAGGCTCAGAAGGGACACAACAATTTCTGTATGAGTGCTCCAAGGCCGTTATCAGTACAAAATAAAGCAGAACAGCTAAAAGCACCTTTGGAGATTGTGAGCTCTTAAACAACCGCAGGTTGTTGCAAATTAATATCTGGCTTCTCTCCAAATTTATGCATGGCTGGTCATCAGCTCCCCAGTATGCAAAGGAAGCTCTTAAAATGGCAAGGCAGATTCCTGGAGGAAGGGCCTTCTTGGTCTATCTGCAAAAATGCATCCTGTCTGCAGGCCAAGGGCTTAACGAGTGCATTTAGTGGTTGGCCTGAGGCCTAAGTTGTATTTATACTCAGAGCACATACTTCCTCACACTGAAGAAGTGTAGAAGTGGCTTTTGGAATTTTCTGGATCATTAGGAATTAGTAACAAACAGTACTAGCATTCTGCGTCTCCACCTCAATTTAAGCAAAACTGTAAAGGCCGAATCAAGAGACTTTTCCCAAAAACCCATTCCTAGAATTTACCACTAAGCTGCTAGAAGCTGGGACAGAGCTCTGAGGATTTATGGAGAGTTGTGTGAAGATCTGTGCAAAAAGGACATTACCCATAAAACGCTCATGGACATCTGGTTTTTGGAGTTATGGAGCTTAAAGTTAACCAGGTACCTTTTATACCCATTATTAGTGCAGAGAACTTCACAATCACTAGCCAACCCATTCTGAACACAACCTGTGGACAGCTGATACCAAACACACCAGCCATCACTGTTACCTCCAGTCTGAATATTACCACATCAACTGTATCATAAACCCTGTTCCTTTGATACACGGAGAAGGAGCAGGGAGGGATACCATTTCAGCAGGAGCGCTGTACCTGGGTTTCCCTGAGCCATGGAGTCATAGATGAGTTTGCAGGACTTCAGCAAGATGGCAATCTTCTTTTCTGGGGAGTAGGCCTTGTGCATGGTTGTGAACTTGTGAAGGATCTTTTCCAGCACAAAGGTTTCAGGCACACTGGTCGTGACGCCTAGGTCAGTGGTAGTTGTGTTTTGTATCACAAGTTGGTTCTCTTTTAGCTGCTGTAAAGATCCGTCTTCGTTGTGGATTTCTTTTAAGTAAGAATCAATGGCTTCTTTTAAAGGTTTCAGGACACATTTGTATAAAGCCGTCTCAGCAATCACTTCTGCATAGAGAAGGGAGAACACAAAAGTCTGTGATAAATAATCAACACAGTAGTACAGCTCAGAAAGCATGTGGCTGGTTATTCATGCACTACTGCATAGCTGCAAGCAGGGAACAGAAACTACACCCCAGAAAGTAAACCTTTCACTACCAACAGCCTCCAGAAGTCCTGGATAGGCTTGAGATGAACATCAGTTGTGGAGCCGCAGGAGAGCTCCTGCTGCCAGCAGCCCCTGCTGTCTTTGCCTGACTCCGGGCTGAGCAGCATGGCACTGTCAGGCAGCAGGAAAGTCAACCCTGGGAAGAGATGAGGAACCTCACCTAACTGTGCTTCTTTTCACAGCCCTGCCCTTACAGATGCCCAGGTGGGATTCATCTCATGTCCCTTCTGACACCTCCCTCTGATCTATTTGAGATATTCACTTTGGGACAAAATCCATTGCACCCTCAAAGCGTCTTTTTCTCCACAGGGACTGAAAAGGGGCTGTAGCCACCCACTCAGAGGCAGACGCCAACATCTGTTCAGAAGTTTCTTACACTTACTGCTCAAGTGACTCTAACTTACTCATACTTAAGCCACCTCTTACACCACCTGTGGATGAGGAAATAGTCTCTGTGGGTTGAGCATTAAAGGAAGCATGAGAGACCGTGAGAAAGTCTGTCATCTGACTCCTGGAAACCAGAGGGACTGCATGGGATCCTCTTGCCACCCCTGCACCAAGGCAAAAAGGTCACCAGCAAAAGAGTTCATCCGCTCAGTCAGCGAGGAATGAAACGGAGGGCAGTAACATTTGTGTATGCAAAATGCAAGTATTTCAAAGAATCCAGAGAATCAGTCAGCCTGAAGCAGGACAAATTCAAATGGTAAATCCTCCATGGTAGGAATCCCTGTCCTCCCCAGGAGGAGACAGTCCTCCCCAGGCTGACTGGGCCGTATCATCCTGTTCAGGAACCGCCAGTGAACAGGGCTAGATCTAACCAGGCATGTCTGTGTGAAGGTGGGGGGATCCTTGCACACACGCAGCTCTGCCAAGCAGAACAAGGACACTTCTTCTTTCTGCCTCCTCTCCACCTTCCCTAATCAAGATTCAAGACAGAGGTTTCCGTGCTGACGCTCCCCCTCTGCCTTGGGGACAAAAATTGCAGGTGTTAGATGAGGTGCATGAGAAGTGATGCTCTAGCTCCCTTCTCCTGGCTATGGCAAGGGGCTGGCAGCAGGTCTATTCTGCCGGGGACACCACAGGATTTTGTGAAGCCTTTGCTGGGTGAGAAAGAAGTCACCAGGGCCTGCTGAGGCTGACAGCTGAGTGCCTCTGGGTCCTGGCTCACCACTTAGCTGGGTCCCACCTAATACTGAAGCTGCAGGATCCCCTGGAATCCCTGGTCAGTTCTGTGTTTGGCCATGTTCTGTGTTGGGGGTCTTTCAGCCCCCAGCTTGCTTTAAGCCAGCTTAGGGAATCTCATAAATAGTTCTGCACTGATTCTCAGGTCCTTAAGAAGCAGTTTTAAGTCAAAAGAACATGTGAGTGCATGCATGCACTCTTTTCCTGGCTGTACAGCTTTGACTGGGACAAAAAATCCTATAACTACTTGTATATTCCCTCATGAATGTACATTTAACAGGCCAGTCCATTTCTTAGCAAGGAGGGAAGTAGCACATTGCGTCCTCACAGAATATTGAATAAGAAGCAACAAAACACCCCTATACAGCCAAAAATATTATTTTTCCTCCCCAAAGGCAAACTGTATGTGTGGTAAAGACAGGTGCATGCTGCATTTGGGAGTCAGCAGTGGTCTTGCAGCAGGCAGATCTCCCGCGCCTCTGAGCTCTGAGGAGCATAGAGCAGGATCAAGTGATTCCTCCAACCTGCCAGGCAAAACCATCGTAGTCTTGTACCTCCTCATGAGACAGTGACTGGCCCCCCATCTGGCTGCCACATGCAGGGAGTTTTCCATCCTCACTGCAGAGCATGGGGCAGTGGATGTGGAAGACCACAGCAACACGGCTGTGCGGGGGGAAGTTGGCCTTTTGTGCTTCCAGTAAGCACAGCTCCGTGTGCGTGCCTATGTGTACATATATATACACATACATACACACATATTTATATGTGTGTATATGCATATAAACATACATATATGTCTCTCTCACACACAAAACAATGCATTTCTTCTGCTTAAACTCTTCCTTCTAAAACATTCATAATGGGATTTTCCCCCTCATTGGTCTCCCAGGTTTTAGAGCTGCTCCTCCAAGTGCTGGCAACCACAGAGTAGACTTCAATGCCCACCCCTCAGCTTTTAGGAGATGGTTTATAATTCTGTAAAGCAGAACCTGTGTCTGCATAATCCTGTCTCCCTCCTCACATTCCCCAATCCTCCCCGAGGATGAGTAAAGCAGTCACCTACCTAACTGTTCCTCGGTGTAGGAGGCTGGGTCTATCAGAGATTTCAACTCGGTGCTCTGCACTAAGTAACTCTTCAGCTGCGTCATCATCATCCGGATTTCTTGTAGCATCTCTGTGCTGGAGCTCTGCTTTGCCATCATCTCTAAACTATACACTCTGTAGTCCCGCACCAGGTTGCCAAAGTATGAATCCTTGTCCTGTGCCAGCTCCACTATCTTCTTCTGCAGCTTCCTGTCACTAGACAAAAAGACTGTGAAGACATTGGAGAGGCTCACAAAGGACAGCCTGTTCTTGGCCTTGTCCAAGATCATGGAGCGTGTCTTTTTACCGGACGAACTACTCAGCATCTCCAGGTCATCCTCTGTGCTGCTGGTGGAGTAGGAGTCTGGCTCAGACGCTGATGCCTGAGCCACGGCGCTGCTTCCCGGGCCCTCCAGGGAGGACCGCGAACCTTTCAGTTCAGCTGAGTTGACAGATTTGTGGCCATGTCCTTGTTCATTCTTGGTGTGCGTGCAAGTGGCACCACCTGCCACTGTAGCTGAGCTGCTCTTGCACAAAGCTGTGGCTGTGGCTGTCTCTGCCACTGTTGTTGGCTTTGAGCTGGGGATCCTCGGTACCTGGGAAAGCCTCTTCCTTCTTGGTGGTGGGATAGGAGGTGACTTTCCTTTCTTAATGGCATTGCTTTGTATCTCAGGCATGTCCTCCTTCTTCTCTACGGGTTCAGGCTTTGCCTCCTGAAACCATGATACAGCCCTTTCGGGAACCTCCCCAGGCATTTCTACAGCCTTTGTGCACAGCGACCTTTTATCTCTGCTCTCTGTACTTGTGTCTTGTTTTTCTTCTGTCCGTTCCCCTTTCAGCGTTTCACAACTTCCAGGCTTACCCACACAGCTCTCCACCAAGGTCCTCTCACACAGCCGCCTCCGTGGGGGAACAGAAGGCTGGGAGCCCTTCTTGGTGCTTGCTGCCGAGGGCTCGTTGCCTGAGCAGCTCTGCTTCCCTTCTTCTTCTTTATTGTCACCGCCTTCAATTTTCATTTGCTTGATGCTCTTTCCTAGTGGCTGAAGCAGCAGGTCGTTTTCTTCACAGGCAGTCATGGGATCCTGCAGCAGCTTCAGAGAAGGTTTCTGGACGAGAGCGTGAGAAGGTGGAGGTGGAGGGGGGCGGTGGGGAGACCTCCGTTCAGCAAGTGTGGTGGCAGGGGGGAGATTGGCGCTCACAGCATGGCTTTTAGGAGGAGGTACGTCTAGAGGAAAAGGATTACTGCACTCTTCTATAAAAATAGGATTCACGAACCACAGCCTGTCATTTCCTATTGACAGCTCAATTTCACATGAGCAGTGGTTTGTGCTACTTGCAAAACACTGGGTAGATCTTAAACTGTCTGCCTGGGCAGTGCTGAAAGCAGAGTCTTTTGCAGGGTGGGATAACTCCTCACCTCTTCTTCTGTGGTTTAAGGAGGAATCCCAGAAATCTGTCCAAAAAAAAAAAAAAAAGAAAGAAAAGAAGAATGAAAAAAAGCTCTGAGAAAATTTTAGCTGCTAATGGTATGTATAAGTCCTACTTTTTGTTATAAGAAATGGTATATAAGCTTTCACACCTCTGCACAAAACAGTGTGAAGAAAGGGTTGCCTGTTTTATGTGTGTGAGATACTTCAAACCAGGGGACAAGCTCAGAAGCTTCACCAGAAACCTCTTTCTTGCCGATTTTAGAATACTCATCTAGTGAAAACTGTTAATGCCGTGCAGCCTATTCAGTGTGAGCAGGTAGGTACAAGTAACAAACGTGAATGAGTGTGAAAAAGGGTCTATGGCTTGTTCAGTGATTGCTGGCTCCAAATGCAAATAGCTGAGGATACCTGAGATGAGGCTGTGAGGATCCCAGCGAGTCCTGACCATGGGAAGGTGCAGGGCTGAGATACACAGCCCGCATCTGATGTGCACTGGGACCACAAGAGACATCAGATGAAGATGGGGCAGAGTCTGTTCTACACAGAGGTCTGATCCTGCTGTGCAGTACAACCAGTCCAGAAACATAGGATTTTAAATACCTTCCACAGATTAAAATTACTGTTAACGTCTATAGCTCTGGATGACCATTATCCATAGCAATGCCCACTCTGGTTTGCCTTGAGACTACCTGCCCGCAGGTGTAGAAGAGGAAAGATGGTGCAAAAGACTGTGTACACAGGAAGGTTGTATACTGAAGGACTAAAGAATAGTTAAGTATTTCAGTGCCATCACCTGTGACTGGAAAAGGAATATAGTGTTTCAGATGCAAGTAGTCATTTCTGTATGTCACAAACCTCTTATTAGAATTTATTTTGAAGTAACTTGTTTAAAACAAAAAACAAAAGAAACCAAATACAGAATGTTTGTCCACCTTTTGAACAGACTCAGTATCATATTTAACCTTTTTCCTTTCCCCCAGAGGTGAGTTCTCAAACCTGCTTGCCTTACCAGTCTGATTGCTTTTAATTACCCAGATGCTAATCCAAGGTCCAGTACTGGAAGCAGCGGGAAACAGAAGCTCCTGCAAAGCCTGTGTGTTCTGCCCCCAGATTTAGGGATGAGGGGTAGATGGGAAATCATGGAAACACAGGGATGCAGATGAATAAATTCTTTCAGCATGCTTGGTCCCTGGACACAGAGCTGAGGCTGACAGCACGCTTTTCTGGGTGGATTTACAGAGGATGCAAATGGGGCTGCCACACAGCTCCTGCACCCTGCCCTGTGCTTGATGTCAAGCATGTCTCCCTGCAAAAACATCACGTGCTGGGCCTGAGAGGGGACAGATAGGGCTCCACAAGGGTGAGATGACCCTCAGTGCTGAGCAGACGGTACAGCTCTCAGGACAGTGCCTTCAGCTGTGCCTTGCCAGGGCCCCGTTCTCCTGCCGGCTGCACCAGCGTAGCCCCCAGCCCATGGTGTGGAAAGGGGCACAGGACTGAGCTGACCAGAGCCCTGGGCAGGGTCTACCCATGCCTCTTCCTGAAAATCAGCACCCCAGAAAAGCTCAAAGGGAATTCCAGTTGGGAAGGAACTCAGAGCAAAGGAACTCTTCAAATAAAGCCAATACAGAACTTGGGGGTGTAACACATGCAGATAAAATCTCTCCCTTGCCCACTGTGTCCCCAAAGACAGGCCACTTCTTCCCGTTTTGCTCCCTGGTGCAGCCATGACTTTTGACAGCTTCCTACTTGCAGCCAGCTCCATGCCATTGCTAGAAAAGCCACGTTCTTTCTGCCTCTGCCATGACCTGCCCTGTGCAGGGCTCTGCCTTTCCCCCTTGGTGTCCTGAGCCCACTCCTGGTCTCGCCTCCCTTGGCCAGCGATGTGGTCCCCTGGGCCACAGGGACTGTCCCCATCCCTCCAGTGCTGCAGGCTGGGCAGGACGGGCAAGGCTGACTCCTCGCTGCCCCTCTGCTCCCTCTAACCAAGCACTTCTAGAACATTGCCACAGAGTAAGCCATGCACAGATGAACTAAAAGACTGTCCATTCCTGTCAGGATACAATTGCCGATGTAGCCTCTCGCAGCCTAGGCTAGTGTCCATGGCTAATTCAACTCCATAAGCATGTCACCATGATTTCCCAGGGAGGCTGAGGTTAGAGCAGCTTTATTCTCTGATTTCCTACCATGAGAGGGAGGAGAACATAGAAGCTTAAAATAAAAGTGTTACCAGCAACAGCAGCACTCTCAACAACAGAATTCAGGAATAGATGGGCAGATGCAGTCGCACGTAACAGCATCACGCCAACAGCTCCCTCATGTCTGAGACCATCTGGGGCACAATTTCCTTTAAAGGCTCCAACTCTACTGCGTATCAGCAAATTAAAGACAGTGGAAGTTGCTTGTCTAAGTCAGAATATAATGCTGTGGAGTCTCACGGGCTGAGGCAATGGTGAGCAAGCCAATCTACAAAAGGGAAGTTGGTTATTTTTCTGAGGAGTGGTGAGGATAAGACACTGATGAAAATGCAATGCTCCACTCAGACTGAGACGGACCAGATGAGGTGGGCCTACCAAGGGTTACACAGCTGCTTCAGAGAGGGTGTTTCCCAGCCAAGCTGCGCTGTCCCGTACAGCGGGAAAGGCAGTTTGATCATCTGCCGTTGCTGTCCTTCCCTTAGCTTACACTGTGTGAGGGACCTGGAAGTTTTTAAGGCCAGGCTGGACGGGGCTCTCAGCAACCTGATCTAGTGGGAGGTGTCCTTGCCCATGGCAGGGGGGTTGGAACTAGATGATCTTTAAGGTCCCTTCCAACCCTAACAATTCTATGATTCTATAATTAGGCAGATCTTTGAGACTTTGGCATGTCTGTGATGGTATGTGCTCTTTGTGAAGTACAGTCACACTAATTCTCCTGCTAAAATGCCTTCTGTACCAACGAGGTCAGGACTAGAGGGCCTGCAGTACATCCTCTTTGACAACATACGTAACAGCCTTTGTGGAACAATCCAGCTTGCAGGTAGACATCTTCTACCCCCTCAAAAAACATAACCTTTGAAACAAATAAAAAGCAACATACCAGAATTTCAAACAATTCTAGGTTTCCTTTGGGAGTGCCACTTCGGGCAGCACTTATTGCTTGGGTATCCGTTTGTACCCCTGAAACTTTGTTCCAGGAAGAAGTAAACAGTATCACTCGTTACTTCAGCTTGTTTGGCTTTAGTGAGACAGCACGGCACTCCAAGAAGCTAGCGTTATTTCCCAGGAAATCTTTACACAACAGCAGGCTTTCTTCTGTTGTCAGAAACTTTCCTGGCATGCGATGTAGTGTGACAAACCTCCAAGCATCACCACTTTAATGACCACCAGTGTACAGGAGAGAAGGAAGAAGACTACAGTCAACATTGCTTTGGTGCTTGTGCTTCAGTTAATCCTTCCTTTCAGAAGTTGCTGGAGGCTGTTGCCTTGGTCAGGATCTCCTCTGCTGGCTCACATTAGACCGCAGGTTGGAGAATCATGACACACTTCTTCCATTTTAATCCTAATTTTTACACTTGTTATAACAAAATTAATAATAAGTTTGCAACTTGCTATCTCAAGTTGCAAAGTACCTTTCTTTAAAGCATGAGTGCTGGCTGGACACCCATACTCAAGGATGCTTTGACAAACCGGTGTATCTTCAAAATAGAGGATGCTGAAAGTGTTAGAGGCAATTCTGATGGTCAAATTCAAGAAAGCTGCTTGAAGTGAAACCAGTGGGGTTTGCCCATGTCTTCTGGGAGGTATAATGCAGAAGATCCAAAAATAGATCTGTAAAGCCCCAGGGTGCTCTAGTGAATATCTCCAAGTGAGCTAACTCTTCGCTTCCACCATTGTTTGGCTGTTTTCAACAGCTGAGGGAAAACTGAAAAGGAAAATAGCAAGGGAGTGGCTAACTGTAATAGCTGTCTCGAGTAGAGTGTGTTAAATGGGAAGGAATAAGAAGGAGACCTACTTTAGTTAACAGAACTGCATTTCCCAACTCTGTAACTTTATACATCTGATCTAAAATTTGCTCATTTGGTGCTGTCACTAAAAATAACATTCCTTTTCGTGTCTGATTAGTGTGAAGCGAGAGAACATGCTGGGACACTACACGTTTCTCTATCAACTAGAAATCCTGCAAGAGGAAGCAGAAATATCAGAATTCAGAAATATCACACTTCCATCAGCGCTGCCGCCACACATCAGAGGGGAAACTGCAAAGGTGTTTTCCTCTTTTCACATGCCTTAGACGCCAAATACTTCCAATGCATGTAAGCTATCCTGAGAGGCTGTGCTACCCTTCAGCTGTTGAAAGCCCCAGCCTCCAGGTGAAAGTTTACGTCCAAAGGGCCAAGTGGCCTTTTTTCCAGTGTACTTCTATAAACATAAAGATCATAAACATCTTCTCTCATGCATTCAGGCCTCTTCAGCTATTCTGAAGACAACAGTTCATCTATCCTCCAGTTGCATTATGTCTGTGCGAGGCACCATGGTTCTCACAAGTCTGAGTGAAACTCTGGCTGCTCTGAGGGACTTACCTATCCCCAGACTAGAGATAATTTCAAGGTCTTGAAAGTTACTGGCTTCTAATATTGCTTGTGGCAGCTTCAGGGTGAAGGGCAGCAAATCCCTGTAAAAAGAAACACAGTGAAAAACCAACAAAAGAACAAACCCCACAACTGTTAGGAACTTCAGATTTTACTGTTGGTTTTGGTGGTTGAATTGGCTCACAATTTCAGCCCTGTTCTGCAAAGTCCTGAATGTTGTCAAGGGAAGATCTTGCAGCCAGTAAGGCATTGTGGACATTGTACTGGCCTGGGTTGCTCTGATTTCATAGAATCATAGAACCATAGAATGGTTTGGGTTGGAAGGGACCTTAAACACCATCTAGTTCCAACCCCCTGCCCTGGGCAGGGACACCTCCCACTAGACCAGGTTGCTCAAAGCCCCATCCAGCCTGGCCTTGAACACCTCCAGGGATGGGGCAGCCACAGCTTCTCTGGGCAACCTGGGCCAGTGTCTCACCACCCTCACAGTGAATAATTTCACAAGAGATCACCAGCTCCTGTGGTGATGCTTCATACCATGCCATGGGCTTAATCACTGTGCCTTGGCTTCCTCCTCCAAAACTAGAAGGAATGCCTCTCATCTCAGGGGAAGCCACCAGGGTTGAAATACCTTCCCATGAAAAGTGAGGTGCTGTGAATGTTAATTATTGTAAATAGAAAAGCCATTCTTCCTGGTGTGGAGGGGATTTGCAGTTCCTTTTCTTTCTGTTTACCCTTCTGTCCCCACCCTGCTTCCTCTTTTAAAAATCAGTGTAAGGCACGGGGACATAGAGAGACACAGTGGGGTTAGAGAAGACGGTAGCTCCTGGGTGAAGAGACAAACAATGATGAACTGCTGCATGACACTGTGAAAACACACATATCCCTCTATTCTCTGCTCTCAGACTTCTGACTGAGAAGACTTCTGACTGAGAAGACTTCTGACTGTTTTCTGGAAAGATGCTGTATTTTTACTGAAAAAAAGATTCTCAGAGGATGTTAGTTAGGTTTCACTGAAACACACCTTAACTCTCAAACAATTTACCAGAGCTCTTGGGCTGGTGGTGAACTGTTTATGTTTGCCTCTTGCCCAATGACAATTCACTAAACCTGTTCCTACCTCAATTCCTGTTCTAACAAGGACTAGAAAAGCCAGCAATAAGAGTCCCTAAAAGGTAGCAAGGAATGGCGCAGGGTCATTTTACACGTTAAAAAGTTTAACAAAACGTTCTGCAAGCCACAGGAAATTATTTTAGAAAAAGCTGCCCTTGTGAGTAGGTGGTCTCTGCTACACAAACACACCCCAAAAACGCGTGTGACTGCAGATCTGGGGAGGACCGATCTGTTGACAGATGAATGCCGGGGGGAGCTATTTTTGCCCATATTAACAGATATATATCTTACTGATGCACAGTGTACTCCATGGGTTCTCTGTACCACTGAGCACTCTGTTGTCACATTGTTTGGCATAATGTGATCCCAGTATTATTTTTTTCATGGCAGATATTAGGCTTAAAAGAGGAAGAGGGTCCACGGACCTTCTGCTTGCTGTGTTTGTTACTGTTACGTGCATGAGCAGTTCCCTTCTTTTTTTTTTACTAGAAAAATACACCTAAAAATTAGGAAACATCAAGACATTACACTAATTAAAAAAAAAGTCTGGTTTTATTCATGGTGCAGCAGCTTGCAGACAAGCCACCAAGTCACTTGTTACCTACAGGTGTTATTTTTGTGATCTAAGATAATCTAGCCGGGCCAAACTTTCTTTTGAAAAGAGCCTGTCAGTCCTTATAGCTGTTTCCAGCTATTTATAGATGACTTTTTACTACAGCCCTGAGAACAGGCCTCTCCACTTACCATTACGGAGAGCTCCTCCAAGCTGCCAGCAAATGGCAGGTCAGTGCCTAAGCAGCCTTTTTATTACCCCCTTCTCTCAGAAAATTATTCCCTGTTTACCTTGTCTTTTGACGGCGACCTGAGAAATCGCATGAACCATCTGAATGTGTATTTAACACTCAGAAGTGAGATCCACAGCAGGAACTAAAAGAAAAGCTTTTCTTTCTTTCTGAGACTATTTCTTAAGCCATGGAAAGCTCTTTCTTAAGCGTGGGAGCTTTTCGTTAAGCTTCATGAAAGCAGAAGCGAGCAGATTTTCCCTCCCACCAGCCATTTGACTAGAAATGCCCAATTCTTGGTTGCATTCGGGCTCTTCTTTCCTCCTTTGGTAAGACAGAAATCTTTATATGGGGCCAGGGATTAATTTATACCCGTTCTATTGGGTCTGTACACATCTAGATGGCATCTTTTCATTGATGGGGGTGAGACAGAGAGCGGTCCCTTGCGTGTGGGTAGGAGTCTTGACCCAGCAGCGTTGAACTCGGCTGGCTGCAGAAGCAGTCCCAAAATAGTGTGGATAATACTGGCTGGGTAAGCTGCAGCACACTGTATCATACCATAGATAGACCATTCCTGCTGCGTGACCTAACCAAGTCCCTAGCACGACTGCCTTGTAAACATATCCTGAATCTGCTTTCCCCTCTTAAATGGAAATAACTACTTTAAGAGTCATCTAAGTTTCTACAGGGAAGGTCAAAAGTTTACATCCAACTCAGAACAAGGCTGCAGCAGGAATGGGGCGAGGAGGTTGCGGAGGTATTGCTGCAGTGTGCTCAGCACAAACGCACAGATTGAAGGAGACTGCAAACACACAAGTTTAATTACAGAGGGACTCATCAGCTGCTGATCAAAACTTGCGCTAATGAAAATGACCTTACAGGTCTTTCCCATCTCTGTGCCCACTACGTTTGGTATTTCTGAGCTGAGCAAACCAACAAGGTCTGTTCTTTATCACTGTATTTTATTTTTAAATTTTGGCTGAGGAACAGAAATTGTTTCAGGACTACTCCCCATGACAGATTCCCTGTAGGCGACTAAGTGCTCTGAGTCTCCTGCAGGCAACAGTCCGCTAGCAAGCTTGTTAAGTCGCTGCCAGGTGTTTGTGGATGCTTAAAGCTGCTTTTAATAAGAGGTGGTTGATGCAGGACCCTTTTCTCCTCCCTGCCCTGCTACCCCCAGTCCTGTGCCTTGGTCCTTTGTGGGTGCAGCCCTAAGGACCTTCCTCAGACAAAGCATCCAGCTTCAGTGACAGCTGTGGTTATGGTGTGTCTGGCTAGAAACTGTGTGATCTGGCCTCATCACAGATGCTAGCATCTGCAGTACCTCCTGGTCTGGCAGGTTAGAGGAGACCAGAGGAAACAGTGAGGGCTGTGCTCTGACTGGGTACCAGGAAAAGACAGTCCAGCGGGGACAGCAAAGCGACCCACCACCACGGCAGCAATGAATCCAACTCACCTACTGACGCAGTAGAAGGCAACCAGTTTGAAGACATCCTCAAATACAAGGACGGATCCTTCCAGGTATAGGACTGTTGAAAAACAAACAAACAAACAAAACAGTCAGCAACTGTTTTCTTTAAGCTGTATGGTAAAGAAAAGCTGGTGGGTTTGGCTCACACATATCTTGTATTCTGTGATTGTCCAGTATTTGCATGGACTAATACGAAGAAGCATAAAGCGAACTGTCTTCAGACTGCCAAACACAATGAGATTCTTCAGGGAAACATGAGAGAAGAAATGTCTCAGCCTGGCTTTCTGAATGGTTAGCTCAAGGTATCAGAATGTTGTGACAGTAATAGAAACAATGGGAAAAAAACAACCCGAGGTGACAGCCAAAGTGTTCATTACAAGCCCATCAGTCTCTAAGGATATGCAGATCCGCAATACATTTGGGGCTGACCGTGTGACTCTCCATGCTGGAATCTGGTTTGGTCTGGATGGACAAAATGCTTTGAAGTAAAAAAACCAGAAATTACTATTTCATTAGTATGTGTGTGGGCTCTGACCTGGGTCACGCAGGCGGTGTGAGCACAGCCAATTTGTATCTCCCCTGTCTTCTCCCTCCCATCGTGTTACACAGCAACGGCACTTTCCTTTAAGTGGCAAAATACAATCTACACCACATTGCAGAGTTCTTCAAGATGACCTCCTTTATAACAGCATGCTATGGCATGGTGTAGCCCAAATCTCACATGTTATTAGAGAGTTTTTGGCTGCTAAGCTAGAAAAAATTCACCGGCCTGTGGAGAAAATTTCACATTGACTGATAAACCAAGGCAAAAAGAAAGAGATGGAGCCGCAGGAGAGAAGTGTCCATCTTTGTTTCTGCTTTATAGTCTCACAAATTGTCTGTGCCCGTATGTACACAACACACAATCACAGAGACTGACAGATTTAAGGAAATCTGCAGCGGTTTCTCAAAAATGCCCCCTTACTGCTGCTGGAGAACTGGAGTCCCAGAGCTGCACCATTCCTGACACAGGAGCATACCAGGAGTCCTTGAACACAGCACTCGAAGGTCATACAAACAGTCCAGAAAGTCATCAAAAAGATGCAGCAGCAGCTCAAAACCTCATAGCAGTGCCTGCAGGCACTCTGCATCTTTCTTCACTCTGTTTTCTAGGCCACAGTTCATAGCCATGAAGTTCATAGAATTACAGAATCATCTAGGTTGGAAGGGACCTTTAAGATGATCGCATCCAACCATCAACTAACACCGCCAAAACCACCACTGAACCATGTCCCTAAGCACCACGTCTACCCATCTTTCAGCTATCATGATTCAGCTGCCTTGGTCTGCCATGACTCACAGCCCTGTGAAACCCCTCCACCTCCTTGCCCTGCCTGCCTGGTTCTTAGTTCTCCCGCCAAGGAGGGCCTCCAGCACCTGCAGGAGGGGATGTCCGCCTGGTTCTCCTCTCCCCTGGCTCCAGCTTCTGGCTCTTGTTCTCCAGCCAGCAGAGAATCCCTCTGGAAGGAAATGCTCAAGCTTGTCTCTTGTTTGGCGTCACAGTTCATTTCCCAAACAAGGCATTTCCTCCTTTTACTTCTCCCTTTGTCCTCGCCCAGGCCCTGCAGCTTGCTATTTTGGGCTGAATACACCAATGCAGGCATTTTTTGAAGAGGTAGAGGCCATGTAATTCTCAGAAGTCACTGCTAACATCAATTTGTGTTGGCTCAGCACAGACAGATCAACCTCAGTGTGTGCACTGATACCAGACTGCAACGTGGAATTCAAAATATACTTTGAGCAAAACAATCCCTTTCCCTTACTTTTCTCCCACAATCGGAAAAATAAGTGTTTGGCAAGTTTTTTTTCTTTTTCCTTAGTAAGAATGATGTTTCAGTCAGGGATTTTTATTAAAGATCTACCACAAACAATTTCTAGAGTTTGAAATCCATCTGCTTCGCAGCTCTGACACAGGAAACAAAAATAAAGACAAAACCCAGTGCTGTTCCAGAGAATGAACCAAACCCCAAGAGCCTGAACTCACTTGAATCTCCAGCAATTTAATAAAGCTCTTTGTGTGGAGGATGGTTTTAAGGACTTTTTTTTCTGTTAAGAACCACATGTTCACTTTGGCACCCCGAGTTGCAGGTGTACGTAAGAGAGCAGGCGGCACCTGTACATGTTTACAGACGTGAGCAGATTGCTTGGACTGGGACTAATGATTGTTTCTTTGCCAGGAAGCTCTGACATTTGGGACCCTGAATTTTAGACAAAAGAATATTAGTCCAAGCCCCTCAGAATCAGGAGCATCTACCTAGAAGTGCCTTGTCACTGTGCGGTACTCCTCCTTCCATGTGTAGTTAAATGGCATGAAACACCATATATCACTAGGAATTATATAGCTAAAGCAGTCTAGGTACAAAAGCTGCTGGAGCTTAAGGACAGGAGTTTTCAGCAGGTGGGATATAGAAACTGGCCTGTCCCTGGTCTGCTCTGAGAGGTCACAGAAGGTAACAAAATAAAGTGTATTTGTCAGAAGGCTGGAATTCATCAAACAGAGACACACAGCTCTGCTGGGAGATTTTTGGGTGGCCTGCAAATGAGTAAGAATAGAACACCACTGCTTTAGATGGATCGTAACCCAAGGTACTAGCATCATCAGGACCAACACTCTGCCCAAAATTTATTCTGAACCGCGACAGTGTCAACGAGCCCACGCAGGACTACTGTGGCCACTGCGACCTGCTCCCAGCACAGCATCCATGGGGAAAGCCTCGCAGTCTCCAGTGGGGAAGGTCTTCCTTGGGAGAAAATAACACTTTTTCCTTAACCTGTTTTTATCCACACACCTGCTGACCGCCAGCAGGCATCACTGATAAGCAGTGCCTCCCGACTGCTTTGCCGTGGCAGATGGGTGGCAGATGATGGGCATGGTATAGGAACATCTCTTGTGGGAATGGCTGTCATTCGCTTGCGGAGACCATTAAGCTGCATGTTTCTGATTCTTGGAAAAATGCAGAAAATAAAGAGTTTGTACAGCTAAAAGGCCTCTGCTGACTTTTGGGGACAACGTACCTCTCCCCCAGTGCCATCGCTGCCCGCAAGGCACCCTGCTCTGAGAAGACAGTCAGGAAAAGGTGCTTTTCTCTGGCTGTGGACGTGCTGTGGGCAGCTGGGGACATTTCACTGACATGAGCACTGCTGCTCAGGGAGGGATCGTGGTGTTGCCATTTATAGGAACTCATGACTTTTGCAAAAGCTCCAAGCAGACACTTTTCAGCCAGACTGCTGTAATCCTGCTGAAAACCACAGGGACAGAATTCACCTTTCTTGGGCTCATAAAACTACACCTAGGGCACCTGCAGAGCAAGGAAGTCTCTACATTTCACCAGAACAGTGTCAGGATGTCAAGAGTATGACCAAAAGCAACAGCAAAAGTAGGCTGGGTTCTGTGAGCCAAATATATTGCCACAGCATATTGAGTTATACCTGATATTTAGAAGCCCACAGAAAAAAGTCACCTTCAGGAAATCAAAGGGGAAATGTGTAGATCAATGGGCAATTTTAAGCGTCTGAAACAAAGATATCAGAATTAATCAAAGAATCTTTTATGGGTGATGGCAGCATTAGTAATACAAATTAGTGGTTTGCTGTTGACCATACTGTGGTTTGTGTCTTTTGTGCAACTCAATAAGTGAACAGGACATGGCCAGGTTATGAACTGCTATAAAGATTTATGATTGTCTGATCCTTCCCATTACTACACCAACATGCTCTGTAGAGTGTCATCTTCAGGCACTGACTGGAATCTATCTTCATGTTTCCCTTAGTCTTTAGATCTCCCCATCATTTCTCTATCTAGATGCTGATGTTTTTGAGTCACGTTGTCCCTGTGCATTTCCTCTTTGATTCTTCCCTGAAGAACTGTATTTGCTAGTCCTGCTATTCTGGTCACATGGACAAACCACCCCAATTTCCATCTCCTTACTGCTTACAGATGCTCACGGGACCCAATTACTTCAGCTTCTTCTTCTCTAATGGCACTGTTAGTCCTATTCACTGTTTTTTATATTGGTGTAATCCTTCAGAGACATCTGAATTCAAAGATATGAATCCCTTATTCTGCAGCAGTTGTGTTGACAGAGGACTGCTGAGAACACAACCATCCTCAGAAGTCCTGCTCGGATGTGCTTGAGATGCTCTTATCTTTCCATATTCTGGCAAACTGTGAGATTTGTCATCATGGGAGTGATTCCATATTTCTATTTTTATTTTAAGATTTAAGATTATAACTCCACAGCCTCCTAACCAGACCTCTCATTGATCTTTCCCTTCTTTGATATGTCTCTGGCTTGATACCAGAGTTGCCATGACCTTGCTTGCGCTGACCTTTGCAGTAGACAGCACTGCCCAGCTTTGCTGCTGTTTTGCTACCCTCAGCCCTTTCGTCACCTCGCTATGAAGATGGGATCACTCCAAGGCAGAGGTTACCAACTTCCAGACGCTGACATTCCTAGCTGTTGCATGGCCCAGGTTAGCAGTTTTCTGCCCCTGG
Source organism: Fratercula arctica (assembly GCA_947846985.1). Lineage (NCBI taxonomy): Eukaryota > Metazoa > Chordata > Aves > Charadriiformes > Alcidae > Fratercula > Fratercula arctica. The sequence goes on along the minus strand of CANTUZ010000005.1, from coordinate 53,019,263 downwards.
GGAATGAGCCCTGGGTATCATAATAGATGGCTGCAGTGACTACCGCAACCCCTGTTGCGCTTGTCATACCTGCCATGCTGTAGAGAGATGTGTGAGAGAGTGATGCAATTCCTTCAGGTTATTGCTTCAGTTCCCTGAGCATGTGCAAAACTCCTTCTGGCCCCTACTCATGCACTAGGCTGGTGGTGGCATTAAGAGGAAGAGTTTTAGCTGGATAGAAGGAAATTTCGATTACCTCGGTAGAAGTCCTTATGGTGTTTACGGTGTCTTTCTGCAACAGCTCTGTTTGAAAGTTCCTAGTATCTGTCCCTGACATTGTTGTATTACTTTTTGATGACTTTCTGGACCATCTGTACGACCTTCAAGTGCTATGTTCTTGTAAAACACTTGTCATTGTTTACCTGCTTTCTCTTCTCAAGGCCTTTTTATTTCTTCTGTAATCTACTGCCTCTGCTTCTTCCATCCGCTGCCTAAGCTTCCTTTTTGGTTGCACAGTTCTAGACTGTCTTGGGCAACCCAGGCCTGTTTTGTCTTTCTTGTGTTTCCTAGTGATTCTTTCATTAAAGTGTCAGTCGTTTCTATTTTTTCGCCTCATCAAGGAAGGGCAGAAACTTCCCTGGTCTGGACTTCTGCCAGACTCTTCTGTTGTGCATCCAACTCGTGCTTTCTCACAGGATTTCAATTTTATGGTTTCCTACAGAGTTTAATCTTTCTGGCCATGATGAAAAAAAATCACTGCTGGTGGCAGTTCCTGGGAAATTGAAACCAATGAATTATGAAAGTGATAAAGTGTTAATGAGCTTGGGTCTACAGTGTAAGAGAAATCTATTTTTAAGCTATGTTTTTCACAAAATATAATTGTATTGTGCAGAACTAAATTAATGCCGTTAAAGAAGATGCAAAACACAGGCTTTTGCACTCTTCCCAGGCTGGGGTTGAGCAGGGGGGAGATTCGGTAGAGTTGACTGTTTCCCTGTGCACTGTGTGAATATCCTGGTGCTAAGAAAAAGGATCATCCTTAGATCTAACAGCCACAGGGGTCTTGGCCGCTCCACTGTACTTTGGCTCATCCACATTCACCCAAGCAGATGGGCAGCACCTTGGTGTCCACTTAGATTTTATGCCTTTAATTCAGCACAAAATCCTGCTGCTGCCTGGTCTCCTTGCCTCTGCTGCAGAATGCTCGAGCAGAAACGTGTCCCAGTCACTTCGCTGCTCTGTTTCCTCCTTATTGCGATTAGCGTTTCAGCAGGGGTTGAGAGGGTGGCTCTCAAGGGTACTTCAAGCACAGCTAAACCAGCTAAAAGTGCCCCAGCTCCGCAGTGCTTTCCTTACAGGTATCCATGTGAACAGTCCTGGCAGGCCCGTGGGCACTGCCAGCCACTTCAGGGGTCAAGAGCAGAGCACAGGCTGGCGAATGGCTGCTCGGTTTCAAAGCACTTGCCTTCCTTGTCAGACCCTCCCCCGGCATCTCCTTTTCAGTGCTCGAATAAACACCTTAAAGTCTGTGGAAATTCCATACCTGGCTCGCACTGTTTCTTCAGTCAGAGGCTGGGGAGATCCAGAACTTCTTCCCAAGACCAGGTAGCAACATGAAATTTAGCTGGATTTTTAGATGTAGCCACACAGGGTGTGTCTTCTTGCCCTCACACAGCAGGGATGAGAGGGAAAACGTGGTCTTTCTGAAGTGTTGAGGACTGAGAGGGCTCCCAAAGACACCAAGGGGAGCAGAGTGACACGTTCGATTGCTGTGGTCCCTGCTGTAACCAGTTGAGCACTATGGGATCATCACTGGAGAAGCCACATTTTCACAGGTAATTAAATTCAGCATCCACCCGAACATTACCATGGCAGTACAAGATTTATGCTGCCCAGCATGGTGATTCAAACAGTCAGGGCTCAGGTTATGGCTGACAAGACAAACTGAATATAGATACTTGCAAGTTGCTCTCAGAAGGCAAATTTCTTTGTCAAAACTTTGTGAAGTAAACAAAGCTTTCAGATATATAAAGGGTCCCCCCTGTGCCTCATGTAATGGGAAACAATGCTATGATTTGAAATTCTGGGGATTTATTTCTTAGCAACAATTTTCAGGTCATATAGATAATCTTGAGAATCAATCTTTATGTGAAAAATATGTTATCGTACAGATGTATTTTATTAAGAACCATTTTTTTCCATTTACTTTGGGTAAAAGGTTATTTCTCCGGCTCTGACATACATCATGAAATACCATAGAGTTGAGGTTAATCATATAGAAAAAGGAAGTTTTCTGAGCATTTAAAGGGAAGCCGTACACTACCCAGAACCACATTCTGCGTGAGAGACTTCCAGGAAGAAAGACCATACTTTCCAAAGGTGAGTGATGAAAGGGACTAACCCACTCTGACTAACCCACTCTGAAATGGCAGAGGTCAACGTGGTGGACAATAAAAAGAAAAAATTATATTTCTGCTTCCAAGAGCTGCAATCCCACCTAGTAGCCAACCTGGCAGAAGAAGGTCTTGTGATTCCCACTCTTCCGAGTGGGATACACTGCAGTCTCACTGACTTTGAAGGTCCTACTCAAAGGTAAGAGTATGAGGTCCTTACCACTCTCATTTTACTTTGAGCCATATCTTATTTACCTCATTTACAAGTCTAAATTCTTGTTTATTAAGCTTTTTAAGATCCTCAGATAGCAAACACTGTCCAAGGGTAAAAATTATAATTTATTCCAGTTTAGCCACTGAGACAAGGGCACTGGTATTATGGGTACTGATTTAGAGTAGCTGTTTTAAAACCAGTAAGCTTTCTGGGTTATGTTCAAGGTACTAAGCAGAGTAGGGTAAGGCAATATTATCCTAGAACAGCGCACACAGTCCCTAGCGCTGATTACACACAGATTTTGCATTATGCCTCTTGGGAGTGAAAAATAAAGCAAAAAAAAGCCAAAGTGAGGATTAATAAAGCTAAGAAGACCCTGAGGGCTTCTTTCCAACAGGCTTTCCCTACAAACCTGGCCGTTCAAAGCCTAAAGTAAAAATGAAAATGTTTGCATGGAGAGAGGGGAGGCAACTCTTCAGGAGGAGAGTTTAAAAAAAAAAAGAAAAAAACAAACTGCTATAAGCAACCAGAATGTTTCCAAAACAATCTGTAAACCACACAGAAACCTGGCACTGTTACATCTTGAAAAAGCAGCTGCACAAGCACCTTAGGTTTTAAAAGCGTTTTATGTTTTAAAAGTGTTTTATATTTTAAAATAAGGAGGGTGTCAAAGCAATGTGGAACTCAGCTCAAACGAGCGGGACTTGGTGAGACTTTCAGCTTTCCTTGTGCATGCCTGCATTTAGAAGAGAAATGATGAACTTGCACAACAGGTTATAAAATGTGTCCTCATACCATGTTTTACAATATCCCCCAGGCCCTCGGTCACTGTTCTTGCCAAATCAAGACTCTGGGCTCCTACTTCAGAGTAGCCTCCTGAGTGGAAACTCCTTGACACTAACTCAATTTTCAGTGTTAATAACAATGGGGATAATGGAGGACTCATCCTTGCCAGGCAGACTAACCTTGGGAAGACGTCTAGGTTAGACATCCTTAGGGAACTAGAAATCATTCAGTCTCTCTCCCCAATCAAACCACAGACGGTAGGCCAGACAATGATAATGTCTCCTGTGTCCTTCCAACAGCCCACACAGAGATGGCCTTTGGCCTTGCATTGCCTGTGGAGGCAGATGAGATCCAGCAGAAAGCAGCAGCACAACGGCACTCCTCGAGCTGGAGTCCAGGGCTGGGGCAGAGCTGCCCAATTCTCTCACGCCGTGGGACAGACTTGCTCAACGGTAGGTTTTTCATGGCAAGAAGCTGCGTAGGTGATGGTAGATTTTTCTCACTAATGAGAAACGTGCATGAAGAGGGGAAATTAGCCCATGCTGAGCCCTGGGTGATGCAGGCAGATTGTTATCTGCGTCTGAGCAAGGCTAATCTGAAGATAACTGGGGTAGCTTTACAGCTTCAGAGCTGTTGCACAGACACACCATCGGCAGCAACAGGAACCGCTTTAAAAGATAACATTTGTCTGTCTACTCTCCTTAACGGCAAGGTGTCTACCGCACCAAACAGGACTCATTTACTATGGGAAAACAGCATACTAGCCTGCACACCCAGAAGCCTCCTTATATGCAATTAAACTGCTTAAAATCTGAAGCTTAAGGTTAACTACGTACTCAGCTTCTCCAGCCTCCCCTGCTAAAAACACAAACTTTTATTCATCGACTGGCTAATCCTTGAAAAAAGTAGTCTTGGACAAGTTCTGCTGCTGAAATGTATGATTTGCTTAATTGAGATGGAATTAGGGAAATCAGCCATTTTTGGCAAGAGAAGGGAAGAGGGATCTTCTCTCCCAAGGGCTTCGATAACTCTGTTGTTATTTTTTCCAGCACATTTCTTCTTTTTTTCAGGCTAGTCAGGCCCAGAGCTGACAACAGTTTCTTACTTTGCCACAATCACACACTCCATCACGCAACAATAAAGGAAAACATTCCTCTGAAGTAAAGCAGAAAAATTGGCTTCCCTCACAGTACGGCAGCAGAGTTGCCTGACAGCGTATACAGAAAGCATACAAAAAAAATTTGAATAGCGTTGGTACCTCGGTACTGAACAAAGTCAAGTGCTCGGCGTGCAAAGGACCTCTCTGCAGCCCTGGCTTGTCCAGGGCTGGTGGGGCACAGCTGCCCAAGCCCCTTCAGCTCTTAGTCTGTAAAATGGGCACAACCACACTGTCTTCCTCGGGAAAATTAAGTTGAACTCCCTGAGCCACATATTCTTACAGCACGTCCCCTCTGCAGGCACATGCAGCCGCCATGCCCTGCCTTGTGTGGCACAGCCCCGCATAGCAGGGTGGCTGCAATTGGGGCAGTTTGGCTCATATTTTGCACCGACCTCCCACCCATCCTGACGGTCCTCGCCCCCTGTCTGAAGTCTCCTCTCCTTACACCACGGGGCAGCTCTGCTGGGCTCCTGCCGCTAAGGGCAGCCTGCTTTCGGCTTTGCTCAGAGCATCTCAGAGGCTCGCACAGTCATCCAGCACTACAGGATGTGACTGTCCTCTGCCACCTTCTGCAGCTCCCCACCCTGTTCCCAGACCTCTGTCATCAGCCTGCCACCCACCCTTCCCAAAGCCACCAGCCACCCCTCCTCCCCATATCACGTTGTTCTCCTTTCCAGCCTTTATTTCACATAACCTAGTGCACAGTAGCACCCCTAAGGAGGCATTACCCCACCACATTGCCCTGCTTTCACGTCCCCATGTCCGTGCTGCTCACCCCTTTCCAGCCATTACCTGCATGAGGGAGAGGAAGGCAGGGACCAGAGGGGCATGAGAGCATGGACACGCGTGGCCAGTGGATGAGGGATGGTGAGAGCACTTATCGTGACAGCAGTCCCAGCACAAAGTTACAGCTTGGACTCACCTAAAACCTGGCTCCTGCCTCTCCAAGGGACAGTGCCCACACCCTTTCCCATCTACTTTACTTGTGCTCATGAGGCTGCTGTACCCTAACTACTAGCTACTGGCACCACTGATGTTTTTGCCTTCTGTATATATATTCAGTAAAATCCTATTCTATAGTATTCCTGAAGTTGAAGATGCTTAATGACCTTTCTGGCTGATAGATAAGTCTCCAGGGTGGTTCATGAGGTGGTTGCCATGGCAGTCCCCTCTTTGCTTTATCGCTGAATAGCAGCATGGGGTACCAAAGAAAATATAGATAACTTGATCTTTTCACTCTGTAATGTCAGGGTTAGCCTCTCACCTATTCAGAGGAAATCAGAGCTATAAATAGTTCTGCTACCCTGCTTTTCGTGCCTTAGTTTACAGTATGAAGAATTCTTCTTTCCGATGTTGAAAGCTGCAGGGTTTCCACTCAAGGAAGCCAACCATTTCGGTTAAAGTGACCATTTAAAAAGAATTATGGTATCATTATAGTGATAACAGAAGTAGCTGAATGTGCTTATTGATGGGCCCTTCTGCCTGCCCTCTGATGAGCCAGAGGTTGTCTCTAGAGGTTTGACTTGGGAAGGACAGGATGCACATTTACTCCTTGAATCAGCCTACTCCAACTGAAAAGTCCCTTTAGCACCTGTGCAAAACCAGTCCAGGAGCCTTGCAGTGCTATTAACTCCGCATGCTGGAGTCTATCTCAGCCTGGAGCAAGCTTAGCTCTGCAGTATGCCAAGGGGCATGTAATTGCATCTACAGGGCATTACTGGGCCTTTTCAAGCACGCTGAGATACCTCATATGAGTTAATTCAACTGCAAATGTGCACTAAGCAGACTGAGCACATTCTCTCCTTTTCCCTGTACACAAGGTATCTACCAAAGAAAGGAAATTTTGGGGGAGATCAGAGGCAAGACACTAACCCAGGAAATATTTATGGTTTATTTATCCTTTTTCACCACCAACCCTCTAAATCTTAGCAGTATTTATCCCAGAACCTGGGTCTTAAGAGAATGGGAACTGCTTTTGCTGCTCCTCTGAGACATCCCTTCTGAGAACTGTCGTCTGCCCTGAGCTTGCCCACAGACTGATTCAGTCTTGCCGGCTGGTTGCCTCTCGTGGGATCACTCAGGCTGGCGGGGAGCCCAGGAGGTCTCTACCCCAAACCCCTGCTCGAAGCAGGGGCAGCCAAGAGGTCAAACCAAGTTGCACAAGGCTTCATCCAGCCCCGTCTTGAAAACCTCCTGTGAAAATCTGCAAGTGCTACCCAAAGCAATGGCTTCATCTTAGAAGTCAGTATCATGAATACCAGCACACGCTGCAGTGCATTCACTTCAGCTACGAAGTGAAAGATCTCATATTTCTGATCTCAGTCAGTACCACAGAATTCCACCCTTTGCACCTCCATTCCAGTTCAGAAGGGACCCAAAGTAAATGCAATTAAAATTAATTTTAAAAATGGGAGATTGCCTTCCTATAGTTTGTTTTCCTATATGTTCTGTTTTCTGAGTCTTTAAGTAATTCTAAGGTTTACATCTTTCGGTTTTTCTCTGCAGTTGTGAGGCTTATTTCTCTTTCTGGGGGAAAAAAAAACAAACAAAAAACTTCTGTCTATCTTCACTCTACTTCCTGATTCCAGCAGGCAGGGTGTTAGCAAAAAGACTTGCAAAACTGAGGAAGCTATTGCAAGAGCTGCCAACACTTCCACAAAAATATTCATATTACAACTGGCCACTCTCATTAAAGGAGCTAAATTGTCCATAGGCTGGGAGGACTCAGCTATCCTCCCACTTTTTCCCATGACCTCATTCGTGCAGTACTTCAATGCAGTTCATGTGGAAAAACTCCACCTGACCGTGCTGAGCCACGTTAGCAGCGAGGAATTTGGTCTCTGAATTTGTTAATCCAGGCTCAGCAACGTGTATAAAAAGAAATGTTAACAAAGTCAAAGAGGCAAATCTGCCAGAATGGACTGTATCTGGCCGTAGTGGCCAGGCTGCCAGCAGGCAAGTCCATTATCAGCATCTGAAGTTGTTTGAGTCAACAAGGAACATCTACTGAGTTGCTCCTGGTCAATCTGTCTCCTCTTCCCTGCCTCGTGATCATTTGGTGAGTGCCCTCAAGCAGTGCTTGGACCTGCTGACCCATCATCTGAGCTCTGCCATCGCGCCAGGTGTGCTCGCAGCCCTCACCTCAGGCTGTCTGGGCTGTAAAGACCAGGGCTTTCAGCAGCTTTGTTTAGAGCTAAGCCTGCAAAGATTAACAAAGTCCATTCCCCTGTTACTCTAAAGCCCTCTGTAAACATGCTGCTGCCTGATTACTGTTGTTTAATTATCTTCTGTTACTGCCACAGGACAGTCAGAATGACTGCACATGCCATTTTTATCCTATGCAAATGGCATTAGTCTATAATAAATAACTTTTTCACCATATGAGCTTGGGAAGGAGGAATGGAAGTGTGGAAGTGGCTGAAGTAACTTGGTAATGATGGACAAAGCTGGCTTTGAGAGTTAAGCTTGCTTTCACAGCGTTAGACTGCGCCTATTTGGGATTATTATGGCAAGAAAGTAGATAATGAAACCTTAGCCCTTAAATAATCTCTTCCCTTTTCCGATGTATTTCACCCTTCCTAAAATCCAGTGTGCAAAGGAACACCTTTTCTTGTCTAAATTACTGATTTGACTCCTCAGCAAGGCTTGTGTTCCTGCTGCCTCTAGACCTGGTATAACTCTTCCTTCTGTCCTGACGGACACAGCTCAGTGGGTGGTGGATGTACAGAACGGTCAGGTCCTCACAAATTTTCATGGCAAACGGATTTCCTTTGGTAAAAGCAGTTAGAGAGTTAATCAGGCAGGTAAACTGCTGCCGTGTGTTTTATTTGAGTTGTAGTCTTCTGCTGAATCCTTACTGCCTGTCTCAAGCATTTTGTATCAGGCTCCATCCTGCACTTCCTGAGCTTGGTCTAACTTTAAGAAAGGCCAAATAAGGTGACCAGGGCAGGACATTGGATTTCTTTATCAACATCCTTTTTGCTACCAGACCTGCAACCTTGCAGCAATACTCAGTGATTTCTCTTAAACTGCCTTTGAGGGCAGTAATTGCCTGTATCTCTTCTGTCAAGGTATATTGTGAGTCCCTACCACAAGCCCATACCAGATAACCTGAAGTACAGCTGCTGTCTGTAAACCAGAAATCGAGTATAACCTACTGTGTCCAATGGCACTATGTCTCATCTTTCAAAGGTGGTATTTAATCGTGATCTGGACATTTTTGTATTACTTGGAGATAATTTGTCTTTCCTATTTGTGATTGTGTTAAGGTTATTTCAAGACCTCTGTTATGCTCCAGCTCATTCAGTGTTTGTCTCTAGAGAAGCCAGAACAGAGCAGGCAAAGTTTTAATTTAAATCTCAGAGTTTTCGTGTAATAAATAACCACACTACAGACAAGGCTTCACTACAAACCCCTCCTTCAGCTGTGCACTCATTGATTTTGGGGGCTCAACTCGGCCTTGGCCCAGCGCATTGGAAGAGATGCTTCTGAACAGCTAGCTGCGCCTGGTGGCAGATTGTCCCACGCAGGTATGGTCTAAATACAGGGACAGCAACTCCACAACATGGGCTCATGTGAACAGCCTCAGGAGATTAAACTTCCAAGTGAGCAAAGCCAGTCGCAGCAATGCGGGAGGCATGACTACAAGAGCGGGCATCCGTGGCAGGATCAGGCCTTAGGAGATGAGCCCGAGGAGTTCAGTACTGACGTGGCAAATCAGTTCCAAATTCTGATAACATGAATAATATGTTCTTCTTTATTCTGTGCAATTGCAGATACTTCTCCTGTTTAATGTCATTTTGCATATTTGGAAAGGAATCACATCCTCTTTTTTTGGCACGGAAGAGTTTGGAAAACAATTACTATACATTGCACAAGAAAGCATACGTGCAAGACTCCTGAGAGTATATGGTCAACTCATGTGTTTCAAGAAATCAAATTAATTTCAGCTATAATTCACAAGATTTCCCAGGAAAAAAAAAGGAAGCCTTACACTCAGTATATGGTACTACAGCATTCTTCTATTAAAGCACTCTACCCCTATGGCAGGTGTTTTCATAACTACTTGTGAAAGTAAAAGCTACTGTCACTACCTGAGCCAAGTGGTCTATCATACTCAGATGTTTCTTTCAAGCTCTCAGTATATGTTACTTCAAACATACACATTTACTTTAAATAACTGATTCTTTTCTTTTTAATACTGCTGCAATGTCACTGCTGTCAGTGGAATGACTTCTGATTGTGTACACCTAAATGGGAAGGAGAATACACCTGAGGTTTCAACCAGTTTGCTAAGAAGAGCCAAGGGTAGGAGTCATCTGAGGAAATGCCACTCAGTTCTTGAGGTATGTGATGTTAGGGCTCCATTTTTGGATGAAGCAGAATTCAGGGACAACTCTCAGAACTGAAAGTGCACAAAGTAGCTGAGATTTCAGCAGAACTTGAGAGAGGAGCTTTGGAGAGGTATCTCCCAACACTGCATCTCTAAATGGAAGAAATCTTGTAACAAACCTTCTCTCTGAAAGATTTCCACTGTTCTGAGTAAGAAGTAAGGGATCTTTCAGGCTGAGAAGGAAAATCACAGAGATCCAAGGCTCTGAAAGTTGCCTGGTTTCTCAACTTTCTGATGAACCATGTGGTATCTGCTGTTGGGTGTCTACCACACCTGCTGCTGTGACCAGGCTTTAGCCCTCCTGTCTCTGGAGAAATTATGACCAAAGATGAAGAACCAGAAGAAAATTTTTTAAATCCAATCTCTTTGTTCTCCTATTTTACGATTCTAAGGGCTACTTCACAGACTAGGTGAAAAATCCCCACAAAAAAAATGGAAAGAGGTTTCATTTCTTGACCCCCGTACCTAGTGGGTTCTTTGGGGATTTCCATTTAAAAAAAATCACAATTAAATTCAGTCTTCCCCTCAGAAAACTCTACTTCCCTAAATATTTCATCAAACATCAACAAAGCAGATCCAGTATGGGGAAAAGAAAAAGAAATGATCCACCATTATTTGGCAGTGCAATGCTAGGAAGTTTTTTGCACTTCGTTGATTGAGCCATCTATATATGGATCTCAGGGGCTGGGCAGCAACCTCCGTACTGCCATTATGCTACTGGGGAAAACCTCTTCATATATTATTTGAAAAGTAGGACAGGATTAGAACAGCTTTATACAAACAGCTGAGCAGTAAAACTTGCTGTTTAAAGCTACATATGGTAAAAGTAAAGAGATGGATATCACTGTAGAGATGGCACAGAGCCATCGTGTCACCTCTAAGGATAGCGCATCCTTCTTTGGGTCACTTGTGAAGCTGAAATTGCACTGAGTCCTCATGAGAAGGACAAGAAGCAGCTGGCAAGGTGCTCCAAAATAGTACGCTGGGATGGGTTGCAACTTGAATTTTAACTGGAAGGGAGGATCTCCATAAAATCTGAACTATATACGTCAAGGCAAATTCAGTTTTCAGTTTACATCTGAATGCATCAAGTCTGTGGAGCGTAACGAGCCGAACCAAGTTACAGGGAGAACTTGTTCCCACTTCTTCAAACGCTTTAGGAAGAGTCAGAAAGGGACAAAGCTCTCTGTGGGGCAGATTGCACAGATCATTGTTTATCTGTCAACTCAGAAAAGAAATATTAGGAGCAGGCCAGCAAAACCAAAGCTGCCTGTCCCCAGTAGAGCTGGAAAGGGGGATTCTTGAATGGCAGGGGAATTACAGCTGCTCCTTTTGAAGGGCACTGGAAGGGCACCAGCTCAGCTCCACCTTCAAGCAGACTCAAAGAGCAGGAAGCTGTCAGGAGGATTCACCTCCCTGTTTGCGAAGTTCCACGAGGAGGAGCCATCCTTTTAGCAAGCACAGAACTAAAGAAGGACTTTCTGAAGTTAAAGACTAGATGCCTGGAAAAATCCTGCCAGTCTACAGTGTTCCTCAGGCCACGCAGCTGGCATCCTCTACACGCTCTCAGGAAATTTAACACCAAACTTTGGGCAGACTTGCATTCCACAGCAAGACAACGTCTCTGGTCTGCAGTTACTCACCACGGGCGCTCAGAGGTGTGACACTGACACTTACAGAATACCAGGGAAGACTGAAGGGCACTTCATTAAACTAAGGCAATCCAGACGTACCAGGGTACTTAGAAGGAAGCTCAGATTCCAGTTTTAATTCTTTTAAAGCATTCATACAACATATAATTTTATTTCCCAAAAAAGTTTAGAAAGCGGGTGGAGTAACATAGAGACAATAAATCAAAGCTAATATATTAAGTTACTTCGAGACACAGAAGATTTACCACCTTCCCTTGTGCCAGGGTGTATTCCTTTGGCTTTCCTAACAGGAGTAAATTTGATTTCATCTAAACTCAAAAGTCAGGCTATTTACCCTAAATAAGAAGAAGCAAAAGCATGACCATTTCTGTGCCCAGTGTGTCAAAATGGTGTGGGACGGAGAGCTGAGGGGCTTTCTACAGCTCAATGCTGACAGAACTCAATGTGCCTATCCACCACAGGAATACACCAGCCTCATGGCCGCTGGGACCTCTGCACATGTGATGGCAGTTCTCCTGCTTTTTGAAAGAGAGCTAATTTTTAATTACCCCCTTCCACTTACTTTGCAACTTGTATGAAAGTGGTGGAAACTGTTTTAATTCTTATTCCTACCAGAAAGCTGAACACACCCTTTTTATTAAGTTAGTGATAAATTAGAAACAGCAAGCAAGTTTGAAAAACTTGGCACAAAAGTCTTTCTAGCTAGGCTATTTCATAGTGAAATTTTTGTACTACATTTTACTTTGCCTGTCCTCAAAGAAATCAGATTTTATGGCACAGGACAGAAGTCAAGAAGTAACATTTCTATAAATTACATTTTTAGGATGGCAGGATTCAATTTAACTTTTATCCAAAGGAAAACTTGAATCATCAAAAACCAATGTCCCACCACGCAAAATCTAAGCCCTAGGTCAACTTCAAATAACTAAATAAAGAAAAATGTTTCCCCACCCTGCAGCTAACCCCTTGCCCTTGTCTTCTTAATCTGGGTGCCTGAAGTTGTGGCAAAAGGCTTGCTTTGCCTGCCCCCATGCAGGAGCACAGAAGATGTGGGGCATCTCCACAACTGTGTGCTCCGAGGAGCACACAGATGAGAGAGAAAGATCTCCTGGGGGTACATGACAGCCACACAAGCAGTCTGTGGGCTGTGCTTGAGATTAGAGCAGACTGAGAGATTCACTTGTCCCTCTGGTGCGGGGAGAAATAAGTCACAACATTGATCAGCGGAAATACAAGTGTTTTAGCAGAGAGTAAAACACGTACCGCGGGGAGCTGGCTTTGGGGCAGAGCTCAGTGACAGAGGATTGGGATGTGTTCATATGGGAAGTTAGTTTAATGAACTCTTTCAAGTGCATCTTTCTGTGACCATCCTAAAATTCCAAATATTTCTTGGAAAGTGGAAATCACATGCGTTACACATCCATTTACACCAAGGGCTGCATCAGGCGTGGCTGACTGTGACCTGGATTCATTTTCACTTGCTCGTGGCAGACCTGGCTGTCTGACCAGGAACAGCACCGAGACCACCAGCCCCAACACTCAGCTGCGTCCCAGAAACAGTGAGGCACTGAAAACAATTTAGGAGTAACTGGTTGTTCAGTATGACCATATGAAGTGCATGAAAAGGGAATATAGGCAGTTGTCAGACACCTGGCAGGCCCCAAACTCAGTGGCAGAAATTGAATCAACAAGTTAACAAGGCTTAGTCTGTCAGTGCCTTGGGCTTTGCCCAGGACTTCCAACTGCTAAAAGGCAGCTCCTCTCGCTTGATCAAAGCACTGGCCTGCTCATCTGGAGGTGCTTTATTTTCCCGTTGCGAGTCTGTAAACGATAACACAAGATGCAGAACCACAGGGGAGCTGAGGTAAAGCAGCTGCAGGAAATATTAACTGAACTACACCATAAAAGCAAGATCTGCTGCTGGTCACAAGAGGAACCTGCTCATTGCAAGTGAGATTACATAAATACTGGTGATCACAAGAGGATTCGGTACAATAATCAGAGCAAGACCAAAAAATGTTAAGAACTTACTTGATTTTTCTTCTTTAATGTTGTACTCCAGCACACCAGGTGCCTCGTCCTGCACGGGCAGGCGGACTGCAAGGACCATGTTGTTCACATTACCCTCTTTCCTAACCAAGAACATCTGAAAAAGGAGAAAGGAATCAGGAGCTAAGCTATATTATGTGAGCTTCTGAACTTTATTTTAGGTCATTGACGATTAAGTTTTTTAACAGTACAATTCACCTTTAAATGATCTTATTTTAGCTTTGTTCCACTTGGTTGAACTTTACGCGACAAAAATACTGAATAAAGGGACATTTCATCTGGGTGAAATTCAGAGCTGTGAAGGAACCAGCAAAATTTCTGTCCATCACTGATGTCCCACTTAAGCCTAAAAGGCAAACTGTTTCACTTACTGAAGAGTATAAAGCTGCATTCACAATTTGTCAAGTGACGCACCTCACATAAGTGCCCTAAACCACAGACAATTCACCCTAGAATGTCCCAGTCTGAGTCTAAAGCACAGGAGTCACTTGCACATTGAGAGGGAAAGGATTCAAGTGCCCACGAGTGGAACATAAGGCCAAAGGCTCTGATGGCCACAGTGTGTCATGGCAGTGTTTCTTCATGGGACCAGAAGATCATTCAGGCAGGCAGGGACCCCAGGAGGGCTCTTGTCCAACCCCCTGGGCAAAACCACGAGGCCAGAACAGGTTGCTCGGGGCTTTGTCCAGACAGGTCTGGAGAACGTCCAAGGACAGAGGCTGCACAACCTCTCCAGACAACCTGTCCCACCACTTGCTGTCCTCACAGGGAGGAAGTGTTTCCCTGTACCCAGTCCCAACCCCTCTGGTTTCAATGTACGCCTGTCACCTCTTGCTCTCCCACCCTGCAGTGCTGAGCAGAGCCCAGCTCCTTCTTCTCCATGACCTCCCTGTAGCAACCAGGTGGCTGCTGCACAGTCCCCACAAAGTTGTCTCTCCTGGTTGAACAAACCCTGGTCCTGCAAACAAACCCTGCAGAGCTGCCCAGCCAGGCTGTGCCAGCCCAGATCCCTGCTAGGGGCTCTGCCTTCCCTGGGGCAACACTTTGCATTTGTCCTTGTTGAATTTTGGAAGGTTCCCGCCAGCCCTGTTCCCCCAGCTTGGCCAAGATCCCTCTGGATGGCAGCACTGACTTCAGGTGTATTGACTGGTCCCAAAATCACAGAGGAGATATGGTTGGAAGGAACTCTGGAGATCTAGTCCAACCTCAATGCTCAAAGACGGATCGACTACAGCAAGTCACTCAGGATTGTGTCTTGTCCGGGTTTTATTACCTCCAAGGATGTAGGCTCCACAGCCTCTCGGGCACCTTTTACAATGTTCAATCATCCTGACAATAAAAAAGCTTTTCTTAATGTTTAAACAGAATTTCCTGTGTTTCAGCTTATGCCCACTGCACCTCATCTTTTCACTGGATACCACTGAGACTCATCTGTCTCAGTCTTCTGTACTCCCTCCCATCAGGTATTCATACACATGGATAAGAGGTCCCTGAGTCTTTAATTGGAACCAGTGGAACCACTGTAGCCATTGATTCCCACCAATGGGACCAGTGAAATAAAAAAAAAAAAAAAAAAGAAGAAGAAAGAGGAAAGGGGAAAGAAGAAAGAGGAAAGAAAAAAAGAAAATAGAAAAAAAAAGCTGTGAAGAAGAAAGAAAAAGAAAGAAAAAAGAAAAGAGAAAAAATAATAAGAGAGAAAAGAGAAGAAAAAAAGAAAAAAGAAAAATATCTCATTCTTTGTATTGTATGAGCTCCTAAGTGTGTTTCTAATTAAAGCTCATTGTCAAGAATATTTTTAGGTTGTACCTTGAAGCTGCAGATACAAAGACAAAGCAATCTTCACCTTTAACTGTTCTTTGATAGCACATTTTGGCAGGAGAGAGTCAAGGTATTTTTATAAAAACTGAATTAAAAATTTGGGCTATTTTGGAGTCTGGATATTAATATTAGAAGGAAGCATAAGTTGATAAAATGATTAATCAACTATAATGCAGTTGAAATCTATCAAGAAAACATTAATTTCTTGGACAGAGAAATTTAAAAAAAAGCTTGTCTAGAAGCCAGGACTTTTCTCTGCACGAGTCTCTGTCATAAGGGCATCTCCTGTCATTTTGAAGCACTGATGCTAAACACGCAGCTTTGGGACAGCTTTGCAACCTCGCACAGTGCCGTTGTCTTGGCCCCTGCCATTCATGAGAAATTGAGCCCCGCGGGTTCAGGTCCACCAGCAGTGCAGAGAAAATCCAAATAAACGCATGGCAAACAGGTGCATGCCCAAAACAGGCCTATTTCTAACGCAGGGCCGCCCTCCCCCTTCTACATCACAGAAAGCACGTGCAGGTAGGGAAAAGCCACAGAAGCTTTCCCTTCACCAGGTCCTACCACCCATGTGACAGCACGGTCCCTCTAACCCACCTGAGAGACTACTGTGACCTTGGACCTCAGATGGCACTATCTCACCTTGCCTTGGTCCAGTTCCATGGCAGGGGGGTTGGAACTGGATGATCTTTAAGGTCCCTTCCAACCTAAATCATTCTATGATTCTACAATTGCTTCATCTGAAATTAAATTTAAGCAATGAGAGAAGTGAAACCTGGAAAGGAATCACTTCTGTTTTCCTAATCGGCACCCCTGGTTGCCATGGCTCCAAAGGATAAAATTGGACCATGGCTGTTCAGAGGAGAGGGAGGTGGGTTTTCTGAGCTGCACCTAACCCTACTGCCTGGGTCAGGACCAGTACGCAAACCAGTCTCTGCCATTTTCACTGGTGGTGGGAAAGGTGCGGTGCTGATTTGACTTCAGGTGGGCTCAGAGTGAGAGCCTGCCCTTGCCGTGGGAGTCTCCTGATGCATCAGCTCTTCTCCTGCCTACTTCGAGCCACAGCTGAAGACCATGCCTGAGGACAGCGTGAGCAGAAGGAACAGAGTGAAGATTTACTCCTGAAGCCACTTGGAGGTGGGGGACGGCCCTGGTTGCAGGGAGTGAATAGTGACTGAGGGGGCTCAGGGCCATACGCGGCTGTATCAGAGACAGTCACTCAGGCTTCCCTTTGTTTTCCCAGAAAAACAAAGAAAATAATTTGTGCAATGTCTGATACAGGGTGAGGCACGGTCCAGGTTGGTCAGGTCCCATGGGAGGCTGTCACTTGGCTGCGCCAGCTTTTAGTGCTGGGATAGAGTGACTTGGCCAAGGGACAGGTCCAGACCTCTGCAGAGCAGGAGCGAGTGAATTTTCCTTGTGGCCCAGCATCATTTGCACCTGCCCTTCCCAGACAGACTCAACCAGGACATCTACTCCCTGCCTTGCCTCACCTCAGAGACCCGGGAATGGGGACCTGTATGTCCTTCAGAGTTGTTTTCCTTAAGCAAGCTTAATTTTCTAACACTCAACTTATGGGGACCAGATAGCAATTATTGTAACAAAAACTACTCCCAGCAACTCCCAGAATTTAAGGGCCTTTTGTTCAGGGTTTTTTTTTATTGCTCTGAATTAGGGTAGTCAATGTACCTATGGGTATGGTGGTGAATGGGAAGGCATCTCCATGAATCTACACACTAAGTAAATAAAACCAGAGACACGATTTCTTGCTTTCCCAAAGCCATTATATCTGTATTGCGCCGCTATGAGTGGCTAAAGCACCAAGAGGTAATGAAAACAGAGAGCATGGCCTGCTAAATATTTTTGCTTCCACATGAAAAGCAGCACTGCTCTCCTAACCAGCTCCACCAAGGACAGGAAACGTGGCTGTCTGAACCGAAACCGCTTTGGACTTACCCCTGCTGTTTCTTTGCCAAGTATCGCCCCGGCCCTTTCCTGATTCATGTTCAGCTGAAGCCAGACGGGACAGGTCTTGATGAGTTTATCCAGGATGCTGATCCCTGGAAGCGGGAGGCAGTTTCGCAGGGCAGTGGCCTGACAGAGATGTGTCTCTTCTCCCTCTTCACTGATATCTCCGATCGGGCTGAAACACAGCAAGGGAGTCCCTCGTAAGCGGAACAGCAAATGGAAAATTTGGGGGGAGTAAGGACTGCCAATGCCAAGACACAGGCACACAGAGGCACTGACATGCATCCAGCACGACCCAGCAAGTCCTGCAGGACGAGACTCAAAGGATACAGACATAGTGAACCTTTTCCCTGCGCCAAGAGAGGGGAATGGGAGGGAGCAGGAGAAACGTGTGGAGAAACACCAGAGGGACGAAATGAAGACTTGGTGTCCCTCTTTTTTCCTGCCTTCTAGTGGAAGGTGTCCCTGCCCAGGGCAGGGGGTTGGAACTAGATGACCTTTAAGGTCCCTTCCAACCCAACCCATTTTATGATTCTACAATGATTCTACGATTTGTCATTTTGGCCAGTCCTAAAGAAGCTCCAAAAAGATGCATGGGAGATGCTGAGTGACAAAAGAGGGACCATCCTGTAGCACCACATGTCAGCAATGCCCAGTCACACCGTATGTCTCAGAGCTTATTCTCAGCTGCACAAGATGTAAGAATACTGAAAGTACGCTGTTGAGAATATTAAAGATCTGGGACACATTCTCTTTTAGATGCCTGATCTGATCAGAGACACAAAGAACTAATTCTGTTTATTTTTAGTCCCTGCAGTCTAATGGCAGACTGGTATGAAATGCTGGTTTCTAGCTATGGCGCTGATTCAACAAAGTATTTATACGTGCGCTGAGCACTGCAGTCGGCGGAAATACTCGTGCTGAAAGGTCTGGTCTTAAGAGCTGTACTGGATGAGGCTACACACGGATAGAGGCTTGTCATTCATTTGATTAATTGGTTTTAAAAGTAAAGAAAATGTAGGAGAACATACACAAAATACTATGTTTTTCTGTATCGGTTTTGCTACTTAGCTGTCAGAACTGAAAAGAGCAGGACTCTCACTTTTGATTTGGCATTATTTCAAGTCTTTCTCTTTTTCCTTTTATTTTTAATGATACAGATCTTAAAGTAGTATATTTCAATACGGTCAGACTTAAGCTACTGGAAGGGATTCCCTTCAAAGGCCTAACCAAACACAGATTGCTTAACCCAAAAGTCGGTTTTTAGAAAAACAACCTTTTAAATCCCAAAACCAACAGTGCGATTTTATTTTTAGTAGCTTTTTCATTTTCAACCCTATAGGGACAACTTTCTTAGAAAATACACGTTCCTCTGCAATCCCAGTTGCTGATTCAGGGTATTAGTCCACAGAATCTTGATTTTAATCTATCCATTTTCGAGATCATAGCCAAAACAGTGAGAATGAGAACTCTGCTTAAAAAAGCAAATAGAAATAAGTGAAACACATTCTCTTCACTTGTGATAAAAGCCCAGCTTGTCACACAGGTGAGGAAGTTTCTTTCAGATGCAATAGCATATGATTTTAATCGGTATCATTTGAACATACAGAGTAAAACAGTGGAGGACAGCTTTTGGAATTTAACCCGATTCATCTCTCGGTTTCTTTCTTTACATTAGAAACCAAAAGAAATGCCTAGTAACCACGTGAAAGGAAAGCATGTGTTGGACGGCAACATTCATACTCGGTAACAGGAAAGAAGCAATGAGCTGAAGGGAAAAAAAAAAAAGGTGAGTTATAATGAAATATTCCATACCACTGTTAGCAAAAGCTGCTCCCCAAATTAGTCACACCAGCATGAATCTGATCTTGCCAATGATGTGTGAAACCCAGACCAAAAGGAGGCCAATGCTGATAATGTCTTGCTGTGGCACCAGAAGGTGACATGCATTGCGATAGCTCCAGTGATGCTGAACTTCATTACCCATCAATTATGTAAGCTGAAAAGGGCCAGCAAAGAACTGATGCTCAAGAATCCCATTGCCTGGGGGGAAATGGGGGATATCAACAAAGGCAAGGAAGTCATAAAAATCAGCGTGGGCCTGGTGAGCACCAGGGACATAGTGACACTGGCACGGTGTTCCCCATGGGAGATCCCAGGCTTGATGCAGGCAGGGGCACCCATCCCTCTGCTCCCCCCGACAGGCACGTTGTCTGGATGGAGCCCCGCTCCCAGTAGCAATGAGGGTTTGGCAACAACAGACTGGTGACGAAAAATAACAGAAATGACCTTCCAAAGCACGTGGCTGCATGTAGGGCCCATCATCCAAGTTTTGGAGAATGGATGAAAAATAGAAAATTATTCCAAACTTAGACATACAAAATAAAAAACGAAGAGTCTGAAAATACTCGTCTCAATGGAAACACCTCACAATTTGAGCATGTGGGGTTTGTCAGTGTAGATAATTAAGAGCAGTGGATGAGGCTTTTTGGCAGAATGGGAATGCAGCCTTTTGGGGGCCCTCGGGGATGAGAGCCCTGGAGTGGGGTACGCTCCCCTCAAAAGCCAGCCCGGCCCAGAAAGCACTAAGGAGGCTCTTTTACCTGTGCAGAGGGAAGAAAGGACAGTGAAGCGAAAGGGGAGGCTTTGATAAAAAGAAAAGTCAAGAAGCGTCATTAATGGGATCATATTAAACCAGGGGAACGGTAAGCTAGATGATTCTTTGACAGCGAGTCCTAAGAGATGACAGATAAGTTCCCAAAAGAAGGGGAAGAGGACTGCATTGCCCAAATCTCTTAAAATGCCCTCTTCAGAGCAGTAGCAAACACTGTATTGAGTCAAATCCTGGTCTGGCTAAGAAATGGGAGTGAATGACCTAACAGACCTTTTCCAGCTGTAATGCTGTGACCCGCGACACACCAGTTGACGCAATTACGGCACTGATGCTTGACTTCTTTCCTGGGCACAGCTGTCACAAAGATCCAGATGCCAGGCTGCAGAAGTGCTTAATCCAGCAATTTAATCTGGCTCCATGGTGGCTCTGTCACTGCACGGAGAGGAGGGAGCCCAGGCAGCTCCCACGTTCTTGCTGTGCTGCCAAATGAAGGGATTTGCAGGGCCGCCGTGGTGAGCAGTGGCCTTTGCTGTTGCTCTTGCTCAGAATTCAGGCATCAGATGATTTCTAAGCTCAGAGTTTTCAGAAATAACATGCTGTTTGGCTAACTCTCTCCTCCTTCTCCCACAGTCCTGCAAAACCCTTTGGCTGATGCAGGCAGGTGCTCATTTTTTGTTAGGTGTGATACGAAGATGAAAAGCTGGCCCTAAAGCTGCCTGCTTTTCAGGTTTTTTATGGAGTTCTTTTAAATTCTGCTGCCGCTCCGCTAAATTGAACTCAGTTGTGATGCGGGGAGCTGTGTGTTACATACTGATTGGCAGCACAAATTAATTAATTGCACAGTGATTACATTCACACACCTGCTCCAGTTTGGCAGAAGGTACCAGGCTGTTTGGTTGGAAGTAATAACGACGACAATGGTGATTTGAATTACTGCACAGTGACTGTACACTGAAGCAATGACACCACCACAGCTCATTGCTTTAGAAATGAAGATCCACACTTGCCAGCTGAATATTCCCAGGCATCATCAGAACTTCAAGGCGATACAATCCACTGAATTTCATGCAGGTGCAGGCCCCTATTGCAAGGGACTTTAGAAATATTGCCACAAACTTGCTGGCACTAAGGGCTTTCCTGGCTGTAATATAAAGGACTGGTGACTCCGAACTTTCCTGAGGCCGCTGAGAGGCAGGAGCTGTGTGTGACAGCAGCAGGGGCTGCTGGATGAGCTGCGACAGGGTTTCTAACCATGTCAGGCCCCATTGTCCTCGTCACTCACACACATTTGCAGCTTCTGCCTGTAGCCTGAGCGGATCTGAGAAGACACATCAGGTGTTACTAAATCTGAATCTTGAATAAGAAACCAAATTGTCTGTAGGCACTGATAAGTAAAGACTGAGGGCCTCAACGATGTTTAAATAGACCAGGTGTAAGTATTAGGAGCTAGTTAATTATCACTATATTTTATTGTTTTTATTTCTCCCCTTGAATACTAGAAGACATCAAGAGAGTGCAAGACCAAGGATTTGCTGTGCTGTCCTCAAGGAAAGAGATACTCTGGTATATGTGTATTTACAGCAGAGCAGGCACCATAGGTCTTAAAATGTGTGCCAGCTGGCTTGCTACCAAGGGAGAAAGATGGAGAAGTAGCCATAAACTCCATGCGCCAGGTGAAGAACAACTTTTTGCACCAAAACTATCTGGTTCCTGAAGGGATACTATTCAGGACAAGCCAGGTTGTGTCTGAAACTCACATGTAGAAACCTTTCAAGCACAGCAACACAGTTTACAAGGAGCACATGAAGCAGCAGGAAAAGACAGAAGCTCCTGAAGCCGACACACCAGTCCCAGTGGAAGTAGATGGACAATGCTGGCAATTCCTGTGGTTAAAAGACAGAGTTGGGAGCACGGGGCTCTGTGGAGATGGGTCAGATGATGGTGCTGAGATTAAAAGATTGACAGAAAACTCACAGCCCTGTTTTACATCCCGTGTCACTGGGCTGGACTCAGTTGCAGGGCTCTGTGCCTCTGGTGACAGAGGCAGATCTCTGTATCCCTTTCTTTCACAGTTACCTTCGTGCATGAAGTTCTGAACCCAGCACACTGGAGGAGGAATGATCAGAGTTATGTGAGTAACAGCAAAAGAAGGGCAACAAGGTTTCATCAGTTAGACCCTTGGTACGTCCATAGCTACCTGTGCTTTCCTTGGTTTGATATCACTTATGATTAGATAGATTCATTAAAAATCCTTCTTCAGACACATGTGAATTCATGTGCTGTTACTTTCAGTTCACTGGGAGAGAATGTGGTCACTTCTCAATGCCTTCTCGTTATTCTCATAAGCCAGCCCATCTTTGCTCACTTGATCAGTTCAGATCAAACTAATTCAAGAGGGAGGAGAGAAAGATCCATTTACTTTCTGGACCTGGCTTGGGTCACCTTGTTGGATTCTCAGCTGGTGGAACTGAGGCACTGCACCCAACCTAGCTACAGGGAGAGCTCCGTCATCTGTACAAGTCTTGAGTCATATCATCATAAAACAGAGTATTAGGAAAATGGGAAGGCAGCAGTGACACATGGAAAAACCCATAGCACAACAGCTAATTTTGTGCACCAAGTGTTAACACTGGCTCACGGAAAATTCAGGCTTTAATAAATGCTTTTTCATAGTAGACCCAACAGATCTGACAAAAATAAAACCAACAAACAGTAAAAAAACACCACAGTGAAAAACCCAAAAAGCAGAAAGAGAAGAAAGTTCTTGAGATCTTCAGAGATCACACCCAGATGATTGCCACCCTTTAGTTAGAAACAAAAACAAATTTCTTGTTGCCTGATCTGCAAAAAAAAGGGAAAAGATGTAGGTAATTAAGCAAGCCATGCGAGCTTCCTGCACTGTAAGGTCCTCAGAGGTACAGAAAAATTGGATAATGAAGTGACATGACAGGCTCAGCGCGTCTCGTGAGGCAGGCTTTCCTGATCAGTAGTCTTTCCTACCTTGCACAACGCTTGTGTTACTGGTCCACCTTGGTGACAAACGCGTAGCTCAGGAAGTTGTGCTTCTCAAACTGTGGTCTGCGGACAACCTGTGGTTGGCAGAGCACTTCCTCTTGTTCACTGCTCTCCTTGTTCCCACTCTAGCTTTTATGTCTGCCCCTTCGTCCGTTTGGTCTTTGATCTACAGTTGTGCTCTCCATGTCCAGGCCTTTCTGCTCAGCTTGGAAAGCACCATAATAGCCAAGGCAGCAGCTGTTCCAGCTGCCAAAAGGTAAGGCAAACCAAGGCTCTCCTAAATACCCTGACACCCCACAGCTCAGCAAATCTCTCTGTTCCCCACCTACTCCACTTTCTGTTATAGGTACCCTCAATTTCAGCAGTGAAGTTTTGCACCCTGCAACTGAAGGCTCACTTCCCTGAGCTTTTCGGTACCTGCCAGGGATTTCCAAACTGCCCACCTCTGGAAAGGTTGGCAGGGGTCCGCACACACAGGCTGCAGGTACCCACCTCTCCCCAGCTGTACCCTGCCTGCACATCTTCACAAGTATTTGCCAAAGCGGAACAAGTCATCGCTCGTCCTGGGAGCTCCACTCACAGGCACTGAGGGATCAGGGGTGGGACAACTCATCTGCCCTTAAGTCACTCACCAGTTCCCCAAGCCCTCACCTCCCTGGTCACAGAAACCAACAGAGGAAATCACAAAAATGAGCAAGTGCTATTATGCTTCTTGGGGGGAAGGGTGTAATGGCCACTTGTGCAGGTGGAAGAATGTTAATTTGTGTGTTGATCTATTAAGTTACAAGCAGCCACAGACAGCTTTCTGCTCACATATGTCATCAGATTGCTGTCTTACACAGTACAGGGCTCAGTTTGAGGGTCTGATACATGAGCATCGTGCTGAAGTAACTGTGAACTTCTACTGCTGCCTGCAGAGCACAGCGAGGATAGCTGAGCTGGCTCTAAGGATGTTAGCTGAGCCACAGGAACAGGCTCTATGCAAAAACATGGAGCTCGCTGGCAGAATGGGAGCTGCCATGACCAGGTTTAAAGTTAACAAGTGTATTTTTCCTCATTACTGCCATGATGCAAAGGACATAACTCAGCTTATCAGGACTTTGAACTGAGAAGAATCTTGCCCCCGTTCAAAGGTCAGGAGAAGACGACTTGCTGGATGGCAGCTACTGATCTTGGGAGGGACATGTAACCACTGCCACTCATCAGACAGCAAACCCGGTGATTAAGACTAATGATGGTTCTGTAACGGCATGAGGAGCAGGGCCAAGTCACTCAGGAGTGGAGAAGGAGGGGGTGCCTGCAGTGCTTCCCGTAAACCACCCAACCACAGCAGCTGTGTTACCTGACCGGGTTTCTGCTCCAGTCGTTCAGAGCGGGCTCCCATTGCAGGGGTGCCCATCTCAGCTCTTGGGGTCAGCTTTCAGCTCCTCTAGAAGAGCTGCTCTTCCTCCTAAATTAGTCAAGCTTAGTTGTAAGTGCCTACAGTGAAGCAGTGGCAATACCCCTGTCAAAGTCTCTTGTTTGACTCTGTCAACAATCTTTCAGCGCAAGAGTGCTCTCAAGGAGCAGGGAGGTGCAACTAAATCATAGAATGGTTTGGGTTGGAAGGGACCTTAAAGATCATCTAGTTCCAACCCCCCTACCACAGGCAGGGATGCCTCCCACCAGACCAGGTTGCTCAAAGCCCCATCCAGCCTGGCCTTGAACACTTCGAGGGATGGGGCAGCCACAGCTTCTCTGGGCAACCTGTTCCAGTGCCTCACCACCCTCACAGTGAAGAATTTCTTCCTAATATCTAATCTAAATCTTCCCTCTTTCAGCTTAAAACCATTACCCCTCGTCCCATCGCTACATTCCCTGATAGAGTCCCTCCCCATCTTTTCTGTAGGCCCCTTTGAAAGGCTGCTGTAAGTTGCTAGCTTCCCTATGTTTCCTAGATTCATTAGATCTGCTCCTCCATTTACATACACAAAGGTGTATATAGATTATAAAGAATTGCATAAAATTGCATAAAAACCCCAAACAAAATACAAGCTAATTTATATTACTGCTAGTACCAGGTCAGCTTGAGTAACAAACAAGCCTCCTCACACTCACAGCCATGACGTGGGTAGAAACAAGATAAAAACAAACACCAAAAATTCCCTGAAGGAAAAGGCCTTCTTTCGAAGCCCCTTTTGTTTTTTCTTCAGTCTAGCTGTTTCCTACATTCATTAATGCAGAAGTTAATGCAGATGGTATATGCTGCCTGTGGCCCCACAGTGGACTGGGGGTACAATAGCTTATTAATGTAAGATGGCTTGCATTCACCCCACAAATTATACAGCTATCTTTACGTAACCTTGCACATATATATTTTGCATTCAACAATTTGTCTCAAAATATCTTATCAACTCTCTTTCTCTTTTTACTCAGCCAAAACATACTTTTGCAAGTCAAAACCACTTTGCAATTTTTATTAGCCTACTCCCTCACTAACAACAGACAGTTGCGGTGTTAAAGATAAGCCCTTCTCCCCCGTACTCAGAGGTTTTCAGGTCATTTGTCCTTTTGCCTATTTCAAACCCAAATTATTCCCTTAGGAATTTCAGCATATCAACAAAACTAAAGATTTTTCTTTGTGTGCAGGCAATGAAGGACAATTTACATTTCTGCAAGGCCCTTTCACGCAAAGAAGAGAGCTTCTGAAATGAGGCCTAGCCAGGAGTCATTTCTGGCAAGGTCAGAGGAGCCAAGGAAAGCACATTTCCCTTAAGAAAAAGTTGCAAAAGTATTTGTTGTATAATTCTACTTCGACTTCTCTGGAAAGGCTTGTGAGGTGCAGGAACCAGAAGCAAACGTTTGGAAGAAGAGAAGCGATTTCTTAAGCTGTAAGAACATGAGGAAGCCACAGACCTTCCTCACCTTCTGGTGTCAGGGCACCAGAAGGGCCCAGCAGAGCCACCAGCTGGACAGAAGATGGCTGGGTTTGTTCTGTGCCTCTGAAAAACACCTGAGGTGTCAGAAGGCCAGAGCAGCCCTCTTTTCACCGCAAGACCAGAGCTATTGAGGTTCTGCCCTTTCCCAGCTCATCTGGCCAGGAAGGAAGACAGGAAAGAAAACCTGGGGAATGCTTCTCTGTATTGTACTCACTTAACAAAGAGGGGAAAGGGAAATGGAAAATAAAGGGGAGGGAGAAATTCCCACATTCATTAAGAATATACTGTAGTTTTGCTTAAATAACGCCATTCTGTTTCAAACCCTATATATTAAAAATTATTTGAAGCGGTACGACATGTCAGAGCCAAAACCCTGGGCAAAATACGAAGAGAAATGTCAGACTAGTTATAAAAAGCAATGGCTTTCCTCACCCTGTGAGTGAATTTGGTGTAGACATACAAGACACGCAAGATACAAGGCGCTAACCACACAGACTTGCATAAAGATGAGCTGTCTTCCCCTCTTCTGAGAAATACCTGCAAACACCTACCTCTGTCATGACTTGCAACTAGAAATGGCCGTTTTGCCAAGGGAAATAAATCCATTGAACTTTCATCCTGTGGTATCTTAAGGAGCAGAGCACTGGCCTTCGGAGGTCCCTCCTCTCCTTAAGACACCACACAAAGGGTCTTCAAACCAGTCATTCAGTCACTGATGTGCAGACTTCCTTACACAAGAGTATTCATATTTTGGATAAGATTTCCTCCCAGTGTCAGTGTGAATGCATTTCAATACATGGTGCTGTCCGTAAAAAAAAAAATAATAATCTAAATCTTTGAATCTACTCTTTGTCTGCCATCTTTAATCCTTACTCCAGCAATTTCACACTCCTTATATTTAATTTTGATTAGGCATTGGAGAAACGTGTTTATTAGGGTAGGATCCCTGCCTGCATTCACACTGAGGCAAAGTTAGAAGAAAAAGGCTTTTTGGGGTATTTTAGGGATATGGAAAGGTGGTGAAAGGCATGGTCCCCTGCCACAAGGACGAGAGAGGTGTTCTAGTTTGCTGGGCTAAGTTGAATGACCTGCCCTGTGGGCGGGCATGGCCCTCATCATCCTGTGCTGGTGGGACAGCCTGCGGCCAAAGGACCAGTTAGCGGAACAGTGTCAGAAACTGCTGAAATGTCCCTGCGGTGGCTGGGAGCTCAGCACATAACTACAAAACCTGCCAAGCAGCAAGGCAAGTTTGTCAGCTCCTGCAGACCCAGTTAAACCATTGCTGGAACCTCAAGCTTGTTCATTTAACAGTGCTTCTGGTCAGTTGGTCACCAGGACTCCGATGTAAATAAATCACGAGCCAAAGGCCGTGGGTTCACAGCAGTTTAAGGCAATCCGTAACATGACTGCCTTGGTCATGTCCTCCCCAAAACATCACTGCTGCACCCACCGCCACCTGCAGGCCACCCTTGCTTGTCTGACCCTGGGGCAATCTGACTCAGGGGATGGGAGGGTGGAAGGTTTGTGCTGGACACAGCTCTCTGACCTGGCTCCCTGCTTGGCTTGGTGAGGTATGAACAAATATTCAACTTGGATTCAGCCCACTGGCACCAGTCACCCTCAACTGCTCCTTGGAACTGCTTCTTCTCCAGTAAGACCAGAGATCCTCATGGGTGCACAGGTTCCAAAATGGAATGCAACAATTGAACATCTAAAGTTCAGCAGGGTGAATCCAGGCTGGAGCTAGATAGCTAGGTCTAATAGCAAAGGGAGATGTCAGAAAGTCAGGGACCAACCCCTACCACCCATCCCTATCACAGGCTGCTCCTCACAGGGCCCCTCAGGCAATCTCTGCCATGGTTTCCCAGCCCAGAGGACCCATCCCTGCTGGCAGAGTAACACAGTCACTTTCCCTTTGGCTGCAAAGTTTACTAATGAGATTCAGTCTAAAACTAACTAACTTTTCATCCTTAGAAAGGATTAGAATGGGAGTTCAGTACAGAATTACACCCAAATGTCCTGTGTTACATATTTGTCTCTGGACAGACAGGAAAGTTGTCCAAAGTCAAGCTCTTTCCTGTCTGCTGATTCAGCAGAAGCTCTGAGCTTTGCCTGGTTTCTGTTTTTGTGGGGGGTATCAGGAGTGACAAATTCCTTGGAGAGAACTCAAGGGAGAAAAAAAAAAAAAGAGAGAGAGAAAAGAGAGAAAAATTTCATCTTGGCAGGCAAGATGAAAGGTTGGGTCAGGTCCCAGGCTGTCATTTAGCCAATATGTGGGACAACCTTCTTTTGCCTGGAAGTCTGTTAGCAATTTGCAGAACAGCATTGCAGGTAGCCAACAGAGCTGTCAGTCTCCAGACTCTGCCATTTTTTGATCTCTCTGTTTCCTTGGTGAATTTTCCCAAGCAGCAGAAAATTTAATCCAGTTCACAAGGGGCTGCAGGCCCTTCCAGCTCTGCCCAACAGCTGCTTTTACAAGACAGAGGGTTCCAAAGACAGGCTTTCTTCAGAGGGCAAGAGGAGGGGTGTACCTGAGCTGCGTGGATTCCCTATATTTGGCAAGGTTTTCCCAGCATCCAAAAGGTTGTACGTATTCAGTTGGTTTCCACAAAGCACTTGAAATTCTCCAACAATTCATTAGCCTCACAAAAGCAAATAGAAAGTACTAATTAACATGGTCAGGAGATAATTTCAAGCAGTAAGACAGGTCTTTCAACCCTACCAGGAGCAGTGTTGATCCGCAGACCCCAACTAGTCACCTAGAGCAAATTCCAGCAGGCCCAGTCCTTGCAGGACCAGATCTGAGCCAGAATTGCAGCCCTGCCTCGGAGGACAACTCTCAGGGTGCAGTTTCATGCTCCTCCCAACCCAGGGCAATGGCAGGATGCTGCTGAAAGGGCAGTCCCCTGACCCCGCTTGCACGCACCCCCAGCACTTCGCTTTTGCTGCTCCTCCTGCTTCAGTTGTAGAGGCTGCGTAAACACTGAGGAAGCTGGTTCAAGCTCCGTAATCCAGCAGGGAACTCACCCACCGAAAAGCCTGAGAACTGGATTCTGCTCCTGGCATCACCCCAAACCTAAAGGATGGTCTGGGGCAAGGCCAGGGTTTAAGGATCCAAGGGACTGGGCTACAAAGTAAGCAACTATAATCAAATCAGCTCCATGAGCTTGTGCCTCAGTTTCCCTTCCTACAGTGACAGTAGTAGATATCTGCCTTCAGCTGGTTGTTGGGAGGCTTGATATTCATGAAACACCCAGAGATCCTCTCATACATGCGAGGGCTTTATATTCATCGTACAATGCCATTACGATTAGTGAAAACACCTTGTCCCTTTTAAAAGTATCAGTAATGCAGAAAGCAGAAATCCTTTACTCAGACATAAATTCCCTGCTTAGCGGAAAGGTGATGGAAAGTCTGGGAAAAGCACACACATACATGTGTATATATTCATCTATTCAAAAAGAACTGCATTCCCTAGCACTCCCTGGCTTGCATGCATCTAATAGAATATCTGTTTAGGAAAATGTGACCAGCATAACCAGCTATGCGGTGCTCACATCTGCTAATCCTTTGCTGCTCAAATAATCATCTTCACTTGCACAAAGATTTATACTATTTCGGGTGCAGGCGAAGAGGAGCTAAGTGCTCCAAACCTCTTGCAGCTGAAATCTTGAGGAAAGCATTGCTTTAACATTCCCACTCCAGCAGGGTATATTGACACAGGGATCTCATTTCTGGAGGTGGGTAGAATGACTTTAGGTAGCTCAGAGAGGTACAAAATAGCCAGAGGAAAGGCTTGTGGCTACAATATTCACCATATTGGGTGATGCTTGTAGCTTTATTATATTTGTGCAGCTTAAATAGCGCTGCTTGCTTGACCACAGCTGTTTTATGCAGTGCTGTTTTATCATGTAAATTCACACACACACCACCCAAAGTTCACAGTTAAAACACAGGAGCTGAAGGCTTGCCTTGCCTCTCTGAGATGTAAGCACCTGACAACCTGGGATGGATTCTGAACTCAGCCCCTCTCCGACTCCGGACCGACACCAGCACGTGGCTCCAACTCAGCCATGTGCATATTTGTGTTTTGGGGATTCCCTCCGTCAGTGGGGAGGATGGTGTTGGCACAGGTGTTCCTACATTATAAGAGCAGATCACGGATGCCAGAATGGTGAAGGGAAAGTGGGGTGCCGAGGGTCTTCACAGAAAATACAGCGTACACACAACCCCATGCCACTCCACAGCAGATAGGGTACAACCATCGCACGAGGACACCACTTCTCTACCCGGCATTCCCCCACAGCTAGTAATTCTAGTAGACTGACCTAGTTTTGAACAAGTCCTACATCTCTAATAACATAGTCAGTAATCCAGGCCATGGCTGCCAAGGGGCATAAGGGCATTGCCTCCCCTCATTCAGACCAACCTGGAGAAGAAAGCACCTTCATTAAATCTCTTATGTACCACCTGTACTCAAATTTTAAGAAAGATATTTTCTTATACAGGCCGGTAGGCTGGAATGGTATTAGAATATTAATGTTTGAAGGTTTTTAGCATTATAAAATACCTAACAAGCACTCCAGACCCCTCCAGCTGAGACATAATGATCAACAAATATTCACAGTGACAAAAAAAAACATTTATCTGTCCACATACAACCCCCACTAAAAGTCTGCAGAAATGTATCTGGGGACACAAAAGATTGGCAGAATTTTGATCTCTCCATCCTCAAATTAAAACTCCTATAGGAGTAAATTATTTCTCCTAAAATAGACATAACTGACCAACAGAATTTCTGCTATCAATCTTGCAACACTGAGAAACTGACGTAAGGACCTTCTCTGAACAGAACAGTGGTTTTTCAAGCCTTCTCCTCTAAACATCAGTATTATAGCAGCACTACAATCACCAGAGCAACATCAGAATTGATTAACTGAAATTTGTCAAGAGTTTTTAAGGTGGCAGAAGCAAGATCATACTGGTGTGAAGGATTAATCCCTAACTGCTTCCACTGGTTACTGAAGGCATTAAAGCTACTCTTCTGCAGTGAAACATAGTCTTCTTCCATTCTTGTTTTCTCAGTTTTGATCCATAACTATTCAGAAAGATAAATCTGAAGTGTTTTTTGGTAGTATGAATACTTCAAACCTACCGAATATTATGGTTGGGTTTTCTTGTTGGTTTTTTTTGGTTTTTTTAATGACCAAACATCTCAGGTCTATAACTATTCCTGCTTTAATTCCTCAGAAGTCCCTTCCATGTAAGGCCCGAGATCAGCACAGTAATCTATGATCTAGTTGCTGCTCTGAACACCAGGGCTGCCAAGACCGGGTCCATCCCAGCACATCCCACCTCCTTTGACTGTAGGACCACTCTGTACCGATGATAATATGGCAACCTCTCCTTGGTCTTTTAGAGAACATGTGTTTTCCCCTGGTTCTTTCTAATTCTAGATCTCATAATGACTTCTTAAATATCTACATTGTTATTCGTGATTCCTCAAATGCCCTCAACAAAGGGCAACCTAAACAACCACAAACATAAACACACACCCTTCCCTGCGAAGGGAGGGATACCTCTGCCATACAGTTGGGAAAGAGTGATAGTCTTCCAGCACATCTCAGGGCTTTTGATGGCCACACCTACCCTATACTCACAGATCCATCTGCATTAGAATTTGGTCAGTCATTCCAAACAGCTGCCTTTTCTTTCTAATTACCCTTCCAAAGAACTATTTCTTTATTCCCAAGCACAAACCCCCTCCTCCCTTCCAAAACTATAATGGCTAAAGGTCTGCAATATTTTGTCCTAGTTTCACTAAGACACTTTGATTTCTGTGCTCTTTAGCAATCAAAACAGGCAAGCATTTAAAACTCTGGGAAGTGAAGCTTGCTGCAGCTTCTTTTTCTAATAGATTTGGTGTAGGTATTGCCTAGAAGTCAAATACCTGTTTATTTTTCAGGTCATTTTAGATACCCTCAGTCTCACAAGCCTATTGTTGATCTCAGAGAAGCTGCCTGTATTTACTGATGGATGAGTTAAAATATAGTCCTACTATCATTTGGAAAAATGCTATAAAATAGATAATCTCTGAGGTATCTGGACTACGTACGCATGGTTTGATAAGGGATGGAGCGAGCCCAGATTTGCGCCAAGCAACCCTCATAGCTACTCTCCAGGACACACTGTTTTACATGTATACCCGCACGCACAGAGCGAGAGATGCATGCACACACTTGTGTGCATTTTTCAGCCTGTGCTGCCTCTAGGTTGGAAAGTCAACAACACAAACCAGCACGTAGCCATTTAGGACAGGAAGTGAAAATACTATATTTAGCTGAAATTGTAGTAGAAAGGAGATGAGCAGAATATCGCTTACATTCATGCCCCCATTCCTGTGAACTGTCTGCAATGAGGAGGAGTTTTCTACTCCAGGGCAACATTCCCAGTGTGGTCTGCCCTCTGGCAAGGGACAGTTGCCTTCTGTGCTACCACCAGTATTGCTGCACAATGTGCTCAAAGCATCCGCTAAGTTTGGTGAGTACTCACTGAGAAGCCCTGGAAAGATCACATGATAAGTTGGTGTGGTTGCAAACGTGCTTTTCTGTTAAATGAATTTCAGAAGATTTTTATATCCCTTCTCTGGATGCACCAAATCTTTGGAGAGCACCTCCTTCATGGTATCTTTACAGTAATATCCCGATCTTGGTGCAATGCACCTTGAGCACAGACCTTTCCTTCCTGGGAAGCACCATCCCCCAGGACTGGAAAGTCTACCCCTTATCAGAGCTTGACAGACCGCAGAAAGATTTGATGACACCGATCTGTTTCCAGTTGCCTAAACTGTCCCTTCCCCACTTAAACACCACATCTCACGTGTTCTGGGTTGAGGTTTTCTTTGAGCAGTAGTTTGCATTGGGTCCAAGACCTCCTGAGGCCAACAGGACTTGTTCCACTGATTCAAATAAGCTTAGATTAAGTCCTTTACAAAGGATGGCTCCTGAGGAGTTCTTAAAAAATTGTTTTCTCAGTTCAAATCTGTAACTGTTGGTATTAGATTTATTTACCCACTGCAGAGACAGATACGTAGCCTGGACAGAGGAGGCATTTGATAAGAAAGTTTTTGTGGCTGGCAAGTATCTAAAAGCTCCCGTTCCAGCAGAAGTCATGGGTTTGATAGGGTGCTTACCAAAGCAGTTCTCTGGTCTGCTCTACACAAGAGATAAGACAAGACAATCAAAACAGTCCCTTTTGAATCTAAAAATCTGTGAACCTATGAGAGTTATTCAGTTCTCAGATTCCTGCAGTTCTTGACCTCTTTACATTTACATTCATTGCATGGAATCTGTCAACTTGATGGTGTTTTTTGTGCGAAGAAGTCACGTCACTGAAAAGAAGCACAATCATTACTTCATGAGGCAGCCTGGTGCCCCAGAAATGAGAACCACTGTAACCCATCCCAGCTACCTGAACCAGCCGCTATCCCAAAGGACTATTTAAAATTTGCCTATTATGTCTCAGTCTTAGCTCCCGTCTGCTCTCCTCATCAACCCCTCCATACATTTGCCAGATGCTGGAATGAAGGCATATACCTTTTCATGAAATCGTGGTCACCAGGCTCAATCATCTTGCATTTCTCCAGATGTTTTGTGATCTCACCACTTATTAACGTTCTCTAGGTCAGAATCACTGCTTAAATTTCTTTGTTTCTCTCCCAACCCATTTTGGAAGAATTTGATTAGACTGACGTCTATCCAGCCCTTAGCTACACTTCTCCCCACATTTCTCTCTGAGCAGCTGCTGATTCTGGAGGCAGATTTCTCCCCAGTGTCTTTCTGCCTTTTCAGAGGTGTAAGCCAGCAAAACCTCCTTATTTGTTTGTTACATGCAGAACAGACCCTTCAGTCATGACTAGGAATGGATATATGGATACTTTCCAAGTTGCTAGGGTACTTTTATGACAATTTGCACTGTCATAGTTTCTGTGCATGTGATTAAGCTTTCCCATTTAATTAATAACCTGAAGACTATGGTGAATGAAGGTGCAATCTCAGCAATTGCTCATGCAATTTTTGTGCACAGAATTTTAAAATCGGGTCCAAATTCTCCATCGGCAGCTTGCCTTATGTTACCACCGCTTTTGAAAGCTACCAACTTTGTCTACGCATACTTTGTGAAATTGGCGCCAAATTCAATGTTGACCGTAACAGCAAATTAGCTAAACATCACCTAGACACACCTCTAACTCTGTACTGTGTTGGGGCCACAGGTATGTATGCTGAAGTGCAATTTTGACAGTCTTAAGCAATATTGTGGCATGTAAACAGAGAGTTAAAACAGATTTTTTTAAATACCTAAGTTCTTTTTTATGAGTGTGAGACAGATTGAAAATAAAGACAATTGGTTAATGAAATGAAAGGCCATTCTATAAATTGTTCGATGCTTATAAATTTATGAAGAAGGCATGTCTCATGCCCATTCATGCTTCAATATTCCTGCGACCACTTGATTTACAGTCCAAATCTAGGGTCTACGGTTTGTTTACTTTCTCCTGCAACTCTAAACTGAAAGCAAACCTTCGCAAGCATGTGCCTCCTTTCAGACAAGCTGAGAAAGAGATAAAACGGTATAAATTTTTCAGCTTCTCAGTACTTGGCATCTTAACTATCACAAATGCAGGGAATATCTGCAAAGTGCAAATTCTTTGGATTACCACCTACTAAATTCCTCTCGCTGCTCTACAGGGATTGGATTCTTTCATTTTTTCCTTATGGCTGTGTGATCTTTGTCCCTCGGTGTTTAACATTAAGCAGAACTGAGGAATTGTACCTTGCAACAGGAGTGTCATTTTTTCCACTTAATGTAAACAACTGCACAAAGCAAAAGCGCAAAAGCAGTGACAGCTGTAATGCAGGGTTCTCCCTCTGTCTCCCGCACTCCATGCATGTAATTCGGGAACATCGCTATGGTGAAAATATAGCTATTGTGCCTGTCAGCAGCAATTTTATCCCCTTTTTGACTGAGTGTGCTCCAAGCCAAAGGGGACTGACTTGCAGTGACTGAAAATGCAAGTATCCCATATCCGTCCACCTTCTACTGCACTCATCACAGAGACATCTGGGAGCTTTTATTCATGGGAAACCAGCTAAGTGCATCAGACAGATAAGAAGCACTCTGAATATCTGGTATTATGTGTTTTTCCAAGGCGGGGTGGGGGTGACCGAAGGTTTCAGTAGTTGTCATTTTCCCCTGATTGTTTTCAACAGGAAACAGAAATGCTCAGCTTCAGCATGGGCTTTATGATACAACCGAGCCTTGGACAGACTCCAGCCTGATCCTGGAATCCCAGCAGCTGATTGTCCTCCCAATCGAAACCCCTTTTCTCTCCCACTGTTTTTTCTTGGAGCTGGATTCTGCAAGGTGCAGCATCTGTTTGGCCAGGTGCAAGGAAAGCCTGGAGTCTTTTCCTAACAGAAAGCACATCTGAAGTCTCCTGGGAGCCTGTGGACAGTCCGTGTGTACCTTAGTGTGCTGGAGCTGGGGAGACCATCAGCTCATCGGGACGAGCCCTTAGCCGCTTCTCAGCATTTCAGCAGAAACAAAGCAAGCCTCCCAGGAAAGATTTGTCCCGTTTCCAAAAACACAGAGCTCCCTTAGTCTGTCCTTTGCCCTAAACTGCAGCTTGGAATTCATCCTCTTCCTTCCCGAAATAGCTAAGATTCAAGCTAAACAAAGGTATTGCAGTTTATTTTCAGCTAGAACTTGTTAGTTAAAGGAAATACTGTAAATTACGGTACAATCATGCCACACGGTTATGACTGTGTAGCTGATAACTCGGCAGCCGGCTCGCAAATGCAGCCGAGAGCTCTTTGTTAAGTAGGAAAAGGAAAGCGACAGTTATTAAAAATGAGCAGTCACTAAAGATTCAGGACTTACCCTGAGTCATCCCTGGCTCCCTTGTCTCCCGCTGATGTTTTCATCATTACAGCAAACTTCAAGATACTTTCTGTTTCACAGTGGCTTTAGAGTTCCTTGGTAAAGAAAACAACTCCTTTCCATCGCTGAGCAGAACCTCCACATCCTTAGGTTTTGTACTGAAGATGATATTTCAAGGGGCGGCAGGGGGAGGATGTTTAAAAACAGCTTCAGCCTCAGTAGTATTGGAGGGCAGAGGACTAAAAAAGCGCTGAAATGAAAGCAAACTACCAAGAAGGTCTGATTTTAGCCTCTCTTATTTCTACTTCCTGTATTTATATGAACAGGGGATTTCAGGAAGAGGCAGTCTTTGGTGGTCAAGGGTGTGTGTGTGTGCATGTGTGTGCGTTATAAAGCCATATTTAGTACTGAAGGCAGGTTAACCTTATTAGAAAGAAGGGCCTGAGACTGTCAGTTTATTTGTTTTTCTAACTTAAGTAAGTTTTGAGGGAAATTGTTTACAGACTACAGGTATATCAGGAGGCAACAGAGCATGGTGAACTTTGTAAAGGATTTTATAAGGCAGCAAGGCAGTCTCCGACTGCAAATTCCTGAAGCATGTGTATTTCTATTGCTTGAGTAACTGGAACCAGATGGAGCTTGGAAACCTTTATATTTACACAGGACCTGAGCAAATGAAATGTCTAACATTGGCAGAGGACAGCTTTGCGAAAAAAAAAAAAAAAAAAAAAAAATTCCCAGTTAAAGGAAAAGCTAAGGATAAAGTTGTAAGACTGCTGGTAAATGGACAGCTATTCATGCTGTGAAGCTCCAGTTCGTCCCAGAGCACATTTGACCAGGAGTTACTGAAGCAGTCGAGTAGTGTTTGCTGTACTGGAAACCCGACTGAATACAGACCAGCTGTGGAGGCTGGGGACTGACAGATGTGCTGTTAGACTGGGTTGGTGGCAGCCCTATTTGGCAGCCCTATCGTTCCGGAAATATTTGATGTTAGGAGAATACATAACGGGAAAAGTAAGGCAGAAGGATGAAGCAGAGGCAGAGAAAATCATGAAAGGGAGAGGGAGACAAAGGTAACTTTTTGGCCCTTTTATCTTCAGAAGGAATTTCCCAGCTTTCTAAGAGTAAATAGACTGTGCCATACAGCCCACAACAGAAATACAAATCCCAGGCAGCTGCCAGTGAATTGGCACAAGGGAAACTAGACCTCAGTGTAGGACACAGAGCCGGTTCTGCTGGCACTAAGGTAGGGAGAGTCAGAGGGACCTTTCTGACCATCAGCTCACACCTTCTGTGTAACACGAGACAAACTTTTCCCAGGGGTTTTTGGATCAAGCCTGTAACTTCTGTTAACATTAGAAAACTTATCTTTTTGCTTTTAAAAGGATTTCTCTTAGAAAGTCAAAGTCTGACCGAGAGGCTGTGTGATGAAAAATTCACCACCCTTCTATGTAAGGTATTTCAGTGCTTAATTCTTGATATTATTTAAGTTCACACTTGATTTGTTGCCTTGACTTTTCTAGTTTTAAATTTTCAGTTACTGTATCTCATAATGCTCTTTCCTACTAAATTAAGGAGCAATTTGCTCCAACTCACATAGTCATTTTCAGACCATGATGAACTCACTCAGTGAAGAATTTAGCCCTCTTAGACAAACTGGTTGGCTGAGATTCACTCATCCCTCGCTGCAAGGTTGTCAGCTCCGAATCCTTCTGTTGGTTCTAGGCACAGAGGTCCAAGAAAAAAAAAAACATGCTCTAGATTTGCACACCAGCTGGGCACCTCTGAAATGCACCTGGGGTACTGGCAGAAGAACAGTCTCCTGGATGTATCACACAAACTCAGCTCTGCCCCAGGTTTTCATTTCCCTCCACTGCAATTCAAGGAGGGTCAGGCTCACTCAGAGTTTACCCTTCTTGTGCTGGAAAATAAGTTTGCTGAGATAAAAAGCTGTCAAGGTGTGCTGTTCTGCATGGACTTGCCCTAGATGGGGGAAACCTGTGTCCACACAAATACGCAGCATCCTAGGCAAAGACCTAAGATTTTGCAAATGCAGAGCATCAGTTTTCAGAGTGTTGGACATTTCTGAAGATGTTGTTAGGGAAGAAGAAACAAAAGGACTAGAATTATTAAAAAGACCCAAGACAAAAATGGAAAAAATATAGACTAGAAAACTCCAGTACTGTGGTGCTATTTCAGTTTCACTTGATTTGAGAGAAGCTTGGTTTTTGGTTGGCTTTTTTTTTTTTTTTGTGAAATCTTTCACACTATTAGCAATTTAAAGAATGCAGAGTTTCAGAAATGTGAAGTTTTTAAATTAGTTTTGTTAAACATATTGACCAAACTTCATGAAAAAAATCTCACATTTTTCTGCAAAATATTTAGTATTTCTGCAACATAGTTAAGTATTTCTGCAAAATATTTAAAATAGGAAAATGAAGACAAATTTAAACACAAAAAATTTTGTCCGAGCTTTGCTAGTTGTTTTTTTAAGCCAGAGATTTGACAGGTTTCAAAAGTGACAGTGTGTTCTAGTATCAGGCTTTGGAAACAAACAATTATACAAAAGCTAAATAACAAAATAATATCCAATCATTACAAAACATCACTTCTCTCTGACAGATCCAAGCTGAACGGGGGAATTCTTGTCTGTTCTAGGACTGATTCACCCTTTCCATCTTAAGCCACAGCATGTTGCAGCCCTTTTTTGTATCTTTATGCAGCTGAGTTGGAAAGGTTTAAAAATGGCTTATGGGGGAAGCCCTTAAGTACAATGAGCACTTTGGCTATAATAAAGTGCTTTAGCATATGCACAGATTATATGACAGTTCTGCTTTCCATGCAGTAGGAAGCGGCTGCATCAATAATATGGCATATGATAAGAGCCCGCAGAAATCGTCATGCCTATTGTGTCACTAATCTGTAGATTATGTGCCTTTTATAGAGCCTATTACATAACAGGTCATGGGGGTCATCATGCCAAACCTATAGGGGATTAAAAGAAGAGGTACTTTCCACATTCAGATATTGATTTTTAACAGTTAATTCTGTGCATAAGAAGGAATGTTTTCCTTTCCCCAGCTTAGAAAAAGTTAGCCTAGCATACACCAAAGAATGAACCCTTACGCAAAAGTCAAAGAATGCAGGATATCCCTTTTCTCCACTTCACTCGGGCTCTTCTGTAGATGCACAGAACCCACAGTGGCTAATGACAGGTTTATACGGCAACAGGGATTGCAAAAGCATGCACTGTGGTTAAGAAAAACAAGGTTAAGCTTTGTTTTAAATTGCATGTCCTGGTAGTAATCTGGTTAGGAGTATTCACGGGAAGACTCTCGTCTAACGAAATTATTAATATGCCAGCACATGAGACAAAATTAACTCTTAGCTCCTCTTTTTCCAAGAAATGAAATTTAATTTCCAAGAATTTAAAAGCTTTTTGCCAGCCCAGAACGGACATCATACCAGAAGTCATCACAGACCCTGAGGTGGACCACAGGGATGATGGAAATGTGCAATCAAGACTAAGAGGGATTATTCCTTCTCTCCACAGTATCTCCAGAGCGCAGGTAACTGGCAAAGGAAAACAGTACTGTGTGGCTTTTGGACCTTGCTTCCATCCCCTCTAGTCAGCATCCAGTATCCAGTGTGAACCTGCTGGCTACCACTACACCATGGGACAAAGCAGCCAAAATACTCTTAATCAGGGTATTTCTGAGACTGACATAATTGCTTCTGGATTGGGGCCCTCAGTACAGCAAACTGTTCTCAGCAAACCACACATTTCTAGTCCCAAAAGAGCAAATCGTGTGTTTCAGAATTGCTGCATATCAAAGTGATACGCTTAACTCACCCCAAGTAATGGCTTGATCCAGGTGATACTCCCTGGAAGAGAGGCAAATGTGGGCCTTCCATCATTCAGTTCAGCAGGGTCCAGATTTCACCAAGAAAGGGCAGGCACATATCCTAGTTGAGTCCTGCAATTTTAGATTTTCAACAATAAATATGAGAATGTTTCACATGTTCTCATTATCTGAGAAAAAAAAAACAGCAACCGCTCTAGTTGTTTATATAATTTATTGATAGTGTACATATTTTTATATAGTGCATTACAATACTGACTGCTATAATCTTTTTTAAATTTTCACAACAAAAATAATCAAGTATCATGCCAACATTTTGTAACAAATTATCACATTAAATCCATGTGGATTTCATGACATATTTATCTGTACAAAGGACCCCATATCACAGAGCATTCACAGTGCATAAGGTCACAGTCATTGAAAAAATAAATAACAAGATAAATAGATTTCTGTTATTTACAGTTTACAAACCCATCCCTTTCCGTTTTCAAAGTAAGCAGTTCTAGAAAGTTTTAATTATATTTAAAGAGGTATTGCACCTCCTAAGGGTGCACTTCAAATGCCTGCAAGTATGAAACACAGGGAATTTTAAAAGGTTCAGAAGTTATTTCAGTGATCATAAATGGTTTCAAATACTTTCTTGCAATGGAAGAGATAGTGAGAGCCAAATTCTACTCTGTTCCACTGATAGAAATTTGTGCCAACTACCAGGACGTTAAGGAGCACTGGCACCGCTCCCAAGAACGTGAAGGCAAGAATTTGGTCATGAATTTGCTGCAGAGTTTCAGCCATTTGAAACACAGATGCTGCTGGGGAAGTAGATTTACGAGCGCGTTCTTTACATACACAACTGGTATATGAATGAAGGCCATAACCTTGCTGTTAAAACGCTCTGAAAGGAAGCATCTTAGTTAGTACTATTCTTTCTAGAGATTATACCTGTCTGGTTTTGATACACTCTGATACCTTTAGATTTTGTCACAATTCCCTATTGCTATAAATCAACCTTTATATTTGTCTTTCAAGTTTACCAAGATCATCCCAGTAATAAGATGGCAATGATCGCTTACGTTCTTTGTGCAAGTAAAAAAAAAAAAAAAAAAAAAAGGAATTAAATTCAAACTGGCAATTCTTTTAAGAAAATATCCAAATGGCATTAGTTTCCTGTAATCATTCATTTCTTTCAGACAGCGCACTGTATGTCAAAAGTATGGCAGCAAGTGGAACAACCTGATGTACAAATTGCCAGAACCACTGCACATCTCAGCCTGTGGAGAAGGAGCCACACGTATCCCACTTTTCAGGACAGGGATGTATAGGATTTCACAGCTTTCTCTGGGGACAAAACAGCAGGACACCACACAGGGGGGAAAAGGAGAAAAGTGTATGCTCAAGTTATTCAAAAGGAGGTTTTTAACCATGTACACAGCAGGTCAGAAACTGGAACGCACATGTCAGTTGAACGACGACATTCTTCTCTTCAGCAGGACATTGATCACTTGCATACAGAGTTTTCAGAATAGTTCAAGGGAATAATAAAGGGTGTGGTGGAACTAAATGCTGTCATTGACCTGTGCAACCATCATATAAATCTCACCACCCAACAAAATGAAAAATCTGGAGTTCAAACTCAAAGATATACAAAGGAAATTGTGTAGTAAATGCATGAGCTGCAGAGATTTTCTTCTGAGTGCTTAAACACAAATAACTGAGAGATCTGAGGCTTGCAATGACAGAACATTATGCTCGAAGGTGATGCATTTCAGT
The DNA here is from genome assembly GCA_947846985.1 of Fratercula arctica. Taxonomy (NCBI): domain Eukaryota; kingdom Metazoa; phylum Chordata; class Aves; order Charadriiformes; family Alcidae; genus Fratercula; species Fratercula arctica. The sequence goes on along the minus strand of CANTUZ010000005.1, from coordinate 52,977,734 downwards.
TAGGAAGATTCTTTGGTTTCACCTGGCTTTCAGTGTTATTTTAGTGTCTGTTTCCTATTACATTAGGTCTGATCTTTCCTTGGCATGAATAATCAGGCAGTATTTACACATCTTAAAGCACTCTACCAAGAACATCTAACTGTAGGACACAAATAAATGGCATTACAATTGCAAGACATCCAAGAAAGGAAGACAACAAAATACATGAGGGATTTGCGCAACTAGACCAAACACAAAATAGAAACAAGCGTGTGTAATTAAAGCACAGCCACAAAGGAAATCAAAAGACGCAATAGAATCTTCCCAATAATTGTAAGTATTAGACTAGTACAGACCTTTTCCATTTGTTTACATGTTGACAGAAACTAATTATATGTTTGTTACAGCTGCGGCAAGCATATAAAAATAAAATAAAATTGGCACGCCAATGACTGAGCCAGGAGAAAAATGGTTTACTATGCTGTACCTGTTGGTAAGACTTAAGGTATTCTTCTAGGCTAGACTTCAGCCCAGAGAGCAGCCCTTAGATCACCAAATAGTCATTAAGATAACCATCACTGTAGCTTTTTAGATTTAGACATGTAGATTCTGAGCCTGAAATCTTTACTCAGGCAACACTTTATAATGCAGTACAATTGTTATGCCAAATAAAGGGAATCAAACACTGCTGAACTCAATGGAAACACTCCTGCTCACTCACTACAGACAGGATTGCACCCCATGGGTCTATGTGGGACTGTGCTACTCCAGCGGAACTGCAGCGGAAAAGAGCTGCTAAAAGCTCTCCTTGGCCAGCTGTAATTCAGTTTTGATCCTGCTTGTACACCAGGGCAGATGCACAATTTTGATGTCGGAGACAAGGAACCAGTTCTCTTATTTACAAGAGTGCAAATCCAAAGTGGTATCAGCAGAGCAGAAGCCCACAGATTCTGGCCAAACCTTTTAATTTGAGAAAGAAATAAAATCTTTAGACTACAAAACCAAAAAAAAATACTAAAAGATCTGAATATGATAGAAAACCCAGAAACCATGCTCTGCTGTCATCTTAGGACACAATCCAGCAAGGCACTTGGATATATGCTTAGCTTTAAGCATGGAATCAATCCTACTGAAGTTAAGCTTTGCTGGATATGGGATATCTTTTTCTGAGTTGTATTACTTTTCGGTGTTGGTATGCTGGCAATTTTCAGATCACAGTAACGGTTTTCTCTCTCACATCCACCAGCTTTCTTTTCACTCTTGAGCTGAACATTAACTTGCACAACATTGTGACACACATTCCAAACTCAGCCAGCTAACTTTTGCAGTGGTTAGTACAACAAAACCGCTATAAAATTTTACAGACACAATCCCAGCAGCTGCAATATGGAACTGTACTAATTGCAGGGAGCCAAGCACAAATTACTCCTCTTTTTTTCCTTGATTGGAAAATGGCAAAATTTGTAGTGGTCTCTTGACCGCATGAGCAAATTATTTTGTTTTATACACGTGAAAGGCACTAGTCCGCTATTACCCGGCAATAGCCTCCTGAATTACTGATACATTCTGATGTGGGTTTATCTGACTCACAACAACTTGTCAATCAGATCAAATCTTCAGTTTATCTGCATGGCTTGGTCTGTAACTGCCATCTTTATTTATTTTAGTTTATGGATAATGACTACATAGGGCCTCTTTAAACTACTTCATATGATTATGTGTCATCAAGGCCCTGATACAGCATCTAATAATTCTTTGGCAAACAATACATCCCTGGTCATGTGGTGGTGTCAGAGGAGAATCTTACTAATGTTGTTTATAATGGTAAGCATGGCATGATACCCGCCTCATAGCAGAAGATGCATATGAGACCACCTCATGAAATGCAGCATTAGAATTCAGTATACATTGTCCTGAAGTGGGTCTATGTTTTAGGGAGGGCTACAGACGACAGGACCAGCCATGCGATTTAAGGTCAGTATTACCTTCTGAGACTGTCTCTTGCTACAACAGAACACACTGGTTTTCTGGAGCAGGTGATACTCGATTTAGGCAGAATAATTCTAAATGGTGTCTGGAGGATTCATGGCATTAGCAAACAATTTCATGCATATTTGGACATAATTGCTACAGAACAAATTGGTGCCACTAGTCTTCTAAAGTTGCCTGGCTCAGAAATACGAAGGTACAGTACAATTTGCTAGGTCTGGCACTGTAAACATTGATGCCCTCATCACTGTCAACTCAGCTGATCACTAGGCATACCGAACCAGATTTTGGAAATGCTCTTCTGTACTGTAAAGACGTCTGAGCCACCTGAACTGCATACAGAACAGCAAATGTTTGCTTGGAGACAGCTGGTTCTCTGAGCCCACCCAGCAGCAGAACATAGGAAAAAAAACCCATTTACTCAGCCTCTCTCTCTTCTCCTTTCAGCCTCATATCTAACCATCACAAGGTTTTCCGCAGCAAACTGTCCTCCTGAAAGATAGCAGGGAAGAGAGTAAGACTAGAAAGGGATGCTCCTACAGCGGTGCAGCAGCATGCTGCATCTTCACAGCCTTTCTACAACAGAAGACTCATAAAGACGAACATGAATTCCATCTTCTCAGCTCTACACAGCAGCAAAAATGTCTTGAATGCCTGGAAATGGGGTCACCAGCATAGTTGAGATCAAATGTGTTTAGTGTCATGCTTGCCTATTCAATAAAGCATTTTAATAATGCTGTATTTGTTGCCATCTTTAGGACTGGCTAGTTTAACTACATAACTACTTAAGTACGGTGAAAAACCCTACATGGATGCTAATACTGACATTTGTAACAAAGTGTAAAGCAAATAACAAATACGTTGCTCTTTTTTCCTTAGGGTTACATTGAAAGGATCCAATTGCTAAAAAAATTCAACAGCAGAATACACTCCTTAATTTGTACCAAAATAATTTTTAAAACAGCCTTAACTGTAAACACATTGCCTAGTGTAAACAGTATTCTGCATGTGAGCTGGCTTAAGAGAATTATTTGTCATATATGTCAAAATAAGGAACTTTCTGATTTAGTGCTTATTTACTAAGGTTTTATAGTATGTTCTCATTGACACAAGAATGGGATTTTTTATATATAGTCTTAAGTGCAAAATATTAATATATTTAAAAATGCATCAACTGTTAGTTGATAGATTTGTTTTGGTTTATAAACATTAAAAAATTAAAAAAATCTATGTATAAAGTTAACTGTGCTTCTTTAGAAACTTCATGTGATCATTCACATACAACTTTAAAATATTTTTAAAGTTTAGTAGCAATTCAAAATACGCTGTCCCAGTGATTTGCAATCACGAGACTGCTACAATGTGGAATGTTACCCATTATTTTTAATACTCTGGGCCAGATCTTGCTGTCAATTACATCCAGAGTAATTCCTGATACCAGATTTATGCTGGTGGAAAGGATATCAAAACTTGGCTTCTACTGGGGGTTCAAAAGAAGCATATCATGCTTCAACACTTGCATGCAATCAAATCAAGGACCATATTCTTTTGGCAGACTTGCTTTTGCCTAGGTGTTTCTTATCTGCACTGCTCAGTGTCAGACACTCATCTTCCTTAAGCTTCTGGGAATAACTAAAAATGGAGAAAAACACACCAGCTTCTTGACTGATGAAATAAGCTTCTTCCCCCCACCAATCAAATCAAATCATAATCAGGGTGGGTTTTGTTGTCAAAAGTCTGGATTATGTTCAGATACTACTCTCAGCTGATAACAATAACTGATCGTTACCGAGCACCCAGTTATATTTATTTGTTTAGTTTCATCTGAATTTACACAATGGGCTTACAAGGGCCAATGCAAAGTTTTTCTTGTGGTGTAATATTCCACACGTTAGTTTATATTTATGTATACAGCATTCCTCATTAGTGGTAAAACATATTTTTCAAGTATGAATTTCTGCATGTAATTCTCGTCTTCAATATGCAGATACTCTGGCTTTTAGTGTGCATCATCACAAGTGATACAACATACAACCATTTCCTCTTCTTCCTCTGCCACATTGTTCATGTTGATTGAAAAGTGTGATAAATATTCAACACTGCCATCAAAAACTGTCAGTGCAGTTCCTCTATAAGCAGAGCACTTGAAGGGGGAAATGATGTCCTCAACAGTGCATGCCGTGATATGTGCCTCGGACTTTCTGGTCCTGTAGTTGAGATATTTTGACTGAGCCAAGAAAAGTTCTGAACTTGCCTCTTATTCTTCCATGGAAAGTAAATGTCCAAACCAAAAGAACTATAAAGATTTTTCTCCCGTCCTCTTGCTAACCTCGGTGGTGGTGGTTGATTGTCTGCAAAAGGAGAATGAAAACCACAACAAAATGTCCCACAAATGGGCATTTTAGAGTTCTGTGTAAGATCCACACAGCTTTATCACTGAGCAGCAATATCCAAAGAGGAGGAAAATGCTTTGGTTGCCTCGAGCTAGCACGTTAAAAGAAAGGTATGCTTTCCTTCCACACAGGTAAAAGTGCTTGTAGCTGATGAAGCAGGAACAACACTCAAATTACTGATGGAAAGAAGGTAGAAATGTGAAATGTCTCCTGTCATTTACAGCATGTGTAATCAGAAGAATTTCAGTCTCTCTCCTTGTTGTGGATTAAAGTTCTTCTCGGCACATAGGGAAGTTGACAAAGGTGAAGACATTAAACTCTATCAATATAGAGAAACACAGGAAAACAGCATAAAGAAACAACACGTAGATGCCTAATTTCCTGTCAAGTTTCCACTTATTTACATGGATTCCAAAGACCTGCAAGCAAACAAAGTGTTAGTTAATTAAGCCCCAAAGAAGACTTTTGGAAACAACCATTTATAAGCTAAAAATGAGTGTCTTTTGAATTAAGAGATCCTGAATGAAGATAAAAATACATTCTCAGTATTTTATAGATCAAGAAGGCAATATATGTTTTCCTGATCAAGAAAAAGAATATAAAAGCCCAAACGAAGAACCCCAGCTCTGGCCTGACTCTCAGTTGTCCTAACATCCTTTCACAAAATATTAAATGATCCCACCTTAAGGCCCGTTCACACCTTCTTCATGGAACTGAGAAACAGGCCCTGAGGTGCCCAGTTTAAGTCTGTGGTGTATTTTCTGTACATGGGTCACATTCCAGTCAGGCAGCACTCATTCATTGATTGAGTACGAACTAAAGGAATGTGCTGAACTACATGAACGTCTCTCTCTCCAGTGTTCCCCTACAGATCCTTTACGTCCCAGTACTACACCAGCACCTAACATTCATTCTTTCAACAGCTTCAGAAGAGGTGCTTTGCTTTGATGTTTTGCTCAGCTCCAGAACTAAGGGGAGTTAGAAGTTACAGGCAGCAAAGCAATGAAGTCCCGATGAAGACATCTATTTTCAGTGGTGTTGTGTGCCTCTGAATTGTTATTTGTTTTGATCAAAACTCTCCACTGAGTTTTGCTGGGAGGGTCTGCGCAAATCAGGGTATCCAGCAGAACAAATGAGACAAGAATAGATGCTTTGAACTCAGGTGATATGGTTTCTGCTATGAAAAGACTCTTCAGAAAAGCATGAAGAGCTAGCATAATAACACATCTGCATAATCCTCCCACTTTTTTCCGAAGTGCTGATTACTAATATGCATGCAGCAACAGCAATACAAACATCTACAGAACATCTCTGTTGTTTCACAGGCACTGTGCAGCATGGCAGAGCCGGAGATAAGAAAAGAAAAGAACAGGCCCCCACAGCTTGTCTACCAAATGCATGAGGAAGTTAGTGGCAGAGTGAACAGCCCTGGTCGTTCTATCACTTAAGTCATGCACAGGTGATGTGGAGCTTTGTAAGATCTAGTCATGCAACAGTGAAGTCTCCAGTGATGATCCCCTCCTCTACAGAGCCTCTGCAGGCAATCAGTGAAAGATGTTAGTATAAGTGGATATTTTATACCTTTGGGATTTGATTCTTCCCACAGAGGGTTCCCTGGGAGTCAGCAGGATCAGACCTTAAGTACCAGCAAAATTGACTTTTGAAACAGAATTATTGTTTCACCTTAACAAGTCATGCGTCACAAGGGTAAGCGTCTTATCCTGAGTGACATTTAGCCTACCCAAAGTCCTGAGGTTCACAGTCCTCACAGACCAGTCATCAAGGGGTTTGGCTACAGCACTTCATGAGTCCAGGTTGGTTTTGGAAATCGGAGACAAGGGCAAAGGGTGATGAAGCATACCTGGGTCTTGTCCCAGCATAAAGTAGAGACAGGCCTGGGTTATGCAGCTGGACACAGGTGCAAAGTATTATTGGATCCCACAATTTCAACACTGCCACTTAAATCAATGGGACCTACATGTATCCAGCATCTCTTGCACCAAATGTTGGATTTCAGTGCTCACTGAGGACAACGGCAGCTCTTCAACTCATGGTATTGCTAGAAGATTGATACTTTACAATCAATGCTTTGGGGATAATAAGTGTTTCCATTTTGTCCTTCTATAACATGTAAATAGCTAGTAAGTATTTTGCAATTGGAATACTTGGAGACACTCAAATACTTACAGTAAGCGCCACTGATCCTAGCAAAAGTGCAACTGAATAGACCAGTCCTTTGCTGTTTATCTTAACCTGTGGGAATTAAGATGGAGAAGAGACCTTTAAAATGCTCAGCAGGTAATAACTGTGCTTTGGAGATCAGAGATCAATTTACTCATTTATGGTCCACCTTCTGTTTTGAATAGTGACTGACTTACACATTTTAAACTGTGCAAATCCATGTCAGATTTATCATAATGAAGAACGGGAAGATTAAGGAATCAAAACAAATGTATAAGTAATTCCACCTCCATTAAAAAAAAAAAAAAATCAGCATTTTATGTTAAAAGATCCTCAGTAGAAAAAGAGATATGCTGTTATTCTCATCTTACAGACAAAAATACTAACGTGCAGGGAGATGAACAGGTGTGCTTGAAGCTGTGCAGTGAGAAAATGACAGAACCATGAAGAGATATCCATGGCACTATTTTTCTGCTATACAGTATAATATACTCCAGTTGACAAACTGGGAATTAATTCAGCTTGTGGAAGAAGAATTGCTTCCTCAACTCCTGGTTCCTTGGCAAAGAAATAACACCTTATTTAGCAATCAGTAACATGCTCAGCAGGTTGTTGGTTTGGTTTTTTAAGGTTTATTTGCATGCTTTCTTTTTAGGATTTTTTTTTTTAACTAGACAAAAAGAACAAATTAAAGATTTGCCAAGTATACGTACAGTTGATCCAGAATCAATTGCCATAGTCTGTAAACCCCATGGAACGCCAAGGCCCACGAGAATGTCAAAGACATTGCTCCCTATCGTGTTGGATACTGCCATGTCACCGAGGCCTGCAGAGAAAAAAAAACAACCTCTTGGGTAGATACAAAGTATAGGACCATTACTCTGTGTAGTAGATGAAACTAAAGGGAAATGATCCACATGCATCCAAGTCCCCTTGGACTGGCCAGAGTATCTGAGGTAGGGAGACAATTTCCGTAATCTTTGCATGACTTCTGAAAAAAGTGTGCAAAAACTGCTCGCTCCATCTACATCTTCCTTGTGCCTTGGAGAGCCTTTACTGGGTGCATGGTATCCGTTCAGCATCCAAGTTCAATGCCGATTAAAAAAACCAAGTCCTGTTCTAGGCAGTCTGCAGCCACAGGGAACCTGGAGATTATGTACTGGATTTAGCATGTGGGCACTTGGCCTTTATCTCATGTGAATGGTGAAAAGTGATCCTGAAAAGAACCCAACCAGATGGTAGTCAAAGCTATTAAGCACTTCTGTGGGGCTTAATCAGCAATGATTTCATTTCAGGAACAATAAAATGGTACAGAAAGGGAAAAAAAGAGTGAATAGTGGTGAAGTCCCTAGACATTGCTCAAAATCTGCTCCTAATGCTCATCACTGCCTGGCATCTCATTCTGCAGCCATGTCAATGGATGTGAGGAAGGCATAATTCTTCTCTGTCCCTGCTAATTTCCCTTACATGGTGGCCTAGCTATCGAATCACTTCCACAAAGTGAATACTGGAATGAAGAGGAACTCTGACATAAATGGGACATGTCCCACAAATACTTTGAGATCACACAGAGTGGAGACAGACACTACCACACCGTAAGTACAGTATCTTCTTGCAGGAAACTGTTGAGAGAAAGGTTACGTTTTGTATTCCTATTATGGTAGTGTCCATCTCTACTTTTCAGCTATTTGTCTGCAATCTGTCAGTAAACATCTCTCTCGAATCCAAGTGGTGCAAAGTCCCTGTATTCGCTTTGAGAGAATGTGGCTGCTTTTTGCTAAGCTAGTGCTTACCTTCACTTTCAGAGGAAACAATCCCTACGGTAGTTTTGCCTAGTGCTAAAGAAGAATTAAACTAAAGCAGCAGTCTGTTCATTTAAAAATATAACATGTTTTCCTTCGGTTCTTGCAAAAATCTATTCACTTTAATACTACATATGGACAAGTAATTTAGTAGGAAGGTGGTTCCATAAGAATCCTGAATACTTTTTTGTGACATTTTCCTGCACACAACAAATAATACAACCTGGAAAATGAAATATTTAAAATATATAATCCTTTTCAAACAAGCAACATTTAACAGCACTACTATCTCAAACTACAAAGGTGGGGCTTTTGAGTACTTAATTTATCACTTCAGAACCCTTGTTGTTTGCCCAGTGATGTGTGCTGGAGATCTCGCTATCTGGAAAAAAAAGCCCATGGGAATTGGAATAGTGAAAAAGAATACAATTAGGACTTTTTCTTATTCTACTGCAATACAGCAGATCACACTGTCAGGTTTAATGTTTTTCAACAAAAGGAAGGGATGCGGCTACGGGTATTTCTAAAGTAAAAAAGGAAATGTAAGAAGCCTTAATTAAAACTTAAAGATACATGGGAAAGCCTTTGACAATTTCAATTGGAAAGCTGATGAGGACATAGCTGACATTTATCTAAAACCCTTTCCAGTGTGGCTATTCATATGTCTCAACGGGAAAGAGGTCTGCATTTGGATGAGAAGTATGCCTGGAGCAACATCACTTCTGCCAGGTCCTCTCAAACCACTTTATTTCCCTGCATTGGAAAGGTCTTCTAGAAATCAGCACAAGTTTTACATAGACAAGTGCTGGTCAGCATATATTCTTTGATGTAGTTTTTAATAGCTGATATTCCAGTTTTGTCTACTATTATCTTTTTACCCTGACTGATACATACCATACATGGGATATCTGAGTGTCGAATGACCTCCTAAGATGCTAAGGTGTGCCCAGTACCAGTAAACAAAAGATAAAAGGACAGGGATTATTTTTTTGATTCACAATAATTAGCAAAGTGTTTTGGCTTTTAAGGAGGCTCTGAAACAGTAAAAATAAAAGAAAAAAAAGAATAAAATTGCATTGAGTATTTGTGCGTATGAAGGAAGCAAATCACAGAGCATGTATGTAGGATTGCATTTATGCTTCAGCAGACACAGTACCTTGTCTTGCCACTATTAAGCTGGCCATGCAGTCTGGGACGCTGGTTCCTGCAGCTAGGAAAGTAATGCCCATGATCACGTCCGGTATCCCAAGGGTGTATCCAATCACAGTCACCTGAACAGTGAGGAAGAGAGATGAACTCATCATATTTGGAAAGTCTCCTCATTCCAATACAGTTGTGGCATACTCTTAACTTTGACTTCCGGTGTGGATGCTGATGGGATTAGATTCAGGATACTTATCCATTTCTGCAAATTAAATAATTGTGGAATAACCAGCCCAAAAACAACCCTGTGAAAAGGAAAAGTACTTTGGGTCGTACTATTCAACATTTATAAGCAAACAAAAAGTTCCATTTTCTGTACTTCTAACTGGACACACTGATCTTTTAAGAAGGAGCACAGACAGAATCCAACCTGTGGTCTGGGGTTTTTTTATTCCCAAGAATGGCAAGATTCTCACTGGTTCTACTCTCAAAAGGACTGCAACCAATTTATATTGTGATATAGGGGCAGAGATATAAAGAACTTATTTTATCCTGACACATGAAGAAGGAATCAGTTTCTTGCACGACTCCTGATATAATCCCAAAGCGAGCAAGGCTGGTTATACTGTCTGTCCCCTGAGAGTCCAGATGCAGCTTTAAAAGAGCTTAGGGACTGGCTGAAGCTTGTAGCAGAGCTCTTGGAAAGAAGAAGGAACTGTATTTAGCTGCCACGTCCAAAAAAGGCTGAAAAAGCATCAAGAAAAAAGGCTGAACAGGCAGCTGGAAAGGAAATAGCCTTGTAAGAGTGAGAAGACTGAATCAGGGACAGGCAGCTGCCTCCCTGCCGAGACTGCCAGGGGTACAAGTCTTTAAGGGTCCGTGTTTTTTTCTTTAAATAGTTTGCCAGTCTCTTACATGAGGAAAATGGACCCTTCGGCAAAGAAAAGGTGTATTTTAGGAATCCGCTCACAAACCTTATTCTCAAGGGCAAGCTGTGACTCAGAAATAGGAGTGGGCATGATTCTCCTGCTGCAAGTGCTAACAGGGCATGAAGGTCTGGCTGCCTCTTAAAATAAGCTGTGTTGCAGTCTTCATGAGCACATCTCTCATTTCTGAAGAGGATATCTACAAATGGAGCCAAGGCACAGAGCGTGGCCTTGCAAAGGACATATGGCATGAAATGAACGTGTGGATTTGGCACTATTATGCCAGGCAGACTGAGTGGCTGGCATATGAATTTCTCCAACACAGTCTACGTTAAGAGAAAAGAGGACTACTTTACAACGCAAAACTTATATAGAAAGTTGCAAAAAGCATATAGAAAACACAATCTTCCATGAGAGTTAACATAAATATAAAGCAGTTCACAAATGCCTGATAGATTTGAGGAAGGTAGAGATGTTCTCCACCCAAAAAAGATTTTGCAGGTAAGAAGCTCATGAACAAAAATTCTTCCATGTGCATGACTAGAAGTGTGTCATATATACACTATAGGAGTGTATATATGTGAGACAATATATATATTCCAGTACAAAATCAGCTGAAGATTTATTAACTTTATTTTCCTTTAAAAAGAAAAAATGGACGTATAAATTCTTTAGCAGCACAGTCTACCAATTTTCCAGTTACAGGTATATATAACTTTTTAGTTTTCCATCTTTTAGCGTAGAAAAAGTCATCTTTCAATACTTCAAAAGCATGGCTTATTTTTCCATCACAGAAACCATTTGAGGAACTTTCTTATCCATGCCTCTTCTCTGACTGAAAACTTAAACTTGAGAAACTGAAAAAGGGTAAGAAAGAAAAAATAGGAACTCATTCAAATCTTCAAGTAAGCGTGCTCCTGAACTGACAACAATTTACAGATCTACACCTGATACACTACTCCTCACAGATCTAGGGCAAATGGAAACATACCAGCAATCATAATACTCTTCACTAAGAGGGATTTTCTTGCATTATTCTTGAGGTGTTTTTTACCACTTCTGAGTCTTCAAATTTGGTCATCCATCTGCTTTTTATGCATGTTTTAGTATCAGACCCTGTAGCCAAATTTCTAAAGGTGTTTCAGCTGCTGAAGGTTAAACATTTTCATTTAAACTCCCTCTTACTAGTAGAATGTGATGTCCACATTCTCTTGAAAATCAAACTGGAACCTTTCTGTATGGTATTGGGCCCTATACAGTAAAGGCTCAATTACTTGTGCAGAAAAGAGCAACAGAAAGCTAGAATTATAATAATCGGAGTATGAGCTGAAGAGACGGCACTACAATTACATGCCTGTCTTTAACAAATACACAAAAGATCTATTATCTATTTTGAGAAGCACGTTTCGCTTAGTATGGGAAGTCCTGCTGCACGCACTTACCATCCACACCATGAAGTAGGAGAACAAGGCAATCCAGAGAGTGGATAAGATGAATGTCAGCATAAAAAACCTCTCCCAGCGTGGTTTGCTGCAGTTTGGAATGGTGCAAAAGAGCACAAATATCAACGGCCATGTCAAAATCCATTTAATTTTGTTCATTTTTCCATCTGCAGGACAAAGAAAGAAAAGAACCAGTTTAGCTTTGCCATCACTATCCCAGGCCCAGTTACACCTCTCTGAACACGGCAGATGATCCCAGAAGATCCCAGAAGGATGTTTGCAGCTCATTTATTGTTTGGTGCAGCTCATTTTCCAGTGTACCTTTCATCTATACTTGCTCTTGTCACTCTCAGTCAAGTTCTGCATGCACATCCAGAATCCTACAGTTAAGCCTGCCAAGGTCTACGTAAATGCATGAAAAAGTTACAATGATTTAAAAGCATGGCTGCTTTTAAAACCAAAACTAATGGTCAGGTTTGTTGCTCTTTCAAATACCTGTATTACTATTCATCAAAAATTTTAAAAAAACAAACCCAAACAACCAAAAAACCCCCACACCCCTCACCTTTTAAAAAGGAAGATGGAAATCCTTGCAGTGAAAATAATCTCTACCTTCTATGCAGCAACAGAAAATACTTTCACAGAAGACAAAAGCACAGACCCAACCTATGAACATGACAAGCTTGTTTCACATGCCTCACTGTGGTCACTTGGGCACAACTTTAAACTGCTACTCGCGAGATCTAGACTTGCTAACTCTCTCCAACTGCATACAGCACCACCTTGGGAGGGTCTCTTATCCACTAAAAAAGGAAACTGAAGATACTGACTTCCCTCGTACAGCTCTCCAAAATCAACTGGTGAGAAATACCAGAGAACTGTCATTACCGAAGACCAATACACACCTTCTCATTTTTTAAAAATCTGCACACAAATCTCATACGCAAAAGAGGATTTTTTTATAATTGGGCCATAAATAAATGGGTCACTTACATTTATACGTTTCATGAGGTATCCTGCAAGTAGGATAACAAATTTTTTTATCAGGGTAAATCAGAGTGTCATAGCCAACAGCATAGTGGGTTTTGTTCTGGTTTTCTTTACATTGTTTTAGAATTATGCTAGTAAGGATTTCCATCATTAACTGATTATGATATGCAAGAGATCTAATAAAATATGCCACTTTAAATAAAATGGTTGATTGCATTGAAGAAAATTATCAGATACATCTTACAGTGAAGTTATTTAGATATATTAAAAAGGGCTAGTAATAATCAGTGAAAGCTCCTATCAATTTCACCAGGAATTTTCTTTCAGCAAAGACACTGGGATTTGTTTAACGGAAGTTTTTATCAGTGAATTTAATCAGATTGAAATCTGTCCTCCGGACCAATGTGCACCAGATGAAATTACATGTGCTTAAAAATTAATAATATTTTTGCAATTTATGAGGCTACTTACTAGTGTAATTTAACTGGTGACTCCAAACACAAGTCTTTATTCATTTACTTTGGTATGTATTCTAGTGCTACACTGTCTTGCGTAAGTTATGAATTAGCTCCCTCACCTGAGATTTCCTTGTGAATTCTGAGATGCCATCAACCCACCAGGAAATCTTAGACTAAGCTTGGCTTTTTATTCCCATTTAGCTTGTGTCTGTGGAACTTCTAACACATAAAACTACTGAAGTCTCCTAGGGTCAATTCTAATTCTAAAATTTTATGTATCACTGGGGATCTACTACAAATTTTACAGGAAAGTCCTTTTCCCTCTGGTTACACATACTGCTGTACAGATTTTTAAAACAGTTATCTTCTATCTGTTCTGTCCAGAAGATGACACTTCTTAGGTCACATCTCACTTTAATTCTGTTAACAAGGCTGTAAATGTCCTATGGTAATTTATACCTCCTCCTGTTTAATTTGTTACAGCGTGGATCATTAAAAGACTCCTGCGAGTTAATCTGTACTCTTTGTCTACCCAAGTTGCTAAACTTGGTTCACAGTCAAACAAGTCAGCATGGCCTAAGCCAGTGATTTCCTCAGTGCGGAATTCCAAGTGCAGGGTGAGTGGGCGACTGTTTGACAGGAGAAAATTATGGATCTGATTCTGATCTGATGTAGGTGTTATCTGACTGACTTTGGTGCTGCTACTGAATCTCCTGTGTGACACAGGAGATTCAGTCCCATTTCTCTTTTCAATAACATGAATAGAAGAAACAAAAATGCCTGGAGAACAAATAGAGAATAAACAGAATATGTATCTTGTCAGGGATCCTGTCTAGTGCCCTGAATTATTTAAACAAATGCTTAACTGTAAGAATTCACAGTGCCTTACCACTGGCATTGCTACACTTGCTCAGTTCCAGGAAAACCAAAATATTAGTGGAGGAGGACGTGCCTTTCCCTCATCTTCGCACAGTTTGAATGGATATATGTCAGATTAAAATTCCTGGCCCTATTAGTGGTGCTGCTTTATCCACACAACATCAGGAATCAGAACTGCTTTTTACAGCTAGATGGTTTGTGGAAGTGACATTTACATTTGTTACAAGGCAACCAGGCTTGAGACTTTGGGGGAAAAATTCTGGGTTTTGTTGGGTTAATAGAGAAGCAGACTGGACATCTGCAGTTAGCCTGGAATAGTTCTGAGCCACCATGGCCAAAGCAGCCTACTTGACATACTTGTCTTTTGTGTCAGGGTTTGCCAGCTTTTATAAACTTCTATATAAAGCCTTAAATATATCTGGCATTGGTTCTGCCCCCAGCCATTTTCTTCAGCTCCTCCTATGCTGAGTCATAGAACTTGTGTGGCACCCAGTGCTAAAGAAGTCTACTCTTATCCTGTAACTTGGTAGTTAAGTAAAAATTTCCTAAGTTTAGCAGCAACCTCAATAAAGTGAGACTTCATTACCTCAGGAACCAGAAGACTTCATTCATTTCAGCTGAGTTAGATGAATGCACAAACAATATACAGCTTGAAATACATATATATTTAATTTATTTATTTTGAAATTACTTCTTGTGCTGCTCTGTTGCTTTGGGTTCGACCACCCACTCTAAAATAATCATTAAAATGATTTAGTGATAAATTAGTTAAACTGGGGTATGCTTTTAGTACATGACGAATTGTGTTATGATTGCTGCTTAGCTCACTAGTACATATGCAAGGAAGAAAATTATCATCCTCATTAAGGCTATTATTCAATACATAGCTGTTCTGCAAAAACAAGAGAAAAACAGTCCCAATTCAAGGCCTTAGCTCAGTTGTTTTAATAGCAGTACTGGCCGCTCCTGTGAGCCCTGGCTCTGAAGGCCCCTGCAGCAACCCACATAGCTGAGGAAAGGTGGATTTTTTTTTTATTGCACCTCCCACAACAATAATGAAAGAATATTGTCTTATTACAGAAAGCAACACCGGTCTATGTTCTGTTTACTTCACCCTGCTGTAAAAGATGAGGGGTTTTGCATGAAGTTCTTTTTCTACCTTATACATCCATTTTTTCGTGGAAGCCAAGCATGCCAGGTATTTCAGAGAGGTATCATTACAGAAAGGCCTGATTACAATGTTTCTGAAAATGAAGCAGCAGCCCTACAACAAAGAGCCCTTTGCTAATTTTCAATACATTTTTGGGCTTGTCATCTTTCCAGATGCTATGCTCACAATAATTACTTTTACATACAGATAATGTCCTGTTGAACAAAGTCAACAACACACACCACAGCACTGAGAGGAAAGGAATATTTCCTTAAGGCACTAAAGGAAGTGCCTTTTTACATGAAAAATACTGTCATAGAATGGTTTGGGTTCAAAGGGACCTTAAAGATCATCTAGTTCCAACCCCCCCTGCCATGGGCAGGGACACCTCCCACTAGATCAGGTTGCTCAAAGCCCCATCCAGCCTGGCCTTGAACACCTCCAGGGATGGGGCAGCCACAGCTTCTCGGGCAACCTGTTCCAGTGTCTCACTACCCTCGGAGTGAAAAATTTCTTCCTGGTATCTAATCTATATCTTCCAGTTTGAAGTCATTACCCCTTGTCCCTTGTAAAAAGTCTCTCTCCAGCTTTCTTGTAGGCCCCCTTCAGATACTGGAAGGCCGTTACAAGGTCCTATTCACAACATTCACACAGAGTTGAGAGGAGCTCAGTACAAAAGTGTGAAACTGCATTTCTGTTTTCATTCAGATCAGGAGTATACCCTTGAAGCAAACCCCATGGATTGTCCCCATTTACTGAATTTTGGTTTGCAATTTACTGTATTTTAGTTTGCAACATGGAGCAGCTTTGCATCACACCAACGAGATTCCCTTGGTATAAATCTGAACCAGAGGCACAAACTTAGAATTGCTCCAAATAATAACAGGCATTTAGTCCGTGGCACCACGCTAGAGCTAATCTGAAACAGAACTTCCAAATGTAGATAGTGCAGACAGCCGACATATCCTAGTCAATAAGCTGCACAGAAAACACTTTTGTTGAGCTTAGACAGACTGGAGTCTGGAACTACACCATCAGGAGTCAGATCTAAGCTGCTGTAGTCAGTTAAATTTGGTCGCTTTTCCACTTACGTCTTCTCTTCAAAAGTGTGGCAGTCAAGCCTAGACCACTGCTCCACACCTTCAGCACATGCCTAAACCTTCACAAGTGAAAAAAGCATGTCCTTACACAAGGCAATTAGTAGCTGACTGATCTAAAAAAAATTATAACGTCCCAGAAAAGCAATAATCTAATTGTCACACAGGATTTTCATAACTGTATTGTTATAAATTCATATAAATCTTTAAAGTAATTTGAAAAATGGGAAAAGTTTTCTCTAATTTAAGTCTATTTGCAAAATGGGAAAGGCTTCCTGGAGTTTACTATTGATTTCGATTTTTCTGGGATTTTACTTTTGACAATGGTAAACTAAGAAGAAATAAGGCACGTTCAGGCTGGCCTAGAAAGATTATTGTTGCCAATTTATTTGGTGCTCCACTTCATAATTTTTAAATTCCTTTTTTATCTTTTTAAATATCTCTACCATTTCTTATTTGAAAACAAAACAAAACAAAACTCTCAACTGTTTGTCGCCCAGTAAAAAGTGATTTTCAAATCACCTGTCCCCTTGGTCCTAATTAGGCTTTATAATTACAAAGATATATTTACACCCACATATCATTAGCAATATTAATTCAAATCTCGAACTGAAAATGTGTACCAGTAACATACACACCCCCACACTGGGAGCTTTGTAATAATCCAGACAGCAAGTAAATTTCTGCTAGAAAGTGCTCTTGTTCATTAGAGTTGAGACTGATTTGTACAACTTTAATATATGTAAATTAGCCAACCTGAAAGCCTAATTCATTTCTGAACATGTGTGATATCCAAAACACAACAGAGGAATGTAAATTTTTGTCCCAAGTATGGGACTCAACATAGAAACAACTGAAATAGATATTACAAACTACAGCCATTGTGAATTCTCCATCAGAATTATTTTCCACTGAAAAATATCTTTGTTGCAAAATAATAACTTTCTGAGAAGATGCCTTCAATTTGCAGTTAGGAAAATTAACACAACAGCTGCCTCTTCACCTTCTTGGAAAATGCTTATTGATTTCAGCTCTGAGAGTTTCCCTGGGAACTGTGGAGGCAAGAGACTCCCTGTGTTACCACACCAGAGACAGGCCACATAGTGTGGAAAAGGGCATCCAAGAAGGCCCAACTTTTGTCAGATTTCCAAGTGGGATGAAAACATTCTTACTGCAATTCTCCTGCAAAAGAGCTTTGGAAACAATTCTTTTTTTTTTTTTTTCTGTGGAAAATACCAAGGTCTTACTTCTCATCCACATCCAAGACAGGCTATTTTCCAAACTACTGACATTTTTCTCAGAAATTCCATTTTCCAGAATACAAGTTCCAAATTCCAGACTATGAGATCTGTCCAAAACAACCCAGATTTCTATTTTCAGCTGTTGTCTTTACCACCCTTTGCATATTCAGATTTATGATAATAATTTTCTCTTAAAGACACATTTTTGGTACAGTGGGAACTGGTCTGGAAAAAAGAATCTGCTCCAGTATGCGGAAACAAACTTTCCTCTCAGAGTTACTATAGGTTTACACCAGACAAAATTCAACAATAATAAAATGCAATTGAGCAGAGGTTCTCCCCCCATCTTGTTTAACCTGGTTGGATTTTGGCATGGTTTATTGTATATGTTTTAACCTTACTGTCTACTTTATCAGTGTTTTTTTTTTTAACAGAGAACTGGGATTTACAGACTTCCTCAAAAGTCCCTCTTGGCCCTTTCAGAGAGAAGTGATGAGTTACTACATTAAATCCTTGTCCACATCTCTTCCAATTTATCCTCTGTATCCTCTTCCAATGTAGAGGATACCGCACTCATTGCTCTTCTAGAGCACAACTTCCAGTTCAGTTTTCTACAAAAGGAATCTGGTTCATGAGCTCCAAGAACACAATGCAAATCAAAGTGCAGTGCAGTCAGATGCGCCTCAGAGGCACACTTGTGTTATGAAATAAAATTTTAAGGTTAATGTGCCATTACACAGGCAGTGGCAAGAAGAAGCTCCTCCAAAAAAGCATTTCAAAATACTACAGTTAGGTCTTGCTCTGAACTACTTTCTCGGAAGAACTTCTCTCTTACAACATCAAAGAAGCTGTGGAAACTAGCTCTCTTCCTAATACAGCCACCTAAGTCATGTTTCCAAACTTTGGCAAAAAGTTTGGAAATAAAGCAGGCCAAAAAGAGAGTCTGAGGAACAACTACATAGAGGAATCAAAATTCATAACAAATCTTACTTCAAATACGTTAGGAAAAGGAAGTCTGTTGTGTCCACTGGTAATCAAAGTGTAAAAGAGCACTGAGAGAAGACAGGGGCATTGCAGAGAAGGTAAAAGAACTCTCTGCATCCATGTTTGCAGAGACAGAAACTACAGAGGTTTCCACATGGAACCCTTTCCTGTCTCTAGCTCAACCTTGAGGACATACAACTCCATAGGGAATATAACAAAAAGCTACAGCATCCTGAGTGTCTAAGTGAAGTACATGGGTTTGCTTTGTTCACTGTGTTTCCCAGTAAAAGACGACATCAAATGAAGCTAGTAGCCAAGTTCAAAGCAAGTAAAAGGAGCCAGTTCTTCACACAACCATGAAACTCCTTCCCAAGGGATGATATGGGTGTTAAATGATTGCAAAGATTCAATGAGAATTAGGTTAATGAAGGAGAAATACATTAAGGATTTTTAAATACTCGGACATTACACCCAGTCCAGAAAGTTCCTTGAGCTGAAAATAGCTGAAGGCCAACTTGTCCTGTCTCATTCTTCCCCAGGCTTCTTCATAAAGTCATGGTTGGAGTCAGAATATTGGTCGAAACAAACATTTGGTTTGACCAAGTACAAACGTTTTTTTTATGATTTCAGTAGATATCTTAATTCCTTTTCAATTCTATCCTACATGTTGTCTTCGTATTTTGGATCCATACAAAAAAGGGCAGGATTGCTAATCTCCTTTATTGCCATCTCATTTTAGCTCTGGGAATTATTATTGCTATTTCAGCTAACACCCATCACGACTTACATAAAGCATCCATGGTCCAAATCCTGTAAGTGAAGGAGTTCTTCATTTCTGTGAAATCAGCAGGAGCTGAGAACACTGAGTATTTTAAAGGATCCTGGACATGTGACAGTGAATGGGATTTAAGAATCCATTAAAAGCTGCACAGAAGTGCTTTTCTGAGTCTGGGCTCTAAGAGACTACTGAGCTATGCAAGGGGGTTTACACATCATTTTGTTGTCAACATATGCCTGCTCAGTTTCATCCCGCTTTATTCTCATCTGGTTTGGGTTTTTTTAAAGTTTAAGACCTGTTTCCAAACAACTGTAGAGTAACAGAATTTTAAAGCATCAAATAAGCCTCTCTCTCTTGGATGATAATCATTGTGACCTAAAGGTTAGGTCAAGAAAGAAAATCCTCTTTTAAAGAGAATGTTTCTTCCCACACAGAAACTAAAGGCAAAGGCTGGTTTGTATGATGACATATGTAGTTTCCATAAAAACTACGTGTGGCCTTCTCTTTCAAGATGGGCCTGAACCACACCCTGGTGGTGAATCTCTCTGGATGTCTGACATAGGGGATCTAGGCTGGATGCTGTAGTTTGCAACTGTTTTCATGTAACTTTTTTTTTCTGTTTCTGTGTCCTAAAGCCATTTAATAAAAGTCATTTATTGCTGAGCACTGCCATTGACAGAGGATAAAAGAGAACAAAACTCAGAGATGGCAAATGATTATTGGGAATCACTCAGAGATGATGTAGTGCTTTAAACTTCACTTACATTTATTTCTGTTTCAGAAAAAACTTGTGCTTGCAAAAGGATCTAGAACACACATTTTGAAGGAGGAAAGTCAAACCCCAAACTAGGCTAAAAAAGGTGACTATAGAACAGCAGAAGAAAAGGTTTGGACCAATTCATAGCCATTTCTGTTGCAGTTCTTAAAATACCAGAGTGAATTTTATACTTAGCGCACTGTAAGCAGTAGACTTGGAAAGTCCTATTGAAAAGTGAAAGCCTATTCTTCATAGAGCTCTTTATAGTACTGAAAGAATACATGAACTTCTGATCTTTAGAAATTGTATGTGCCTTATTCTTGGCCTGAAAATGTATCAGAAGTAAAACTGAGGGGATTCTGGGAAACTGTCTGCAAGCTACCTTTTGCCTAAAGCCAGTTTTAAATGTCAGGATTTTTTTAGGCTACTGATTGTGCCACAGAATTTAAACACCAACAAAACACAATGCTGGTTCTTTACACTTCTTACAAAGTTATTAAAGTGGTACTTCTGAAAGCAAAAATAAAAGAATTCTCCCGCAGAATGCGAGTTGAGCAATGACAATCCAACCAACAGATAAACATCTCCAGACAACAGAGGAGTAACATAACCTGAAGATAAAAATGAGGATTTTAAACAATCACTTTACCACTTTTGCGCAAACTCTTTGAATTCATGTTGAACTTTTGCTCCATTCCAGGATGAACTGTATCATCAGTGGTTTCAATTTGGCCTGTTGCACCTCAATTATCTTTAAAGACTTTCTCAAAAATGCAGAAAAACTGCATTTAAAAAAGGCCAATGGCACAACTAATAACTCCGTCCTTAGTTCAAAGCATTTCACCTATTGTGAAGGTCACACACTCCGGAAGCTCTACTCCAAAATCTATTTTTTTATTCATAAAGAAGTTGTCTGCATCTTAACAAATCCAAATACGAAAGTTGTTTTTCGAGGTAATGTCTGCCACACTTGAAGTTTCCTGCATTGTCCTCAAATGTAAGAAGAAATGCATGATTGCACTGCCCTAATTAAAACTTGAATCCAAAAACTTGTTAGAAACAACTGACTTTAAAAAAAACTTCTTTGTCAACACGTGCATTGAATCCTGCATTGTTAAGATGGTTTGGGGAGATATTTTTGCTCTTTAGAAGTTGTTTATTACTGGTACTGTTATTATTGTTGTTATTATCATTATTACCAACATGTTCATGTGCACAAGTATATTGCTGACTTGGATCCACTTGGTTTTGATAAAACCATTTTTTTCATTATCTCATTGATTACCAAGAGCCCATCTAATGGGCCTGTCTCCAGTGAATCAGTTCATTTCCACTCTTCCCTCTGATGAAAGCCCGTAACTGCTGACTGCAAGAACCTCCTGTAAGAGCACACAGTACAGTAACATACGAAAATATACAGTTTTATCCGGTCTTCATATAGTACACTTCAACGTTTGTTCCATCGCAAACATCTCTTCTAAAATGATAGCAACTGAAGCAACGGGATCTCTAAGAAATTAGAATTATATGTAACATGGAAAATTCTTTCTTCTTTCTCACTGCATGTGATATTCATTTATGCCAAGTAAGAACTGTGTGACAGATGACTACTGACTACATGTCTGTGAGGGGTGATCTAATCTCTGCTATCTAATCTCCAAAGCATCTGGGGGAGAGTCAACGTGCGATGTGCTGAGGGCACGAACATAATAAGGTCGGTTATATGTAGCTGTTCACACCAAAGAGTTTCCAAAAAATTTCAGAAGGTGAATATTATTACATACTGCTATTCTAAAAATTCTAAACACTGTCAAAGATATTAAATGCTCTTTCTGCCCCTAAACCTTTCTTCCTCTTCATCCAAGAAGCCTCCCCTACAGTCACTAAATTAAGTTGTTATATATTTATACACATTTATATATTTATGTTTTTTATATATATACACACGTGTATATATATTTATAACAACATATATTGTTATACGTTTATGTATGGCCTAGCAATTTCCAGCAGGGCATTATTAACTGTTAACTTCAAAATCACTAGCAGTGCAGTGCTTATTGGGTTGGTCTGACATGTTTTTTAATATCAACCTGCCTTACCTGCTTTCCCTCCACCTCTGGCAAACTGGCACTTTATCGTTGTGCATGATGGCTGGAAAACATTTCCCTAAGATCTGCTTTTAGTCATGTAGCCTCCAGCTCAGTTCTACTGTCATCAGATCCAGCCTTCAGACAGTCAAATCAATCCCCATCATCCCCTCTCCCCACATGTAGTCTTTTCTTACAACACAGTGTTTGGCATTTTAATTATCTTCTGTTTCCTTACATAAAAACCCGGAAAGTAAGACTTACCTGGCAATGAAAAGGGAGATAGACTGTCCTGTTCATTTTCCTCCTCTTGGTTCACCACAGGGATGTTCCCGTTTTCAATATTCTCATGTCTCCCATTCTGAAGCGGTTTGCTCGAGCCATTGGCAGATTGGATTAACCGCTGACGCTGCACAGTGTCAAAGAAAAAACCGACATAGTTTGGAAAATATTGACTTTGTTAAATTTGAGTTTTGCTGTCTGTCCAGCCCCAGTCATGTGAGCCGTGATGTCTCCCCGCAAAGCCTTCCTTCCAGTCAGCAACAAACAAATCTATCTGTGGCCTACCTGCCTTCATCAGGCCAGTGTCGACCATCCACCCCAAAATTACTGGCAGGAGTCTTTCAAGCCATAATGGAGAAAGTTCTCATATCTGTTCTTCCACATCATGTTTTAATGAGCATGGTTATTCTGAAGCACTTCTCACTCAACAGTTCCCACTCAAACCAGCAATAGCACCATAATCCAGTGGTAACCCTCAAGACATTTCCGCACTATCAGAGTTGGCTTATGACCGACTCATTACCCAGGATCTCTCCTACTCAGGTCCAATTTCTTTCCCTCCTCATCCCCATTCCTTGAGGTAAATGTAAAGGTCTGTCTTGTAATTTCAAAAGCAAGACTAACTCCTGTTGCCCTTGTCCAAGTATATGATTTCATGAAGCTCATAACTGCCCCTGCAGACATTTCCAAGAGCGTTCCAATACGCAGTACAACAATTACAGGGATAGGTTTTAAACATCAGTGTATATACCCATTAACACACTGGAGAACGTGAGATGTGACAGTAATTTCCTACTTTTATAAAAAAAATTAATATTTTTAGTTTGTTAGATAAGATAACGCAGGGTCAATAAGTGTTCTCTTTTTCATGAGAAATTGTTGCAACTTCCTAAAAGGTGCTCTGAAATGCCTTGAAAAATAAAGTAACTGCACAACACAAAAAAATTCTGAAACTAGTATTAACACACTGTAATTAAAAAGAGAGAAAACTGATATCTGAATACTTTGCAAAACTTTGGCAGTGAGAATACATAAGAACATACATTCAAAATGCTCTGGTTTACAGAATGCTTTTTGCAGATGTTGAACCAGCAAGTGTCAGCTCTCTCTGCACACATCCATTAAGAAAGAAATTTTTTCTGATCAATAAATCGCTTTCAAAGTGGAACTTTTACAGAGTCAACTGCTGCCACGTGCACTATCCAACCTTCTGCTCTTGACTGTATGCCACCAAGCTGACTTCCTAATAAACACTTCACCATTTTACAGTTAAATTGGACAGTTGTTAAAAATATATTAGTGCGGCTTTCTTTCATTGGGGTATTCACAATACTGCATAGACACATAAACTGTGTTATGATATTCAAATTCTAGGAACTTGATAAAGCTTGTATTTCCTAAACTACTGAAATTAATTTATTTGCCAAAGTAAAAACTTCTTGTATTTGACATTGTAGGGAGCAAAGGATAGAATCCTGCCTTCACAGAAGCCAAGGTTGGCAGGCCAAAGATTTCACCTCAAGCTCAGAACAGCATCACTTGGCCACTCCTGTCACTTTAGCTGTAGGACATGAAACAAGCAAAATATGGTGGTGACAATATATCAAGTAAGAGTTAACTGAAACTGTCCAGGGCAAGTTCACCTCGTGAAAATACTTTAGTCATTTTCATTTTGAGCTGAGGACTACTCCAAAGACTGAAGAGGTAGGCAAATACCTGATGTGATCCTGATGGGCCGCTAATATAAGAGCAGTTTTGGTTGCCCTGTCCGTTATCCTTTCTTAGCTTGACCTATTTTGAAATGATCAAACCCAATTCTTATTATTCCTCTTGGATAAAATCCAAATGTGCATACATACACACTGAAACATCTTCTGGCAGGGAAATAAGGGAGTCCTTCCTTGGTGATTGCCCTCCTATTAAGACAGGCAGCACCACCAACTAGGAACCCATCTTCAAATCTGCTGTGACATAGCTGCTAGATAAAGACATAGCTCCAGCCCATCCTTAGAAACGTGGGAGAATCGGAATTCCATAATCACTATTAGCACAGCTCTTTGGCAACCCCTCTGCCTCACAGTCATTTATTAATTGGTTTTGTTAATGAACCTACCTCATTAATGATGAGTCGGCTTGCCATCCGCATTCTGGTGCGTGGTCCAAACCTATTTGTAATCATAATCCGTAATCCAGCTTCAGGGAATCGGTATTTGGGGGGACTGGAGCAGATGATCTCATCCACCATCACAACACTGTTTTTGCCATACTGCTGCATCCCCTTCACTAATGATCACAATGGACAGAGTTAGCTGTGGAACTGATCTTACCATGCTTCCCATCACCCAGGCTCAGGTGGGAGTAAATATTCATCTGAATGCTTGAATTTACAAGTGACTTTCCTGTAATATTTCTGCAGCCTGGTGAATCTGCTCATCAGTCATGCATTTGTTTAGATCACATGCTGAAAATGGATTTCGCTCTGCTAAGGTAGCCACCAACCCACTTTCAGTGAGTGGAAGCAGTTTTTACCCAGCCATTCATGCTGGAGTACCAGTTTTATTTGTTTATGTCCCACTACAGTTTTGTAAGCCCCCCCTTTAAAGCACTTGCACTGTGGCAGTGTAGACAGAGCTCCTGAAACCTCTAAACCACTGGATCAAGGAGCTGCACCTCCAGAAGTCCCTAACATTGCACACACTCCTTTTGGAAATCTTCACTTTACCTTCAGAGAATATTATCGATATCTCCAACAAGACAAGATTTGAAACGATGAAAAACAATTGTCAAGAACAAATGTCTATTGTAAGTAAGCCTTTGTTAATATAAAGAAACTTGTACCAAGGTTAAGAGTTTTCTTCTACAGTGTTAAGAACACAGAGACAAAATCAACACAAATATAGGCAAAGATTTTAAGAGCTCAACAACAAACCAATTTTCTCACAAATGCTACAGACTACACATAGCAAGCAGAGCAAGGCTTAGCAGACAGGAGACATACCCATGTGGTGTTAGAAAGCAGGGCAGGAAATATGCATATGACTGTAATAAATATTAATTATCGCATGTAATAATACGTATGGGAAAAAAAAAACAATAAAATTATTTGCTGCTTGTTTTCTGCTTTGCTTAGCTCGGCTTCCCCCTCCCAGTCCCCTTTTGCATTAAGTTACTTACATTAAGAAGAGGAAGAGAATTTAGGAGGTAGAAGTGAAAGAAAATTATTAGTACATGGTTCCAGTCAGGAAGCAAGGGAAATCTAAGAAAACATTCAACTCAAACAAAGGAATTAAAATGGACCTGTTCTAAACACACAGAAATCTTTTTTTTTTTTTTTTTTTTTGCATTGTTACTGTGCTGAAATATTTTTGAAATATTTTCAGGAAGAAGACTGGATCCATGCATGCATGTAACTCACATCATGCAACAAAGGCTTTGGTAACATCTTCTAACATATTTGAAGTTGAAGAAATATAATCTGCCATTATCGTTCAACAAGAAAAACCTAGCAAGCCTGTAAATCACCAGTAAACAGCTATATCTTTTGCCCTTTAGCATTTGAGTGTCTTGCTTTGTTTCACTACAATGGGTTTGTAATGAGTACATTGGGGTCACCTGAAGTGTCATAAAGGGATTTTTGGTTTCACAAAGAAATAGGGGTTACTCAAAGAATCCACTCTGTAAGTCTTGTCTTGCAACTTAGTATCTCTAACGCAGAATAGAACTCTAGTAATTTTGCATTTGGTAAACATAAAAGAGCAATTATCCTCCCCCTGCCCCGACATCTGAAACAAATTAACCTTGCTGAGTACTGCAGCTGATGGTGCAAGTAAGGAGCACATCCATTCCAATGACTCTTACGGTTGGAGTGTAGCAGCTTTTCTGTGAAAGAATATATAACCAGAAAAGCTTCCTAGAAACCAGTCCTCCCAGAAGAGGCTACCTAGGAACCAACCCTAGAGAAGAGGACTCAACCACAGTAGCTTAACATTTGCTTCAGTTAGACAAAGAAAAAGAAGCATTTGACAGCAACCCTGGTAAGGCAAAAAGGCCAGATATCTTTTGAAGTGTCTCATCAGATTAACTGCTCTCAAGTGAGTTTCTCCAGTGAAATCTCCAAAGAGCTATCTTACACTGTCATGCAAAAGACGGAAGCATTGCAGTCACTCTGGAATTGTTTCTAAGAGCACTAAGGAGACAGTGACCAAACATACTCAGCTTTGAAGAAATACCATGATAAAAGACTCGGCGCTGATGTAGAATACATCACTATAAATATATATATAACTAACTGCAGCTGTTTTAACTTACTGCAGCACATTGCTCTTATATTTTCATAACAGCTCTTCAGTCTCACTCCCTATGCCCACAAACATACACACCTTGGTCCCATGCGGTACAAACATGGTCCACCTAAAAATCACAGAAGGGCTTTTCATAAATGTGAGACAGAGAAAAGAGTTTTTTGCTTCTTCTTTGTGATATTCCGTAGAAAAATATTTTCTGAGAATGGCTTTTCCTTTTAACGAACTACCTAAACTATCTGCTCACTGCGAAAGGTCATCACCAACAACCCTGTGAAAATCAACAGAAAGCTTCTTGCTGACTTTATCTGACTCCTGATCAGACCCTCAGAAACCCACTTTTTTCAGGTTTCTGGTTTTAGGCAGGAATTGAACCATGCCACCTGGTGGAAATCTGGGTCAACATAATAAAAGCCATGGGCAGGGAGCCACATGTTTGTACTTTTAAAATAGAAGCATTATTCACAAATATTTTGCCTTTACCTCTGCGTGTAGAACTTGCCCTTGAAATTGAATTATGGTGAAAAGCTCTTCTTTTTCTCTCTGAAACTTCAGTAATGGAAGCTTTTATATTGTACCATTTGAAGCTCTTAAAAGTAATAAAACTTAGAAGCATAAGAGAGCTGTGCAGCAGGTGAACCCCCCCTTTTATCTGCACCTTAAGCAACAGACTAACCATCCTTGGTAGGAAGAAAGTTCCTCACCCAAAGCAACTGTTCTTTTGTGGGAATTAACCAGACTTTCCTCCTGTGGAAAACCAGACTAAGGTTAGACCTACACCTTGGTGAAGCCAAAGGAGGTTTTTTGGTGGATCCTGAAACTTGCTAACCACTGGTTGGAGGTAAGGCAGAGTCCAGCCCTAGTTCTGCTTACTACCAGTGCTCCTGTTTCTGAAAGCTGCTGCTGGAGAAGGTGCAGCTCAGCTTGTGAAGCCAGCCAAGCATCAACTAACAGCGAGTCACTGATAGGTCATGGCATATTTTGACTCAACAGGAGGCAGATGCCACAGGCAGCCATGTGATGGTTTTCTAGGGCACCTTCTTGACACATAAAGCACCATCGACAAAGCAGTTAGGCTAACACTGCCACCCTCCTCTCCCACTGCTCACATCAAACCCTGTCACCTCCTGAATCTCTTCTTCATCTCCTCTCTCATCCTGGGTAGGCTTGCCTGTCATAATATCTACACTTTCACACTTTGAACAATGGTCCCTCCAATGCAGCATGTATTTGTGTAATGGGTGACAGAAAAGGCAAAGGGGATCTGACTGAAACTGCAGTCACAGTGCATCTTTGAGGGAAAACAGAGAAAAAAATCTGCTGTGGACAGATGCGAGTGGAGACACCATTCTCAAGACTCCAGGTTTTTATTAGCTTTCTTGCTCCTTTTCCTAAAAGATCTGCATGTTCTTCACAAGCATTAAATAACCTTCACATTTCCTGAAAAGGAAACAGGTGGACAGGCAAGCACTCTGTGCTATCGTCCCTTCACCATGCAGTGCCTAGAGAGGAGACCGTGCAGGGAGATGACATCAGAACGCAAGAAATGCCTCGTAAGTAAAAACCACTAACATCTGTGTTCTTTCACTGGATCACCCGTTTCCTGTGTCCCCACTTGAATACATAATTAACATAAGCCCTGGGAGATATCCCCTGAACCTTGCATGTACATACCTCCACATCAAGTGACAGACTTCACTATATCATAGTCAACGTTCACAAAAATTCATTGTAAAATGAGATCAAAGTATTTCAAAGACATCTTCATTTAGTTATGCTACAATGTCATGTCCTATGCGAAGTCATTTTAAATCTCTACTAAACTATGTCTAAACACCATATCTCAGACCAGAGTATCCGTGTGCTGTCATTGCATAAACCTGTAATAAGTGACAGTATCTACCTTGAAGAGATCCCAGCCTAAGCACTAAAAGCAGAAAAGAGCGGGCTTCTCTGAGTCTGCTCTAAATTCCTGTTTGCCACTATTTGTTATCACATGAGTACCGTTCCAAATGCTACCTACATTGCTGCTGAGCTCAGTCTCCTACAATGGGAGATGTTTGCAAAGAACAAAGCAAGGAGACCTTGCTCATTAAGAGCGGCCCAAGAGCTCACTAGATTATATGGTTTGTGCTTTGAAGGTAGGAATGATTTTGCTCTACAGAGAAAAGAGGGAATGGAAGAGAAGGTAAGACAATAATAAAAACAGGCTTACAAAAAAGCCAAAAATACCCAGGTATATTTTCTTACCTTCAGTACCAGAAGCTGGGTATCATCTTCTTCCCCTTTATGACAAAGACACAGACAGCAAAGAACCTGCATTTCTCAACTTTACATACGTGCTTGGCAAAGTATGCAGAGCTATTTAGGAATGTGAAAGCCAGTCTTCTGAGGATCTGAACTCAACACGTAATCCCTCTTGCCCACTGATCTGCCCATGTCCTTTCCTTCAACACCCAAGTCTCAGCTTCTAGTTACAATCTAATTTTTGAAGTGAAAATTACCTTCTTCCTGGCAAAAAAAAAAAATTATTTCTTTCACAGCGTTGTAGCCCATCATTGAACAGGAGATCAAAAGGGAGCAAAATTGCCAACATGCAAAGCAGCGTGTTTTCAAAATATCAAAAAAAATTTTTGATTTTTTTTTTTTTTTCCATCTGGCAGTCTGACTGCTGAACTGTCAAGTTAACCCAATAAAAATTCCTGCTTACGATTGAACAGTAACACTGTTTTGATGGCATTAAAGAAATAAAAAGGATATCCTGTGAACTACTTTTTTTCCAAGTCCTGTCTGCTCAGCCTTACCTTTCCATAGTAATGGAATGGACGGGTCATCACAACTAGAGGTATAATATTTATTACCATCTTCCAGCTCATTGTTGACTGTGTCACCATTTCCTACATTCCTGCTTTTAAGGCTGAAGAAATTTTGCATCCTCACATTGTATCTGAAAGTGCAAAGGAAAGGTTTGAAAAGGTTGGATTGTTGCATTTCCTCATCAAACTTTTAAGCATCTGAGAACAACTTACGCAGGCAAGCAGTAAAGCCTAGATGCGTGTTCTCTGACAACTAGTAGGAAGTTAAGAGAAAGGACTATCCAATTCAGTGGCAAGCTGATAGGAAAGCAAGAGCTGCACCTCTCTCTCATGAGATACAGCAAATTGCAAAAAGACACTAGAGCAGCTTTAGTGAAGGCAAAACACCGGAGCTGTGGATTTTGGAGCTAGGACATTCAATATACAATGGCTTCTTTCCTCCTGCATCAGCTTGCAATTCACCTCACTTTTTCTCTTGGTACTGTGTTCCCCATGGCAGGTGCTTGAGCATTTCTGGGACTGCTGACCATACTCTTCTAAAGAAAGAACGCGCCTATTTTAGCACTAGGGTGTGATCCAAGAGGGCTGTCAATGAACTCTCCTAAGACCTGATGTAGGAGAAAAGGGAGGGTGAAGTTCCAAAAAAGGTAATTTGTGAGGGGAGGGCACCAAGAGATAGTCTAAGCAACTTATGGGGACGGACTCATGGACCCTAGAAGTAAAAGTTGGACCTCTGACTCTCCTGTCAGAGGTAGTGACACTACAGAAGGATGTCAGTACACAATCTCGCATGGGATGGTCTGAAGATCAGTACATGATTAGTAGTCTGTCTAACGTCCCTTGACTTTGTTCTCCAGAGATTACAAAATATGTGTAATAACTGACATGCTGTGCGCTTACAATCCAGAGTACCTAGTAGACTTTCTCATGTATCTCTGTATAAAAGACTTTCTCTCAACAATTTCTGAAATCTACTTTACCCTCAGTGCACTATGAGAAGGATGCACAAAAATATTTGCTGTTGACTGAGCACAAATCTAGAGCGAAACTGATTAAGCATTAAAAAAGCAAGGGATCTTACACAGCAACGTCACTGGCTGTATTGTCCTCGGCAGGAAGGCCAAGGACAAAACCACACCAAAGGAATGACAGTCAATTAACACCTAAAAGGGCATATGGAGAAGAAAAGCACTTACTTCATGATAAGTATGTAGAATGAATACATAGTGATGAGTACAAGACTTTCCCACCTCAAAGAGACCAAAAAAAAGTATTAAAAGGCCATTCAAACAGCTGTATGTTTTGTAAGTCTTATGTAGGAGCGTGCATTAAACATCTAGTACAAGTCACATTTGTGTACACAGGATTCACATCATTAAGATTAGACGGTGTCTCAGCAGAATGTTCCAATAAACATGCAAATAAAACGTAATGCATATATTTCAGAAATGTGCTATGCAGACTGAAACCACAGCTACCCTCTGAGGATCATAATGCAAAGGCCTTTTGTCATTTCAGGGCCAAAGCACAGGTCAGGCACTTTGAGAGGACTCTTTTAGAAGATGCTTATCCCTGGGATCTCACTTTGGACTGTTCTCTGGGACACCTAACACCCCCTTAAATGTTAACAGTCAGAATCAGAGCAGAACTTTGGTTCTGCACATGTGAGTCTTCAGGCCTTATATAATAGCTTATTTACTTTGTTAATGTTTCCAGGTTCTTAAATTTTCTTTTAGTTTTCCCTGATCATCACAAAAAAATA
The DNA here is from genome assembly GCA_947846985.1 of Fratercula arctica. Classification (NCBI taxonomy): domain Eukaryota; kingdom Metazoa; phylum Chordata; class Aves; order Charadriiformes; family Alcidae; genus Fratercula; species Fratercula arctica. The sequence goes on along the minus strand of CANTUZ010000005.1, from coordinate 52,946,294 downwards.
TAACCAAAGATAGGATTCCCTAGGTATGAAATTCAGCTCATCCTCCCAGTGTGTATGAATGAAAGCTAATTAGACTGCAACTCTATTTACTGATCAGTCTCATGGCAAATACAGGACTGCAGGGAATAATTCACACAACTTACCATTCTATTTTCTCATCATATATGAACTAGAAGAAGGAGGAAAAAAAGAAAAGAGAACCACATAAATTGACGATTTCTCTGATCTATCTTGAAAATCAGTCAAATTTATTTAATAAATATCAGTCATATCTAGCCAGAAGTTACTCAAGTTTTGACCCTTTCTAACCAGAACTTTCACTGTACGGACTGTCCCCCTCACAAAGAGGAAACCTCATGAACAAGGCTTGGATCCCTCTCAGTGATTGTTATAAATACTATTTTTTAAAACAGTGTGAGCACGTGAAAGACAGACAGATATGCACACATGTACCCACATGCTGTGTTGTGTAAATGACAGCAAAGCCATGTATTCTGAAGAGACCAAACTCAGTCCTTTTAATAGCTACACTAGTTTTAGCTGCCATTTTACTTCTGCTCTTAGGCCAAGTGGTTATACATGTTTTACTCCACCCTAGGTAACACCTGTAACTAAACGGGCAGCTAGCAATCCGTATTTTTTACAAAACAAAGGGAATTATTCTCTTCCTTGCCACCAGACACGGTAAATGCGTACATTCAGAAACTACTACACTGCTCTGGTGGTATCTCACCTGTGCTCTATTTAGAAAAATTTACCCAGAGTCTGTGAAATAAAATTACTGCATAGAAGAAACAGCCACTTTCCCTATTTAAAACAGAGGTGCAGCTAAAAATTTTTCATCTCCACAATGAGCAGTCCCCTCGGTCAGAAGAGAGTGCTACTGTGAAGGAGTAGCCTGCTCACCTGCAGAACTTTACAGACTGCAGGTACAAAATGAGTGGACATTGGTGGCCGTGATGAACACATATTCTGTGGGGCTGTATGAAGTTTTCCTATTTGGGCCGTATTGTGGATCTGAGCCCTCACTTCCAGATGTTGCCAGAACTAGCTAGGAGAATAATTGTTTACCAGTGTATATCAATGGTTAGAAGGCTGGTCCTCCAAAAATTCAAGCAATGAAACACATTAATTGGTAAGAGAACTACTTACAACAATAAGTACGATGACAGATATCGTGTAGAACACAGAGTCCCGGAACACAGCCCATTGGGTGAGACGAACCACCTGCAAAATATTACACCTTCAGCCACAAAAATATGCAATTTTAAAGACAAAACAAAGGCCGCTATCTTGCAAACACTTGGGTGTGTGAGCAGAATTATTAGCAACGATTCTGGAACCAATCGCAGTTTTATGTTAACAGGAAGACATATCAGTCTGTTAGACAATGCATCTATAATAACCACCAGTAATAAAAATCATATCGAAGCTTCCATTAATGAAACACATTTCTTACTAATGATATTTTAATTGGTCATGATTTCAATTGTAAAGTACAATTCACTGTACTGCAGCAAACCAGCGGTTCCCACTTCATTCTATTTGTAGCTATATCGGACTTAATACCTGAAAAAATATGATAAACAGTCTAACCACCTACTGAGTAGATGGGGCAAATCTCATGCTTGTGTCCCAAATTCTTTGATTGTCATCAGTACCAAGAAGGATTAGCAGATGTCACTGATGAGTTGACTGTGAACACAGGATTGTATGAAGAGGAACCAGTTTCCTCTGTATGCTACGTGTTCAGAGTGCTGAAAATACAGCTGAACTGTTTCGAAACATTTGCTATTTCTAAAGCATTTGTAAATTCTTTCCAACATTTGACATTTTTCACAACGCCAGCTCATTATTTTTTTTACTAATACTCCCTTTTTATTTTAATATTTGCTTATGGAAACCCCTAAATCATAAGCAATTGAACTCCATAAAGATAAGTATCTTACTAACCTGTCCTGCAAATATTCCACAGACACCAACAATGCAGAGGATGTTGAAAACTGCTGAACCGACAATGGTCCCTACTCCTACATCTCCATGAGTGATAAATACACCTGCAGAAGGAGCAAAACATGCATTATTATCTCTGTCACTTCATTGTAGGTCACAGACAATTACGTAAAACATGTACTACCTGAGAACAAGAAATTGTTTGAAAGCTTAACCAAAACATGTTTCATAATAAATGCTCACTTCTCTATGGAATAGAGAATGTGCTTTTAGTCTAGCTAGCAGCTCCCCATTTTTGACTTAACATCTCTATACATACATTTTTAATAAAAGTAAATTATTTCTTAGCTAGTTAGTTCAACAGTAAGACCTGTATTTCACAGTTTGGTTGTCAGGGGGTGCAGTAATCCGTTCAAATGAGTATAAAATGTCTCCAGTCATATCAGGAGCATGGAATTTATTTCAAACAGTATAATAAAGCACAGAAACCTTTCTCCCAGGTATTTAATATTTAGTGTGTTCTTCCTTGCAATGTCTCATGGGAGTAAGAGATTCTTCCCTCAAAAAAATGGCAGCCACTTTGGGTGCTGTAATGTGTGTCTTCTGACTCGAACAGACAACAGGATTCAGAATTAACCTGTTCAAGTACCGACTTTCAGATTTCCCTTAGTACTGAACCCACCTATGCCTCAGATCTACCTGTAACATAATGACAAAAATTAATGGCTGGAGTGGACCTCCAGGGACTATCTAATGTAATCTTCAGCACTGAAGCAGAGATAAAGCACACTACAGAGCTGTATCTACTTGTAATTTAAATCTTTAGCTAAAGGGAGCTTTTAAAGGCTTACACTCACTGCTTTTTAGTAAGTTGGACATGAGGTTACAGTGCACTTCTTTAGACTGTATTTCCCTAAAGTTTGTAAAAATGTCAGTCGGGATAGTAGCAGAAAGCCTACTAAGGATTTACTAAAGACCACATCCTGGCTTGCACCAAAAGAAGTGTGGCCAGTCAGTCGAGTGAGGTGATTCTCCGCTCTTGTGAGACCCTCACCTGGAGTACTGTGTCCAGCTCTGGAGCCCTCAGCACAAGAAGGACATGGACCTGTTGGAGCAGGTGCTAAGGAGGCCACAGAGATGATCAGAGGCCGGAGCACCTCTCCTATGAGGACAGGCTGAGAGAGCTGGGGTTGTTCAGCCTGGAGAAGAGAAGGCTCCAGGGAGACCTTAGAGCCCCTTCCAATACTTAAAGGGGGCCTACAGGAAAGATGGGGACAGACTTTTTAGTAGGGTCTGTTGTGACAGGAGAAGGGGTCACAGCTTTAAACTAAAGAGGGTAGATTTAGACTAGATATAAGGAAGAAATTTTTTACAATGAGGGTGGTGAAACACTGGCCCAGGTTGCCCAGAGAGGTGGGAGATGCCCCATCCCTGGAAACATTCCAGGGCAGGTTGGACAGGGCTCTGAGCAACCTGATCTAGTTGAAGATGTCCCTGCTCATTGCAGGGGGTTGGACTAGATGTCCTTTAAAGGTCCCTTCCAACCCAAACTACTCTAAGATTCTGTGATTCTATGAAATTTGCTGTTTTCCTCCTTCTCTATCAGAGTAATCCTGCGTCCTTTCTTCTCTTAATAGGTACTGCTTTTGCCATTTAGAGCTCGTCTCCACAAGAATCTTTAATATTTCAGAGATGACTTCAAATAATTCTGTAAGTAATGTACACCATGTCTGTCTGGCTTTAACAGGTCTCACTTATCTATACATTAATTTGTTCTTTTCCCATGTTCCCTGTTCTCCTACTTCCTTACTAAAATTAATTCCCTTTATTTGTGATGAAAGAAGCCAAAGAGGCATCAAATATCTCAAATTCTTACTCAGGGGACTGCAATACATCTCTTCTTTTACTTCCTGTGTTCGGAATCAGCCATTCCTCTCTGTGTTTTGAGAGGAGATTCACAGTTTCATGAGATATTTTGAGTAGTTAATTATACCATGAACCACAGACTAGCTGACAGCTGCAATTGCTGATTATAAATTGACAGAAGAATGGTAGCACTTTTGGATACCTCTGCTTGATCTGCTGCTGATTTCTTAACAGCAGATCTCATAAAAGCTAGTGTGTGGGCTCTGTACCTATAACAGATGCAAACAGTTCTGGAGTGGAGCTCCCTGCCGCCATGAATGTGGCTCCAGCAACATCTTCACTCAAATGTAGTTTCTGGAAGAAAAGCATTGATAATTTCAGCACTGCTACTGTATTTACATTGCACAGTTTTACAAGTTGCAAAGACAGAATCTCTTCATTTTCTGGCCGCAGTGCTGTTAAAGGATGAACAGTCACTACGATACAAAATTAGACACTGCCTTTTGAGAAGGCAAATATACTTAGGGCAAGTAAAATGTTTACACCCTGACTCAGTGAAGTGGCAGATAAAATTGCCTACTTATATATATAACTGAATAGCCAATTGTGGCTTACACGTAGCTGATTAGAGAAAAGCATCTCTGCAGATTCAAAAAGATTGTATACATCTCAAATTGTTTTCATTAATTTACTTTTGGAACTCTGAATACACTCATTCAACAATTAAGGGCAATTCTTGGGGCTTCTAAAATTTGAAAATAAAAATCCATAAGAGAAAAATATAACCTCTGCGAATAAATCTTACAAACTGCAGGCCTGATTCTGGCTTCACTTTACAAGTGTGTTAATCAAAAGTGAGTCCACTGACACAGACAAAATTAGTCCAATTAGACACAGAGGCACCTGTGTACTGCAGACAGATCTATTTTTATGAAAGTGTCTCTTAAGCTTTAATAGGATATAGATAACTTCCGAGTTCTCAGACCAGCAGAAAAATGTGTAGCTCCACAAGCTGGCTGCATCAATTTAGTACTGTCTGAAGATCTTTCCCTTGAACTATAAAGAAGGTTTTATGGAGGAGCTTTTTCCTTTTTGAGAGTCTCTAGACCCATCTCTAGTACCTTATTTTTCTTCCAAGGATAGGAAAGCGATTAGTGACAGAAGGGCCAGCACAGAAATCCTGTATTTTTCAGGCACTACGCAACACTTTGAGCTGATGAAAATGGCATCCTACAGAAAACTTGACAAAACATAAACACAAGCCCTTTCTCTACCATTTGATCTATTACCAGCCATACTGTTGCAGGAGCTCAACCTTAAGTGTGCTATCTGAATTCTTCTTAGCTGTTTTAATGTTCAGCACAACATGAGACAAGAGGCGACGATTTTATGAAGGATCAGCGACAACTTAAATGGTACAACCCAACTGGTACAACTTAAACTTAGACACGGTGTATAAGGTCCATGCTGAAGACAGAACATGTGAAAAGGGAAAGAAAAGATCCCTACTGAGTGCTTTACTATTTTTGGCCACCTCCCTTGTTCTTCTATTGATAAGCGTAAGTATAAAGCTCTGAGTAACACTAATAGGAATTTAGTACATACATCCATAGGAAAATAGACTTTTTAACTAGCTACAGGAGTTTTTCAGAAAATGGTCACACGCGTTTTTGTTAAAAAGCAAAGGACATGAGATTTTCATTTTGCCCCCAAAAAGGAATTAGAATCTGGTTTTGTATTTCGAACTCATTTTGTAGTAGTTCAATAAAGCCTTACCTAGCATATATTTACATGCCAAGTATGTATTCTATCCTGTCCTGATCAACTCACTTAATTTGAATCCTACATGTAATTTTGCAAAGTCTTCTCAATACCTGTGTAAAGGAATTGACATTTATTTACTTTTCTTTTTGCATACAAAATAAGTATTCTCATTCCATACAAAACCAAGGTACATAACTTGTCTCATGCATTCTCCCTTTTCTCCACTTTATGCTAGGACACTTACTTTCACCTTGCTGATACAGTGGTAGATGTGCAATAAAACTTGCATAGCCAACACATTAATTTATCTATGTATGATTTCTTTTCATAAGTGACTTTTAAAACTAGGAGTATAATAACAAACCCAACTCATCCATATGTCATATCCATCCTAGCTACATGCTTCAGGTATTTGAGAGTGGGTTTTGCCATCTGATCTCATCAAATCTTTCATTTTTTCCTCCTTGAGTGTGGCCAGGGGAACTAATCTGGTGAGACTACAGGTTCATTTTTTGATGGAAAGCTCAAATCATTTGAAAAGGAGGCCAAAAAGTTGACAGGAATGAACTCCAAACAACGTCGGCACAAAATATCTGATTCTATAACATTCTCTAAATAAATTTCCAAACGAGGAATAAAGTTCTTTAACATACCTCACAAATTTTCTCTAAGGATGGAACAAAGAAGTCATCACATACTATAGCCAAAGCATAGAACATATAAAGAGCCTGTAAAGAAAATAAATTCAGGAAAGACTTCAGATTTTTCCTGTACTTGAAAAGAGGAAAGAAGGTAATATTATATTTATTCAGACTAGTGGAAATATATAGCTGCATTTTTTATTCCATTCCAAATAAAAATCCCTCTGCCGATCAATTTATGGCATAAAACCAAGATTCTTGAACGTAAGATTAAGTTCAGGACAAGAATGTCTGCCAGACCCTGGAACAGGAAAGGTACCACAGTTGGACAGAATAGGGTGCCACGACAGACTTCATATAAAAGAAAGTAACAGACAAGGCTTACAAAGTCACACAGTCATCATCTATATTTTCAATTAATTATCAGACCAAGTAATTAAGTAGAAAGTAACACCATGTTGATTAACAATATTCAAGAAATAATGACACCTGTAAATAAGCTGACCCTGACCATGGCTCACCGCACCAAATCTCTCAGGAGTGATGCTGCTTTGCTGTACACATGTGATTCTTCCACTGTCTTATGTGCCTTTCTGTGCTGTGCTCCTGCAGTGGGCCTAATCCTGCTGTTGTCCATCAAACACAACTCCTTTTTTACTTTACTTTCCCTGAGCTGGGAATCAAAAGTTGGAGCCCCCCAGTCTTACTTGATTTGTTTTTTCTACAATAAAATATAAAACTCCCCATGACACTTTCTGTATTTCTTCAGGGTTGGGTTTTTTAAAATTACAATTGTATCTTTTGCATAGAGGCACATTAGGAAAGAAAGAGAATCAAGAATTTTCTACATCATGCTTGATGTTATCCTGTTTATACAAGATGAAACAAAACAAATACAAGTCTGTGATCCATGTGGCCAGGATTTTATCTCCAAGAGGATGAATGCATAAGCACTGCAAATTCAGACTTGCATCATTTTCTTAAATAAATCATAGACTAACGGAATCATTTAGGTTGGAAAAGACCCTTAAGATCATCAAGTCAAATTGTTAACCAAGTCCACCACTAAACCACGTCCCTAAGATGTTACCTTTTGAGCTTTTGTACCCATATAAACATATTAGAAATACTGAAATCAAAGTATTAGAAACACATTGATATATACAGAGTTCTATTTAGTAAGGCCACTAAGATAATTAACATCTTACAAGACAAACAAAATGAAACACAGTAGAGGAAAACTTACAGCAATGATATGAAGCAGAATTCCTCCTTGCTGCCGTTCTTTATTTGTAAATATATCTTCAGGAAATTCATTAATGGCTGAAAGAGAAATATACATATTTTTTTAAAAAAAAATTTACAGCTTCTCTAAACGGAAGACTGAAAAATAAGAATGCATCTGTAGAAAGAAATGACCAAACATGAGTGTATCTTCCAATTTATACATGATAGCTTGCTGCCTCGGAATCTCTTTTCTGCTCTAGAGAAAAAACAGAGAACTGATACTTAGCTGTTATTGATTATCATCATTCCAGTGAATTAAACCAATCTCTAAGAATTTCATGTTCTTAATGCCTTATTTTTACTATTGTCTCCTCTGTGTCTCTAAATATACATCCAAAGTGACTGGCACAAAAATTCATGCTGAAATAATATTCCTGGCTTTAAGTGTGCCTTGCCTGAAAACTTACGCAATGGTTGCAACCTTCCTTCAGGTTCTTAACTATAAACTTTTATAGGGCTCCACAGTTTTGCAAATCATTTCATAAAGATTAAAGTGATTCCAAGTACTTTCTCCAGAAAGTGTAGTATCTAAATCTGGCAAAGGAAGGAATGGGACAGAAATGGTAGGTGGACGACAGGAATGTGCAAAGACATGAGTTTTGGGATTATTTCTGGGTGACAGCGAAGTTGCGTGCAGCTCAGTTAAAGGATCTATGTTCCACACAAAGGCAAGAGAGTCAAAAAAAGATTCCAGCGGGTGGAGAAAAAGACAGCAACTAAATCAAAGGCCTGAAGAAATATATGAGATAAAAACCATCCAGATTGACAAGACAGGCAGGGATAGAGACCTACAGCCTCAGACAGGAGCCTCGGAAGTTTAAGGGTGATAATTATTTCTGTCACTGGAAACCAAATGCACTAAAGCCATCAAATTATTATTCAGAAAGAGATGTTCCTTTCCGCAAAGAGTTGTAGATGTAGGTTGACAACAAGATAAATTCCAGAAGGTTCTTATGAACTTACCATAATATACTGAAACTCAGGGAAGGAAACAGAGAGAATATATGATCAACTTCCCCGTATTCAAGTCTGCCAGTTTGAAGAAATGCTTAACAGCACAATACATCATATTTATGCTGTTCCATTTTCAGTTTTAATGGCATATTTTCTCAATCTCTTGATATAATTCTGCAAACAATAACCAAGAACTTGAGGTATGGTTGATGGTTTTAGCTCCTAAACTTCAAACACTCTAAACTAGCCTTATTTTCAGGAAATGTTGCACTGTAACTCTTTGAAGATTACACTTTTTACAGTATCTTAAATTTGCATTACCTGTAATCACCAAACACACTTTAGAATCTCAGCTGCAGTCAGAGGATAATCTGCTTTCAGAGACCTGAATGACTTCTTATCTCCTCAATCTGTGAGTTTTATATAAATACAAAAATTACTCTTCTCCTCCATACTACACACACCTACGTATGTTGCGTGTCCAGCTTGACAAAAACCTGAACGGTGTCTCCATGCAAAGTTGAAGATCCCATAGCTCTGTTTTTCCCTTAGTGCCCGCTACCATAAATATATTATTTTTGAATTAATACACTGGCAAGCAGGTAGTGTTTAAAACCTTATATACAGAAATCATACCTTCCCTCCAAAAGTCAAAGTTACCATTTTATTAAATCTGTCTACATCCTCCAACCTAATATTTGAAAGCCACTACAGTTTTGTTTAAAACTACTAAGTCTGTAAAATATTTAACATAAAATAAAAGTTCATCAGCAATGACTGACTGCAATTCCTTTCCTGATTTTCATTAAGCTTTTCAATAAGACTTGTTTTTACTGTTATATTCTGACCAGAACCGGTATCAGCACTTGGTATGTTGAATAGAGCTTTCCCAAAGTATAGGGAATATATCTCAGACAATAAAAACTACATAAATCTAGACTAAATTTTGCTTACATACTTCTGAATGTGATTTCCTACACCTAGGTAAATGCTCTATTCCTGGTCCTCCTTCTGTAATCACCAGGAAAAATTAAAGCAATAGCGGATATAAATATACAAATGCATCAGCACAATAGCACAATTAGACCAAATCACTCATTGAATTATGGAACACCAGGGTGTGCAGAGCACTTCAGTGCCTCAAGACCATCAGCACACCCGTGTTTAGTCGGACTAGCTTCAAGGAAGTGGCTCTGGGTTGCCACAGACTCCACAGTCTTCAAGGGCCGTGATTTGCACTGTGAAGAGATTTGTGACCTTAAGGAACAGCCAGAGGAAACGGCATTGCTATACAAACCAAACCACACTGTAAACAAAAGACATCTGCCTACTGAGCCAAACAAATTCAAGTACTTCTAAAATCAAAATATGTGAATAAAACATCTTCCTTTCTGTTCGGTTTTCATCACTGTTACCCTCAAACAAGGAAAAGGATAGTGGAAATATCCATAAACTGGTTGCACTGTAGTTTTGAGACACCATGTGTTTAGCGTTGACATTGTGCAGGATAATCCACAAACTGTTGGTCAAGATGCAGCAACCTGCAATGCTTTTATCTACAGAACATAGAATGGTTCAGATTGGAAGGGACCTTAAAGAACATCTAGTTCCAACCCCCCCTGCCATGGGCAGGGGACACCTCCCACTAGACCAGGCTGCTCAAAGCCTTAACCAGCCCAAACCTTTTAAGATGCCAGCGGAACCTTATATGCATGCAACAGCCAAGCAGGCTCCCTGTAGTAATATACTGCTATATATAGTAGTATCTAATATAGTAAAATACAGCAGTATTGTTCTCCCCATGTAGCAATCAGAGAGGTATACACTTCTGGAATAACACTGGAATACCATCAAATTTAAGAACTTCTTGTCAGCTACGTTAGCTGCCAAACACAAAATTTCGCAGAGGACTTATTCCCTACCACATGAAATAAAGTACGTCAAAAAATTAATCATCACCCAAAGCATGTGGTTTTAAATAAATTCTCCTCTTTAACAATTAATATTAACTAAAATGATAAATAACTAAAAAGCATTAAGGAGACTTCTTTAGGCAGAAAGACCAGAGGTACAGCTGCTGGCATCTTACACAATACGGTTGTTCTTGCATCACTGGCTAAAATACCATGCCCACGTGGACATAGTCAGGACACGGATAATATTTTTCTTATCGCATCCCCCATTTGTCCTCTGTCTCCTCCATCCAAGCCATGGCTGTGAGAATACTCATATTCCAGCAAGGCACTAGGAGAGCCGAGACCAGAGCCCTGGCCTGAGTCTCTACCAATGACAAGGTGACCCTGCACATGGAGTACATTCTTTCACATGCTCTAATGCAAAGGTTCGCAGCTCCCATCCTAGGTGCTTGTGTCAGGAGCACCATCCCCTTACTGCCACCGTACGGCACAGGGAATATGCCCCTGGCCCAGAATGTGGCAAAATAGATGTGTCATCTGGAAAGCTATTACCTACCTGGTAATCTCATTCAGTTGACAGTAAAATATTTCACCGTACAACATTAAAAATGCTTAAGTCAGTATAAACTGAAGTTTCAAGAAGCATGAATAAAAATCCCGTTCTAATCTTTCCAATGTAACTTTACTTATTCGAAGTTAATACTAGATAGGAAATCAGAAGACCAGAAGATGTCAAGAGTAAGAGCCAGAAGACAGAAGCCAGGCATCTGATCACCAAGCAAAAGCAAAACAGCTTCCCTGCAAACCATCTGTTGCTTCATATATGGTCTGGTGATGTAGTATTTGTAATAAATAACTACTTGTAATAAATATCTGCTTGCCTCACAGAGGTAATTTTAAATGAATTAACACGAAGACAGCTTTTCTCAAAGATAATGCTCCTCTCTACACAGAACTTGCAGCACGCAATCATTCTCACATACAGACACCACAAAATCTTTAAAAGTCAGGGAAACGACGCAAGATTCTGGAGCTTGGTAAGTAAGATTTCTTCCTTAATGAAATGGCTACCCAGCAGTGGGTTAAAGCTTGGAGTTTTTCAGTATTTTGCTGTCTTCATGGCTTTATTATTCAGATAATCATAGGTTTTGTATAATTGTCATCTATAAATTCTGTAAAACTTATTGACATGCACTGTTCTTTATTTACTCGCTGTATCATGGGTTTAATATTTTAAACAAAGATTTGTTTTTCTTACCTACTGCTATGATAACCCAATTGCTCAGGAAAAGGCTGTCTGGATTCCCTCAGCTCCTAGCTTAGGCCTAGGAATCAACATCACTTAACTGAGGGGGACAGTGGTATTCCCTTATCTTTATGAGCTGACAGAGGGGATGTGACATTATCACGGAGTTTGAGAGAGCACAGCCTGCCCTCGTGGTACAATCCGATGTGTGTGCACAGCAGGGCACCGCTCTGCTTCACACAGAGATATTTTCTCATCTATGGGAGACAGAGCTCTCTGGCAGCCCGAGTGGGAGCTACATCTCCTCGGTTTCTACTGAAAAAGAGACAGAACAGATGGAAGAAGATGAAATGAAGAGCAGTACATCTAATGGGGCTAACCTTTGCCAAAAGGAGGAGGGGAACATATACCAATCATCTTTAAATCAGCTAGAAACACAGAAATATTTATCCTGCTGGTACTGTTGCAAACCCAAGGCTCCTGCAGCTCATCTTATCAAGCACAGATTTTTTTGAGGGGGAAGGGAGGGCACCAAGAAAGCCAAGTCTACATTGGAATTGTCATCCTTCTGCAGCTCGTTCCCTCTCCCCAGTCATGAAATGAGCGGGGAAACAAAAGCAGCTTATCCAGGCACGACTTGGAAGGGACACCACCACCTTTTTCCCCCCTGAGAGATGGAAACAAAAAAAATCCTCGATTATGCCAGGACAGAAAGGATGATTCACTTTTGATAAAAAGCTCTGGCTGAGCTGTCTGTGGCTAAAGAGCTACACAAGGCATGCAAATAGCATGCCTCAGAACAGAATATAATAGCAGCTGCACAGCTTAAGCCATCTGCATGGTTCTGGAGCGAAGATGTGGCATGTAGCAGCCGGGGTAACCCTGGCTTGCCCAGTGACACCTGCCCAGACTTAGGCTGTTACTGGATTACTCCTGGGTACCATCAGAGCATTGTTCCCATATGCCCTACCCATACGGTGACAGGCAGGCTGCCAAGGAAGTGAAGTTTCAAAATCTCCTAAGCCTGACAGAACATCTCAACAACCACGTGGATCTCTGGTTTTATAACCTGCCTCAACATGTGATTTCTTCACCTTATCAGCAGTTGATTTACTCATGGAGGCAACAAACAGGCCAGCTCTTAATACCTGCTAAGCGTTCAAGCCTGTTACAATTTCTCCTTATAGGGAGAAGGGAGCTGTAGCTGTTTGCAAGGACACGCGATGGGCTCCACTCTGCCTTTGCAGGAAGGGGATTAGGCAAATGATGTACACAGAAGCCCACTTCTCCTTTTAATGCTTGCATGTCATTCCTCTGCCCTTGGTTCCTCTGTCCCTTCAGGGCACGTCACATCTACAGACCACGATACCTAACACCCCTTTGCCCTGGCATTCAGGGGTTGTCGATCATCAGACTCACCCAGGGCAGAGGTATACGGGGAAGAAGGACAAAGAAAGAATCACATACTTCCACTTTTACCCCCTCTATAATCCTATTCACAGGCCAACTTGAATATTTCAAATTTGGGTAATTTGTTTAAGCACTGCAAGTAGCTTTAGGCACCTCTGCACTCAGTGTATTTCTGTTTATATGCAATTTCCTTCTCATATTGCAGAGCCTCATCCTCCTAAAGCCTGGTGTTGCATTCATGCACATTTATTTGTGCCTCAGAGACAGCAAACTCCTCTGTGTGATGGAATAAGCTTCTTCATACCTGTCAAGCAAATGCCTGCATCGTTACCTGGTGTCAGCAGTAAAATGTCAACAGTTTGTGCACCAGGAGTTGAACTTGGAACAGCCTTCACGACACTGCAACTTGCACTAATTTATAATTCTGTAGTAACATAATCTGTCAGAAAATCATCACTTCTACCAACCACATCTCGCTGAATGCAGTGGTCCTGTATGAGCGGAGCTGCAATGAATGGGATAAGGATGTCTCAGAATCACCCTTGCCTTCAAAACGTTTGGTGCTTTGGCCCATACTGTTCTTCAAAATCAGCACACTGGGAAGATTTTTCCAGGAAGAAAGTTAGCCGCTCTGAAAGCATCCTGATGGCCGTGGGAGAAATTCCTCCCATATTCTCCTTATTATCAATGTCAAGAGGGTCAGTCCCCTGTCACGTTTCACATCTTCACTCAGGTGCTGACAGTGGTGACAGCCTCAAAAGTGACTGTGGTGAGCTCAGTGCAGCCAAACAGACACAGAAGCATCTGGGGGAATGGCATAATACACTCCTCTCATCCTCTCGCACAGCCTGTGCACTGCCACTATTGTGTGCTTTAGAAAAGAGCAGGGTCACTTTTGCTCATAGAAAAGTATTGACCTGTTTTGGTTATGTATTCCAGTGTTAACAGTGGAAAAAAAAGTCAATCCAAAGACCATATTATCCCAGTGAAACTAGTTTACTTACATATAAAATGTGTCACATGAAAGTCCTTTTTAACACTGCTTCCCAAATTAGATCTAATAAATTTTAACAGTCATTAGAAAATCATAAATGTGCCATAGTATATTAAAGCTGTATTTCTTATCAAATTACAGAAAGTCTAAATTCATGGAAAAAAAAAAATCACACAAATATCAAATTTTAAAATAACCCTTTCTACCACCACAAGCTAACATGCCCTTAACTCTGAATTGTCAGTGGACAAAAATGGTATACTTAGCAAGTGCTTTCATACATGACAGTTGGTAACTTAAAAGTCTTACAAGGACCAAAAAAAAGAACAATTAACTGATAATCCTGGGTGCCACCCAGAAAAAATAAAAATTGCTAAGATTTAAGCTCCCATTCCCATTAGACAGCTGTTTCCAGTTTTCTGCAGCAGGATGACATGTGGATTTTCCCTCACTCAGTTCAGCTTCTGCTGGATGATAATCAAGGCACCAGCGTTAAAGCAAATCAGGAATGGGCAATTCAAAGAAACGCACAGGTTTACTTGACAAATTCTGCAAGGAAATGCCTTTAGAGACAACTCTTTAGTAAATTGGTTTCATGGATTATACCACCTGGACAGCAACAGAGCATACGAATGAAGTGCAATGAAATGATGTGAAATACCACCCAACTTCTCTGAGAGACATTTGTGCATCAGCGTAACACCATGTGATGCCAAAGATCAAGCTTTCTATTTCCAGGCAAACTACCATATGGCAGGAGGCACAGTAAGCATCCTCCTCCATAGCCCTCACCTCACAAACAGTAGAATTATGAGCAAATTTTACCTCCGTGGTATATTAACTCAATTTGCATTGCACAACCAAAAGAGGACTGTCAAATGCGATTATCTGTGCAATGGTAAGTGGCAGCTTAGGAAGAAAATAACTGACTCAACTCTAAACTATTAAATCCGTTTAATATATGTAAAGGATGGTGTATTAATGAAATAGGTTTCAAAACTCTCCTTCCCTCAGTACGAAATTATGAAAATATCTATACAAGACTGGATTAGCTACAACAAAAAGTAACGTTAATACTTTATTAAACCCTGGACTTACATTTAGTTTCTTTTCTCTTTTATAAAAACTAAAAGTATTTGCACTCATTAAAGCAATGTCAAATAATCAAATAAAAATACATTAACAATTACATGTCAATGAAAAGAAAATTGAAAGGCACAATGAAATATCATCTCCCAGTCAAGGGAGTCAATGCACAAGTACTGCAACATGGGGATGCACCAGCATATCAGAGTGCAGCATTTCATGTGTACTGAGCCTTCTGTTAATGGTTTAAAATGTCCTCAAAATGACTCTAAAAGGACCTCAAGGTTTGGGATCATGGATTATTTCTTTTCTCCCTGGCCTCCAGCTGATACACTCTCTAGAAACTGCCTTTAAAGAGCTAGAGATCAAGGACACCTCATGATGAGTTTTCTTTTCTTTCTGGCAACGGTTAGTTATTTCCCATTATTTTCTCACATGGACAGCTCTTGCCCAATGTCTTCATACAGCTGTATCTCAACTTTATTATCACCTCAGATTCCTAAACCAGATACTAAAAACTTTTTCACCTCCTCCCCTCACTTACTTACTGTTTCATTCTCCCTCAGCTGTGCTTACACTACTCTGAGCCACGTCTGCCAAAGCAGTTCAAACACTAGCAGGGTCTAGCACTGGTGGGGCTTATTCGGATATGTCATTTCCCAGTTTAGGGGGATTAATGTGTTTCATCCTCCACTCAGGACTGAATAATCATTGTGGAATAACATGAACAGGTTTAAATTGTATTACCTCATGACTGGTCTATGAATTAACCACAGACATCAGTCACCAGTAAAAACTGTTGTCTTCTACATGGAATTTCTCTCTGGTTTCTCACTTTGAGCTTCATACATTCGACCTCCCCTCTCCCCTTCACCTTTCTCTCATTTTTTGTTTCCTGAAAGTTGATGGCTTCTACAGCAAACAGCCTCTTGTTTCATTTGAGAGAGGGAGTCCTTTGGCTATGCAGGGTTTTGGACTCAAGTTGGCTGTGTCCCTTTTAAACACAGATAGAACGTGATGTCCCTGGCAAGATGACTAGCTGATAGGAAAGAAGGTGTCCATGACATCTGCAAGTGGATTTCACTACAAATCTATTAGTAAGCTGTACATCCAGGGAAAACGACAGTCAGATTTCAATACCAGCGGGCTTTGAAAATCAACCAGGCAAGCTGCAGCACTTAATGAAAAGGTTATGAAGTCTAACATAATTCTAAGACACTGGGGACTAGCAACCCTCTTTGAAACAACACACTCCATTTGGCTCAAAAGAAGGATGCTTTTACAGAAGGTGGGTTATAACTCCCCAGTTTTGTTACTGAATATACATTGGAGCTGCTTTTCTATGTACTGTTGCTGTATTGTGCCCAATGAGCAGCTCAATAATCAGAGTAGACCACTACCTCCCCCTTTGTTCCCAAAATGACTCTTTCAGCAGGTGTACAAAGAACAACCACCACAGTTCTCCTTGACAGATTTCCCTACACTACAGAATTCCATCGCTGCAAGAATCTCTTTTCTGTGCTGCTTGAATATGCAAGTAAGACGGACCAGTGACATGAATCTGGCCCAAGGTTGAAGTCGCCCTTCCTCTCTGAACATCTGAATAGCTCATTTGGCAGGTGTCACCCATTTCAAAACTGGGATGCATTATCATTCCATTGATACCACATAATAATGGGATCAAAACTGCCCTTCAAAGACAAAAAAGCTGGCGACCAGTGACAGAACTAACATGAAAGACTATCACATTTATGAATGGATATAGATGGAGTGGCAGGAAAAAACAGTTTTCCTTAGAAAATATCACCAATACTGTTTAATGAACATCTCTGCTTGCAAACTGACTACAGAAGTATTTTTCTACACAACTAAGTTCCTTCTTCCTAGCCTTCTTCAGTGAAAAAAATAGCATGTTACTACCTCCTTATACCTACTGGAGATAGACCTCAAATGACATAGAATACAAGGCTATTTCCCATCTGGTACATCCTCAGTAGAAGTGACAACCACATTCAAACTGCAAAATGACTGGCAAAATTTGACTTGATCAAAGCCAGACCACAGATTAAGTTTGAGCTGCTGGCAGCTAGCAAAGCTACCAGGTTACTCGAAAACAGAACTGATTACATGTAGAAAACAATGAGAAGGAAGAAAGAAGCAACCACAAGAGCTGCCAAAGCAGCTATCTTTCAGAATAGAAGTGCACTTTAAATGAAACTGTGCTGTTGTGCCTTCAGCACAGTTAATGCATAATAATAGGCTTTTGAATCCCTTCTAATTCAGCGAAAGCTGCCGTATGGCTCATCTAAAAGCAGCTGTATTGGCACACGCCATTATTCTTCCCCAACTGCATGGAAAAGGAAGTGAAATTCAATAGTTAAAATGTAAGTATTTTTACTGTTTTTCTGATACGAAATCCAAGTAGGGATTTTAACCATCCAGGAAAACTGTGTTACTAACCAAGTTGAAACAGCACAAAAACTATAGATGATAACTTTTACCAGGCTAAGATTATCTTAAATTAAACAAACTGCTTTTCTAGAAACGAATGGGCACAAGGTAGCAGAGCACCAGCAGACTTTAAGTCAGGCCTACAGAGACCAGAAAGGCATAAAATAAAGTCAGACATGGGTATTGCTTCAACTTTCTTTACTTAGAAGTTTTTCTTTCTGGATATAGGAGGAAAATGCTGGATGGCAGCAGTAGAAAGACCTAATCAAACACTTATTCCACCCCCTGTCAGTTCAGGATTATTTCCAACAGTGAGTTTTCTTGTGCTTTGTCCAAAAAGCTCCATCAATCGAGAGGGAATAGGTAAAAGATAAAGACAAAATAATAAGGCAGAGGAAGCCCCTCAAGGCTGTCCATTAGGTGACCTTTGTGGGGCCAGAATTCCCAAGAGGGTTCAGCACAGGCGAGCCAAGGTTTTCAAGGAACTCAGCTCACTATGGACACCACGCCCAGCCCTTATCAAAATCAGGCTGTTGATGCCACAAGCTGAGATTAGCTTATTAATTCTCTGAATTTTGCTTTTATTTTGAAAGGAAGCTGAATTCTGAAAAATCGTTTCAAGTTGCACATTTTAAGCTCTCAAAAAAAGTATTAAACAACACTGTGACTATAGTGAAGTCAGGTTTTGGAGTCGAGTATTTAGGATAATTTTTTGTTCCATGTACCCCCTGATATGCTGAAAAAACTCATTTTCATATGGACAAACAGAAGCGCAACAGCTTCTCCCTGTGAGCCATGCTCATGTGGTGTAGCCAATTCTCAGTGTTTCCTTGTAAACCATGTGATAATTGTTTTTTTAGTTTTCCTGAAGCTAAGGTCCTGGAATCATGCAACTGTGCAAGAGTATCGTCCTTGACTTAGAACAAAAAATTTTGCAGGGCAGGGTTTATGCTTTTTGAGCACATAGGATTACCAGCGTTATTCCTTAGTTCATGTGCTTTAGCTCAAAGTCACAAATACATGCACATTCCAGCATGTGGTTTCTGCCCGATGATATAAAATGATGTCAACATGTTTCTTATACCATAGGCTAAAGCCTACTTCACGTTTTCCACACAACTAATCCCATCTAACACAACCAACCCTCCACCTCCTATGTCACGATTAATTTACTAGATAAATAATTCTTCAAATGGCAGATTTGCACAGTTCTGTGCTGTTTTTCCCCAGACAATATCCCTTGGGGCATTTTCTCCTTACTCTAGAAATTCAATAAGGAGCTGTAAACACTACTGAAGTACTTCAGTTATCTCTTTTCAGTCCTAGCCTCTACTACACACTTCAGCAGCCTCACATTTGATATGAAATCTGGAAAGTAAAAACCGGCTTCTTAAAAGATTTGGAGACTTCCACATACTTAGCAGCATCTTAAGCAGCACTTAAGATTTGAGGGAGGGAAAGTCATTTTGTTCCTAAATGCATAGTAATTATTCCAGAATAAAAGTGATCTTAATCCAGAATAGAGGCATACAGCAGGAAAGTCCACTGCTGGAAGGCAAAAAGATAAACATTACAATAATTCCACAATCCAAATTTACAGTCCTCCTCACACTGTCTTTGTCCACGTTAAAACCTACTCCATGATTATTTAGTATCCGTAAACGAATCTTGCCAACTAACATAAAGGAGAGACATAATCTTCCCTTTGAGCAGCGCACACATGAAGCTGAGTACAAAAATTGAAATTAGCAAAAGGAAAGAAAGAGGGGGGAAAAGGTACAACGATTCAGTGATGTCACAACCCAATCATGAAAGATTAGTACAGGGATTTTTTTAGACTTTAGAAGTTAAGGGTAGAAGAATGTATAATTTAATACAACACACGTCTCTAGTCTAGCCAGGTCAGCTACCAATAATAGGGGAACTACCATGACACAAGCTTCAGGACATACGGTAGAAGCCCTGCTCGAAGCCTGGATATAGAGGTCATAGGTGGAGCTTCTGCTTCACTGCTGCTAGTACCACACCACTTAAATTCTGGTATTTCTCCCATCACTGTAAAAATACTCGAGCTGCAAGTTTGGAGTTCTGCTTTCTAAAAACAAGCATCACACTGTCACAGCCCTGCATGCATGAACACTATCTGAAACCAACTCGGAGAACAACACTTCCCATACCAGAGTAGCCATCAGAACTTAAAGAGTGCTAGCAGATTTTATTTTATTTCCAAACTTCATTGGCTGACCAGCAAATTGATGGAAGTGGTACCTAGAGTTCTCTCCAGCTTACTCTGCGCTGGTTTACTATTGCATGCATACAGGCCATGGGGCAGCCCTCAGCAGAAAATCCCACATCACAAATGTATTTGTACCCGATGGACATTTGCACTTGGCTCAAGAGGCACCAAACTACATTGTCTGGCCTTAAGAGGCAAGAAAGGTCTGGAGTCTCAGAAAGACACCCATGGGAAACAATCACTGTCTATAAATATCACTGAGGTAACTGTATAAATGAAGACAGGGAATTATGGAGAGTCTCAGAACATGGTAGGAAAAGAATCAATGTCTGAAAGCTAAGGAAGGTGAAAAAAAATCAGTTAAATACATGCACTAAATTCTTAACAAGAGAAGAAATAGGAAAATTACATACTCATCTAATCATACCAAAGAGTAGCAGGCATTTAAGACCGATATATTATAAAATATTTTCTGAGATACATAGCAAATCAAAAAATCTCTAGAAGCACCATGTAACATATTCTCAAGAAGCATCACACCAAGATGGTGTCCAGCAAAATCCACATAGTTAGATACCACTGATTCAAGCGATCTTTTTTAGCCTGGTCTGAACAAGGCTAGACTCCAGTGTTACCCACATCACGCTTTACAGTGCCACTCAATGCAGTAGGACCACACAAAATATAACCAGCTGCAAAACCTGCAGAATGCTTTCACAACTGTCCAATATAGTAATAATACCACATTACTCTTATTTCTTAAAATAATCTTCTATTATCTCATTGCATCAGGTGGTGCAAAATCTGTTTTGGCTCTCCTACCACTTATTTAGATGAAGAGGAAAACCCACCTTCCTAATGTATATTAGAAATACATAGAAAATAAAATTATTTTCTATCTGTATTCTCCCTACATGTATTTATTTAGGTTTGCCTCAAACTGTTAGGCAAAAAAAAACCCTGCCATGCAGAAATAAGGTGGATGCTTGTATTCCTGCTGTGCACCAGAAAACAGAGCCAGAATCATAGTAAGAAATCTGATGGAATATGGCAGCAGGAGCAGAAGGGTGCTAAAAGACCAGTGTGGTCACAAGAACAAGAAATGTGGACTAGGACAGTGAGTACTCAAAGACAGCAGAGCCTCACCACAAACTTCATCCGCTTTCAGGTGATGTAAGGAGAGTAGAGCAGGAGTCATGGCTTTAAACTGCTGATCTGATCCATCATCTCTCACCTGCCCAGAGACCCAGACCTAACACTTCAAAAGTTATTTATATGTCCATTTTGGATTACTAGATCTATTAACTTATAGTGTCACTGTGTCATGCAATACCAATCTCTTTCACAGTCAGAGGGAAGACTAAACGTATGAAAAAGCCTCGTACTGTTTGTACCTCCCTGAATGGAGCTGATGAATGCAGCAAGCTGACTGACCTGTCTGTGTATTTCCATTTACTTGAATTCAAGAATTCGCAAACCAGTTACAAACACCAAGGGATGTTACCAGATGAGTACCATTTTTCTAGTCTGCTATTCTGTGAAAATGCTTCTTCTGTTACCCGCAATCATCAAATACCGGGCATAAAATGTTGTACCTACTTTGTGAAACAGTAAGGCCTGGTAAACCTTTCTTGCTTAATAATGGCTTATACCTTTTAAAATCCTCAACTTGAGCATGGCACTACTTCGATCCAAGTTGGCTAGCCTGTCAGAAAGCACTAGTTACAGCTCACATTAGCACATCTCATCAGCCACTAACACAATCACTCTGCAGTCATTTAATCACTGTGTGAAGCTCGAGTTATTTTCCAGTGCACTTGCTTTCACCTATGTTAAACTAATCCAAGATAGTTCGTTCAAGTTAATTTTGCAGTGAAGACACAGGCTGAACAAGAGAACAAGGTTTTCCCAGCTGCACGGTGTAGTTAATGCCACAGTTAGGAATGATATGTACCAGTTTGATTTCCAGCAGTTGTTCCATCCACTAGACAACTCTCTTCCCATTTTTACTGTGAAAGCAGATATTGTGGTTTAATACAAGACTGGGCAGTTGACCAAGTAACAGCTTGGTTTTTTCAGTTTGGGATTTTTTTTTTCCTAAATTTAACAGTTGGGAGATTTTGAAATGTGTCTGCAGATGAATCAACAGCTTAAATGGCTCAGTGAGCAAAATAATTGTATGGATTTTTTTTTTTGTCAACATGGGGATTTTAACATATTTGCACTTGGCAGACATAACAAATTTGAGTAAAACTCATTTCAGTTCAATTTCTGTTCTCTTCAACTCTCATTTCTTAACCATATTTCTGCTGAAAGTCTAATATTGAAATTAAGAAGCACAGCTCTACAAAAGTTAATGGAGCTTTGCTGATTTACATCAGCTTGAGATTCCAGCCCACATATTTTTCTTTAATTAGAAGGTTCAGAGGCATAAACAGTGCAAACACTGTAAGTGCACGATGTTGTTCTCACATATGAGTTTAGAATTAGACAAAAGAATTCTGAAATAAAAATGAAAAAAAAACGTGGATGGTGCATTTCAACAGAGACCAAAATAAAGTTTTCATGGCTCTTCATAACAACTACAAGGCACAAATCAAGGACCTGGATTCTGTAAACAGGCCAAGTGCTGTGTCCCTGTAAAGTCATCAGCACAAATCCAGCCCACCAGTTACAGATATTACTATTAATATTGGTCCCATTTCCATTTCTTGTTTTTTGAGTCAGGCACTTATTTAAGTACTTCAATAAAGCTTCTGTGATGATCTTATCTAAATGATAAGATTGTACGTCACCATGCACAGATGTACTTGCCTTTAAAGTTTATTTCACCGAAGACAGTTCAAGCTGTAACTAAACAGCAAAACCATTCTACTAGACAACAGTACTATTTACGCTGAGGAGTAATTATAAGGAATTATCACTGGTAGGCAAATCAAAATCCTACATATTGAGAAACATATGTTGACATTCTAGCCATTAATTATCATGAATGGCACTGATGCCCTTTTCCAACAGATTCACACAAGTAAGGTTAACAGAAGTCCAGTTCACGCAGCTACTGTAAAAACAGCACAGACAAAATAAAGGCGAGCTAGCACACAGGCTCTGCTAAATGTTCGGAACCACCAGGTACTGCTTTCTACACAACCGATGGGGAAAAGTACTGAGACATCTACATCAGACCGGGCTCCAGTTTGTAATCTAGGTATTACGGGCACTATGTTCTGCTAACTGCACAGTGAACCAGTGGTAGCCCTGGATAGACATGGTCTGAATTACTCAGGCACTCTTAAAATGTGATGCCAAAAGAGCTCCCACACCCAAGACAAATTCCTTGTAGAATGCAATCAGAATATAACCCCTTAAGGGAGTAAGGATAACATCCCTGTATTAGAGAATTCCAGCTGTATACCGGTAACATACACTGATAACATCCCAAGCTAAACCTCACCCATTTTACTTCAAGGGATGCTGTGGCAGTTAAGAATGTGACTGCTATACTGAAAAAAACTCAATTATTTGTGGAAATACTTGGAACATGGGAGATCACCAGAGGACTGAAAGACACAAGTGGTGGTGCACACTGGAAGCTGCCTGCCCTGGTTTTCAGATGAGGCACAGCAGACTTAAGACTGGGCTGTGAATGACAAAAATTTAAGGAAATGACAGATACTGACACATACAGTAATAACTGTAGACCTTAACAAATACCAGCAATACATAGTAATGACAGAGAAGGCTGCAGCCACGGAGGAGTGATGGAGTGCTGTCCCCTGCCACCACATCAAGCGGGAAGAAATTTGTCTGAAAATGAAAAGCAGGTACAGCTCCTGAGAAAAGGAGGATGGCACAGCTGTGCCAGCAGGCTGAGGAGGTGGCAGTGGCAGCTGGAAGAAGCTGAGGGGGGGTGGCAACTGTCTAAAATTAACATTTAAAGAAGGAACAGTGTACCCATGAATAACTGACATGAACAATCACAAGATGAGTTGAATCTTTTCTACTAATAAGTACAGCCAAATAAAGGCCACCAGAATATTGACTAACCTTCAGCAAATAAACCCCTCTTAAGATTAGTGACAGCAACTAGATACAGGATACAGAGTAACATTAATGACCACAGGAAAAAAAAAAAGTACATAGGAAGATTTTACAAAGTTGCATTTCCCCACACATTTCATATGCAATCAAGTATTTCATTTTCCATCAAAAAAACGCCACCCCACCTGGCATAGCTCTGGGTTAAGGGATACAGACTGCAGGAGGGAATTGTCTGGAGGAGATTCCACAAAGCCAGTTTACATGCATTTGGCTTAAATGCCAGCTGCACTTCCAGTAAGCCTTTAAATGCTACCATACTGACATCCCAGAGACATGAAAGTGAGACCACAGGCCTGTATTTGTTAAAAAAAAAAAATAGTAGTAGCCTAATCTTGCAAGCAATTCCCTACAGTTCAAATCCAATCAGTTCACAGAAAAGTCATGCCATCATTATGGCATGTTCCCTTGTTAGGAGAAGCTGAAGAGTGGATTATCTTGACAGCATTCTTAACATTCATTATTACATATACACTGTAAAGGGTACATACATAATAATACAACTAAGCACAATAGTTAATGTCATAAAAACAAAAAGAAATCATAGACAACACTACACAGGATGAAGAGATTACTGATAAAGAAATTGCTATGGGAGTAAAAAGTCTTAAGGAAAAATAGCATGTAATGGGGAAGAAATCAAAGACTTTTTACGAAAACATACAAGAGCTAAGGAAGAGAGGACTGAAACAAGTGCAGAGCACATGGAGAGAAGTACAGAAAATAAAATGAGTAGGAAATTACACAAAACATGCACAGTAAGGAATAACTACCGAGACGCAAAATGATGTACCATTTTTGAATAAACATTCAGGGACATGCTAATGAGACACAAGAACATCCAGGAAGAAATGCCTGAAGGTTCAAGATCTGAGAACAGAAATATGTGTGAGAAGCAGGCACAGATAAACATACTTGGACATTACCATCAGAGAAGTTATAATTGAACACATCGGAGTACAGCTGAAGATGTTATAAAGAAGAGAACGCAATAGGAGGAAAAACATGTACCACGCCAAAAGAAAAATAAAATGAGGCCAGGGAAACTATGAGCAAAGCAGAAGACATCTGATAGAACACAACATCAAAGAAGACAAAAGCAGGGAAGAAACAAAGGTAGCGACAGTTGTGCGAGAGGAAGGGTACAGACAGATCAAGAACTGTCCCAGTGATCCCCCTAAGGAGAAGACAGACACGCAAACAAATGGCCATTGCCCCACATATTTCATTACGAGTGAACCTGTGGGAACCACAGATGTTCAAAACATTTTAACCAAAGCAGTCAAACTGTAATTCCCATCAAAGAGAAGACAAAAATAAAAAACATATAAAGAGCCAGATTGAACACCTTCAGTCAGGTAAATCTTGCAGTTCAGGGCAGGTAATCTGCAAGACTTCAATAATTTGCAATACTGAATTCTAAAACAGTAAAATAAACCCAGCAATATTTACTTAAGCCCAATTATTTTCATCGTAGCTTTCCCGTGAAAAACGACTGCACGTTTTGGCCCAACTCAATATCATTTTTCTTTAGATTCAAGAATCTTTTCTCTGCCAAAATCTAAATTACTTTTTGGCTGACATTTGAACAGTATTAATTAATAAGCTATAACAGTTGGGCTACTATTCTACTCGCAACCCAGGCAATACCCTGACACATGACCTTGAATAAACCACTTGGACTCAGATCATCTGTTTCCCTTCTCACCATTTCGTCTCTTCTGATGACTGGGATACAAAAAGGTTTTACAACCGAAGATTTGGTAAATAATAGTATCTACGCTAAATGGTATGCTAAAACATTACTTTCCTTGTTATCAGACATAAACATACCACTACGAATAAAGAATACAATTTCAAGACATCTACTGAGATGCAGGAGACCTGGATCATTTAGATACTTGTTAGTTGGACTTGCTATTACTTCAATCTTTGTATTTGTGAAAGCTTAGTTAACGATATCAGACAGACACGAGCTAGCTGTGGTTTTCTACTTTGGATGTATGTGTCTATATATGCTTGTGTGTGTATATTATTTTGATGATTTTGCTAGAAATATTTCAGACTTTAGTGATATCAAATATAATGGTCTCAAGATTTTGCCTCTTTCTTAGAAGTTCAGCAAAGGAAAAAAATACACTGTAAATGTGAACACATGTTGTGTGGAGGTGCAAAATAGTCACTGTGATCTAAGAGAAAACGATTTTAGATGATGCTGTTTCATGCTTTGAAGTGTTAAATGCTACAAACACTGAGACTACCCGATCACGTTAGCATCTGCCTTTCCACTAGCAAAAAGAATCACTGAATTGCAGCAGCAAAAACAATACTGCTTTTTATAAGGCGAGTTGAAGTAGACTGACCACACTGAGCAAAAACTGGAGCTGAATCAACTGGAAGCATCCTCTTTTACTTGCACTTCCCTGACTTGCACAACCAGGTAAAACAGCACATTAGCCCAGGTTTGAAACACCAGTGCTACCATGTACAAGTAAACCCCCACTTAACTCAATCCACTAATACATCTTCCTTCTCCCATTCTACCATATAAATTATAGAACCCTCCCGAAGAAGGGAAAATGGAAGAATTTCATCAGCTGAGATCAAATTAAGTTCAATGTAAAATAACTTGCACTCTTTAGCTTTTATTAAAACATAAAGCAAGCAATATAATGGGTTACCAGAGACATATTAGAAGACAGTGCTGTGCTGCAAGCCATACTTAAAAGCAACTCCGTACTAAAATAAGAAAGGAAGCACCCACAATTACGGGCAGTGTATAAATTTCTAAAGATCATCAAATACTACTTTCTAAGTTCTAACTATTAGAAATCTTGCAATTATGTTTACAAAGAAACAGCCTCTAAATTCCATCATAACATTGATTCAAACAAAACTTGAGGGGGGGAGAGGCGCAGGCAGAAGGTATTCGGAGTGGGAGTTTTAAGACCTGAATGTGCTATACGAGTGTTTGTTCCAGTTCTGTCCCAAAGGAGAATAAACTTAGATGACCCCAAATTTTTTCTTCCAGCCCTATGTTTCCCTGACTGGAGACTTATTCAAGTGCGGGTGCCCCAAATGCAGTCTAAGCATCATGATCAGAGATGCCGATTTCTGAGTAATTATCCAACCTGACCATTTGCTGTCAGCTTCCCATTTCCACCTTGCCACCACGCTCACCTCAGCCTTCCTCTCTCGTTGCACCAAACTTGCTGTCAGCCCTTTTTAAATTGTGTTTCTAATCCACAGCCTTCCTGTCTCAGGCCCAGCACTCGCTGGACCTTCTGCCATCTCAGTCACTTTCCTACAATTTATTTTAGGCCCTAATCTTGGGAAGCACCTTAAAGCATGGGTAAAACATGCTTTCTCAAATAAGAATAGACATTAACACTTTCCTTACATTCTTCCTAGTCTTTTCAATATACATCTCTCTTCTGTATTAAAATATAGCCCTAAATAATTCCCCCTTCTCCTATTCCCATCTTTTAAGTTCTCAAAACCAGTTATTTTAAGGTAATGCTGGTCACAACAGGATACAGAGGACTGAGATAAACAGCTTTTATCCCCTGCAATGAAAGGAAGCAATTAAGAAGCCAGAAGCATCATTCTTGGTCTTACAAAACCGCAGCACTAAAGAGGAAATACTTAGTAGCAAAAGAATGAAGATGCCAGTTTTCAAAGATGACTGGAGGATTTAGTCCTATTTTGATTTTATTGACATTGTGTACCCAAATCCCTTAATCAGCTGTGAAAATTTCAGCTAAGAATTTCAGATTTCATGATACTAGAGGGAAAACGTATAAAATTCTGGTTTCTGTGTGCAGTGTTATATAAGACATACTTAGTGGATCTAACAAGAAATTCCATTAAGACTCTACCTTGAATGTTTGCAAGTAAAATAACCAACTTAAACATGTCTAATATGCCAATTACCTTAGAATCCAATTGCAAATGTTATGTAAAACAGAATAATTATCTCCAGCTGAAAAACTGCCATATTGACAGACTGTGAGTTCAGCTACTAGCTGAAATGTAAATGTTCAGCTCCTATGTAAAGAATGAAAGAGACTTCCAAAATGTTTGTGGGTTGATCCATTTCTTCCTCAAAAAAGGAGCAAAGGAAAAATAAAGTGTATAAAATCTCAGAAGAAAGTGATAGAAGGGAGGGAAGGGAGGGAAGATACAATAAAAAGAATCCTGGAAAACTTTTCCAGTCATAAAGGGTGTGATTAGTACTACCGGGCTGTGTATGATATACTCTTTTCTGAGGTTTCTATGGCTTTCTGGTACAAGGCCAAAGGCAGACCTTCCAGTACTTTCTAGGTGCTTAGGAGAAGAAATAATTTCTATTAATAGCTAATATATGTGAAATTTAAAATATATATTCAAACCAAATATACTAATCGCAAAATGCCGCAAACTGCATGGTATGAAATCCATTCTTTCAAAAATTTCAACCTGATAACTACGCTTCAATAATAATCTCTAATATAAAAAACAAGGCTCAAGATGAGTCCTTACTGCTTGTACTACTCCCTTTTGAGAGAATCTGGAATAAACAAATAAAGTGACAATACACAGTTTATCTTCCCAAGAAAGCATTAACTTGCTAGGAATAAGAATTGCAAAGTTTATGTATTACAGCACCACCTGGTGTGGCTTGCCATGGATACAAACTGTAAGTGGACAAAACCTACCAGGTCATCTAATTGACCTGTCAACCAGTGCAGGATTCATCACATACCTTTGGTGCTTTTCATTTTCTTTTTCATTTGACATTATTTGTTTTGGAAGATATAATTCATATCTAATCACATTTCTGAACAATATTTCATGCAGGAGTGGCTCATAAAATTCCAGTTACAAGACTGAGAGTTCAGTTTTAATTAACAAATACGCTGTTGGTAAACCCCACAACTTCCCACATCACGATGACTGCCAAGTAAGCAAGAAAACATGCCACTGTCTTATTAGAAATTTAATTTTATTAAAGTTTTTCAAGCAGAAAAATGGGAAATCTCAGTGTGAAAACATAAGGTGGATTAGCAAAGATCAAGATACAAAACAGCATGACCCCTCAAACCCTATGAGAGAAGGTCTTTCTACCAGGTGATGAAGGGGCATTCTGCTGATACTACATACAGGACTCCACAGCCCACAACTGCACTGTGCTTAGCTGTTTATGTGCTTAGCTGCTTAGCAAATTCTTAGAGAGAAATTAATTCTTTCATCATTATATCAATATTAGGATAGACAGCCTTAGCAAAGCATGGCTGGAACACTGTAAAATGCCTATGTATCTGGGTCACAGGCACCTTATGCATTGCTTTATAAAGTGTTCCGTCTCCCCTTACCTTTCTCCGCTAAAAAAGACAAGTTATTGTATGACACACATAATCCGAAAACCAAAAGGCCTTATTTACCTCTTGTGCTGTCATAAATGAAGAATAATTGCAGGAAATGCAATAGAATGTGAACTGGTATAGATTAGCAGAATATCTGCCCCAAAAGCCTCTGCACCATCAGCCAGACATTTCTCTTGCCAGAGACAAGAAATGAGTTGATGTGCTCAGCTACACCAATTCTCTCTAATGCGCAGATATTAGAGTGCTTGTAGTTATTTTTTGTCCAGCGTACTGGCAGGGAGGCGCATCTCTGGCTAGGTACAGAACAAGCTAGCATCTGTCTAGTCACACAAAAGTTCTGACATTTAGAATGGAATATAGAAATTTTATTTAATCCTGCCAAATTCTGGTGTCTAAATATTCTGTAAAACTGATTATTGTGTACACGGTAATCCACTATTCTGCAAAGAGAAGAGCATTCTTGACAACAAATCATCAGGCAACTTTCAGGAATAAGTTGGCATATCTCACTATCAACTGGCATATCTCGCTATAAATGTACAACAGAAAAGGTGAAACTAACACTGAAGGACAGACATAGACGCTTTCTAGAACACTCTATAATAATATTATCTACATTCTTGTTTTTGTCACTCTCACGAGTTTGAATAAAGGCCAAGCAACTTGCAGGCAGGCCTTTCTTTACAATCAAAAGCTTGCTAAGTTTCTAATTACCTCTCAGATTCTGCCAGACACTTTTAGCAATTTTAAAATAGGGGGTTTTTTGTGATTGCAATGCCATTACAGAAAGGAATCTGATAAGCTAAATCATTTACATAAGTTCTGAGTGTGTATGCAAAAGGCTGGTGCACACACATCACCCATTGTCCCGTGATAATACTCAGTCTGTTTTTAGGGGGTTAACACTGTCACTCAAGCTGAAACAGCCTAAAGGAACCAGTAAGTTTCCTTGATTAGATTTTTAATTTTCAAGATCTGTTACCCGAAAGACACCACCTGCCAAGTTGTTCTGAGATACAGTGGGGTATGTTTCAGTGGAAGAAAAAGTATGGATGTTAGTCACAAATCCACATAATGCTCAAGTGGTAATTGAAAATTCATGTTGCTGTTTGCTTATCCCCTTCATTTCTCATTTTATGTGTGTATAAGTCATTAAAGTTTCCCTGAGGACCAGTCTGTGCTTCTTTTTTCAGCATCTTTTCTTTGAGGTTGAAAGCATGCATCGCCAGAACATCATCAACTACCAGCAATTAAATTAGGTAAAACAATATCAGGCAATTTTGAAAATAATTTTCAAAGAAACTACTCCCTCTGCAAGAAAATTAAGTGAGCAAAATACCTGTAACCCCTTGTCAGTATCCTGAAAAACTAATTAGGTCTATGCTTTTGATAAAGTAAGCTGACGAGAACCTTTCACCTCTTCTGTAAGATCCAATTTGCCTTGGAAATTTCTAATTTCTCTTCTGGTATGTCACATGTGATTCATCCAAATACAAAGCAAAAAAGAAAAAAAAAAGAGAAAAGGAAAGATCAAGTGCTTTTGGACTTGTACTAATGAATAATGTATATCGTTATTCCAACCATAGTATAAATTTCCGAAATCTAAACTTTCATGCCTAGCAGTTTATCAAACATACCTTTAAAGTTACCATTAAAATAACTCAAGGATGCTTTTTTACCAAAAGTAATACAAACTGCCAGAAAAGTGGTTTAAATGGTGACCTCCATTCTACTTTGCTATCACCAGAACCTAAACATTTACCTAATAACACCAAGGGCGTGCAAAAACAGCTTTAGAGAAGTCTCATGGTCCTTGGGAACTGCTGAACCTAGAAGGTGTCCAGCTCACTGTGCCTTGCCTACTTATTTAAGGTGGTTTATATGAAACACTTTGGTGACTCTTAGCACACAGGGATCTTGGAAAAATACCTTCCAGCTTACCCACCACTACTTTTGATGTTAAAAGGGAGAAAGCAAACCATTTAGTCTTCTATTAGAATTACATTCATTTGTGGGTGGTGCTGCTTCAGGAAGGCCAAAATCTTTAAACAAAAAGATCAACTGGGACTGGCCGTAAGTCCAAGAATCTGAACATCCACAGTCCCCAAAAAATGAAGAGGTAGAGTGCCCTTTTTCTCAGTTACTCTTAAATTTAATTTCAGCGTGTTTTTCCCATTTCCTAAGAACCAAGTCAAAAACTAAACTAAAATTAAAAAAGACAAAATATCAAGCAGTGATCATCTTCCACATGTTGAGCAAGATATTTAACACCTAGTTTCTACATGCTAACTACTACTTGTCCAAAGAGCAACCAGTTTGATTTCTTTTAAATGGTCCCCTTGATAGGGGCTCAGTTCTGAAGTGCTCTCCCAATGTTCAAATCAGAAATGTGATATTGTTTGTCCTCTGTAAATTTCATATCAAGTTCTCAAACACATGCAAAGTGTTTGAGAAACAAACAACCTAGCATAAGTTTCTATCACAGCAAATGCTTTTTCCTCTTTTCCAACCAGTTTTCATAGATATGCACGTTTTGAAGCTAGAAAGCACCTTTCTGATCAGGTATCTTCATCTTCCATTTAACCTACTGCAGGATAGGTTATGCCAAGAAACCCCACATAATCATTTGTTTATTAATCCACTCTGGATTTAAAGACAAAACATTATGTCGCTAAGTAATCTTTTTTGAAGCCGGATTATGTTCATTATTAAAACATTCATTTGCTTTTTATTGTGAAATTACCATAGACCTGCTTGTGAATTTCCATCTCCTGCTGGATGAAAGTGCCAGTTTTTCGAAGGCTTCAGGACAGTTATACTCGTTTATATCACTAAGGATCTCATATCCCAGCCTACAGTTCTGCATCATTACTGCTTGAGACACCATGAGATATAAAACTGCAAGATTTTTCAAGAACTTATCTAATAAATTATTTCAAATTGCTGATAAGCATATGGGCATTGAGGCATTCAGTTCTGTAACGAGAAAAAAAGATGATGGGCTATTTTGGTCAGGGACGGGTGTTCCTGCGTCCCTGAGTCATAGAGGCAGACACAAGCTTATCTCCAAAAATGTTTGTAAAAAGCAGGTTCTATTCATGGCAGGGGTTCTTGGTGGCTAATGTAGTATAACTACATATTATGGATACAAACGGTATTACATTTTAGTGCTGTAAAATTCCATTACACTCAGATATCTTATAGTTGCAGACCCATACTTAGACATCATTGTACAAACACAGGTCAATTACCAAACACAGCCAATTAATTCACTTCTTATTTAAGCAAAATAAAAGTCACCCAGGTCAGAGATACATGAAGCAGGTAACTTTATCTGCATTTTGCTTCACTGTTTCACATCGGAAATTGTTAGGCTTGTGTGCTCATACCAGTACTATTAAAGCACAAAGTGATCTCGAGCAAGACTAATGCTACTCCTTGGTATTCTACCCACCTGCTGCGACTGGTTCGGGGAAGGCAACATCCTGCACCGCATCTTTTCAGAGTGCCCTGAAAACCCTCCCTGGGCTGGACAACTGTCTCTGATCTGCGGTTCAGATCCGGAGGCTGAGCACAGCGAAATGGGTGCAGTGACTAAGGCTGGAAGGAGTCTATGGCTTGCAGCTTCCCTCGAAAGGGAGGGAAGAAGGGCTAACTCTTACCACAAGATCCTTGTCAGGCTGCTGGTAAAGTGCCGAACCCCAGCTGCACCACTCCAGTGTCAGAATTGCAAACCAGTTTATGCTGCTGGGAATCAATAGCGTAAAAAAATCTAGAAAACAGCTGAATCCAAAGGACTCCTATGTCTACTCGGTCATCTCAGGCTGGTGTAGTGGCACATTTCAAAATACCTTGTTTTTAATAAAAGGTCAAATTCTGCCATCAAACATGCACAGATGAATAATTTTAATATGGAAAATGAAGCCAAAGGCTACATTATACATTATTAGCAAACTTCTCTATATCAAGAAGAAAAAGAATATTTCAAAAGCAAGGATTTATAGAGAAAAAAATCTGTATCTGAATTAGCATCTACTCATTACAAATATGCATATGAATCAAAAAGATGCACATACAACAGGTGACTGTTGTGTTTACAGGTTCCAGCTGTTTTCCACATCTGAAAATAACAGTACTGAAGTTGCATGCATGAATGGTATCAGACCCAGGAGGAGGACAGGAGGAATACATATTGGGAATGAAGGGAAGGATAAAATTTAGAGATAAGAGGGAAATGGTTAGATTCAGCAACTCAGCACTTGTATCTACATTGGCGGGGGGGAGGAGGGAGGGAGAAAGAGATTGAAGAAAAGACCAGGAGAGTGGGAAAAAAAGACAAACCACAGATTTGCTGAGGAATAGGCTTTTCCGAACAGGTTTGGTGGTGTGTGTACCCACACACATTCCTTATTGTTACCTAAAAATAATGTTTAAAAAAAGTATGTTTGTCTAAAAGCCATATGAGATGAAGTTGTAAACTGTCTCTCCCAAGATCTCACCAAAGCTGACAGCCTGAGTTAACAAAAGGAAAGTTTCCAATAGGTTTGGAGAAGAGACAGCTTAGGAGCAGCTTGATTTTGGTGACAGTCAGAAGACAACTCGAAAAGAAAGATAGGAGAGTCACTGCCACAAAGATGGCATTGAAAGAGTGAAGCGAAAAAAGAACACCAATAACAGACACCCAAGGGATCCCAAAGGATGACAGCAGTGCCAAATGACTTTGGGGAAAAAGTGGAATTAATAGTACTTCAAAATGAAAAAAAAAAAAAAAAAAAAAAAAATCTGTGTTATGTACATGTTGTGAGAAGGCCTCATTTCAAAAAGCAATAGGTGCAGAGATCCTGCTCTTCACTCCTCATGCACTGACACTCTTTCCAGTCTCTTCAGCTGGGTGTACAGGAATTCTCTTTAATTAATTCCTGAATGTTCACTGAGAACTAGGCACTACTGTGAAGAGACCACACTGAGAAGTACTTATGGGCTAGAGAAAGAAATACCTAAACTTGAACAGCTATTAGAGTGCCTAAACTAGATACTCATGGATTTAAACAAGAGTTAAGCTTTTTAGTAAGAGCTGAGCATACCAGAAGTAGTAGCCCAACACTACTATTCTTGCTGAAGGCCAGGTTCTGACAGATAGTCTGTACTGGCATACAGGAAGCTATATGCATCCTTTTACTCACCCATACAACCACAAATACTACAAAAAATAAAAGCAGGATCTGATACAGATCCCCCTGTCTTCCTTTATGAGGTTAGCTGGATTGTGTCATATATACGGGGCATAATTGTGTAACGGATGTGTGACATCCATGCCTGTGTATGCAATAAATGCGTAGTTCAGTATTTGTGTGTATGAGCATCTTGCACTCCCATTTTCTTATGCTATCAGCACTTCTCATGCATATATGACCAGAAAGCACAATATGAACGGAAGCAAAATATCCCCTTTATAAGCTGAAAAATATTATGTTGGGAACAAAATTTCAGCTAGATGCTTCAGCACTGTAAGATAGCACATCTAGTAATCTGTAGCAGCAACAAACAGCAGGCATTATCTTGCTTACAGTAGGTACGCTGTTTCAAGAGACATTTGGAAAAGCTTTTGATGGTTTACAATTACAAGGCTTTTTAGATCAAAATGTACTCCGCAATTTCTTCTCTTTTAGCATGTGTTCACAGATGACTCAATCTTCTGACACATACTTATTTAATACTTTTGCTTAATAGAAAAACCAGTGAGGAAAACAGAAAAATACTGATGACAAGAGTAAGGTGCATACTCTTTCAACTCTTCTCTTTGCTTTCTGCTAGCTCCTAATGTTTGATTTACTGGCTGCCCGTTTTGTATCACAGATAATTTGGGTAGGTGTAATTCCTATCTATTTTTAATACAGTACGAATTTAAGAGATATATTAAAGAAAAATACATGATAAGCTTTTATTTTGGCCAAAAAATAGTTCTAGGCTGAAAGCTTATGACCTAGATGAAGAACATTCAATTATTTAAACCCACAGCTGGAAAAATGCTTGTATGACACCAAACATCAGCCTGCCAATCTGTTAGGTACAAGCCCTAGGAGCAAAAATAGTGAAGTAATGGTATGCCAAAGGGGATCAGTAAAATAATCACCCCTCTTTCCTGAGTTTGCATCCAGAACAGAGGCTGAAGATAAGAGTTGAAAAATAACTGGCAGTGATAGCACCTAGGATACATACAAATAATTCCCTTTATACCTGTCCCATCCAACTTGCTGGCTGAATCAAGAAGCTAAAGAGTAAAATGACCCTCTTGCTTGCTCTTGTCTTTCTTGATCAAAAATTAATCTGTCACTTCCAGGAAACACAAGAAGTGGTAAACTCTGCATTACACAAAGTAGAAATTAAACTAGTTTTACCTATGCTTACCCTTAGGCCCACCAGTGCCAGGCTCCTGGCTGCAGCCACCCAATTTCAGCCAGGACAGACCATACTGTCAGCCAGACCACTGACAGTCTTGTCACTAGGGCACGGTCCTGGGAAACATGGCTTTGAATCCACTTAGGCTGTGATGGAAACAGTGCAACTCGTGATCAATTCCCCAAGCAAGCCTCTTAACTCCTAGACTGCTACACACAAAATGCAAGCACTGTCATCTTCGTCTCTCCTTCAGCCACAGCTTTCAGAGAAAATGGCCATAGTTTCCCTATTTTGGGCTAAGCTCAGTGAAATTATATGCTCCAAGCACATCATTATACCGCTCCCTGCAGAGAAAGCTCAGGTTTGCCAGTACTGCTGGGACCTGGATACTAAACACAGACAATACCCATGGTGCATGCCAGAACCCTGATGGAAAGTTTGGTGCTGCTCTCTCTCATTGCGCTTTGTGGATCATGAGATAATGGAAAACTTCAAGCTGGAAGGGACCTCAGGGGGTCTCCAGTCCAACCTCCTGCTGAAAGCAGGGTGAGCTGTGAAATCAGACCAGGTTGCTCAGTGCTTATACAATCACATCTTTAGAAGTCTCCAAGGACAGACACTGTGCAACCTCTCTGAGCAACTTAATCCAATGCCTGGCTTCCCTCATGGTGAAAAAATCTTTGCCTCTTTGTCTGAACCCTTCTGGTTTCAGCTTGTGTATAGCCTCAGTCCTTTATGTGCTTACATTTGCTCCTGAGCTCAGTTATCTGTCTATAAAATGGGTCCAATAACCATTCTCTGTCTCTAGGGAGAGGAGAGGTTGTAAGAATAAATTACTTAATACTAATCATTACTGTTAGATCTATTAAGTGAGGGGGCTTACATATCAGAATGTCGTAGGCCACCTATGTCGAAAAGGTACTTTAACACAGCATATATTTCACTGAGCTCTCAGTCTGGAACAATGTCTGCTGAGCAGTTCCACAGATGCTACATGATCTGTAGAGGGACTTGGAGGGGGGAAATAAAGTAGTTGAATGAGACCAATAGTTCATGCAAGAAGAAACCTCCAGCTCTGGCTGTAAACTCAGAAGAAATGAAGTGGTGACATAACGTTCACTCCTTAAGATTCAAAGCACTGGTCTATGTTAATCTTGAGCATAATCCAATGTATGCATGGAACAGGTAATAACTAGAAGATAGAATTTGTTTCCTTTTCATACAAGCAATTTTTCTTTTCAATAGTATTGTGTCACAGTTTGTGAAAGGGCATCCCTCTTCAACAACACTATCAGTTAAAAAATAATAAATTAAATTTTCTTCAAGGTCTCTGTTGAAGAACACTCAAAATTTCTATCTTTGGGAGAGCCTGTTAACAACGTGCTTAAATGCTCTCCTGAATTAGGAACATAATTTGATTATGTATTGCATGAGATCAAGCTGGTAGTTGATTTTAAAATACTTCCTTAAAACATCCACAGATGTAGAATTATATAATAAGGCTATCTTAGATCATTTAATGAAGTTGCAAAAACATACTAATAGTAATTTGTCACTTGGAAGCTTGTGCTGTTGGACTTATGGCTACTAAGGCAGCTGCCTTAGCAGAGCAGGGGACAGGAAAAACACCTTTATGAAAAAAATACAACTTTCTAAACATTTTACTTAAGAGCAATTTTGCTTTAAGATCTAGAGTAAACAAAAACACAGTAGGATATGGTATGCCATACAGGTTTTATTAGTACTCACTTGAGAGGACCTCTATTACTCACTAGCATATTCAAACAGTGGAAACACTAACAAAATGTTTGCATGACACAAAACACAACTGGGTATTCTGCTCCTGCTTTGGTCACTCAGCAAGTGTCAGTGACAGTAGGCATGTGACATACACCAAAGGATCTGTCAATTGGCCACCTTAGCCCTAGGGGTTTTTCAGATAATTATGCCAGATTAACATGACTTGCTCTTGCTATTTTGTCTCTCACAGTTCTTTCCTGAAGAAATCTGTATTTAACAAATGCTCCATACAATTTATAGACATTGCCCAAAAAAGGTAAAATATAAATAAGTGACCACGAGGGGGAGCTGTAAGTGCAGCTGGAGAGAGGCACAAATGGCACATCAATTTCTTGTGACAGACCAATTTCCTCATGATTTCCACTCTCTCAGTTCAGCTCCCCTAGTTAAAAAGAGATCCACACTACAAAAAGAGCCCCGATTTTATTACAGTTTATGTTCTCTGGATGGAAGAAGCATTGCTATGCATGCCCAACAATTATGAACTCTAATTACTACCTCAGCTACTCTGCTGTAAGATACTTTGCAAGTGAGACCAAGAAGCAGTGACACACGTAGAAAGCCTACAGTCCAACCTCATTTTAGTGACATTCCACACAGGAGCTAGTGATAACATACAGTCAGGATACAAAGACTGGGAAATGCTTAAATAGAGAATTTAAAAGTATATAGTACAAACAAGATATACAGTGCTGCTACCAACAGATCTTGTATGCATGCTCTGTAGATGAATAAAGAAATCAATTTAAAAAGCACTCAAAGGTACACAATAGAAGGTAATAACCAGTAAGATGATCTGTGATAGAGTGTCAGCTTCTGTAGACTTGGGTTTGTGATGAACTGGAGCCTCCAGTGCAGGTTTCAGTCACAAGGGAAGAGCGCTGAGCCGCTGCCTGGGGCGGTAAGTGCCAGCAGCAGTGGCGGCTGGGCTGCCTGACGGAAGGAACCTGCGTGACAAATTTGGTGGAGAACAGTGTTTGAGCAGTGAGTCAGCAACACCTGCTATGGTGGGAAAAGTAGATTTGGGGCACTCTTGTATTAACAACACTTAGGGGGTAAATTGCCAGTCCTGGAAGAGCAAGGAGAGAACAAGAGTCCTAAAATACTCCTAGTGTCCAATATGAGAGCCAGATCCCAGGAGAAAGAGTCAGCTGGCACTTTGACATCACATTCTCCATATGCAGATGGTGACAGTAAGCACAGTATCCTAATTTTAACTTTCCAAACTTCTTTCCTCTACTTCACATAATCAATAAGAAATTAATAATGGAAAGTTCCAGCTACACTACACATCTCATCTCTTATTCTATGAGACAGAGCAGCAATGCTTGCAGCAACACAAGTGAGACAACTAAACATCCTTCAAAGTCACACATACACAAGTTCTTCCAAAATCATATTTATAGCAGAAGGGTGTCTTAATGAAAACAATTCACAAAAGCCTAAGACAAAGCAAAGCAAAATGTAAAGTCATGGGCAAAGTGTAAAGAAATACAATGCAATAGCAAATTAAGAGAGAAGGTCATGTTTCTACCATCTTAGATGGGCCTTTACTAACATGTACTTAGAATTGTCTCTGGAGATCGAATTTCTCTCGTGTAACACTGACTATGGAGGATGCTTGTTTTAGAACAGAAAAGTAAGATATACCAAATCCATCCAACCCTCAGTGCGCAAGGTATTTGTGATGCTTGCCCCCACTGAGGATAAACGTGGCCTGCGTGACTAAAAGTCTGAATTTTAAAAGGCTAATGTCACATGGAAGTTACTCTCATCATGAACAACCAACATGATAGGCATTACAGGGAGCCAGACTTTTAATGCTAAGTGCTCACTATTTTCTGAAGAGCCAAATATTCAACAGTTTAAAAAAAAAAACCTAACAAAGAACACTGACATCACTGTTTTTGAATGGGTGAATATTATTTTAAATTTGCAGATACAATAGCTATAGCATAAGAATTGGTATGTCATTTGAAAGGTCTGTCATTTTTGTCATTAAATATTGTTTCAGAGAGGAGTTATTTCAAATGCAATGTTCAATTTGAGAAACAATTTAAGTGTATCTTGAGTACAGGCAACTGCCTAGTGTCGAGCATTCTGTGGTTACGACTGTCTTTCCGTTTGTAGCATTCTGCAGCTTGCATTACTGCAGCACAGCATCTTAGCCTGATGCATGCAACTTCTTTGTACTTTTGAGAGACAGAAAAGTATTTTTAGCTCAAGCTCCATTAAGCAAGGCCTGCAACACAGAGGATTAGATCGGAACCGCCAAATTTAGGGCTAAACCGAGACTAATACAGAACTTGAGTAAATAAGTCTAAAGAAATGATGCAGAAAGTCTGTACTAGCAGTTACCTATCCCTGGAGGAAGCAGGAATTCAGCATCTCCCTGTTTATCTCGCAGATTCCCCAGGCAATTTCACCTGTGCAGAGCTACCTTCAGCTGGGGAAAGAGGCAGCTAGCTTTTATCTGAGCAACACTACTCTCCACTAACAGGGTAGAACAGCATTAAAATCTGCCAAAGCCCCTAGAGAGGCTCGATCAATTAGGTATGCTAAAAGTACTCCTTACTCGTCTCAGTAAGACTGAATTCAGCACAAGCCACAGCTACTATGGCCGTTTTCATTAAAAAAAGTCAAACGTAAATCCTTCAACTTCCAGACTAGAGCTCTCAAATCTCACTGGTTGCTAATTCAAGAGATTACCACCTCTGCCTAAAAAAAAAAAAAAGGTACAGACTATAACTATCTCAACTACAGACCTAAAGTTTATTCATACAGTACAACAGCTTTGCATCTTTGCATATTTAGTAATAAGCCAGTCCAAAATGAGAAAGTGCTGCTAGCAAGGCAAAACAGCTCCACAGTTCCCAACCTGCTCCACGAGAACTGCTAACTTTTGAGCGTGAGTTTTCCTCTCCAGTCAGAGACTTTTGCTCTCTGCTGCTTCATTGTCCCCGACCTCAAGAGCTCCTGTGTGCAGTGTCAAAGATTCTGTAGTGAGGGCAACTCGCCCAACCTTACCAGAGGCACTTGTCAAAACCCCAGTCTGTGTTCAGAAGTCCTCACCGACTTCGCTGGGAGCGCTGGAGGTATGATTTGGGGTTAGAGACCTACAGCAC
The DNA here is from genome assembly GCA_947846985.1 of Fratercula arctica. NCBI lineage: Eukaryota > Metazoa > Chordata > Aves > Charadriiformes > Alcidae > Fratercula > Fratercula arctica. The sequence goes on along the minus strand of CANTUZ010000005.1, from coordinate 52,905,702 downwards.
TCCAGAGAGAAAATACACTTCTAAAACATGGCAGAAAGTTTTCCTTAATTTTTCCCCAACTGTTGAAGTGCCAAGATCTTCAGGTACCTAAGGAAGCACTTAGTGAGACTGCCAGACATCTATCTCCAACTGAGATCCAGAGAACTCAGAACCTTTACTCAAAAGATTTCACAGACAATCTGTCTATATGTAAGTATTGAGGCCCTTAAAATCCCACTCTGCACCCCATTTCCCTCTCCTGTTCAAGGGAATTTTCCTTAATGACTTTAATGAGAATGGAATCAATTAGTTTTTAGTAATATAGCCAGTTATTTCACTGTCAGAGAAGCAATTTCTACAGATGGGTACAACTCACACTACAATAATATTTTGCTTTACTAAGCTGACCGTGTCAGTTCCATAGCTTTGGATGCCCAGGAATAGGTAAGGAAATTAATTTTTACTGGGGGGGGTGGGAGGGGGCGTAGGCAGGAAGAGCACTTTCGGACCACACAAAACACCTGCCAACGTCATCTGGCACTTTTCCACAGGCCAAGGACAACAAACAAAGATTTACAGTTTCTGTTTTACTACCCAAAGTCACCTACCATGATTCAAGGTACTTCTACACAAAAGATAGCACAAGAAGATTGCCTGGAAGTAATTAATTTTCATCATCTCCCTCTCTGAGTGGGAAACACTTCAAGCAATGGCTACTTTGCTTTCCACCAGGCAAATTAGTTTCACTTGTGATGTTTTTCAGACATATAACCCATGAATTTTAAGCTGGTTGTAAAAGTCCACAGGAACTCAGTTTAGCATCTTCCATCTGTACTGATTTAAACACTCCTCTTGAACAGCAACAATAATAGTTTTGAAGTGTCCTTTCCCTTGGCTCCCCTCCTTCCTCCTACTTATCTATATGCTCTCTAATCATTTTGATGACACAGGGATATTTCAGTACTTTAACGATAAAATTAAGCATGTCAATGTTTTGGATATGTAATTAGGGGAGAAAACACCTGACAGTAAACTCTGTGATTTTGTATGATTTAATATCAGAACAGTTTCACTTGTTAAAATGACAAGTAAGTTTCACAGACTGCTACATAGTCTGCTGTGAAAGAAACACAGTTTCACCATAATTTAAGAGAAAACTTTAATTTTTTTTTCTCTTTTATAAGGTGCATTGGTAACACGAATGAAGAATAATTCTGAGAATTCCCCAAGAATGCCAAAATAAAGGATATTTCTCTCAGTGGAATTAAGATTTTAATACTTTGCCTTTGATCTGAATTACACAGTATTCTTTAAATCCAAGAGCACAAAATTCCAGACTTCCGTAAATAACCTGGAGCTTGCTAGCACAAATCTGTCAACTAACAAATCCCTCTTCATCTTCCCAAAGGCTGCATTTTTAAAGGTCATTAGATGGTCAGCTCACACACTAGCTTTACAGATCACGTAAATATAATAGACAAAGACATATAAAATCTCCGTTCCCCACTGCAAGCAGCAGTGTGTCTTAGGAGCGTACCAGCCCTGATGTAAATCAGGGAACCCACATGCAGGTTATAATAGCAAGATCCGAGCTTCCACTAGATGCAGCAGTGCAATGCTGCATTTGCTGTGTAGGGAGAAGTCCTACTGATGTAAACAGTGGCTTAGGACCCCACACTAAAATATTCCTTTGAAATAAAAAAAAAAAAAAAAAAAAAACCAACCCAACACTCAAAAACCTTGATTCCTGCATGAGTCTAAGTCCCATTTTACCTCAACACAGGCTGAAACATGAATGATGCTTCCTGATGGATGCTCAAGGCATTGGAGGTATCTCCGTTTGAGAGGATCAACAACTTCAACTCCAGGTTAACTGCATGTTTAATTGTAAAGTTGTGCATAAATGCTGTACTAAATCAGAATGTTTGCTCAAGGGAACCAAGTGAAATCCTGATCCACCATTGAGTATACTTAAACCATGATCCATAGTGTGTATATTTAAAAATCTGGCCTTCAAACAGAAGTGAATGCACTGTAGTATGGAGTATTGTAAAAAAATTCCAGTTCTAGACAGCTTTGTCCTGAGACAAAAATGGTCCCCTCCAGGGACTGCTGTTTGTGTGCTGCAAAACTCCATTCCATAGTCTGTTTCCAAAAAGTGGATTAAAAAAAAAAAAAAAAAAGGATGTCAATTAAATAAAAGTTAATCCAAACACCCAAAGTAAATAAGTACAAACCTCTAAATCTAGTCATACGTTTAGACTAACTTTGAGAGAGTAATTTCGGTAATACGGAAGCGCAACCACGTTTGTGTGGGTCATTTCACTTCAGCTGAGATGTCACTCCAGCCTGTCCTCAATGCTACGTGGGAGGTTTACACTAATCAGCTTTTTCTGAAGTTTAAATTCTAGCATCACATCAATAGCTGTTACACAACATCAAGAAATACGAGCTGTGCTGATTTATGAAAGCCAACCTGGTCCTATTTTCAAATATCTGAATTAACCGATATTTTCCCCATTAAAGTTATTTAGCATCATAAAGTTAAATGTTTCAGTGCAAATAAATTCATCATGCTCTAAAAAGCCAGAACTATTTTACAGCTAGCATTAAATTTTGGTAAGCTGAGAGGAGCGGGGGGAAAGAACAAAAAAAAAGGAAAAAAAGAGGATTTTTAGAGATCTTTATCTAATCAATAAATATCTCACAGCAGCATGGTTTTTCCTCACAACTTTAAGTATGTGTTTCTATCTTCATATATTGGAGATTGAATGTTTTCACAGAAGGGAGAAAACACACACTTCTTTCCCAAGTTTCTTTCAAAGAAAATCAAATTATCTGAATTATTTTCTCATCAAACATAAACCACACAGCTCAACCGCCAGTAAAACCAAATTTCTATTCTTGTTTTTTTGTTATTTTGCAGTGGTAAAGCTGCCTGGCACTCCTAGCAGCATCTGAAGGAACACCCATGGAATTTAAGCCTTTTAAATTCTTCAAAAATCTTTCAGCTAACAGAATTTTTCTCTAAAGCAAAAAGAAAAAAAGGAGAAAAAAAAAAAGAGAGAAAATAAAGTCAAACACGTGTCCAGTCAAAGCACGCATGTATTCACATATCAGACTTCAGGAAGAATCAAAACATAGTGTAACTCTAGTTAATCTCATAATTGCAAGAGGCTTTTATCCATGGCTGTTAAATAATACGATCCAAGTTGCCTCTCCAAGATTAGGTGTATAAAGTCACCGTGCAACAAAAATAGCAAGTCACGGAAGGGCATGCTACACCATTTACATAAAGAAGAGAAAGATCATTTTTAGTAATAACCCTTAGAAAAGAATAACTGTTGTTTCCTTAACACACAAATACATTTACTAGCAGAAAATAAATGTATTCATTTGGAATATGATGACTGTAAACCTTTGAATTTTTACTCCTGTAAACACCTCATCTGATAACACAATTTTAAAACACGCAATCCATTTGTTTTTCCCATATTAAAGATAAATTTTACAGGCCAAAAAGGAGGAAAGGTATTTTTGCAGAGGAAAAAAAGAAACAATCAGAGCAATGAACTGAATAATCTGAGGATAAGAAACAGATGCCTCGCTGTGAAGCTACAGCACACTTACACTCACTTTGAATCAGAATTTATACTGTGGCACCTAACTAAGTAGGTGCAAATCTACCATTGGGAAAGCCAGGATCATCTTCATTCTCTATGGAGAACAAGGCTTATTATTACAAAGATGCTTTTCACGTTCAGAGTCCGATCTAAATGGATAATATTTGTAGAAGGGATAACGGGATCTAGGTTCCCCACTAGTGTTCAAGTAATTTTTTGCACCCTGGGGGAAAAAAAAAAATAAGTATTTTTTGTGGAGTAAAGGAAGGGGGGGTGGGGAGATCACAAAGGGCAGTCACTGCTGCAGCCACATATAGAATTGAGGATTTCCTCGTCCCTGCGCCACGCTGAAAACACTGGATCTGGGTCTCTTGCAATAAAGATCTGTGTATAAGGTTATGAAGCAGCCCTGTACATTTCATGTCAAGGCACAGAACTACTGATCACAAACTTCAGCTACTACATTAAAATAGTCATTAAAACAACAGACAGATAGCCATCTGTAACTTAAAAAAAACAGAAACAAGATTTTGTTGTAAATACTCCAAACAAGATGAACAAAAATCTCTCTCTGCTTAGTACAGTGACTGAACTTAGTTTTCTAAACAAAACAGATGGTAATCTGTTTTTTATGATAATGATCAAGATGTCAGTTTGAGGTCATGTCTGTAGGCACTCTGGAATCACAAGATGTCACCCCCTACTAAGGCCTGAGCACAGTGAGATGTCACATGGCTAAGAACCTTAGCACAGAGGGGCACACAGCCAGGGTTGTCCAACAGAGCCATTTTCCACCCTACACGTTGGGCACAGGAGGTCCTCAACTCTTTCACAAGTTACCAGATGTGCTGCCCCTCACAGCTGAAACCCCTTTGGAGGAGGACAGAATTGACCCACAGACCACAGCTGGGTCCCCGTCAAAAAGCTTCTGACAGAGGTGCACTCTCTCCTCCTCAGAGCTGCACACCAGTGCTCAACCCTAAGAGTCCAGTCAGGAGTCAATATGGTAGGACCAAAATATTTCAAATCAGTCATCAGATGAAAGAATTTTACTTGTGAAGATGACAACTTCATTCATTAAGAAGCATATAGTATGTGCATCACTATTCCCATCCCTTCTGCAATCTCTTCCCAGAAGAATAGTAACACTGGTGGCACTTGCATAGCACTCGACCCTGCATGGGCTGGAATGGTGGAGAAAATAACAAATTTTGAGTGTGTCCAACAAAACCAAAAGATTCTGCAAATAATTTCATGCATTCCACCAAATCTGACCAATTTCAAAAGCCACTGAGCTTTTTAAGACTCTGAAGTGCTTGTATGATCACGGCAACTGTCCTTTGTTCAAGGTAACATCTCCCCTACATATGCAAATTGGTCTTGTACCTACATCTATGGGTACAAACTGATGAAACAGTTAAGTGTAGAGAATCTCCCAAGTAGTTATTTATCAGAGACTTAATTATTCTTTAGCCAGCCTACATTTTTTTCTTTAAAGCAAATTTGAGTCCAGAGTGCAAAATGAATGTTGTATTGTTTCATAAACAGTTATAAATACTCCTTTCAACATAAGCAATTTGTGCTAGTTTTGCTGCCTCCAAGATTATGTGAAGAGTAATATTATTTCTACTGTCAAAACCCCATAACATATTAAAAAAAAAAATCAAACTCTTGAGCTGGGTGGGACCAAACTCTGTGCTATACAGAAGATAACATTGAACCAAGTTGACTAATTTCCCTTTACCAGTCTGTTATCCTGCAGAGAAAGCAGCCCAGCTCCAACCTTTAATTACCTAAGTAGTACTTACTAAACTTAGTCGCCCTGAATATCCACAGATTAAAGCAGTTCTGGAGATGATCCCAGATAGTCTCTCCAAGAACTCACCCATCAGCTGCTGTTACTAATCAGTCCTGGACAACCAAATAACTATAGTAAATCCATACAGAATTAAAAAACGTAATTCATTAATTTCAAATCTGACATACTTGTTCTGCAGTCAAAAGTCAGTTATGGCCAAGACAAAGCCTCCCCACCCCTCAATCAAAGAAAAAAAACCCCAAATATTCAAAAACCCTTGAGTCAGGCTCAAGCACAGGTTTGTTCACACATGAGGGAATAGTGCTGAACTCTTTCTTTCTTTCCTTTTTCAGCCTGCAAGCAACAAGAGGTGCTCATTTTATCTCTGGTATGGCAAAGGACTGTCGGGATTTTATACAGTCCCCCTCACACAGTGGTCCCAAAGAAACATTCCCCAGTGGTAGAACCATCATCAGAGCAGAGACCTGCAACTTCTCTAGTCACAATATTTCATTCCCGTTCTCTGTGGATAAGAGCTGGCCCACAGATGGGCCAGCCAGGCATCTCTTCACCCCCTTGTGGGAGCAACTGAATCATACAATCATAGATCTATACATTCCAAGTTTCCTCCATAAAAGAGATCTATACATTCCAAGTTTCCTCCATCAGTCCTTCTCCCTCTAAGTGGAGAAGAAGGAGAAATGGTAATTGCTCTGTAAGGCAGCATTCAGCTACCTGCTATAACTGGCTGCAAAATGGTAACCACTTTACTTTCTAGGGGCAAGCTGGATACTTCATTTGGCAACCTTTAGGTATCACTGTAAATCAAAAACATTAAGCATACTGAAGCAGTTCTGGGCATATCCTTGCTCCGTTTATGCTAGTAACTAGTCTTGGTGCCCCACGTTAGGCTTTGTAAAAACATACAGCGGGGAAAAACCATCTCAACTGTGAAAAGTTACATTTCTCATGAAAAAAGCATAATAAAGGAGTCAAGTCTTTATGACCTGATCAGGAAGGAAAGCAGAGAGGCGATGGTGGGAGCAGCGACAGCTCCAGGCTCAATGAACTTAGTATGGCTACAGTTTATGATTAAGGGGGGACAAAACGCAGCTTAGCTACTGACCCTCTCTGCAGGCTTTGGGCAAGTCACTTTGTCTTTTTCAGTCTTCTTTTTCCTTTTCCATTTCCATTAGGTGCTCTTAGGGACTGCCACTGCATCTCACAACAAGGACAGAAAACACTATAGCTCTATAGGGACCCTCCTCTTCTCCCTCCACCAGCAAAGCCTCTGTGCACAACTGAAACAGGACTAATTAATATGCCAGCTTTGACTTCTTCCCTGTCTAGCTAGTCCTGGCTGGCCGATCTCCTGAGAGTGCCATGATACTCATGGCTCACAAAGGGAGGTTCAGAAAAGGATAATTATATAATATTCTAGATAGTTTCTTTCATATACTAATCTGAAAGGGGCTACATAAAAATAACAAGGAAACGCAAACGGACACTGGAAACTCATCTCAAAGTTTCAGTGCAGGTAAAGGAAGCAGACAAAGGCTAGCAGCAACAGGGAAGAGGAAGGCTTATGAAAAGCTTATGAAGGTAAGAAAAAGCCTTACAATTTTAGGCAACAGTAGCCAAAGATCCTGTACGGGATTTAAAGAAGCGTGACATAATCAGACAAAGAATGCAACCTTTATGAAGGCATGAGAAGTATTTAAAGAGAGAAGATTCTCACCGAAGGACTAAACCAGAAACAGCATCTCGCCATCCAGCAACAAATCTGTAAGGCAGAACCTCAGCTGCTGAGAACTGTCATGGCTGCAATAACACAGTGAGTTATGGCAGTGTACACCAGCGCTGATATGCCCCCAGAAGCCCTAAAGAATAAATGCCTCTCTCTTCGAGAGTATATGTTTCAGGCTAGGAACTCAGAAAATTCAAAGCACATGCTGATTCACAGTAAATGAGAAAAAAAAAAAAAAAAAAATCTATTTTCCCCATTTCAGTCTCTTTGAGCTTCTGAACATAAATTTCATCCATTTTAACCCTACCATTCCCGAATTTTAAATGTTGCCCACCATCTGTGAATATTTACATCTTGCTATTCAAAGTTTTAAATACCTCTGTGCAATAGATCCAGTCATATTACCCTCAACCCACTGAACAAGTAAGTGCATCCTATGCAGGGGAAAAAGAATTCATCATGTTTTGGCAATTTCTGAGAATAGTCCAACAAGCAAGTATGTATGGAAACTGAACAGGCAGAGTCTAAATTATCCTCTTGCTCACTGGAAGGCGCAGTAATAGATATATACAATAAAATTTTGTAACTTCTGAAAAAATAATTCAGTTATGAAGGTTCTTATCAGAAATATTAGCAAAACAAAGTTTGAATTCAATTTACTGTAATGAAATTGCACACTGTGCCTAAGCATATTTTTAAATTGGTCATTTTGACTCTCAAAACAAACACTGAGATTCAGAGAGACAGAGTTGAGACTCAGGAGGGTCCAGTTGTGGTGAAGCTTTCTGAACTGCTTTGTATCTAGATGGTGTCACTAGTACAAGCTCTGAGAAGGTTCTTCGTTGATACCCAATCCATGCTAAAAAAAAACCCAACGAACTAAAACATAAATCAAAAAATGTGTATAAATTGTGAATGCTTCCAGTTTTATGTGCCAAATACAAAGCAGCCCTTTTGTAACATAAGTCCTTTTTAGAGACTCCCTTTGCTTTTCATTCTAGATTCCTCACCCAACCAAAACCAAACCTCTCACTGCAATTTGATTTTTCATATCTCTTTTATCACTTTGTCCGATTAGTACTTCCCAGGGCCTGCCTCCTTGCCCTGCTATTCCCAGGATTCTCGCACGGTTCATTATCCAAACTCAGCCTCCCTCCACTCATATCTTTGTGCCCCTTTTCACCTATCCTCCAATGCCAGGCTCCACAACTGGATAATCTTGGTCTTTCTATCACCCAATTCCAAAACCCAACTTTCCCTATCCTTCTTGCAGCCTCTGGTGACCATTTTCTACCTCCAGGTCCTTTTCAATCTGCTTCCCTGCAGCCCAGTTCTGTGCTTGTCCAGTTTTGCCTGAATCCTCCACACTGGTGGTCCAAGTTATGGACTGACAAGACACCAAGAGCACAGAGATGAAGTAACGAATGCAGAGTTTTAATATCTATCCAAGAATCCAGCACCTCATGAAGACTCTGTCCTGGGCTGACCACAAGAGTACGGATTAATGCTCACAGACTGATTTACAACACCATTTCAACCTGCTTCCTACAACAGTAAAGTGAGGTGTGGTAACAGTTGTGCATGATACAAAGCGGCATTTTCTGTCTCAACTGCAGTACATGGTGACATGTCACAGACAATACAGTAAAAAGCAAGGAGTGAGAGTGAAATTGCCACAGATAAGGATGGGTAAATTTAAACACAGATTTTATACCAACAGCACAATTTTCTGAGTGGAAAATGGAGCAGATTTCCACACAGAAAGGCCGATCTGCATGGTTATACCAGTGAAGAACAGACCTAAATACACATACATTATCCCATGTTAAGGGTGAGACAGTCAGCGATACCATGGAGATCTGCATGCCCAAGTCTCATTAACTTTGATTTTGAAATCCTCAGTTCAGGATTTCAAATATGTCCTGAGTGAAATGTGGTTCATTTGGTTTCCATACCAGATCACAGGAAAGCTCAGCCTGGATGGAGCCTCAGGAGGTCATATTAGTCCAAATTTCTGTTCAAACATCATCTTTGCAGGAGAGTCTACATCAGGACTGAGGTATCTGGATCTGATTCTTTGTTCTACCACACATTTCCTCTTTGACCTCACGTCACTAATTTACACAGCTGCTGTCTGCCTGAGTTGTCTGCAGTCACAGAAATAGGTAATGTAGTTATCCTGCAAGATCTCTAAGTATTTCTCAAACATTAATGCAGTTTGAAATATAAGCAGGCATCTAAATATTAGAGCTGGGCTAATACAGGAAACTTTAGATCTTAGTCTACCACTCCAGAGTATCCAACCTGGCTGGTTTGTTCCCTTCACAGAAAGCAAGGGCCTGTGTCCACAGATGTTAAATTTGGCTGTGAAGCTGCTACTTTTTAGAAATTCTGATTTTTATCTCCAGCCTGTTTCTTGGCTTCAGACTTAGCTTGTAAAAGTCCTTATCCACAGTGTGCTTCAACTGGACCAAAACTAACTATAAATCTGAGTCATGTGAAATATAGATTATATCGAGTAACATTTTTATAAGGTTTAAGAATATATAGCAATATATTAAATAGTACTTCTTTTTGTTTGATTTGCCCTTGTTTATTACATCTCTATTTACTGTGTGTTAAGCTACTTCCTGCAACGTTGGCACCTAGACCTGGGGAAATGGATAAATTACCCTGGAGTTCGTTTTCTGTTCTCAGCTCTCCAGGGCACGCCACTGGCAGGTTGAGCCGAAGCATAGAGAGGTGTTTGTCTCATTTCTTTCTACTATTTTGGATGCCATTATTAATATACTGCTAGAAAATGAACAGCTCAGAGAGAAAGTTGGTTATTTTTTAAATTCTAGCTTCGAACAAAGCACATTTCCTACACCAGTTCACAAAAAAACAAACAAAACACTTTTTTCCCAATTAACTTCAACGACATCTACCTGCCAACCCTTTTAATACCCACATCAATAAGGCAGGCAAAGAGTATCAGAAGTTCAACCTAAACCTAGGCGTGAATTCTGATTAGGAGGCCTTGGGAGCCACACAAGAAAAACTTGCCATTAAACGTTTGTCATTTGCCCTCAACTAGTCCACTAAAAGTGGTTTTAAATCGTCACACATCTATCTCTCCCTGGAAACACAAGCCATCCAAGTGACATCACAATCAATAAAGTTTACCGCTCAGCAGCTACAGGGACAAGAGTGAGTCCAGAGACACCTGGGGGGAAGGAAGGCAGGGAACAACGCAAAACCAACCTGAAACAAATACAACCCCACAAGCATGTGACAAGTGGCTGAGAAATAAGCTAAATGCCAGCCAGTTAGTAAGTCTTTCCACTACATAAATATATGCATCTGTGCATATATACACAGACATTCGCTGGACACTGCACCTATGTTATGTGAATACCATATGCATAAAGCAACAAAGAAATTGTTTCTTACACCTTTCCTCATTTTCATTTCCTCTTAGACCAACGCAAGAACAGGATATTTAAGGCTGGTAAATTTCCTCATCTTTGAGGGCATAAGACATTGGAGTAAAGAAACATTTTAAATCAAAATGTATGCACTATCAATAAATCTACCACACTACAACAGCTGTACATTTTCTATGCATCAAGACAGACAGCAAGTCTGACTAAAAGGCCAAAAGGGAATATTTGCAATTAACATAACACAGTTATTGTCTGTATTATCTCAATGAGACCATGGTCTTCCTGTGCTAGGTACTGTACAAATGCACAGTAAGAGAACTTGCAGGTCATGCTGAGCTAACCAATTTAGACTGTTCATGAAACAAAGGGTTACAGTTGTTTATTATTATTAATATCACCACCTAAAAAGTGGAGGTTTAAGGGACTCATCCCTAACACAAAATGGAAGTTTGATCTAGGGAAGATCACGAGCACATTGTTTAAATGAAATACGTATTATCACATCGTTTAAAGAGAATTTCCATCAGCACAAAATTACATATTCCACCAGCAACAAAAGTATGTTTAGATCAGCATTTATTACATGAAGTTTATTATCTTATACAATAAAGTGTCTACAAGGATTAAGAAAAAAGAATACCTCAATCCAGCATATTGAAAATGATACATTTAACTACACACTGCATTTGTTAAATAAAATTTATGGAAATCAATGTTTACAATAGTGTCTTTACTACAAATGTACAAGAAATAGCATTTTCTATTCTTTTGGAAAATTACTTTGAAGAGTCAGTCCTGTCTTCCCTAGTCAGTGAGAACACCGTCATCGATTTTCGTAGAAAAAGTATCAGGCTCTTGTACTCTCTGTGGTACATTAACAAAACTGTCTAAGACTTCTGAAGTTTCTCTACAATGCATCACATCCTACATGAGTCCCCAAGGTTATAACTAGTGGTGTAAAATATACACAGACTTAATGACCTCTGATCTTAACTCAGAACCCAGTTATACATATACTGCTGGGAAACACACTTCATTTCACTGTAGAGAACTGATTCTTTCTCTCTCGCTGCAAAAACAGAAAGCATCGCTAGAATGTGCCTTTTAATTCTAAAGCAAAAAGGCAGCATGGCTCAGAAAGAAATGCTAACCCCTGCCTTTCCCCCAGCCCACAGTTCATCTTTACCCACCGATAACAATGAGAAGAGCACACTTGAACCAAATCCCCAGCTATTTAAAATCAACGTAGCTCATGAACGGTCCACAACCGCCAAACCACTGGACAGAAAACCCCACCGGTTCTTTCAAATACAACACACCTGACTAGTGTGAGAAGACTAATGGAAATATATTCCAATACATTTCTAATTCACAGCAAGTAGTTTAAATATTCTCTGTACTGTATACAGGGATTACTTGAAAACATTCACAACAGAAAGGAGTCCAGAACAGTTGCTTTAACAGCCTAACATGACCCAGTGGAATTTAGATGGTTAGAAACACCACGCTACTCAGTCACCCCAGCTTGTAATTGCTCTGGAAACGTTACTTGGAGTTCTGGAGGACATGGAGTCATGGGAACATTTTGAAACAAGAGGTAAGCCATTGGAGCAGAGAAGCTATAAATCAGACTTGCTGGGCAGATGGCACTGCAAGCTAGCGAGCTGATGGCAGATGGAAGTGAGAGCTTGGATAAGGCAAAAAAAATTGGTTGCAAACTAATGAGATCTGTTAAGATGCTAGAGACAACTACTTTCCCTTTCTGATCACTCTGCTTTAAGTGAGGGTCGGATCAACCCCTCCTCCACAGACATTTACCCAGAGCAGTAAAGAAAAGGTAGTTTGGTTTCACTCAGAGAGGGATACCCACAGCAGCCATCCAGAGAGTTAACTCAACACAAAATTAGCGTAAGATTCACAATTCAAAAATTCCAGGCTCTCAGGAAATTTTTGAAGTCCAGAGCCTTCTACATACCATCTATAAGCCCTCCAGCCTGGCTCCAGGACAATATAAATACTTGTATCTTTTCATGGCTTCCAGCAAAAGGGGAAGCGTCAAGTCAGGAAGGATCTTTAATGTAAAAATGCTACGCAACATGTTAACTTTGGTGAGGATTTGGTCTTAGTCCAGACTAGAACTGAGGTTGGCTCAGTGCTCACAAATGCTCCACCTCCTTTCTGCAGCTGACCCACAGTTCCTTTGCTGCTGTTATGGGACAGATAGCAACTACCCTGCAGTCATAAGGAGGTACAGATAATATCAGAAAAAGAATGTGTAGCACCTCTTAAGATATTCATGAATATCAGTCCTTCTAACCTCCAAATGTTAGAAAAACCCTTCTCCTCTAGTTTTATATATATATACACATATACACAGATTTTCCTTTCTTTTGCCAGAGCCTCAGGGTTCTTTTTAAAAGCAGCATTGCCAAGACTTCAGAGTTTTTTCTGTTCTGATACAATGGCCCCAGAAGCATTACTAAAGTTTCCAGAAGAACACAATCTAAGATTGTCTCATTTACTGAAGTAGGTAATCTCAGACAACGTAGGTTATGCGAGCTTCTAGTAGATACCACCTTCTACAGGCTTTAAACGTCACTTCTGGAAGCTTATGGAGTTTTTCTCCCAAGGTATATGACCACGGGTGAACCTTTCTTACCACTGTCACGAACTGCAATGATCCCACGGTCTTATAAACTTCTGTGGCTGCAATTTCTGAAAATTGGGGATTTTTTTTTTATTTGCATGTCTGTAAGAAAAGGAAGTGAAGTGGTAAATAAATTAACTTTGTTGAAAGCCTTTGAGAAAAGGGAAGTAAAGCTGCAGACTTGTGTGGGAAGCTAATAAAGAGGGAGCGCAGCAATAGCACTGCAATGACACAAAGGATTAACAGGCTCTCAGCAAGAACTTGCATTTCCCAAGGTATTATGAAGTTCTTGTACCCTAAACACACACAGAAAAATAGCCACATAACATAAGAAAACTGCTATATACCATGTACACACACATGCATTTGTAGGGCCCCCAGTGCTTAATGCAGATATAGAAATGACATCGGTAAGAAAAAGTACTTCTTACGCAGTGGTCTCTGTAAGCTCCTTTATTCATACAACGTACATGCATATTAACTATCTGTTCTAAAGATTAGGAAAAAAAAAAAAAAGAGAGAGACCAGAAATAAAGTCCAGCCATTTAAAGTGTTTGACAGCACACTCCTGAGATTTTCATTACATTGGGATAAGCGCATGACTGAAAGCTTGCATATTCCATCTGAAAATCCACGCTCTCTCACCAATTTTCTATGCAATCTCGATATAACTTTTCCTGGGACTGCTTTCCCCAGATGTCGTCAGGGGCTTACACAAGCTACATTCCCATGGAGATGAGCTATTCTACTTGCTCCTTTTTGATAGGTTTTAGATCACTGTACCTTCTTCTCATTACAGGGCAAATCTCAATCTCTGGCTACCAGACAAGAATGAAAAAAAACCCCAAACCAACAAACCAAACACCCTCCCAAAAAAAAAAAAAAAAAAAAAAAAGAAAAAACACCCTCCCAAAAAAAACCCCTAAACCTACAGAAGTCATTAGTGAGCAATATCAATCATGGGTTCTTACAGACCCGTTCCTCTCCAACAAACATCAATTTGAAATATTTTCAGATGCTCCCTTCATTTGCAGCTATCTCACATCTAGCCACTTTTACAGCATCTAAATCCCCCCTTCAGCTGCAGAAGATAGACTGAGATAAGCTGTACATAACTGCAGAATAACAGGAAGTGACTGAAAAATACTACAATTGCATTCCTGTGACATATTTGATCTGTAAATCTGTGTTCTAACAGAAGAAACACCTTTAAAAAGAAAGGCTAATTCCAGCACTGTGACTAGAAATCATGAATTTAATGCAAGTCTCATGATATTTTTCTTAAAACCTCAGCATCCTGAGGCATATTTCGGCCTCTCTTGTGGTTACAGAAAAAAGCGCATCTCAATGGCCTGAATTTCAGAAAGCCCATCAAAATGACCTGACTTTATTTATTCCAATTGTTCTTAAACTAATCTTACAATTTTAGAGGAATGGAGGGAGCTGAGCTATTTATTCTAAACATCTGGAGAAGTCAAAACTGCTCCTAGTATTCCAATTTAACATAAACATACGTTTTCCCTTGGCAGTTTTATCATATTATCGTAAAAAACGTTCTCATTCATACTAAATGGAAATCCCCATCAAGAACTTTGATGGGCATCTTTCTGATCCAGCTTTCTGTGATATTGCGGCCTTTGTTTGCTTGGCTCCAAATGTGCTGCCAAGTATGTGTCCAGACATGACCACATTGATGCATCCACATACGTGGAGAAAAATTAAAAAGGAGTGGGAAAGAACAGTATTTTCTGACTAATCATCAAGAATAATTACATGTTTACAAGGTCACTTTTGTCTTCTTTCTTGTTTAGGAACAACTTTGACAGACAAATCAACAGCATCATAAGGTTACAGATGCAGACAACAACTAACCCATGAAGTTCTTAACAGAAGCACAGAGAAGCTCTTGGATGTCAAGATGATACAGTTAATGCTTTTGGACCCACATACTTTGCGCAATGTTCTTCCACTCCTCTCAGAAGTGCACAAGTACCGTAGTGATCCTCAGTCTATACAACAGGTGCCTCTACATTACAACAATTGTGTAACTGAGGTGGGGGGAAGTAAGTACTGCTCCAAATTCTTCTAGTGCCTGGGGCTGACAGTACCTGAGAACTCATGCTGCCACTGTTGGTGAGAAGGCACAGACTCTGCTATCATCAAAGAGTTGATCAGAGAGTCATATTTTAAGAAAATAAAAAAACTCTGAACTTTAAATTAATTTGGCTAGGGCCACTGGCAAAATGCGTCATCTCCCACACACGGTAAACCACAGAGAGGCAAGGAGAGAGAGAAAGGAAATACACAGTAGAAAGACAGATGGGAAGATGAAAGCATTGTGGACTAACACTGATATTAAAATGCATCATCTACCCCTGCCCTCAATCAATTATTATCGCCTGGCCAAGATAGATATCCTGAAGTAAAGTGGATTCCAGGGTTTCCATATTACTGACCTCATCATCCCCCTTCCACACAATATAAATTCCTACTCTAAATACTAGTTTATCATTAAACTAGCAAAACGTGATTAAACGTATAATGGTAACAAACACATTGAATACACTGTGCTCGGATGGTATCTCAAACACTGCATGTTTAGCTACCTAGAGTTTCAAAAAGAGTACACCTCTCGTTACCAGTGCAATATAAACAGCATCAGCTAGACAGCAATAATCATCAAAAGAAACAAAATTAGAGAAATCAAATTGTCAGCACAAGTTTCATAACGACCCCAAAGCTTTCTTACATCTGAACATTAACTTTTGCCTTTGATAGATAAATTCATGGCATTATATAGCACAATAAACTTTATTTCTACTCAGAACGGTCCTGCTCTTTTTCAAGTTTGACGCTTTTATGTTTCCCCTAACATATCACTGCAGCTTGGTCATGACAGCACCACACAATACATCTCAAGAGTTCATAAGACATTGCAAAGTTTTCCCATCTTACCTGGCTCTGTACAATTCTTTTCTTCATGTGTCTCATTAGGTGATGCCATCAACCTTCTATTCCTCCATATTTCTGACAAAATGCGTCTGTCTCCAACAGTCGATTCTTGGCCTATATTAAGTAGAAAAAGGTTATGCCCACTATCACTAATCTTTTCCTGCCATAGTCCAGCCTTAACTGGACTACGTGCTCCCACTAGCGACGAGCATCGAGGGACCATCAGTATGTGAAGGCAGCAAAATCAAGGTGTGACTGGGGCACATGCCAACATACATATGGTAGGTGCTCCTAGCTACAAACTACAAGCTACGAAGGTGCAGTATCAGAGCTGTTATCATGTCCCAGCTATCAAGAACACCTGGCTGTGACCCACACCGGGAAAATATTCTGCAGCAAGCAAATGCTGAAGCCTGCACCTGTGAAACTCAACACTTAGCAGTTCCTACAGATGAAACCAGCCCAGCTATGCTGACATGAGCAACAATCACACTTACATTTAGTCATTTGCACTTGCACATATTACATTACTGATTTCTCAAAAAATAGAAATGCTTATGGTCATGTTCCATTTACATTTTGGTTTATTCTGAGTCTAGGAGCTGATCTTTTCAGTGTTTGGTATACTTGATAATATTAATCCCTGCATAACTTGTCAAAGAAAATGGAAAATAACTGCACTGTGAATCCCCACAAATCTTAAGGAAAACAAACTTCTTTAGAAGTCAATGGAGTTTTTGCCTAAACTCGTATTCCAGAAGCATTCTCAATGGAATTTGATGAATAGAGTACAGAAGGAACACTTGTGATGATGCAGGGTATGCTATTATAATAATTAAATGAAGAATAGAACCTCTTAATTAAATCACTTCCATCTGAACCTTATCCATTTCAAACGAACACATTATAATAAAAAAACAATTCTTCCACGGCTGATCTTAGACTTTATATTCAGTCATCATGTAATGTTTGTGCTTTGTTACAGCGACTCTTGCAAAAAGAAAAAAGTCTAGCTTGGAAGTTAGTTTGGCTAGAGTATTTGCTAAAACATTCTGACGCCACAATTATAAGAAACCTAGAGAACAGATGGTCAGTGTTTACGGACACAATATACTGTAAATTAGCCAGCTGAAAAAAACCTACCTGACACAGCATACCATCAAAAATTAGGTTATGAGGGATTTAGTTGATAAGCCAGCAGATTAAATTTTCATTAGTCATGACATTTTTCATGTAAACCTAAAAAAGTTCTGGAAAACTGTTATCTGCAACAAAATAACCCCCTCAAACTATGTAAACTTAATCATAGCCTAACTACATGCTCTCACAAACCAGTAAGGTTATGAAAATAAATAGGAGAGAAAAAAAAAAAGCATAGGCATGACAAACAGCAGTTCTAAATAAAGAAAGCAACAGTGTACTCTAAAAGCACGATTTAAAAAATTTGAAAGTTCGAAGATGAGCAATATGCTAATACGGTCTAAGACAATGAATTCTTATATGGATGCGTAGTTGCCATCCTAGCTATATCTCAAACAACCCAGGCAATAATTTGAGCACAAAAGCATTAGAAACCATGACAAGTTCCACCAGATTTTTTTCTTCCCTAAAGCACACACTTTAACTGCATCTTTAATTTAAGCAGATGACCCATCCTAATTCTGCTGAAATCTGATTTTCTTACATTAAACACGGACGTAAGATCTGGGCTTAGTTTGATTTTGTTCTTAAACCCTCAACGGCTGTTGGTAGTCCTACCTAGAGACCCGTGTGCTGTCCCAGCAACCTTAGACTTCGTATCTGAGGGATGCAAAGCGAATTGCAGGAAGAGGGCCTGAAGCTGCACACTTGTAGCCCAAACTGTGCCAGCAGGCAGGAAAAAAAACCAAACAACCTAATGGGAGTGATGTAGTTAATTACAAATGCATCAGTTTACCAACACAGCACTGGCACAAAGAATGCAACAGACTCTCTCTATAAAACATGAGATTAGCACTGTTCCTTGCCTAAAATACAGAATTTTCTGCCCTATCCACACTAGTTTAGGGGGGACTGTAGGAAAAAGATGGAGAAAAGAAGCAGTTGTAGGTGACGGAGGTTTACAACCCAAGGATAAAAACGAAAGGCGGCCCGAAGTTGCAGAGGGTACCACAAGCGGCTGGCGAGGGTTCAGCTCTGATGCCGCGGCGGGGGGGAAACTACTTCAGGACCGCTCGCAGGCCGGCAGCTGCCCCGATTCCCCTCCGATTCCCGACCCGAAGCCCTCCGAGAGGCACGGCGGGCCGTCGCCCCGGCGGGCTCGGCGCTGGGAAGCCCCTGGCCGCCAGTCGCCCAGCGACGCCGCTGCCTGCTTTCCGCGGGGCTGCGGCCATGCACCTGCCCGGCGCGGGGGGTTTCTCCTCAGGAACCCGCGCTGTTCCCCCCGCCTCGCCCGCCCGCCGGGGTACTTCCACCGAGAAACTCAAAACGGGAACAGCTTGAGCCCGCCAAACCCCGGAGTAGCAGCCCCCCGGGGACCGCTCCGGCCGCCCCGCCGGGGTCCGCCGGTCCCGCCGGCACAGCCACTCACCCAGTCTGGAGAGCAGGCTGGACATGCACCAGACGAAGAGGAGGATGGCGCAGATGAAGCCCAGCTGCTGCAGCAGCATCTCCCGCCTCTTGCGAACTTTCCTCAGCATCAGCAGCATGGTCTTCGGAGGGGCGAGCGGAGTCTCGTCCGGCTCCATCGGAGCGAGCGTGGGCGCCGAGGGGTCGGTGGGAAAGACGGGGTCACTCCCGGCGGCTTCCCGCAGACGGCTCCATATCGGGCGGGCTGCAGCACGGAGAGAAGCCGATGCCCAGAGCCTCTGGTCGGCGGCGGCGGAGCAGAGAGGCAGGTGGAGGCGGGCGGGGACGCGGGGAAGACGGCGGCGGCAGACCGGAGGCGGGAGGAGGGGGGCCGAGGCGTCGCTCTCAGGGGCCGGGCCGAGCCCCGCGCCCCACACGCACCATGGCCGGCGGCGGAGGAAGCGGCGCGGTGGCGCCCGGCGCTCCTCTGGCAGCAGCCGCCCCACAGCGTGCCGCGGGCTGCGGGTCAGCAGCGAGGGACGGCGGCATCCATGCGGCTCCCCACCCGCCCCGGCCAAGTTTAAAGTTTATCCCTTTCCTCCCTCCCTCCTTCCCTCCCGCCGCCGCCAGACGATGGCGGCAGGTAGGCGAAACAGCCGCCACGGGAGTAGCTGGCCCCGGGGCTCTCAGCGCGGCGCCGAGCGGCCAGTCAACCCCGGCGGGCGGCCCGGCCCCCTTCTCCCCGCCCCCCTCTCGCAACTTTCTGGGTGCTCCGCCGGCACCCATAGCAACGCGCATGTACCCTCCCCTCCCCCGCCTCTTTAGGGAGGGGGGGGCGGAATTAACTGTCTAAATTAATCCTTTCCCCTAAACGGCGCAGGAATTACCCGCTGTCGGTGTCGCGTTTGGTAGGGCCATCGGTGCGAGGAGGGGAACAGGCTGCGGCGCTGGGGGCAGGGCCGGCGCCGCCTGAGGCGCGGGAGCCGTTGGGGAGATGGCGGGTGGGGCAGGGTTGACAGCGCCTGAGGTGCAGGAGGCGTTGGGGAGATGGCGGGCAGGGCCCTCAAGGCCAAGAGCGGCCATTGGAACGGAGCTGAGGGGGGAGAGTGCTGGGATGCCGCGGTGAGAGGCTGGCCGGGTGTTGATGGCACCTGGGTTCTTCCACCTGTCTCTAGGGGATGCATTTCAAGATGGACTTCCATGGGGGGAAATGGCACTTCAAACTAAAATTTGGTATTTGCGCTAAGTGGTTTCTGTTAGCCATTGAGAACAGCTCTGGGAACTTCCTACAACAGCACCAGCATCAGTTCTGTGTTCCTTCCAGGTATCCAGAAATGCAGTGTGTGTCAGGGAGCACGTGTAGACGACATGGGATTAACTCATCCAATCTTCTTTTCGATGCAGCATTTGGTTTACAATGGAAGGCATTTCAGGTGATTCCCACTGGATCTCTCTCCTTGTACTTCAGAACATACAACGCTTCATATCTGGCACTGTTTCTAACGGTGTCATAATTAAAATACAAATATCCTAGCCTACAAAAGCAAATCTTCACAAATAAAATATCACTGATCTTCTGTGTTTTCCTGTCTTCATGCAAATGTGGGTTTTTTCTCATGTTTGTGAACGATATCTGCCATATTGAGATGCGGCAGCGCAGTGCTCAGGGTGCCCTGGTACACACCGCATGTGAAACCACTCTAGATTCATGCTGAAGGTTGCCCAGTTGTCTCAGGTGCAAAAGGGGATTACTCCAGCTGGAGAACCAAAGAGAACCAGTTGTGTTAACCTCCTTGCTTGCTTGCATGCACATAGCTACAGAAATTTCTGTGCTTTAACTGTTCAGGCTCCGGAGGCACTTAGGCTCTGATGGGCCTTTGACTTTATGATTTACGTTATAACAGGAAAACAACTGCACGTTAGGAGAACGACACTAAGGCATGCCCCAGTCTTCTCTCTTTATAGCTGCTGAGAGAGGAAAAGTAACTCTGAAAGCTCTTGCCTGCTACAAAAAAGGTAGTAGAGAAGATTACAAGTCATCTTATGTCCCTTTATTTCTCTCCATGGCCACGTAGGAAATCTCACAGTTGGACCCAGAATGATGAAAGCCATCCCTGCCTGAAAGAACTTCCAGGCTAATTAGATGCAGAGGCATGGGAAGCTGGATAAAGGCAACTGAAGCACTTCAGATCAGGACTGTTATTTATAGTGGACTGTTTTTTTCATTGAAGACCTTTAAGCTCCAGTAAAGGTGTTGGTTGGCCATGTCAGCAGAGATGCCACTGCATGCCCTGTCAGCTCTCATAATGCCTGAGAGCTAATTCTTCACGTGGCTTTTTATCACCTCTTTTTTGAGACTAAAGCCTCCCCTTCCAGCCCCCTTCACAGTGGCAATGTGAACATCAGTCTGCCACCCCCTTGATCTATGTTTAATAGGAGTTGCGGTGCTGACAAGACTGTAGTTCTCTGTATGAAGGTTTTATCTAGCAATAGAAGGATGGTGACACTGGAAAGGATTGCAGAGATTTGTTTTCAGTATCCACATACCATAAGTTTATAATCATTTTCACTGATAAGGCAGACCAGGGCCATGGCTTCAGAGAGGCTGTCCTGATGGTTGGGTCTCTCCACACAGCTGACGGAGGTTTCTTCTGATTTTTGTATTTAGCAGGTTTATTCTCATACTTGCTCCTTACACTGAAGGCAATTTCAAAGCCATGGCACTCCCAAGCTGGAGAGTTACTGATATTAAGACATGCAATGAGAAGTTTGGCTGGAATCGAGGTAAATTTAGTTCTGGAGATGAGGCTGTGATTCACAGATATTCCATATTTGTGTCTATAGGTTGTTTACACAGAGACCATGAAATTGAAGCATTGTTAGAGGTCCTGAGTTTCACATGTGAGGGATTTTAATTAATTCTGTTGGGTCCTATGAAAATCACATGGATCAAACCAAAGCACATGGTTAATTACAGGAGTGTAAGTATAATATTGCCTTTTTTGACATAGGGTTTTTTTCCTTTTTCTGACTGTTAAAAAGTTGTTTGTTTTAGAGGTAACAGTGACTACAGAAGCCCTGGGACCATCCCTGTGAGGAACTGAAAGCAAGAAACAAAACCCAAAAAAGTGAAGAGATCTTTTGTGAATCCTTTACACAAAAGAAATCTGCTACCCCTGAAAGCAGTTCTCAGCATGATTGTGTGGGTCTCTCCCTCTCTGTGTACACAAATAAGGCAGATCAAAGTTCAGACAGTACTAATCTCCTAATCATACAAACTTCTGATTAGCATTTTTAATCAGTCTGGTGATCACAGGGCGCCTCAAAATTGTTCTTGAATACTAAACTTTCAGAACATAATTCGAAATCACTTTTATTTTGGTGTTTCCTGTGAAAATGTGTCAGGTAACTATTTGTGTAGGATGTCTCAAAGGGAAGTGGCGCGCTGCAGAATTCAGCTCCAGCTACCTCTCCCCCCAACAGCGGGCAGGACCCACACCTGGAGGGTCTGTTTGAGTACATTCAAGCCCTTCACATGGAGGCTGTTACTGGAATGATGTCCCAATGCTGATTTTGGGACATCCATGCTGTGTATGAGAGAGTGGTGATACAACATCGGAGGCAAAAAAGAAGCAAACACTTTCTGCATAAGGTGGCATTTGAGAAATTTATGTTCATTTTTTAAATCCTAAGTTATTGCTGTCTCTTACTGCAACCAGAACAACTGTATATGAATTCAATGGGGTCTTGCCATTAACAGTCTCAAAAAAAGGAAAAAAAAAAAAAGAATAAGACATGCATAGTTTTCTAAGTGATGCCTTCACAGTGAGTGCTTTCGTGATACTCTGGATGTTCTCTGTTTCAGTTATATGCAGAACAAAACGTTTTCCAATCTAGATCTAGGAAATCTGCTGAAAGAATTAAATTTTGGAAATCAGATGTATTTGGGAAATACCATCAAAACAAAGTGTGGAGGAAGAAAATATTAAATAGCACTTGCTGTCTTAAACTAAGCCAGATGCAATAAACAATCTTTCTTTCTTATTACTGTGATTTTATCATTGTGATCATTTAATTTTCTTGTATGTCCCACGTAAAATGTCTCACTAGAAGCAGAGAGTAATGTTTTTTGATGAAGCAGAGCTTCATCTAGCACTGCCATATTTGCTTGTTTTTCATCTCAAACACAATTAGTATCTTGAACTGAGTAACAGCCAAAAGGCTTTGAATTAGGAAAGCGTCTCACAGGAGATCCATGAAAGCAGCTCATCTGAGAAGAAAATATTGATGCTGCCGAGAGTCAAAGAAGTATAATGTTTGCATTAATTCTCTGTGGCACCCCCTAAATGGAGCAGGAAAAGCAGCAGCAGCAGCACAGCAGGGTCACAGCAAACTGAAACCCTGTTAGTTGGCCATGAAGACTGTCGCAGCACAGAAGAGCTGGGAGTTCATCATCTGAGAAGCCTAGTGGATTAGGAGGAGATTGTTTGTGACAGGGACCCAACCAGCCCTAGGATCCTGTTCAAGTCCAGCTTTTCCACCAGATATAACCAGCATCCCAGTATCAACCATCCCTGTCCACAAGATGAAGAGATAGTATCAAAGAAAAGCCAATGTTCCCTCAAAAAGCTATAAAAACTCGACTGAGAGGAAAGGCATCCATGAGGGGAGGAGGCTGGGATCCTGCTTTTGCTGTTTGGTCAAGGTGGTTCATATGAGGGAGCCATGGAGAGAACCTTAGCTTGGTGCTGACCTTAATCACCTGCCTATCAAGAAGGGGACAATCCTGTGATTATTTAGGAACCAATCCCTGAAAAAGGAGCACACACTAATATAACTTGACAATATAAGCTTGCAGAAAGCAAATATTAGCCCATCAATATTTAAATGTTGAACTGTAACTCAGGCCAACATATGCCCTTAGGTATATACCCAAGTGGCTCTTTAAGGGTTGGCGAAAGGTGCTTTGCTGAACCATACTTGAAATTTAGAAAGCAGATCCATTGTTGGCATCAGAACTGAGGGTTCCTCCACAGTCTTTGTGATGGGTAAACCCTGAACTGGGACCACTAGGTTTACAGAGAAACTCCCAACTGTAGGGCCCATCAAATGACTTATCCTTGTGCTAAGATCCTCAGTGTCTTTCTGCTCATTCTTAGGTATTTATCTCCCATCCATTTTCCAGTTCTTGTGGACAGTGTCCAGCTGTGTTACCATATTGTACTTCTGCATGCTTCAAAGGCAGAAGTTTTCCTTAATACAGAGTTATTTTTGTAGTTTAACTCAGACCTTTGTTTTGCTTCCAAGGCTATAAATAACTCAACCCTGATCCAGAATTTAAATGCTATGAAAAAGAAGCCAGTCTCACACTGTAATATGGAACTGCATCTTCCTTTTACTTACCCAACTCCTCCCTTGTGTTTTATATCTTGCAGTCTTTCTACTGCTGATTTCTCTTTAATAATCTTGGGTAATGCTATTTCTAATGAGCTTCTGTGGTTACACCCCACATTCATCACTTAAGTAGCAGCCGCACACTCACCCAGATCCTACTTGGGAGTTTAACAAGTCATTTAACAATAATGGGATTCTCTCACAGGATGCAGGAATGCTACAAGTAAGAGTTACCCATGTCCTACATGCCATAAACAACCTCACATAAGCCCAGGAAGGAGGTCAGGCTACTACATATAATCTTGCTATACAATAAGTATAAAAGGTACCAACCAAATCTAGGTACTTGATCTGATCTACTTTAAGCTACAAGAAAAAAAGATCAGTTGACTCCTGATGTCCCACGTGTGCTGTGAACACATTTTAATTTACATGCATTGGCCCCATTCATTTCTCTAAGCCCACCAAAATGTCTGCTTGCAGGACAGAATGAGAGACATTATGCGTATCTGCCCATAAGGTTTCAATCAGTATCTACCTAAAAAAGGCAGTTTGTTAGAAAAATGAAAATATTTGTCTCCTTATTGTCTAAGCCCTCCAAATTCATCAGAGCATCTATGTTTAACGCCCACTAGATTTCTCAGGGATATAGGCGTCTGCTGAAATCCTTGCCAGATTTGAAGAACTCATGCACATGCATAAAGCTGTACTGAAATGGGGGTTAAATTACAGGGACTCTGTTATACAGTATGTCCTCCCCTACACACATACCATTTTGGTCTTTCTCAGTTTCTCAAGCTTGCTATCTCCACTGAATCCCAGCCTCAATTGGTTTTACATTTTGCCAGTGATTTTCTGTTCCTCTCTGCCCTCACAGTCGATTTCTCTGCCTACTTCTCTACTTCCACTATTCTTTCCTTCTGTTTGCTCCACATGACTTCTCTTCATCTTCTAGACCCAGTGTAAATTTTTCATTTGTTCCACTCTCTGTAAACAGAATTCCTTCCTCCTCTTCAAATCTCCCCTTAAATCTACATGTGGGTTTGAATTTGGTATTGACTCTAAGCCCTGTTCCCAGAGGCTTGGGGAAATTTGACTGTGCTTACCCTTAACTGTGAGGAATGAGGTTAGCTGACATCACGCTAAACATGAGGGATTCTGGCCTGTCAAAGCTCTGCAGGTTAACTGCAGCGCTCTCTTCCATCACTGTACAACACCTTTGTTTGCTCTCCATAATCTCATTCCTCTCCCAGGTAGAGGAACTAAATTCAGTTCTGTAAAATGTTCTTCATTTGCTTGCTTTCTGGAAAGTTTTTGTATGTCTGTGAAATAAGTGAAATTCAAAACGGCTACTGAGGAGACATCTTCACACATCTCAATCAACCACACTTTTGTTCAGCTTTCATACCTCCTGGGATCTGTTTCCAGAAGCCTTTGCTAGTCCCTCAGAATGAGAAGGATCATTAACTAAGCAAAAATTGATTCATTACAGTGAGAAAAATTTTCAACAGCTATGTGTTGTTAGCCCAAACCACAGACTGCTGTGATCTTATGAATACACAGGAGGAAGCCGTGGAGAATTTTCACACACAAAAAGCCTCAGATAATGTCAGTGCTTGAAAGCCTGGAGGCCAAAGAGGTTCAGTGAAAGTCCTGTTGGGGTAGCTGAGAGACATTCAACGGGGCAGCTCCTTTCCCTCATTAGATTAGTCCATCAAAATCATTAAGAAAAGAAGAACAAGCCTTCATCCTTAGTGACTGTGGAAAAAACAAACTGTAGGCTCCAAACGCTGTATAAGCAAGCGCAGGAATGTATGTCCTGGCAACTGATGTCCTTGAAACAACAATATTGAAAAGGTGAGAACTGTCTTTATTCAGAGACTTGTAGAACATATGCTTAAAGGAACCCGGAGAGGTCATGCTGTTCATTCCCCTTTTCTAAGGCAATATCAACTCTCCCTAATGTTGAGTGGGCTTGCTCTGAAACTTAATATCCATCTTGATGCCGAAATTGCTGTTTGACTGCCTATCATAGCTTTTAAAATAAAATGATGGTGAATAACATTAAGAAAATTTACACCTCCTACTTTGGCTGGCATCTTTTTTTAACACCGTTAGTGAGCGGAGCCTGGAGAGTTCTGGGAATTTTCCCCCGCATCTGACCACAGATTTTCAAAAAAGAAAATTTATTCTATTGAAAATCTATCATGTTAAAGCTAAGAGGAATTGTAGCTGTCAGTCAGAGAAGGGGAAGAATATTCTTACCATTTATTTCTGTAAAGCTACTAGAAATCATGTTACTTCATAGATCATGTTACTTTATAGACAGTAGGAAGAAAACAGCCTTGCCCTGGGAAGATAAATTCGGTGTATAAAATAATGTAAAATGATATTCTAGAGGGAATGGCAATCGGAGAAATCAAGTGAGCAGAACAGTGCTCAATGGAGTGTTTTGTATGAGGAATTCAGGTCATTTATTTCATTGCTGTTTCATGTTGTCTCCTGTGGAAGGGATAAGAAAGGAGGGTTAATTTGCTCCCCATTACGATCAGACAAGAGAGGGGAGAAGAGAGGGGGCTGGTTCAGAGCCCAGGTTCAGAACACCGAGGGGAAAGGTGTTTGTCTAAGGAGGCATTTAAGGGAAGGAAAGGCGAGCTTTGGTACACAAGAATGGGGAGATGGTTCTAAGCAAGTGGGCTAGGCATAGCCGTCTGTGGGAGCAGACGAAAGGAGCCTTAATCAAAGTGGATCGGGAAGGCAGGGTGAAACGAGCTAAAATGGGGAAATGAGCACCACTACATCCACTTTGAAGACCAAGTCTTGTACTGCGAATTTGAAAAGGGTCAGTGTAGCAGGAGAGAGAGACGTCGCTGCAACTGCAGTACTTTAAGAACGTCCTCCATAAAAGCTCCCTTTAAGTTTATAAAAACTGCCACATCTGCAGCACAGCCTCCTCCAAACCCAGATAACTGATGTTCGTTACTGTTAATGAAAAGTCATGGTCAATGTAAATGTTGGCATATTTTCAAGCATTGGCAGGAACACTTTTTACAGTATTTCCATGTTCCTAACAGTCCTAACAGACTTCACAGTAAAATACTAAGACGATTAGTAGGTCTTGCCGATTTTAACAATAAATGTTTATCACTGGCAAATAATAAATACAGCACTCCTGCAAATCAACTTCTTTGCTGTTCCTAACTCCTTGCAGAGGTTGGCAGCGGGCTATTTCAGCTAGCCTTGGTCCTAAGCGTGCTCAGCTGCCTCTCAGCACCAGCATAGCCCAGGCTCCGCACAGCTCCGCTGAGCTGGCTGCTCTTTCCAGCTTGTAGTAGGAGAACAGCAAAGGTAGCGCTACCCCACAGTCCAATTTAATAGCAGCCCTTGTGGGTGTCACCTACCTGTCATGTCTGACTCACCCCACCATCTTTCTGTTGTTTTCATTTAAATATTTAAACACTCAAATATTCCAGCCACTTTACATTTCACCTTCTCAGAAAGAAGCAATGTTTCAGAGGTGTTACCATGGAAACAATGGAGTGAGGAGGCAGCTAAACATGAAAGAAAGTCGTCCAACAGTAAATCCAGAGACATGCTTTGGGGTAACTTGAAATTAAAAAATGTATAATTAATTGGGCTGCTGCTGAGCATGTGTTTGTGCTTATTGCTTTCTTATAAGTGACAAGAGGCCACCTTTTTGCCTATGACATGAAAATAAAATTTCCCTGTGCAGAATTTTCAGTACCTAAAGTCCTTTTTGACACAAGAGATAATATGATGCTTTGGGGATGACTACAGGAGTTAGTTATCAGCAAGGTCAGGCAACTGAAATGGGATTGTTAAGGGTCAGCAACACCAGCTTCCACAAACAACTCAATCCCTACTGATAGCAGTGGGCTGTGAGCGTTGGAGAGTTGGGATCCAAGATATTTGCAAAGTTTAATCAGACTATGGGAAAAAGAAGTTTAGCATTAGTGGAAGTAAAAATGCAGCTAGATATGTCAAGGCCCTTTCAATTATGCAAATGAATACACAGAGCTGTTCTGCTCAGAAGTGGGTATTAAAGTATCCTTGTGGATAAAGAGAAAAGCGTACCTTTGTCAATCTGTCACCATATATCCTGAAATACCATAATTACCCCTCAGCCTGTGCTCACATCATAAAACGATTTCCTGTGACTTTATACAGCCTTAGCTTTACTGAACTACATGTTGTCTGTAGTGAAGGTAAAAAAGGAAAATCCAATGTTTCAGTTATGTGTGAGGCAAGAAAATCTTAAAAAAACACCTGATAACGAAGATCATATTCACTTCACAGATTGGCAAATTGACCACAGAAACACTTCGTACATTTAAATATGCCACACAAAATGTTCTGGTCAGAACAGATTCAGAAACAGAACATTAGAGTCTTGAGCTTTAGTTGCTTTTCATAACCCTTTAGATCATGCTTTAAACCATCCTACTTCCACTTGTGGGCAAAGGAAGGCTCCTAGGAGATGTCTAAAACCTCTCCCTAGGGCTGGAAATTGTCTGGATGATTAAAATAAGCAGCAAGGTAGTGGTCATCAGTGGCCACTAGAAAAGTTCTGTCATTGTAGACTGGCAGAGTAGATACATCTCATTTGACCTGTACGCTGAGCACCTGGCTGTTGGTGCCCAGCGCAGCCTATAGTGACCACCCCACAGCTGGCGGCCTGTAGGATCCACCCCACAGCTGCCCTTCAGGAAGGGTGCCAGCACCTGCTCCAAGGGTTGCCCTTGGAGCAAACACAGAAAAAAAGTGTGTTTTTCACTGACTTGCGGTTTCTGAAGAGTCTTTCTCCATGCAACAATGGTTTTCTGCTTCACGTGGATCCACAAGGAGACAGAAGCGTTACTGGTGGTGGAGCTGGTTGTTCAGAGACTTGGCAGTCTACTCCGTGCAGGTAAAAAGCTGCCACTGCACATTAGGAGCGCCTCGAGGAGAGACAGGGCAGGCCAGACCCCACAAGCCTGAAACACTGATTTAACCATGCACTATTGAGAGTGCCTTCCTCCTGGAGGCTTGGGCAGAGGGTCAGGTGGTAAACGAGATCTCCACATAGCCCACAACTGAAGTAAACTATGAGGGAGCATGAGGGGACTGGTCTGCTGAGGCTTGGGACGCTGGTCAGGCCTTGCTACCAGCAGACCCCGAGGAGCAGATCCTACCCATACCCAGCTGGCTTGGGAGCACGTGGAAGCGAACAGCCAGGGCACTTCACAACAGGCTGGCAGAGCATCAGGGCATCAGACAGGCCGTAATGGCCACAGCTTTTGATAAAAGATAGTTTATACACTTCTCTACACAAAAAGAAAATGATATCAAATCTCTTTGAACCAGCATAACAGTAAAGCTAAATTAATGTTAATCTGGAGGAAACAGCTCTGCTGTCTATTTCACAATCATTTAAAAAAAGTACCGAGTTGGATTTAGCGTTGTGACTGATGTAGTCTCTCAGAATTAGTTATGCTGTTGGCATTGACTGTGCAAAAGAAAAGAAGAGATGGGCTGTGTTTTATGCAATTTGTTTTTGTCACTGTTGGAAATGTATCATACTTTTCCTGCCCAAATTATCAAGATGGTTGATAAGCTGGAAATAAATCAGAGCATTGAGGTGAGTGTTATATAGCAAGCTATTGTGTAATTGAACTGTATTTCTGGTCTTAGCCTTCCAAACTCTAACAAATTAATTTTTTTTTTAAAAAGGCAAGTATTCTGGAAGATTTAACTGCCTTAAAATTCGATTTTCAGTTTTTAAATTAATCCTAATTAATGAATTTTTAATTATATGCAAAGCAAACCCACAAAATCTCCAGAGGCTTAGCTGTGACTTTGCCATGAAAACTGAGCGAAAGGGCACAGCTTTGTTTTTGTTGTTTCTTTGTCCCTCCAGAACAGATTAGAAGCTTCCAGAGCTGGGCTGCCTCCTGCTTTCCTTCTGCTCGGTGCCTGGCACAGCCTACCCTGCCGTGTGCCGCGGCTGCCTTAGCTGCCATGGCAGACGTCCTGTCATGCCCACTTGCTTGAGGTGGGAATGCAGCAAGCCCCAGGCTTCAGGATTTGCCCTGCTGCACGGTTGGTGGCAGTTAGGAAGCCAATAAGCACATACACCACTACACTTTCTTGAATATTTACATCAAGTGCCCTTCCTGAACAAAGACACATTTCATCTCTCATCTGAAAAATCTCTTTACTCTTCTGCTTTTCTCAGTGTTTCTGTCTGAGTTGCTGCTCACTGGCTACGATGGACCCTGGACCAAGTCCTAAGAGAAGAAAAATCTTTCAGCTCATCATCAAGTCTCTGAGCAAGCCAGTCATCCAAAACAAAAACACTTAAAGTCACTCACAGAATAATAATCATGCCCAGGGTCTGATACTTTTTTCCCCGTGTTTTAACAGGCAGATGAACCAATTAATGTGAGTGGAGTCACATGAAACCCAGGCTGGGTTTTGCTGTCACCCACACGGTGCCCCTGGCTCAGAGCTCTGCGGAGGGGATTACACTGAGTTACTTGCAACCAGCATTGGCGCGCTCACCAGTGGTTTTCAAATGCTAACTTACAACAGGTAAGTATCCTAGCTGCTGGCTTTATTACTTACAGGCTGTTAAAAAAGCTGTAACAAGAAAACATTACCATAGAATCCAAAACACTGAAGATCTTTTCTTTGCCATGATAAAATATCTGGCAAGTATGAATGCTCATGATTTCTCTGGTGAACTCCAAGGTGATAAGGCATCATCACACTTTTAAAAATCTAGTACTATTTAGCAAGTAAAACATTTTACAGTCTCAGACTTTACTGAGAAGTGGGCTTAGAGGAGGTGGAGATAAGGTGTTTTAGCTCTAGCTCAACTGTACTTTTAAACTTCTCAGTCATATCTGTTTTGCTACCTGAGGAGTTTTAAGGAAGTGAAATCAAATGTCTATCTGATTTTAGGTGATGTGCAATATTTATTCTGAAGGCTCATGCAGCTTCTTTCACTCTTGAATTATTTACAACATGCACTCACTGTCATGTCTCAATAGATCACTCTATAACTCCATCAAGTAAAATGAAAGTAATTTGCACATTGTAAATATATATGTGTGTGTCTGTATGTAAAAGCTTAGTGAGAATCAGTATTAATGATCATCCAGCCATGCAAAGGACTGAAAAATGTCATTTATTAAAGATAGGGAGAGGCTTTGCAGGTGGAAACAAATACAAAATCTGGCTAGTCCAGTGTGTATCTTGAGCACCAATTAGTACTGGAGGTTGCAAAAGAAGGTTGAAACAATTGTGTCTCAACAAGGCTTGGTTTTAATGCCAGGTAGCTGGAGAGAAGTTTAAATCCTGAAACCTGGAGGAGTTTGATCCTTCAGCAGTTTTTTCTGTTTTTGTGGGTTGTTTGTTTTTTTCAGTTTACACTAGCTAATGAGTCAGGGTACCTGTTATACTCATAAACATTCAGCCTCTCCATGAATCTTGCTAATTTCTTAGCCTGTACAAACAGTTAACAGGGTGTTTCTCCTACCCTGGCTTCATAATTTTTTTCCTTTGTGCTGAGGAGCTATAAAGGACTGTGCATATTTGCTTATGAAATGATAATTTATGTGATTTACATTAAAAATCCATGTTGGCAAAAGTACTTTATTTTTGAGAACGTGGCTAGACTTTTCTCCAGATGTGTAATTATGCTTTGGGGTTTTAAGATTGATATGATGATGCATTGTAGGGCTAAAGAGCTGCTGAAGACATATGTTTATTTTATACCCTTTATTTTTTAAATCTGTATGCAGGAAGATACGTACTCCTTCCCAGGGGAGTATGCAAAAGAACAGTGAAGGGCAGAAGGAAATCCAAAACTGGGAACTAGGGAAGTGGTAATTCCACTCTATGTTATTCCTGAAGACTGTGGAAACCCACCTGAGTGAACTTTGCAGCCTTGTGATTCAGTGAGAGCTTGGGAGGGGAGTCTGGCAGTAACCCCTTGCCTAGCACACCCTGTCCTGCCCCACAGAGACCCAGCACATGTCCCATGCCATCAAAGCAGCATTCATGTTTTGTCTGAATTTGCACGTGCCTTAGAGTGGAGCTTTCACTGCATGCAATGAGGCAGAATAAAGGACAGTCCACGTGGAAGATGAAGAAGATGGTGAAGTAGAGGGAGCCAAAAGCAAAGTCAGAGAAAAGACTGGATGTTAGGAAACCCAGGGTTTGTCCATTGCTTGTTTCTAGGAAGCTCCAACCATCTTGTCCAGGATGGCATCTCATCAGAGAAATCTGGAAAGGCTGATTTCCTGTGTGATCTGTTGGACATCTTCCTCCCCATTACATGTCTCAGAAGGAAGTTGAAATATTAGCTAGCAGCCTGCTGAAGATGGCAAAATAGGAATTTCCATTGAGCGTACCATCCCCGGGCCTCGCACAAAACTGTAGTAGCAGGGGTTGATGTATCAGAGACTGGGTGAGTATTTTTGATCCAGTGGGTGGTGAAATGTATTTTCCACTAAAGCATTGATACTACCAACCAAGGAATTCTTGTACTTTGTATTGTCATGATTAGTCACACCATTTTCACCATAACTGAAAAAGAGAAATAGGCACTGAGAAATCATCTCTGAGCACGTGCCTTTGTGGTTTGGAGAGGATGGGTGGAGGTTGGAGTGCAGAGGAATGTATTTTGGGTCGTTGTGACCCTGCCCTGTGAGCAAGAGGAAAAAACATGGGTTGTTCAAGGATGTGTTTGTCAATGCCAGAAAGGGAAACTTGGAAAATTTTTATATATATGTATATATATGTGTGTGTGTGTGTATGTGTGTATATATATATGTAGATATAGATATAGATAGATGTATATCTATATCTATCTATATATATATCTTTCTATTCTTGGAAGTCTTTTTTCTCATCTTATTACCCCTTAAATTACACATTTTAATTTCCATTTCAGTACACAAACTACATTCAAATGCATTTGTCTCTAGAATCCTGATCTTAACAAACCTTGTTGCTCTCTGCTCTGCTGATGTCACTGGACTTCGAGAATTTAGCCTAGTGTGTTTTGACCAGTAATAAGCCAAATGCACATATTCACAAACATTTCAGAAGTTCATTTTGGACCCGGGTCTACTGCTGACTTCAGATGCTTCAAATACCGTAGCTTATTTATCTACTGGAAAAGCTACTGAGAATATTTTACAAAATGCTGCATTTTTATGAAAAAAGAGTATCTATTCCAGTTGTACCTTGTCTTTTTTTCTTCCATACTCTCTGTCTGCAGCCATTCATCCACATTTGAGGTTTTCATCCACATATGAGATCCTGTCTTGCTGATCACATCAGCACCCCAAGCCACAGGCAGCCAGTTCCTTCTGCAACTGAGACTGGCCTGTCTGGCTAGCCTTCCACCTCCAGATTCTTTGTCGGTGTCACTCTTCATGCCCTCTGGCAAGCTGTTTCTTCATTTTTCTCATCCTCTCCGCATGATTTTAGTCCTTCTTCCTGCTGCT
The DNA here is from genome assembly GCA_947846985.1 of Fratercula arctica. NCBI lineage: Eukaryota > Metazoa > Chordata > Aves > Charadriiformes > Alcidae > Fratercula > Fratercula arctica. The sequence continues at coordinate 52,872,072 of CANTUZ010000005.1, read as the reverse complement.
CACACAGAGATTGTCTATATTCACAAACAGTCCCCAGGCAAACAGTCATTTTTGACCAGTCATGCACGCCTGTGTTCTTGCAACATCTCCCATAGTTCCCGCTACAGTATTCCACTAAGAAACTTAATTGCTTCCCGCATTTCTCCCAAATTAATAGTATCTGGAATGCCCTTTACTATAACAATACTGTGGGGGGCAAATTTTGATCTCACACAGATATTAATGAGAATTAATTACATAAAGGCTGATGGAAGCAACCCCAGATGAACCCAGGGAGTGCCCTTCAGTTTCGAGAAGCACCACATAAATCACTCTCTCTCACTCTTTCCCATGGGTTTGCTCGTCAGAAACTAGAGATATTAGCAAGTATCTTTAAACTAGTCACAGGAAAAGGCATTATTCAGTAATGCATATAAGAGGGAGACCTCTGTGTTTATGAAAACAAAGGTATGAAGAAACCATTTACCTTTTCTAACATCTTCTTTCCCTTTGCTGGGCTAGGCCAGCTGTGCTAAAAATAAAGAAAAACAAAGAATAGCCTCCAGGCAGATGCAGTAGCCTCTGCATCAGTATCAGTTTCTCTGCTTCTCCAAAAGTGATTTAACAGTAGGAATTCCAGTAGGAATTAAAATACTTTCCTACAAAAGACACAGAGAGAACAAGAGCTGCGTGCTTCAGAATACAGATGGGACTCTGAGTGGCTAACAGGGCTGATACTTTCCCTTGGTCCATACAATCACATACACACAACCGTAAAGCCATAAAAAGCTCTCATTAGCCAGCAAAGCATTGAAACTTTGAATGACTCCCAGCCCTGTACTACAAAATTTTTGAAGAACGTAAAAACTGAGGATTCATTTGTCAGTTCAGCAACTGTTCCAGCTGTTTGAGTTGTTCAGTGCACCAATGGTTGTGATCAGGACCCTGACAAGGTTATGACTAAAATGGGGCACAAAACGTGAATCAGCACCTGGAGAAATCAATGGGATTTTTTTTTTTTTTTTTTTTTTGTTTGCTTAATAGGAATCACATCTTTTCCTTATACCATAGCAAGCCATAGAAAAGAGATGACAATGCAGAAAAGAATAAGAGTAATAAATGAATTCTCCCCAATCATCATTATCCAACTATTCCTTATAGTCATTCCAGGAAGAATAGCTGCTTTGGATCAATTTGGAAACTACTCTCTGCAGACAAGCTGAGAGAGATGAACGGAAAGACTCAGCAAACCTCAGCTGATATTAACTGTGATGGTTCCAGGCTTCTGAAATCATCATCTGATTAGATAAACTTGTACACAGGGCAACACAGAGAATCAAAGATAATATACCTCGCCAAAGTCTCCCCAGTGCTCTGTTTGAGCATTTTTGAGGCTTCTATAACAAGACTATTTCAGAGAAGTGGGAATTAAGGAAAACTTTTCTGTAGAGCCCTGGCAACATATTTCTGGGTAACAACCCAGTATTAAAATTTGATTTTTTTGTTTGGAGAAACCCCAGCAAAACCAATAGAGTGTGTGTGGAGAGAAACTGCAGTTTCATTCCCCTCGTATATCTGAGGAATTCCCTAAACAAAGGGGTTTTCCGTATCTGCAGAAAAAGACGCTGCTTGTTTATACAACAGATTTCCCTATGCACCTCTGCAATGCTTGTTTCATATTTTATCTAAGAAAGCAAAAGTTTAATAAAGGTAACATTTCAGAAATAAAGAAGTAGAAATCACATTGAGATAAGCTGAGCTACAAATAAAGGGACCAAAAAAACTGCTACAGAGCTTACACAGTTGGGACAGAAAGTCGTATAATCCTGGCAAAGTCAAATGGAAAAAGGTGCTTAAACCAAAGCGTGATATCGCTGCAGCTGCTATTGAGAATGACTTACAAAATGGAATGAATCTTTTAATGTAAAAAAAAAAAAAGAGTAACAAAGAACAAACTAGGACACTCACAACATGAGTCTGGGTGTTAGAAGGAGCCTCAAAGGAAATGCAACAATTCCCCTGAAAACTGGAACTCGTTTATAGGATGTGCCACTAATTGAGGCAGCAACTACAATGCATGAGGAGAAACACAACTTTCCAAGTTGCATCTATATAAACAGTAAGGGAGAAGGAAGTCTTTTTTGTGTGCACATGAGTTTCTGTTACATTTCTCCATTCCGGCAGGAATTATTAAAAGAACAGAAAGATAGAATTAAAAAAAACCTAGAAACTCAGCAGCATGCACCAACATGCTCAGCAGTGCAGAAAACACTTGACCATTCTCTAATTACCAGGGCACACCTAGCAAGTTAACCTTTTGTATTCTCACGCTGACTACCAGGCAGTAGGTGATACGTGTTTGTCAACGTAGGTCCACGGAAATACGGGCTGTACGGTTACAAAGTGAGAACAGCGTACCATCTGTCTACCTAATACTGCAAGCACATCACTATTTTAAGCCCCAAACTCCTTGGTACCAAGGAGGCAGAAGACAAGTGTTGCCATTACCTTGTAGTTATATTTGTGGTGTGTGTACATTTTGCCTGGGAGTGAAAATTCAAGACTAGTAGCCAAAAATATTTGGAGAGTTATCAGAGTGCCGGTGCTTTGGACTTTTCACTACACCAGATGATACTTCATTATTCCAGAAAGAGCTAAAGTGTTACCTAAAACTGGCATGTTTGCAAAATGCAGAAGAAGAATTCTTGTCTGTCCCTATGAAGATTGAGTTAAAGAAGGGACATCAGTAAGAAGAACAGCCCGGTGGCTAAATGTCACCTGCATAAGCAGCCAGGTAAATACCCAGATCAGCTGGCACCAAACCATAAGGTGGGTTGCTAAGAGTGCCCAAAGCTAATGAAGGAACATCCCCACGCGCTGTCATCAAGAATGGCGGTTACTAGAATGCAAATAGCAAAACTAAACATGAAGATCATGTCTATGAAAGGAGCTATGTGTGAAAGGAGTTAATAAATTCATACAGCGATCATTCCATGAATGTGTATCATGAGGCATGTTCTGTATCCATATATATATGTGTGTCCGCTATGAAAAAAGTGATGAGTTAACTGAGCCCTGATTTCCCTTAGCAACAGAGAATATTTTCCTCTCGGTTTAGAACAGTAGCTCTTTCATGCTTTATTACTGTCTAGTTTTCCAAAGAAGTTACTTGTGGCAAGAGTGTGTGTCTCCAGGCACTGCAGAAAAGCCCTGGCACTTGGTCCTGCCTCTGCAGCTCTGGTTTGAGTGCTTCCCCCAATAGCTGTTGTTTGTCCCATGTCTTTTCTAAAAGCTGGTGCTCAGATCTCAAGACGATGAATATTTCACCATCTTCCACTGTCATGTTTTTGCCTTGTGTTTGTAGTGACTATACGTATTCATGTCCCCATGAAATATAAGTCTGTCCTTTTCCCCCAAACAGCTGGGTCCTTACATGTCCCCACAGTTCTCAGAATGCTTTAGTTGGCTGATCGGCAAGTGTCTCTCTTCCATCTTTGCAAGCTGGAATAGTGCTGGTACCGTAGTCCCAGCTACAGCTTCAGCCATTGTGTGGGGTTACTTTTACCAAGAACTATTCAAAGTGTTTCTCTATCTGGGAACAGCTTATCACCCATTTTCTTTGCTTTTCGCAGCACTCTTTAAAAATCTTAGCAATTTGATTTGCCTGTTCAGCTTTGCCTGTTCTTGAGTCAACATCATTGCTTTGGAAATGTGGGATATTTTTGCTGCTTACCCTTTTGCAATTAAAAATGCCTTAATATTTTGCCAGATATCCATACCCTAGCTCATTAGATCTCTGCTGTCTTTGCTCATCTTGCTTGAGTAAAGACTTTTTCTCATATTCTAGGTACCAATGTGCTGACGTACCTGGAAAATTGATAGCTCATTTTCCCAGTATCAATGTTTGAGTGATTTGGAGGTATACTTGAAAGAATGACCTTGGTATAAAGAGTCAGTTGGGTTTTTACAGATATTGTGTTCATCTCACTGCTTCATTGATGTTTCACAAGAAAGTGGTGTCTGTACTGTTTGCATAGTTTATTTTCTGTTGCTGTCTCTTCATACTAGAAGGCTGCTCTAGATAAGACAACAGTTGTCTGTCTGTCCCCCTGTCATTCCCTTTCTTATAGTGTAGAGCAGAATTGCAGTTCCAATAGCAGTCACCAACAACAATTTGGGTTCCTTGTGGCAGCACTTGAAGTGCTTTGAATTGCTCCCTGGCCTTAGATTTGTGAGTGTAAGTCCTAACACGGGAATACACTATTGCAGGACACCCTCCATCGTCTCAGGGGTAGTTTTACTCTGTTGGCAATACAGCACCTGATGTCTACAGCTCTCTGCTGAGTTCACATAAGTTTTCTGAGCATTCCTAAATAGATAGATTTTACTCGACTTTTTGATGTGAAAGTTACCCATCCTCTCTGTGGTCCAAAATCTATCTCGCTCTGTTCCCTACATTACGTGACTCATTTTTGCTCAGTTCCTGTTTCTCCTCTTGATCTTAAAGAACTGTTTACTCTCTTTTGATGTTGTGCTGCTTTTGCTTGTTTATCACTGCCTGACGTCTGCAGTTCAGGCCAGTCAGATGTTTGAAAATTATTTACCTTCCATCATATCATATACATATCAAATCTCACGTTTGGAGTTGCTGCTTTTTGTCTTAGTATGGTGATTTTTTTATTTTTCATTTTACTTATTTGTAAACTCTGCAACAATCAATGTACATGACCCAATATGCAGGACATTTTCCACTAGCATTTTCCACTCTCCATCATATCTTCATGTTTTCCTTTATGTTCAGTTTGTTTTCTCTGCCTTTTGCATTTGCACAACTATTGGTGTGTTTTCCTTGTTTTTCATGAGCAAAGTAATTACCTCAGTCTCTTCACCGCTTACGCTCTGCATTTGCAGATGAATTTGTTCACGTGTACATGTCTATGGCTCTTGGTAAAGTTAATGTGAGCTCCCCGAACAGTCTTAGTCAAGCACATTTGTCTTGTCCCTATCATTTCTGACACATTCACCTTTTTAGAAGTGACAATACAGGAGCTGACTATTTTGTGATACGCTGGTGTATTGTTTCTCCAGATCTTTTCTCACAAAGAAACCTTTTATTTATGACATCTTTTGAAAGATGAAATGATTTTTAAAGCATCACTAGGATTTTGTCTTGGTTTGATGCTCCTGATAACATATGTAGCAGTTTCTACCAACCGCACCTGACGGTGTGGCTGAGCTTACTCTGATTTGCATTTTATCTACATACTAGTGCTACTAAACTGATCCTTCCTTTACGTCCAGCCCTGCAGGGGTAGAAAATCTACAATGTTGCTATAATCAGGTTTCTTTGATTTTTTTTTTTAATTTTTTTTTTGCTTCTTTTCCTTTGTCCTATTCAGTATTAAGACAGACAGACATCCCAGAGCATGCAACGGGCTAGTCGTTTCTCCAATTACCTCTCAGCTCATCTAGCACTTCCTGAAAGTAGAATGCTCTGAACTCTGAGGTGTAATCATTCAACAGCTTCTCCTGTATGGAATAGCACCTCTTGACAGCCACCAGTCAGTGCCCTGCTCAGCTCTACAATTCCTGCGTGACCTTTGACGAGTCACTCATCCTGTCTGTACCAAGATGACTAAATATTTAGTTGTGGTATTTATGCCAAAAAGGACTGCTCCATAGTGACACAGATGCACAGGGACCATTATGAAGTCAGGAAAGTCACCAGTATCTTGCCCCTCAAGCTGAATCAGATCCACTACAGGACAGGAAAAAAAAAAATATTCCCATTGTTTCCCTTTTTCCTCCTCAAGGCAGTTTTGTTCTCTATTACATTGAAGATATTTTCAAAATAAGCTTTTAATAAAACTTCAACCAGGCTTGGATGCAGTCCCTATGTAGATATATATAAGAATGTTCCATACAGATGGGATTGTGTGGGCACATTGTGTGCCCTTACCTGGCTGAAGATGCCAACAGAAGTATTGCAGCCCTTCCCTTCCTCTTCAGTAAAAATACTTCTTCCTTTAACTGTAACCACTGGGAGGTAATTACATGAAAATAACCTCTCTGCGAACAAGGTCTGGGCTCCTGTCTTAGCAAGATCAATGAAGAATTACCAAGAGAAGTGACACTGTAAAGGTTTGATGCAGAATGCAGGTCTATAAATGAACTGTCCTCTCCAAACAGAACGAGAAGGCTGCTCGTAGGGTCACAGTTTCTGTGGGATGAGCCAGTTTTCTCTATTGTAGGCATAGTTTTATGTGAAAAAGCTCAACTGGCCGCATTCAAGGCATTTTCTCAGGCTGGTATTCATTTTCAGGGTTTCAACCTGAGCAACACACAGAGAACTCGAGTAAAACTGTGCACCAATTTGTCTCGCAAGTCATTTCAAGTACCAGCAGGGAGAAAAAAATCTACAAGAACTTCTCAAGCAACCAAACGAACAAGGAGCTCCTTTTCCCTGGCAGCTTTATGTATCTTTCAGCTAACTTAAATCTAATGGTAAAACTCAGAGTTTAGGGTCTTTCATGGGATTTGTAGCAATCTCAGAAGAACCACAGCCTGATGGCATGAGGAACAGCTCATACCCAGCCAGCCAGATAATTGTGACCCAGGTAGAAAGTAATTTCATCAACCAGCCAAGTAGAACTCAGCAGAAATTATGATTTTTTCTTGGAAGAAAAAGCAATTCTGTTTTATGTAACATTTTCTTAAATGTGCAAGAGAGGACAAAAGGAACTGAAAATGTAGTAGCTTTTAGTGCATCTAGCTTGTACGTCAGATTTCTTCTAAACTGAAAAGCAAACACGATCCCATCTGAAGATGGCGTTAAGACTGTTAACCAGACCTACAATACTCTATCCTGTTACTCTTAGTTTGCCTGAATTCAAGCAGGTTTTGTGCTCTGTGGCACACTCCCACCCAGTCTGATTTACCAGATAGGTGTTAAAGTACTTCCAAGTCCATGTCCAAGGATTTGCTGGCCCTTATCAAGGTACAGGTGAAGAGCACATGATGCTTGTTTGCTTAGTTACACAGAAGGACACTAATGTTGCTTAAAATGCTGGCATTACGTCCGGGTGTTCGGCTCAGGGATCATATGAGTCATGACATCATTAAATTGGACTGAGAAGAGACAAGGAGTTTTTAGACAGAAGATAAAGTCCCAGGTGGCAGGTAAACAGGACTCTGCCAGAACTGCAGAATGATGAGACATTGAACTGTACAGACACCCATCAGGAAGCCAAATGAGTGCACCAGGGAGATACTGCACACGGACCATAGGGCCACAAAATAAAGAGCATGTCACCTTTTCTGAGAGATTTATATTCATGTGCTTCTCTGTAATGGTAATTTGCTACTGACAATAGCTTTTTCATGTGTTCCAGACAGTTGTTTCACTGAGACCATCAGCAGTAAAGAATCTTTGTCCTTCATTAACTTCTCATGCAAGCATTAATTAGCCCACAGATTCTAGTAATAATAGGCTTACGAAACTGATGTCTGAATGTACCAATAACCTTTGCAGTGAGCTGTGCCATCCATCAGCAAATCCAGGAAAGTAACTGGCAAAGGAATATACTCTTAGAGAGTTTCTACCAAGATCCCCTTTCCTCCTTCGCAGGACAGTTGGAAAAGGGATTGAGGAAGCCTGTTTCCATTTTCCAGGCTCATCTTTTTCTTCAGTAGCTTTTAATCACTATGAAGCTTAGTTATTAATGTCTCTGAAGTCAGACTCCAGCTATTTATACTGCTATGTAGTTCTTTTGAACCAGCATCAAGCATAAAAGGTGCGCTGTCCCCTCCTGCCTGTTTCTGTTCCTGCTGTTACTCCACGGTAATACTGCGTGGGAGCCTGTGGTGTTGGGCACGATTAAACACTGACCATCAAAGCTGCATGCCCCGAGGAGATAGAACAAGGCAGCTGGTGAGATACAGACAGGGAGCAGAGAACAGGGACCAAGGGAGCAGCACTAGTCAGTATGACAAGTCCTATTTTTAGCAGAAGAGCAGTCCCAACTCCTAGACTGATTACCGATGGCCCTGGTCCTTGAAGATGCTCTGTGTGCCTGGATCACTGCATCTACAAGGTGGCCTCTGGGGCTGCGGGAGCTCTGTGCAGACACCATGGTCTTCCCCCAGAAAGCACCTTTCAAGATTGGATCCTCTGAATGCACAAAATGCAGAAAATCCCCCCAGTCTCCCCATGACCTTTTAAATGGCACGTTGTTTGTCATGTAACTGAAGGAGATATTTCCTTGGAACGGGATGGGGAGAGTGCTAAGGGGGTTTATTTTCTGTGACCGTACACTTGGGTAGGTGCCTTAGCCCACAGTGCCAGTTTTCCAGCAGTCCCCCAGGCCTCAAGCCATCCCTCCCGTGGTCAGAAAACCTGCCAGCATGCAGGTTCTAGAAAGAGGAGCCCAGCAGCGTGTTCGGCAAACTAATCCTCCCCACCCACGGGTATCAGTTATATTACAGTGGCTGACAGATGCCATAAGCTTGGAAGAGCACCACCTCCTGCTCTGAACTGTGGATTTATGTGTGATCCTTTATGCCAGCTCTCCTATTTCTAAAACTCTCATCAGATCACAAGTTAAAAATACTTGAAGTACCACGGCCTGTCTAATCATCTGTATGAGAAGCGAGTTCTCTCTTAGCACCATGCAACAATGAAATCTGCAGTGGCCTTATTTTAGTGTGCTTCTTGGTTCTGTGTGATACAGTCGCTAATGAACTGTAACCTGGGAAACCACCGAAAGTCTATTGGCTTAATGCATGTGAGAAGTTTGGCTAGATTTAGGTGTCTTTCAGAAAGGAAACTGAAGAGATCTTCATTCCCCACAACCTCATGGTCTTCAGACTGTTCTTTTAGACTAGAAAAGCTTCTTGAAATCCATGGACCTAGTTTGTTGGCGGGTTTTTTTTACCTGCAATGAAACAACAACAGGTGCCTGGAAGTGGAAGACTCTCTAGTTACCAAAATAACTTGTGAGAAGTGGAAAGGATGTATTTGCAAGATTGGGGTAAATAATAACTTTACTCTTTCAGAAGAGGATCATGCAGAAGTTTCTAAGTGCTGCATGTGTATCAGTTAAACCTCGTACCATGCAATTAACGTTACCCTTACCTTATACAGGTAGCTGAATGACAGGGAGGGTAGAGGAGGATAGGACATTCACTCAAACTCACACCATGAACTGGACTTGGACTAAAACCAAAAGTCCACAACTCCCCTTCTGGCCCTCTGTCCATAAAAATGCTGCCCTCCTGCAGCACTTCAGTAGCACTTCTCCACTCAGCTCTCTCACACCTTGGTCCTACTCAACACAGCCGCTCTCTGTGGGCAAACTTAGAATCATAGAATCATAGTATCGTGTAGGTTGGAAAAGACCTTTAAGATCATTGAGCCCAATCGTTAAGTCCACCACTAAACCATGTCCCTAAGGACCACATCTACATGTCTTTTAAAGACCTCCAGGGATGGTGACTCAACCACTTCCCTGGGCAGCCTTGCCAGGAAGCAGCTCTGTTTTGGGCACTCTCTCTCTGATCCCCTTTTCTTCCACTGGCTCATTCCAGCAGTCAGCTGGAGAAGAAAAGAAAGGGATAACAAGTGCTGGTGGTGGCAGGAAAGTGCAAGGGCTTCGCTGTGACAACTCCCACAAAACATCTGCTGTCTCATGTGGCTGGTTGAGATCATGCCCTTAGGACAGCACCTCCTCTCTGCATGAAAAAGCCTCACCAGATGCCTGTTCCTGCTAAAACACACCCAGCAGAACTTGGTGTGCCAGGCAAGAGAGGGTGATGGAGGAAAAACACTGTACAGGTCTAACAACCTGCTTCAAAGCACAGCTCAAGGAGTAGGTCTGAACCAGCCTCCTCCACTGCAACCTGCCAGCTCCTGCTAACCACGCTTTTCTTCTTCTTTGCTTCAGTGACTTCTGATTCTGCCCTCCCTCCCTAATTGCTCCTCGTTTTCATCCTCTGCAGCAGCAGTCACCTGAGCACCCTTCCCAGAGCTGCATCTTTGATTGTCTACTCTCCATCAATACTTGTTCCCTGCTGATCTCACCAGTTACTAGCCAAGCCCATGCACTTGCTGTCTCTGTGTAGGTATTTGACAGATCTATTGCTCTATTCCATGTAGGCCTGCCTTTCAATTGCCTGCAAATCTGCCTGTCTCTCTGGTACCTCCTTATACATATGTGTATAAGGTCTGTCCCACCATGTCTTCTTCCTCTTCTCTAGCTCAGTTGGGATAACACAGACATCCTCTCACCCCCACCACTCTGTGTCTCATCTTCTGTCCCTGTGTCCAGGAAACATCTCAGCCTGACAGGTTGTGTGTTTTTACAAGAATCCCTGCTATCTACTTGTCTCATCCAAAATCATTCTAGAAAATAATTTTCCTGTGCAGCTGCCTGGATCCTTCACTTTCTCCTCCTCTTGCATTGCATGTATGTCTTTTCTTTCTCATCTTTTCAGTCTCAGCTTTTCAACCCTCCACCCCATCCTTGCTCTTGTCTTGTAGTCATTCTTGGAGGGATCAAAACATGCTTCTAATCGGACTGTGTGTCAGGACCCACTTATTTGGGGCCCGGACACACATCGCCTCTCTTTATCTCATCCCTCACACAAGATAGGCACTCTGTGAAGTTTCACAGACATGCTTACATGCACCTTCAAATATTTCTTAAATTCTCTTTTGCCATGATGTCACCAAAGTGCTACCAGCTAGCTAGGCTGCTGGTAGCTGGAGCCTCTCACCTCTGATAATAAGCATAACGTCTCCACTGGATCCCATATATTCCCATTTAGCTGCCTGCATTCTGCTGGATTGTATCTTAATTCTTAGATGGCAAGCTTGGGGTTAGAAGCAGAAATTGCCCTTTTTTTGCGTGTTTGCAGGGTACTGACCACACTGGGAACTGAGTCCACCATTCCTGAGTCTTTGGCATTAAAGCGATAAATACAAGTGGAAATCACAGTAACAGAATTGTCACAGGGAGAGCAAGTGGCAGCACTGACAACAGAGCAGCAGCACCCTGCCTTCCCTTCTTGCTGTTCATCCCTCACGATTCATTTCGGTACCTCCGTGATTCCACGCCTGCACACCTGCAGCCAGCAGAGCAGTAGGAATTGTCACCATCTAGAAGTCTCCTTCTAATTATAAGAGTAAGATCACATGGCTTTCTGCCAGCCAAATAGTTGTAAGCTCCTCATATACAAGAAGCTTTCACTTGAACTTAGCCACCACAATCCAATTTGCTCAATTTCAGTAAGGTTTAAATTGTTCTTCCTGCTCTTTCTACACTAACAGCCCCAGAACAGTATGTTAAGAAGATGTAGATAGCGTGTTTGAGAGAGGTTTTCAATTGGATGTTTTAAAACTTTCCTTTTTGCCCCTAAAAATGTCCTGGCAAGAGAAAATTACTAGTTGCAGACACGTGTTTCTGTCATATCTATCAGCAAGCAAGCTAAGCTGATTTGCAGCCTTGGACACTAACCATCACTCGACTTTCAGGTTGCTGAGGACTCAATATATAAGCATGCCAAAAGCTAGGATGCTCCCAAAATAGAATACGCTTTAGGATTCAGCATAGTTAAAGCAGAACATTAAGGTGAAAAAGCAGAGTTGATCATATTTACAGTGGAGCGTAACAGCACACTCCAAAGAGAGTAAGTCACCTAAATGATGTGTAAGAGAAGATCTCTTGCATTTATTGAAGATGAGGGGGCAGAAGGAGAGACAGAACTGAGAGTTAACCAGTTCTGTAGAGGAAAGGAAAAAGAAGTGCATTTTCCCCAGCTGGAAAACTGTGCGATAGGTGTTAAATGGCCTGCCGAGCCTAAGCGGGCTTTATCTGTAATGAATATTTTCCTTTGATGTTTCTTCAGAGCAACTAGTCTCGGGCACTGACCACCATAAACCTCTTAAATTTCAAGTGCTATTTTTATGTCCTCTTTATGATTGGAGTAACCTCACTTAAAGGATTACAGGGGTTACTTCATGTCTTTTTAGCCAAATGCATTCTGGTAAAGATCAGATTGATCTGAAGTCAACTGTTATCTTTAGCTTTGATTGTTAATCATTCGCAAGACCTTTGTTCTTTGATTGTCACTAGGGAATCTTAAATGAAAGGTATGTTAATTAGTACCTGGCTTATCAGCAAGATGCACTTTGTCAAATACAAGAATTATATCCGGAAAAGTACCTGAAAGTAAATTTAAAATAATAGTATTCAGCTGATGATTCCCACAATATTTTGCTGGTTTGGCTTTAGTGTTTGCAACTGTTACTGTTTTATAGTAGAGCTATTTAAAAGGGAAGGCAGCCTGGTGTGAAGCATTTAGACAAACTAAAGTCAAATGAATAGGTTAATATATTTGCCAGGTTATTCAGTGTCAATTTATAGTAGAAATGAAGCAGGCACTTGCTGCTTTCATGTTAAATAGCATGTCACAGCTGATCATTAGCAAACATCAGAAAACACAGTAGTGATTGATTACACTCTTGTACTAAAGCTGGATACAGCTTGCAATGAAAAATACAGAGTGTACTTTGAAAAGCACAGTCCAAGTGCCATGTCATGAGACCTTTAATAGTGTAAAGAACTACTCAGAGTCTGCGTACAGCTGTCAGACTGCCTGGCGGTACCCTGTTGTACCTGGGCCTGCACAGTCATCAGCTGCCTGAGATTCACCTCTTGCTGAATTGCTTTACACCTTTTCCTTTTGAAGAAGAAGGACGTGAGATCCCCAGTGCCGTTCTCATGTTGCCCAAGCCAAGGTGGGTGTCCAGAGGAAGTCGTGGGTGGCAAAGGATGAGCATGATTGTATAACATGTAATCTGGCACACAGAAATGCTTGCGTTTGTCTGCTGCATCTATTTTTAGGCATTCTTCTTCCTGTGTGTGCTTTCTTCAGTCCCAAAGGTCTCGGGTAAAAGGTTCCTTTAATCCACTCCAGTTCAAACTATTTGATCTGGGGAAAGAATTACACCAAGAAATTGTTCTCATATATGAAGTTAGCTAGAGCAAAGATGCTCAATAATAAATTTGATTCAAATGATAAGTTCATCCTCTGCCTTCACAATCTGTTAAAGGGAAAGGTCACAAATTCACAGAATCAGAGATTGGTTGAGGTTGGAAGGACCTCTGGAGGTCATCTGGTCCAACCCTCCTGCTCAAGCAGGGCCACTTACAGCTGGGGGCCATGCCCAGACAGCATTTGAATATCTCCAAGGATGGAGACTCCAAAGCCTCTCTGGGCACCCCGTGACGGTGCTCGGTCACCCTCACAGCAAAAAAGTGTTTCCCCATGTTCAGAGGGAACCTCCTGTGTTTCAGTTTGTGCCCATTGCCTCTGGTCCTGTCACTGGGCACCACTGAAAAGAGCCTGGCTCCATCCTCTTCAGGTATTTACACACATTGGTAAGACCCGCCCCCTTCCCCTTCTCCTCCCTGCCCCCCCCCCCCCCCCCCCCCCCTTGCTCTTAGCCTTTCCTCCTAGGAGATATGCTCCAATCCCTTAATCAACTTAATGGCCCATTGTTGGACTCTCTCCAGCACTGGGGAGCCCAGCACTGGACACAGTACTCCAGGCGTGGCCTCACCAGTGCTGAATAGAGCTGAAGGATCACCTCCCCAGACCTGCTGGCAATACTTTGCCTAATGCAGCCCAGGATACCATTAGCCCTTCTTTGCTGCATGGTCACACTGCTGGCTCCTGTTCAACTTAGTGTCCACCAGGACCCCCAGGTCCTTTTCTCCCAATCTGCTTTTCAGCTGGGTGGCCCCCACCATATATTGGTGCATGGCGTTGTTCCTCCCCAGGTGCAGGACTTTGCGCATCTCCTTGTTGAACTTGATGATGTTGAACTTGTCAGCCCATTTCTCCAGCCTGTCAAGGTCCATCTGGATGACAGCATGACCCTCTGGTATATCAGCCACTCTTCCCAGTTTTGCTGAGGGTATACTGTGCCCCATCATCCAGGTCATTAATGAAGATGCTAAATGGGATTGGACCCAATACTGACCCTTTAGGTAAACCACTAGTTACTGGTCTCCAACTTTGTTCCACTGATCACCACACTCTGGGCCTGGGCATTAAGACAATTCTCAATCTACCTCACTGTCTACTTACTCAGGCCACACTTATCAGCTTTTCTGTGTGGATCTTCTGGGAGTCAGCATCAAGAGCTGAAGTCAAGGTAGACAATATCCATTGCTCTTGACAATCATCTACCAAGACAGTCATTTCATCATAGAAGGTAATTGGGTTGTTCAAGCATGACTTCCCCTTGGTGAAGCCATGCTGACTGCTCCCAATCACCTTCATGTCAGAGCAGCCTACCTATGGGATTAAAAGGGATAACAACAGTAGCAAAATCCATCAGCAACTTCTCAAATCTTACCCAAACTCAACTCAATTTTCTTTCAAAAGCATTAGTAAGAAACCTTCTTTCATTAAGGATATCTGGATCAGGCCCTTTAATAAAGACATTTCCTTTTCTTGCATTCAGTTCTGTTGTCAAATCTTCCATGCCATTGCTGTGTTCTCCACAAGACCCCTGTGAGTTATTCCAGTTTCAATGGCAAACACCCAGTGAGAAAATGTCTAAGCTGTCTTTGAGTTACTTAAGAGACTGTATCTTGGGTCAGTATATATTTTAGGCAGGTTTATCACCCAAAACACAGAAGGCCTCCAGCCTCACAGCTAAATACATAATTAGGCAACTCTTAAAGCAATGTTACCCCCAATTCACCTTGGGGGGTAACAGGTAGTTCTTAAATAAGAAGTGTTTTGAAGTCTGTAGCTTTAAGACCTGGAGGTAGCAAGAGGATCTTTACAACCTATACCTTCAATGGGATTGAATTCTATGGGTTATTTATATACTTTTTTGAAAGATGATCTCTATGTAATGAACAAAAAAATCTCATTTTACAACACATTTGCTTCTTGTGTGGGTCTGAGATCTGTTTGTGCAATGGAAAGATCAGCTTTTCTGAAATCCCTCCTGGTAACATGAAGCAGATGGACTTCTACCTCACTGGCCAAGCAATTCACAGACTCTGCATTAACTTTCACTTTCTGAGAGCTAACCTTACTGGCAGCTCACCACAGATGTCTGTTAGATCAAATAAGTCCAGGTGAATGCAAACTCTTAACAATTTACCTCCGACAAATGGACTTAGTCTGTCCTTGACCCAGCTACAGCTATTACAGTGGTAGCTGTTACTATCACTGTTTTATCTTGCTGCTCATCACTTTAGTAGTGTCTGAACATCTTACAAAATATGCAAGCACTAACGAAGTCCTGAGTGGATTTAAAACTCCCACTGACAGCATTTAAAACACTGCTCTGGCCTCCTTCGAGGATGCAATGCTGGCTGCTCACTACTCGAGAACCAAAATCGTTTCTTGCCTTTAAGTTTGAGTACAAGCTCCATAGATCATTATAATAATTCTCAGGCGTCCTCCCAAGACCATGTGAGGATACATAATAAGGACATTTTCTACCAGGTTTTTGTTAGATTTTATCATCTTAAAAGTATTAAAATAGTGCCTTTGTAGCAAAGATATCTGAGGTCTGATAAATACTGTTCTAGTTTAAAAAAGATCAAAATAAAAGTTTTCGTCTTGCCTTTCAACTCACTGCTGATGTCAGTAATTTGTCCAATTTGAGACCTGAAGAAGTTTTGAGGGTGCTTTTCTGTAGGGGATTCTGAGGCCACGCAATAAAAATGCTCGTCATTTTTACATAAATTTTTTCCTATGTCACCAGGATATATACGTGGGTGCAATACTTGCATTGGCTATGGCAAAGAGCGCAGCTCTTTGCAGTGCTGCCCGAGCATCCTGCATGACTGGCTAATCTGAATTGTGGCTACAGCAGATTATGGTCTTTTCATGCTTCAGCCTTTGTCTTGGGCACTTATTTTGCTCTTCCCTCTTTTTCTACCCTGCTCCTCTTTGCAGGCTTGTGCATATCAGAAACAGCCTTTGGGAGAGGATAGGCAGAACCAGTCAGCAAAGGCTCCTTCCCATCTTGAAGCTAACGGTAATGCAAGCACCAGTCATTGCTTTTTTGCCTGGCATTCCGGATCAGCTGCACAATTTGAACAGTAAATTAAGTTGTCGAACTGTGGTCTACCTTGCTCACAGCAGCCTCCCCTGGAGGAACAATATCTTGTCCTAATTGGTCTGCAAAAAGCTAAAGTTTGGTGCCTGGAATATAGTTAACACCAGCAGCTTGAAGGTAACTGGAGCTTTTTGTTTCAAAGAATAGGAGGAATTCCAGAAATGTGTCCCTGGTATGTGAAAGCCCCAGGAAGTAAATGACCTGAGCACATGCACCAACTTACTGCTTGGTTTTGGACTGGGCAGTGGTAAGTCAAAAAGGTAATAAAGTGAAATATTCCACACTAGATACCAAGATATGGGTAAGTTCTGCTTAGATGAGAAGTGAATACAATTCCGCTTGCCTGCTGTTTACCCTCAGCTCCAGGAAAAGTCTCCAAGGTGTAATTATTCAGGCCTTTCTCATGTGAGCTGAATAGACTGAAGCTGCCCACACTCCCAGAGTGGGAAAAGCAGGCAGGTACCTGCCGCGCTGCGAGGCCAGCTCTGCACTGCTGGGGACTGACTGGGGCAGGGACCGAGGGAATTGGGACATGCAGCACGGAGCAGTGCCAGCAAGCAGTCTGATAGCCACAGAGACTTGGCCAAAAGCTTTTCATTTAGTCAAAGCACTTCCCTTTCTGCTTATTAAATTGATTAGAAGTGATTGCTTTTTAACAGAGTTATTGCTTTGATCTTAGGCTCAATACAAAGGAAATAAAATAGGGGAACTCTTATTATGAGATAAAATGAAACAATGGAGCCCAATGAAAACATGAAGGCATCTTTTCTCTTGGTGTTTGAGTTGGGGTAACATTTCAAACAGAGGTTCACACATAAAGAGTTCATGGAGATTCAGTAAGATAGTCACTGTATCTATTTAAATAATGAATTTAAATCATCCTGGGTCTGCACTATCCAGGTCCTCAACCTGTGTTTGCAAGGTGGCACTGAAGAGCAGAGAGTGAGGGTCCCTTCTTGCAGTGAGGGCCCCATTGTAAGCAGTATGAGAACCGATGATTCCCCCCCACCTCAATTCAAAACCCACTAGCTCTGCTTGGGTGGACGGGACCCCGGCACAGCCGTACACCCACAGAGCCTTCCTCTGCCTCTCATTCACCAAGGCCTCCCTGTTGGCAGCCACACAGGAGTTCTCTGCCACAGGTTTCCCACCTGTACTTTGGGGTAAAAGCATTTCCTTGTATGGTGAGAATTAAATCACTGACATCCAAAAATAGCATTTAGGAACTAATGCTTAAATCAGAACAAGATTTAATACAAATGATCTTTTTAGCATATAAATAAAATTAGGGAGGAGTTTATGTATACATATGTAATTAGTACATGGTTAGAAGGTGGATAGCATTGTCACAGGCTTCATGTTTTAGAGGAAATTCCAATCTCCAGAGGCTTCACTCTGCCATTTGATGCATAATTACTGTTACAGCCTGAGGAGCAGTAAACATCATCCAGAAGCTTCATGCGGATGTGCCAAAGAAACTTGCCATCAACTGACACATGCAGACCAATAACAGAAATTTTCAACCAAGCAGGAGATGGAGAAGACGGAAGAGAAATATTACTAGGATATGAATCAAATCTACATTTCCACGAAATAGCTGTAACACTAACTCACTGAGTATCAACTAAAGATGCAGTGGGTCTAAGTTACCTTCAAGCAAGTTACAGCCAACAAAATAGATATAATCCGAGTATTTCAGCTGTGAAGTTTCAGTTCCTGCCTACTTCTGCCTTTCAAGATAATTCAACTTAAACAAAAGTACTCACCAAGTTAATGTCACAGAGGTTTAATTTTTCTCCCAAATTCCCAAATTAGAAGGGAACAGAACACAAGTTTGAGCTAGCGATCCAGAAGGGGTGTGTTTGCTAATCCTTATGTAGCAGCACATGTGCCTAATGAGAGTCAAGCAAAAGGGCACGATGACCCCAGAACAAGTACGTACGCCATCAGGACAGTTTAGGATGTAGGAATTAGCTGCATTGCTCAGCACTGTACATTCCCAGAGAGAGGGACTGAAGCCATACACAAAACCTGAGAACAAAGTTTTTAGTCAGATACATCGCTTGTGCTCATCTGATCAGTCACCAGGGGCTGAAAAGTAATGTTATTTGTACTGGTTTATACCCAGTCTCCCTGGGGTTTTATGTACAGAGACCCATTGCTGCTGAAAGAACAGAAAACAATAGTTTAAAATATCTTGTGTGGCTTTTGTTAGTACCTGAATAAAAAGACAACTTCAAAAATTAATCTGAAGAGGCTTTAAGTAACACCTCTCATTATTTCTTCCAGTGCCAGTTGCTTTATTGTCCAGCTCTTCATGACTCAGAGGAAACTCACAGAAAATAGACACTCACTACTTCAACTAATGGTCTACAGTCAACAACTAAACTAGACTTAGGACCTTAGAACTAAGACATGAAGAAGTCATAAAATCACCCAAAAAACCCAAACAAGACTTGGCTTCACAGCTGATCAAAGAAAGACGAAACTGGAATCATATAAATCCACACTGCTGAGTTTCACAGAAAGTCTTCATGGTGATTTATATCCTCACAGGGCTACAGCCAGGCTTGTCCACCTGGAGATGAAAACAACCACATCTGGCTACTCTGCAGGAAGAACAAATTCAGTTTAACCCTTCCACATACAATATCCCTTTTCCCAAACCTAAGTGCACCTCTATGTGTGATTGTGAGTAAATGTTATAACCTATTGAGCTAATTAGGTAAAGATCTTTCCTAGTATAGCCATGGCAAAGGTGGTTTATGAGCATACCTTGCCTGCTCTATTTTCCAGGAAAAATCTGCCTTTCTCCATGAGAAGACAATTGACCAGACAGTGCCCAGAATATTGAAATACAGCATGGTTAGCAGAGTCTTGCTGGGATTAAGAGGAGCACAAGCCTCCTGACTTTTTAAAAGACTGTGTTTGGATTAGCACAGGAAGAGAGGACTCCGGAGGCAACTCTGAGAATGCTCTTAGGTGTCTCCAAAAGTTTGTCTCAGATTTGTTTAGCTCAGAGACTGCAGTGTTGAACCTGCCCCTGTGTAATGTGCAAAGTTAGATACAACACACTAATGTTCCATCTTTCTAGAGACCTGTTTTTCAAACTAGGATCAATCACAAGGAAGACAAATGTGATATTTTGACCTGAGGGCTAAATTCGAAGGGGAACTGAGTTAGTTCAGTCAAAACTGGAGAGACCTGAGGTCTGGGTAGGGTGTTTGGGGCTCCCCAGATAATGTCGCAGAGCAGTGGAAAGGGGAACAGTGGAAAGTGGAACTGGCTTCACTGGAAACTGGCAGACCAAGCAAAGGGCTGTCTGAGCCTCGCCAACAAGGAAGGCCACCAAGAAAAACATGTAGCTGTGTCTGCTAAGAAATGTCAGCTGTGAGCCCATTTCTGAGACTGGCTGTTTAAAGCCAGAGAGAAACAGGTCCAGGTAATGGTTCAATAGTTTCAAATCACCACTTTTGGCTGAATTGAAGCAAGGACTTGAACACCGTCATGCAAGCCTGCATGATCTCTTTTTGCTCTGTAGACTTGTTGCATGCTAAGGACATTTCAGGAAATTATAGTCCGTAGAAGACAGCGTCCTTTTTCACCAAATAATTTCCCTGCATTACTAGCTCTCAAACCAAAGACTGTCATCCTTGATCCCTTGAGAGACAAAAAGGGAGTACAACTCTTTGGTCTGCTGAGCAGATCTGTTGCATGGCTGGATGAGGGGATCCCCCAGATCCTGGTCCCTGCTCCATGGACCGTTTATACATTTCCTTCAATGACTTCTCCACATGAAACAGTTGGTTGGGACAAAAGCCAGCATCAACCTGCCAGGTCAGTGCACTATTTACTCTTCCCTACCATCTCTAGTCCAGCCAACATTTAATTTTTATTTTTTTTTTAAATTTAAAATCACAACTTTAATAGGCAAGGCAAAAAGCCAGAGTAGTACACAGCCAACAGGGCAAGGTGGTTAAGAATTTCACTCCTCTTAAGCAGAGGAAGGGAGCGAATGTATGCCATGGGCAACCACTTCAGCCATGAGAGAAGCCATTTTGGCAGAAACACATTCTATGGTTAGAACTAGATGATCTTTAAAGGTCCCTTCCAACCCATTCTGTGATTCTATGATTCTAAATTAACTTAATTTATTGCCAGTTAAAATAGGTATTTAATTACTGATTTAAGTAGTGAGAAACAAGGAGAGACATTAAACCAACACTTTTCTTGCCTGCTTTCCCAGATTCAACTTTACTCCTCCACTCCAGACCCTTCCCCTCACCCCGAGTGGAAAGGAGGGGTTTCTCTCTGCTGCTTCTTCCTCGTCACATTTTTCCTCTGCTCTGGCTTGGGTCCTCCCCAGCCTGTGGTGGTGGGCATTTTCTCTAGCATTGTGGCATTCCTCCCCCTCCTTCTCTGACTCTGGCATTCCCTCTGCTGTTTCCCACTTTTTTTGTTCCCTTCTCCTCTCTGTGACATTTTCTGCCCTTTCTGAAATACGCTTTCACAGAGGAGCCACCCGCTTGGCTGATGGGCTCAGCTGGGTCCTGCTGTGGGTCCATTGTGGAGCTGGCTGGAACCAGCAGTGTCCAGCATGGGGGCAACCCCGGCCTCTGCTCACAGAGGCCACTCCTGCATCCCCACATCTCACCCCATAGTATCACAACCTTGCCCTCTACACCCAGTACATCACCAGAACAAGGCTCTGAGCAATCTGGTTTTCACAGCAGCACCATACAGGCTGCTATGAAGAAAACTAACTCCACCCCAACCAGACCCAGTACAGCCTGTCACACAAGAAAAGCAGTTTTCCTGCTTGGCTCTATCAAAAGTAACTTTTGAAGGTATCTGCAGAACATCTTAGTAACAGATGCAGATACCTATGGAGATTAGAAACCACCAAGGTTAGGAAGGAATTGCAGGGAGAGGGAACAGAGATGAACCCCCACTCCTGCAGATTGGGAACTGGGCACCAGAATTCAGTCTCAGTCCTTTCTGGGTCTTCTTCCTGCATCCCTCTGTAGATGGAATGCTTACTTATTAGTTGATGTTTGTACAAATGCAATAAAAAATCAGACAGTGGCATTTGCTAGCCCAGCAAAGGTTACGGCAGGGGTTCTTGCAGGTAAGGCTCAAAAATGGTGGCAGAACTGAGGAGGGGAAAGTAGGTGAGTTTTGCTCAGCCTCATCTGGTGCGTGTTGCACTGGTGGAAGGGAAGCAGAGCACCCACCTGAACTACCTGGTCCTCCCCAGGGCCTCCCCCCTGGCAGGCTGGCTGCACTGCTGGAGCAGCTTTGGTACAATGTTTGAGCTACAGATGGGCCCTGTCTGCGCTACCTGCGTAACCCTGATGTCCTGTGGAAACATCTGCCTATTACAGTCCTCTCTGGCTTCTTTCTGGGAGCTTGGAAAGCTCTGTAGCTATTAGTAAAACAAGTTCCCGAGAGAGGAAGGATGTGAATGTACAAAAGTCTAACTAAAAATGAAATTTAATTCTTCTTTGCAGGTGAAATGGAAAGCTATTACTTTCTGAGCTCCTGGAGGATGCATTTCTGAAGTGTAGATAATTTTCTGAATTGTTTTAAAGGCTTGCAAATAAATTGCTCAGTTTCAGGCTTTATTACAGTCTTGAGGTTCAGTAGGAAGTTGCTAAAACATTTGAGCAATGGTGATTAAACATTGGAGTGAACCTAGTCGAAATCAGATTCTGAACAAAAGTCACATAAACATTACTCTCGCAAAACCAGCAAAACAACGGCATTGGGTTTTGCTTTGACATTATGGACCATATTTGGAGGGAATGAGCTGCTGTTAGGCGATGAAGAGAGCAAGGCACATCCAAAGAGTGATGTGCTGAGCCTGGCACTGGGATGAGTGGGAACCCTTCCAGAGGCAGCTAACAGATAATACTCGGCACAGGAACACAGGTGCGATCAGGGCTGTCTCCTATCACCCTTCCCATTTGGTTCCCTGTAGGAGAAGGCCACATGCAAGGTGAAGGAAAGGACAAGCAGGCCATTACTAAACAAGGACAAGGGAAAGGCTTGCTCAGCATGTGGGCAGACAACCATATCCACAAGCTGCAATCTAGTTCTTCTCATCAGTGGATCTTTTCTGCAAATATGATCACCTGCTATCCTATTTTGCAGACAAGGAAATGGAGTTACAAAGGTTAGATCAGTTACCGAAGGACCTTCACCACTGCCCAGCACGGCAGGGGCAAAGCCAGGCATAACGTGTCAGCATTCAGTGATTTATTGACAGGGCCTAACTCTGCGTTGATAGCAGTCTCCATTATTTCCAGCTATTAGAGCCTAAGGCTCTAATTTTCAGCTTACTGCTGAAAATTTCAGACTAGTTCCTCTTCGTGAGCCATCTGAAATGCAGCCACTGGGTTTTGGTACAGGCTGTGATCTACAGATGCCATGTCTGGTTTATTTGGAAGACCTGTCACCTGAGATTTGCTGTTAACTCCCCGCATTGGAGACACACATCCCCAATCCTGCCAGGACTACCAGCTATACCAGCGCTTACTGCATGAGCCTCTGACTTCAGTAGCTGGTTTCAAAACTTTGCAAGTCTGAAGCACTACGTTATTTTTTCCCCTCTACTTTTATTGCACCATTTATATCTAGGTTCTAAATATAATAATAGAAAACAGTAACCACTTGTTGCTAGTCAGTAACTACAGTTAATAAGGAGCACAAAGCACAGAATTTACAGAGGACAGGTCTGACCAAAAAGTACTTCCCGTTTTCTATTTCCGTGGGGAAAAAGTCTTGCAGACTTGCATAAAGGCAAATTATCAGAAACAATTGCCTCTTTTTTTGGTATTCTGATAGAAGCAGATATTCACATCTGCGATTATGTTAATTCATCCTAGCTTTGTTCTAGCTGTCAGTGCCAGAGCTCGGAGAAGAGTCAAATGTGCAGAAGTTCCCACTGGGCACAACTTCTGCTGCGTTTAACTCTGGTACCAAACAGCGTTGGGGGGTGGGGAAGCCAAAACAGGCCCAGGCTCTCAACTTTCCCCAGAAGTCCCAGCACAAAGAGGAGAGCCATTCATCCAAGCGTAGTCGTCTACCTGATTTCAGGGTATGCTTCGCTTCACTAAGATCTAAAGATCTTTTAGATGCCTCAAATAGGACATATGAATCGTGTGACGTTTGCCCTAGACTTTGGGCTGGAGATCTGAACAGCTAGAACAGATAAATCCCAACAGGCAGTGGCTGTTTCAACCTTCCTTTCAGGGCATCATCACTTTTTGGCTGCATCATCAGCTTGCACAGATCCCCAAAGGACATTACTACTGGCCCAAAGAAGAGCCTTTTGCCAGTGCCTCTGTGCTGCAGATGGCTCTTCCCTATTTGTCCTGAACACCAGGAGCTCCCTCAGCTCCAGGTTTTACAGTCTGCACCCCCATCACCTGCCCTTTCCCTGGCTCCAGACCACCATCCTGTACCTGTAATGCTAAATAGTAACAGGACCACGACAGAGGCCAAGTGACCCACAGTGGGTCACATCACTGCATAGACTTGGCCCTGCGCATCCTCTGGGGCCCATGTAGCGCTTTGTGGCTTTAAAACGATAATGGGACAGGGAATGGTGTTTAATTCAAAATGCCTGAAATCATGGGACTTAAACACATCATGTGATTTCAGCAGAGGGATGATTTTATAGCAAGTGCATGTGAAATCTTTGTGCCGTGCAGCATGGCATGAGGGCATACAGGAGGGTTTGAGGAAGCGAGGCAGCTGGAGGGTGTCAGGGGACTGAGGACAGAGGCAGACACTGCACAGCATCTTCCATTCTGCCTGTTAGGGATGGTTTCTGGAGCATAGAATCACAGAATCAAAGAATTGTCTAGGTTGGAAGGGACCTTTAAGATCATCGGGTCCAACCATCAACCCAACGCTGACAAAACCACCACTAAATCATGTCCCTGAGCACATCTACCCGTCTTTTAAATACCACCAGGGATGGTGATTCTACCACTTCCCTGGGCAGCCTGTTCCAATGCTTGAGAACCCTTTTCAGTGAAGAAATTTTTCGTAATATCCAATCTAAAGCTCCCCTGGTGCAACTTGAGGCCATCTCCTCTTGTCCTGTCGCTTGTTACTTGGGAGAAAAGACCAAACCCCAACTCTCTACAACCTTCTTTCAGGTAGTTGTAGACAGTGAGAGCATCACCTTCCCTTCTCCACAGACTGCCAACTGGCATCGCCCCACCACGGCAGGGAGTAGCCTGCCAACCAAGTGACGTGCATAATTACTGTCCGGTGCTTAAACTCACTACTGGATGTTGGTTTATTTCACTATATGAACACAGAGTCTTATACCCAAACACCTGCCCAGAAAAGGGCTGTATCTCAGCAAGACAGGGACTAGCCCTAAAAGTGTAGATAACCTTGCTCTCCCAAAAGCCCAAACCATTTTTTGCCCTTACTACTTTCTCCCTCCCTCAATTTCCTATGAGCAGAAAGTGGACTATAGCAAACCAGGGATGGGGCAATCAATTCATTGCAGCCCACAGAGCATGGAGAGGGCAAAAAGCGCCAGGAAAAAGCTTGCCCAGAAAATGATAGTTCTGCTTTCAGAGGGGACTCAAAGCGTACACAGGAAATATGCGGCAAACCCTACTGTGAATAACAAGAGCAGCCTCCAACACACATGCGACCGGGTCTTGTGCTCTGTGATGCCATTTTTAACTCCAGTACGGATGCACAGAGGGCATGAGGCAGTCACCTGGATTCATCCCACCACACTCCAAACGTGTAACTCCAGTCAAACGAGTTAGGAGCTCAGTCACCCCTGATTTCTACTGATAATGGAGAGAAATGAGGCACAACTTTGTAAGATCCACCTAAAACCTCAATTAGGTTAGTTAGCTACAGTGGAGAAGGATTAATCTAGAAGGGAATTGCAACTGAAATGATCTTTTCAGGTTGTTTTTCTGAGAAGGGTCATAGCTGAGTGATGCAGAGCCGTCAGCATGCTGTACGCGAATGTGCCAGTGTATATGGCCCTACAAAGGAAACAGGCAGCAGGGAGGCTATTTAAAAAAATTAAAGAAATCTATTAATTTTTTTCCCAGCAAAATGTAAAAGGCGATGAGAGAAAAGCAGGTGAAAGTTTCTTGCACAATCCCCTTTTCCATAATCTGAAAAACTATTAGCAATTGCAGGCAAGGAAGGCCTGTGATTAAAAAAAAAAAAAAAAAAAAGAAGTTACTGCATAGCATTTGCAAAAAGTTTTGAGCGGTCCTTTACTTAAGAACCGGCCCACCTCAAAGCAGAGCTAAGTAGGTTGCTCTGTTGCAGGTCATCACAGATTTCTTCACCTGGTGTCGCTTATAAAAAGACCAAAGGAGAGTATCAGTATTAACAGTGAATAATATATGTGGATGTTCCCTGCCACCTTTTTGATAGTGTTCTTATAAAAAGGTTTCTAGAAAACAACAGAAATCTTTTCAGAGGCTGTCCCCACTGAACTGGGGCGTGGAGTAGCTACTGGCTGTGAGAGCTCTCCGTCAGGGAGAGCAGCGTTTCGAGTGCCATGGATTTTTGGGTTTTCCTTTTTCTCCAAACGCTCTCGACAGATTTGTGATGGATTAAAGAAATGATTTACAACAAGATGATGGGGGAAGAAGAGTAAAATAATTACTTTAATTAGCATAAATAATTCATCATTTGCTAGGAAAAATATCAAGCTACTAAATTTGTTTTAGCATACATAGAAATATGTTTTCAGGGTGTCTCTTGGAAGATCTGCTCCTCAAAGATTAGCTGCAGAAAATGTCCTTGTTTGAGACCAGTGACGCAAGACCTTCATCACCAGTGATGTCACAACTCAATAAAGACAGGATTGTGTTTGTAGCCACGATAAGCTAAATGTGTCTTTTCACTCTTAGTTACGTATTTGATGAAAATACAGACATTAATATAAATTCCTCGCTAAAGAGAGAAGCTGACCTCATCCTGGCTGTCAAAGCAGAACCTGTGTACAGCTCCAGGAAGACAAAGAAGCCATAAACCTGTTCCACGTTATCTGTGCATGGAGAAATCTCCAGGTAGTGTCGGGAAGCCAAGAGAAACGCGTTGTGCTGCGAGTGCCCAGGGTACAAGCCCTGCAGGGAGCCAGCGCTTGCAGAAGGGCCCTGGGGACATCTAACCAGCGTAATCATGCTGCTGTGAACCATCTAGAGCCAGGCCAAGCCAGAGCAGCACCAAGGCTGCTTTAAGGCTTACTAAGAGAACACCAACACCCTGGGAATCACAAAAGCCCCCGTTATCATGTTAGATTCCTCTATGGAGCACAGCTCAGCCTGCTTTCCTACCTTTAGAGACACAGCAGCACCAGCTACATACAGCACAGGACAGATGTGCCGGTAACACCCAAAGCTGCCACGCGCCAGGGACAACCAAGACCAAAATACTCGGTGAAAAACCAGCAACCTTCAGAAATTCTGGAGGAAGGTCGTTTGCAGCACGACTGCAATCTACATTCCATCTGATCTGAGACCTCGGACCAGCTGCAGCGCCGAGCACAAAGATTGAGGCTGGCCAGAAATTTTCTTTCAAAGCTTTTTTTTTTTTTCAACAGACAGTGTACAGTTTATATGAAAGATTTATTTTATCCAAAGACAAACTAGAGTTTGTTTCAGCCAATAATTTTCTGAGTAAATCGCTGCTCTTTTGAAAAAAAATTTTTTTCTTTGGAAGGCCAAAATCTAGATAAACTTGGCTAAGGTGAAAAACTGACAGTTTCCTGGAGTTCAGTTGCTGAGAATGCAAAAAGCCCAGTAATTTTTATTAATTTTATTTTTAATTAGCATTTTCCACGGACGGAAAAGAAATTCTCACCATATCTAACTTGGCATTCACTTACCAGCAGCCTTCTGGTCCTGTTCTCCCCACTGTAGCCCCTCTTTCTCTTCTTCCACAGCTAAGATTGTCATATAAACTTCTAGAGAGAAGAGACCAGTAAGACACTTAAGTGGGGGTTTTCTTCTGAGGAACCATATGTAACCAAAAGTAATACTGAAAATAGCAATAATAATGGGAAAAGAAGGAAAAGTACTTGCTTTGGTCCAAATTTCTTCCATGCCTCTCTGTTATCAACAGTCACCACGCAAAACTTTCCTCGGCCATGTGTCTATTTGCAGCTCCCCAGGTTCCTGGTGCGTACATGTAACTTCCATTTCTGTAATTACCATTTTCAGGATCTGCAAAGGCATTTTGGCACAGCTTCATCTCTCAAAAGTGTAAGTACAGGAAACTTTTTTCAAGGATTCAAACAGTGAGAGCTCTATGAAATAGGAAGGATTTAAAAATGTGTGGCAGTTTAAAATCTGCAGAAAGTTAAAAAGTGCCAATGGGGCTAAATATTGTTCAGATGGCAAAACACATGTGGAGCGACTTAGTTTGGAAAACTACACCGTGACTTCGGAAGAGTAATACAATCGAGTACAACATGGCCTTTTTGCCTATGTTTCAGGCGGACGGACAAGCGGATAGATTGGATAGATTATGAAACACCACACAACACCCATGATCGTTCAGCTGGTCAGCCCCTCCCTCAGCAGCATCGGTGGTGTCACATCCTGACTGAGGTCAGGTCCCCTGGGGCATGCCCTTCCTCGCTGTGTCTTCAGTAAAGCATCTTCCATCCCACACCAAACTGTAAAAGAAAAAGTGAACGCTTTCTCAGTGGCACAAGCGAAGAGGAAACATATTTGCTTGTGACCTGGGTCTTGAAAAATTAAACCAGATCAATCCTACAAGCCAAGCTCTTTCCCTCAGGAGCAGGGTAAAAGACACGCAGGGTTAAAGCCTGTTCCTGTTGCAAGCGGTATGAGTTAGATTCGTGGTGTTGGAGACTGTCCCCAGACAGGGATATTGAGGGGGAATAAAGCTCTAAAGCATCAGAGCGGTAACATTGGTACCACCTTCCCCACAGAATTCATTACACAAGGTCCAAGACAAAGCTTAGCCCAGAACATACTAACAATAATTTTTTCAATGAGATTTTATCATCCTGATTTTCCGAAGTCTGTATTTTTGTTCAATCGTGGCTTTATCAAGGAGTGGAGTGAAAAATAAGACTATCCTTTTCTGTCACTTAGAAGATAACTGTATCTTTGAGTGGGCTTTCATTTCATTCTCATACCTGGCACTATGAGAAGAATTACCTGGCTTAGTATGGGGAAGGCGCTATATCAGATTGCAAAGTGTCATTAAATTCGCTCGATAGCAACAGTGGGATGAAACTCAGCAGTTCCCAACTGACCGCAGCAAAATCATAAGTGCCAACAGCCAGCAAAGACCAAAGCGCATTTGGAGTGATGAGGTTCGAATTAAAGGACGTTGAGGCTCAGCTATGACGTGGCCTGAAAAGGGTTATGCAGCTACTCAGCACACAACTGAAAAAAGGTACACAGCAAGCAGGGACCAGCAGGGGCTCTGGGGCACTAAAATAAATTTCCTTTACTTGATCATGTGAGCATCAAGAGACCATCCTGTGACTAGCGAGCCATGACACACCACCCATCACTGAAAAACAGAAAAAAAACCCCAACGAATTCAGAGCAACAAAAGTCTGACTGAATCTGCGTGCCTGAAAGTAATTGCTCACATGTCAGAGGGGACACTCGCGCACGCAGGACAGACTTGGAATAGCGGAGGTGAAAAAACAAAACTGCAATTTGCTGTTGTGGCCCCCAGACTACACCTTTCTCTGGTACCATTATTATTGATAAATATTTTGACAGCTCTTCAGCATGATAGATTTCAAAGGGTAGGCAGCAAGCCCCTGCCATAAATATCAGATCAGGCAGGGCTCGCAAACAAGGCGGCAGAGCCAGCGAGTGACACTATGGGAAGTTCATGGACCAACTTCGGCACTTTGTGACAGCGATGGCAGAGCTGAGAGATTCCAGCAACTGATTTCCACAGGCACAACAGGAGAGGTCCCTTGGGAGATCTGTACTGGGAACAATGTTCTAACTCTCCTTCCCCTTCTCTTTTTTTCTAGTGGAGGGGGGAAAGAAAAAAAAAAAAAAAGAAAAAAAGAATAAGTCAGGCAGATATAACTGGATCCAGAGTGGAGGCTGGTGATAAGAATCTGCCAACAGAGAAGAGTTTTAAGGCATCTATTAAAAAGGAGAGGAGGAGGCTAACATAGAAGTACAAGGAAGTTTGAGGTGTGAAAATTTGCATGTCTGTGTATTTATATAGATGATATTAGCGGGATCTAAAAAGAAAGAGCAGAAGCTGGAAACTCCTGTGCACATTTCAGAATATTGCACATTCTCAAACATTACACTGTGTGTGTGAGGTTTTGACACCTTTAGCATCTCCAGCAGGAAAGAAGTTTGCCGTAAGTATTAGGAACTGCTGAAGATCCAGTCAACTGACTAAGAGCAAATGACAGCTCGTTTTCTTATTAAACATTATGTAAAACATTAACACATATGCCTGCCATGTTAAATCCTCCCTTGGGGTACTTGGCCTCACATGTGTAAGCCTAAAGCAGCTTTTGCTGGAAGCAAATGAAGCTGGCAAATCTGTCCCACAACAACATCCGAAAGCTAAAACACTAATGAGACTCTAGCAGAGGCCGCAATCAGCTACAGCGATCGTCTGGCTGCTTGGCCCCTCTTCCATTCAGGATACATTTTGATGTAATGAATTTACATGGTCGGGAAAAAGGTGTCAGGAAAAGCTCAGGGGACTTGCCTGCAGCAGCATAAGTTTTGTGATGGACAAGTCCTGCGGTGCTGGTGATGCCGGGGGGTTTGGCATTGGAATGGCTCCCATCACTCTCAGGGCTGGAGCTGGCAGAGGGAAAGCGAGCCCAGGTGCTCAGGAGGTGAAAACCGCACTAGGGGACCCATCACAGTGGAGGGGAAGAAGGTAGGAGGAATATCTCAGCTCACTCTTCCGAATAGAAGGAAAATACAGAGAAGTTAAAGCCAGGCATCAAGGCAGTGAACGGCAATGAAGTTTCCACACGTTCATAGGGAAACTGATCCCAGTCCCCTGTGGAGGCACTGGGGAGGAGGGCGCAGGTCCCTGCTGGGGAACACCACCCATGAAGGGTCAGGACAACCTGCCAGACAACATACCAGGAGCTGCAAGGTTCTTACCCCTGTTCCTCCTTTGCTACAACAGCATTTGTGTGCGGTCACAAATACCCGCAGCGGAGGCAGGACAGAGCCTCCCTCTCCCCATGAGAAGTCCTCACCTTCAGCCATAACTGTAAGAATATTAACGTGTGTTTTTTTCATCAACAGGTCTCAAAACACTTTAGAGAAGGAAAATACCCACCTATTCTCAGTTCATGGATACAGGTGTGAATTGGTAAGAGATTCTCCTACAGCCAGAGAGACAGTGAGCAGACAGTAGGAGAGCCCTGGTTGGGGACCTTCCTCTCAACTCAAAAGACCCTCTCTCTTCCACTTCTGTTCTCGTGCCGGTTTGCATATCGGAAGTGACCGAATGTGGCAACAGCAGAGCCAAATTAAGCATAAATTGTTTTTGATTGCAAGGATACACCTTTCGCAGAGAACTCATAGTACCACTTTGCTGAGCAAATATTTGAATGGAGTGGAACCAATTGGCAATTGTCATGTGTTATTTGCAAGTGAATACACCAGATCTTTTACTGCACTGAGAAAACAAATAATCAGACCCCCAAATCCATGTACTTTGCCTTTAGAAAGAGCCACATTGTGTTGTTACATCGGCAATTGAAATATGACAGGGTGCTTGTGTTTATACTCAGAGAACTCATATACAGATTCCATCTGTTCAACATTTGGAGCAAATTTGCAGTGATTACTCAGGCTGAAAATTGCTTTGGAGTTTTGTCTGCTGTTGCTTTATTTGAAAGAAATCACTGACGTGGTGCCGCACTTCTGAAGACAGACACGCATGTCAAAGCAGGAGGACGGCAGTTGAACTTCGGCCCTTCTGATTTGCAAGACATTCAGGTGTTGTTGACACTCACAGGGTGGTTTTCTCACAGGCTTTGGAGAAATCCAAGAAGAGCTGAAGCTGCTGCTGAGGTGAGGAATTAATTTCCTGGAGCTTTGTCTCTGCAAACTAAGACTCATTCCACTTTGGACAAGGTCCACCCCATGCCGTGGGCTCTGGGACAGAGCTGTCAATAGCGAATGTCACAGCACAGAGCTGCAGCTGCATTGCTAAAAGTGGTTGCTCAGCAGTCTGACAGGTTTATCAGATAAACTGAGGCGCAGATGATTCCCAGCTATTCCAGCTTGTCGGGTCCTGACTTACATCCAAGCTTTGAAGCAGCAACCTCTCTCTGAACAGGACATAGCCAAGACTCTCAACAAAATCAAGGAGAATTAGGAAACTTTGGAGTTTGCTCCAGCTTTGCTGATTGGGCTCTAAATCAGAGCAAGAGAGAGATGAATTTCAAACTCAATCCTTGATATGGCCATAGAGAAAGCCACAAAGGAGAAAAATTAATTTCAGTCATTCAAATGCAGTTGAATATGCCCAGCTGCAACTTCAGGCAGAAATCAGAGAGGAAGAATTTAGCTGATTGGATTTTGAGCCAGAAACAACTCCTATTAAAGTGCCAGATGTTCAACAGTAGTCACAAATAATAAGGGTTAAGTCCTACATCGCCATTAACCGACCCTTCAAAATCCTTGAGTGATGGGAAGCTTTTTATGCGAAGGTAGGCTATTCTTCCAGCACTCTGCCTAGCTTGCGAGATCGAGCGGAGTAAAGCAAGATGACTAGCTACCCCAGCTAACAAATTAGTAGGATGAGAGAGTGAAAGCATGTGTCGCTCTGAGAATCAGGCTAACTATGTGGGTGGCAAAGAGATGGGAAATGGGTTGGAGGGAGTCGGTATGCATTACCAGCCCCTGATCCTCTGCAAAACTTGTTGACAATGGTACTGCAGCCAGGCAGCTTTGGAAGATGAACAGCTTGGCTGGTGGAAAAACCTGTTCTTTGGCCACCCACACCATGGAAACCAGCAAGCAGTTGGCTTCGGATGGATAAAAGGTTATTTCTATGGATGAAACACACTCAACAATTAAGGGTAAAGTGGCAAAGTTAGGCATCAACTGAGCCTGAGCTAACACCCAGTGACTGCGGTATGACTTGTGAGACACTGACACCGTGACACCATCTGTGTATGATTTATGCTGAACAGACTGCATATAGAAACAGATGGGAGGTGTCAGCTTTGATCAGAATTGTTATGCCGGTGATTCCGCAGCACATTATATAGCCAAGAGCCTTACTTTCCCACGTACTTCTATAAAGAGGAAGGTGTTTGTATTCATAGGAGCTCCATGTTACTCAGGGAATTATTTTTACTGAATCCCCACAGGACAGAGTCCTAAGGTTATGCAGCTGGGACAGAGCTTTATTATTGTACCAGATATATTCGAGAAAGACAGTCACTTTGTAAAGTCCAGTGTTCATAAAAAAAGGTCCCAAAGTGTCTTTTTTGGGCTAGCTCTCAAGGTCATATCAGACCTTGCTGAGACTGTTCAAGGTTGTTATGAAATGAATCTCAGGCACCGCTGTCCTTTAGCACTGCCATGCTTGTTATTTCACGTCTCAGCATTAGAAGGTTTCCTTTATGCTTTCATGACTTGAAAATACCAGAAAAGCCTATTGGAAGGGACCCCTGGACAGCTTTTGTCTAATTTCTCACTTGAAGAAGGATCAATTTCAACACTGGAACAGGTCAGCCATGGCTTTATCTACCTGAGGCTTGAAAGCCTCCAGATTTGGAGATTGCACAACCTCCCTGGGCAGCATGTCCAGAAGCCAAAACGCAGATAGAAAAGAACACAAACCATGTATTTGCCAAGCCTGATTTATGATTTTTAACACAAACACCTGGCGTTGATACCTTCAAGAAGAGTTTTCTAGTATAGGATAGTAAACCATAAGGCAAATTTTCTGTCTATGGGCTTTCCTTAGGCCACAGTAATTAGGAGACTCATAAATATTAGATCGAAAAGCAAAAAAAGAATTCTACATATGAAGGCAACCGTTAAAAACTAAAACTAATTCAAAACTTGAGTATCATTTTTGTAGGACGTGTTGTTAGCTAAACTGGAAAGCCACCGTTAGAGACTTTCAGTCAGTTCTCAGAAGTCTGATTGATAGATTTTTTTTTACCTGATTATCCAGAGGGGGTCTCCAAGCAGCGATGCGTTCAAAACTAATATCTCACTTAAATTGCAGTTAACTAGGTCCTAAAATGAACAGGGCATAAAACTACTGTGAGAAACCACACCAGCAGGCAGTATGGTGGAATGGTCTACCATTGCTTCCCCAGTTTCTGATCAGGATTTAAATGGGTGAAAGTAAGGTACAAATGTCATTGAGTGCCGTGGGGCAGAATGGATGCTCCCATGTCCGCGCACATACACTTACAAATCCAGGGTAGTCCTACTGCAACCAGTGGCACTGAATTTAGGTAAAATGAGCACAAGAGTGGGACAGGCCCTCTCATCTTACTTCCACTGATCACTGAGAGTGGAAAATGACTGTGCCTGTGGCTATTTTGCCAGTCAGCATAAACCTGCTTTCTCAAATCACAGAATGGTAGGGGTTAGAAGGGACCTCTGGAGATCATCTAGTCCAACCCCTCTGCCAGAGCAGGTTCATCTAGAGCAGGTTGGACAGGAAAGCGTCCAGGCAGGTTTGGAATATCTCCAGAGAAGGAGACTCCACACCCTCTCTGGGCAGCCTGTTCCAGGACTCTGCCACCCTCAAAGGAAAGACGTTTTTCCTCATGTTGAGATGGAATTTCCCATGTTCCAGTTTGTGTCCATTGCCCCTTGTCCTGTCGCTGGGCACCACTGAAAAGTTTGGCCCCATCCTCCTGACACCTGCCTTTAGATATTGATCAGCATTGATGAGATCCCATCTCCTCTTCTCCAGGCTAAACAGACACAGGTGTCTCAGCCTTTCCCGATCAGAGAGATGCTCCAGTCCCTTGATCATCTTCATAGCCCTCTGTTGGACTCTCCCCAGCAGTTCCCTGTCTTTCTTGAACTGGGGAGCCCAGAACTGGACACAGTACTGGAGATGTGGCCTCACCAGGGCAGAGCAGAGGGGAGGAATGCCAAGGGACTCAAGCCTGTTGACATCGGCAGAGTGGTGAGGCCTGCTATATTTTTAGGCATGAACGTATGTGCCAGACCCTCAAAGTACAGGTGAGCAGAATGACACAGCTATGGATTATGTAGCATGGAAAAATCTGGCCCACCTTTCCCAGGAAGCAAGGGAGTCCTGGCTGGTGCTACTCCAGGACACAGACCTCAGGACCACCAGTGTGT
This sequence comes from Fratercula arctica, assembly GCA_947846985.1. Taxonomy (NCBI): domain Eukaryota; kingdom Metazoa; phylum Chordata; class Aves; order Charadriiformes; family Alcidae; genus Fratercula; species Fratercula arctica. The sequence continues at coordinate 52,837,596 of CANTUZ010000005.1, read as the reverse complement.
GGCTGCAGGGCCTCACTGAGAAAGTTTCTCCTACTGCCAAAGCAAGTGCCCAAGTTGTTGATCAGCTACGTGGCACCCGCCAGGCTCGAGAATAAAAAGCAGCAGATGGCACGGCAAGAGTCGTTATAGAAACGAAACAAAAAACTTTTTTACTTTTTCCTGAAACAGAGACAAAACAGAGCATTGTACCAATCCGTGCTGACATGTCTCTCCTGGACGTGGTCCCTCAGGGCAGCACTGCCGGGGGTCACCGGCAGGGCTGGGGGCTACGGACACGGGGCACGCACCAGCCACCGCACTTGCAGGAACCAACAGGCTTGGGGACCGCTTGATTTAGGGATTTTTTGTATTTACTATCTAGAGATGAAAGAGTGGATTAAGAAGCAGCCAGGTTTCGGCTGAAGGAGTTTTTCACAAATTTTTCACAGGCCCTGGAGAAAATAACCCACTCTAATTCCCAAGTACGGTTGGATTCCCAGCATCTGCGCTGCCTCGGCTACTGGAGCTGTCAGAACTGATCCTGAAAATCACCTGCCAGATCAATCGTGTTAACTTGCCAGGGCAAGATCCAATTTTGGCCAGTGAAGATGCAGAGCCCAGGCTGACCCGAAGGCAGATGGGTACAACGGGAGCAGGGGGTCTGGCAGGGGCAGACACTCAGTGAAATTAGCTGGGAGCTGTTTTATCCATAGCCAGCGTGGCGAATGGCTTGCAACTAGGGACAGAGCCCTGGGAAGCAGCTACTGGCAGAGAAAGTTTCCCCATGTGTTTAGGGCAGAGGAGGGAGGCTGCGGCCTGCAGACGGATGCCCTCTCTCTCTGCTGCTACCAGGTGGCTTTCCCTCTGCCCAGCCAGCGGTCTGGGTGTGCTGGTGGGCTTCAAAAAGAGTCACTGTTCAAAGCTCCCATGGACCCCCTCAAGACAGCTGGGTGTGCACACTTATGGGAGCACACCCACTTTGGGGGGGGGGGGGCAAAGCACCCTCCCATTCCTCCAGCATCATCCAGTTCCCTCAATTCAGCTTTATTGGACCTCTACACAGGCGTATAGACATAGCACAGCCCCTGGAGACCTGACACAAGGACGGCCAGCATGAGACTGTGAGAACTTTTCCCAGCCTCATCTACGCTTGTCGGGCATCCTGCAGCCAGGTCAGCAGAGGGGGAACCCAACAAGGGAGGGTTTCAAACTTGGCCAAGTGTTCCGAGTAGAGGGAAAATGCTTTCATTTCTTAACTTTCCCTTAAAATAACGCGCACGAACTGTTCTGGGAACACCCACCCAGTGAAAATCCCTCCGGAGGCTGCCTGCCAAAGCCTGTGAAAATCCCTTCTGGGAGCCGCGTCCGCTATTTCAGACACAGCCTGTTCATAGGAACATAAATCTGCTGTCCTCACTGATGAGGATTATTCAAGCTGGAATTAATGTGCCTAGGCACATGTTTTTTAACTTGGCTCAGACAACCACCTGCTACTTCACGTGCGTTTGTTGCTCAGTGCAGATGTCTTCATCAAGTCACCCGTCCTGCGGAGAGCAGCTGCAGGGGGCCGCACACTTACCTTTCCCCACTGCCCAGCACAGCCTATGCACGTAACCGGTGAAGAAGCTGCTGCTCCCCACTCCGCCTGAGTGTTTTACCTCAGGATCCTCTCCACTTGCAGCATTATTCCAACACGTTGTCGAACCTAGGGCAGAGAATACCTGATGTTTAGGAAAGAAAGTAATAGAGCATAGCACAATTACCTAAAAACATAATAGAGATGACACTTATGGAAACTTAACAACATCTGTAGAAAGTTACGTGAGGATCTATACAATTTACAAGAGAGTGGGTTTCCTTTGCTGAACCTCTGTCTGGAAGTCCACACCAGCAACCGTGTCACTAAGGTGTCAAACCACTGGAGGAGGAATTCTGAATTCTGTAGGCCACCCTCTCTCCATTACTGTAATTCCTATAGTAAAGAAAGGAGGTGGGGGAAGCAGGAGTAAAACCCCTATTTTGGCACCACTTCTGCTGGCAACTTGAATTGTTTAAAACCAAAGGAATACCCACACTTTTTGGGATGTCAGAACACTGGCACACACAGACCTCTGTATGATTTGGCATAAGGCGACGCTGTTTTCACCCATACCCAGCGAGTGCTGCATCCTGCCAGCCACCCCAAGCTCCCTGCCATTTCACCGTGCTGCTGGCACCAGTTCCACCCGCTGGAAATAGCCAAACACCACAGCCAGATTCAAGTTTTCTGGATGCAATTGCTGTGTTGCGAGTTCTGCAACACAGAACTTGCCTCTGCTGACATCCTCGGTGGTTTCTCAGAGTCACCCCCGAGAATCAACTGGTTCCTTTAAGGTTCCATATCTTTGCGAATTAATTGATCAGAATTCAGTCCTTGCTCTGATGCAACGGTTTAACTCAATGTTCTTTATAATTCAGCCCTTTTTATCCGTACATATCAGAAAAATTAAAAATATGTCAAAAATAGAAAGTTTATCCTATGCTCTAAGTTTTTAGATAATTTTAAAGACAGGATCGAACTGATTTAGTTTCTCTAGTTTGATATCAAGTAGATAAAAAATGTCAATGAATGATTATTTGTATCTCTCAGCCAAGGCTCCTGGAAGACGTTACAAGCATTAGGCATAATAATTCACCTTCACAATTCCCTGCTACGGGACGATCAGATACCCACATCATTACCATCACCTGCTCTACAAGGACTCAGTGCAGAGGATTTCACACGGTGGTTCCACTGTTTATAAGGCTCAGAACTTTGAGTTGAAGCAAGCCTTCACAAGACATTCAGCTTCAATTTGAAATCCTACCCAGTGGGGAAACCACCCTGTCAACTGCAATTGCACTCAGTTGTTAATTACCTTCACTGTGAATGTTTTGCATCTTACCGCCAGTGTAATTTCATTTCCAAGAGATGATGGGCTATTATCATCCCTCCGGCTGCCAAGCAAAGCACGCTCTATTAGTAGAAGTGTCACAATGTGGATGTTTATCAGCTGAATAAATTATCACTTAACCTTCCCTTTAAGCTAGCCGTATTTTTATCACTCTTGCATTCCTATTTTCCAATTGATAAAGAGGAAAAAGGGATATGGCTGAAATCTAAACAAGGCCATAGCAGAGCCAAGCACGCCTCGCAGGATCTCGATACTCAAACCTCTGCCCCTGACACTACTTTCTTCGAAGAACAAACTAACATTTATGCCTCTCTCCTGATACTATATAACAGCAACACAAGAAGCTGGTATGCGTTGGAAATTCCGAGCATACAGAGTGCAAGATGGTAGAAGAATACATGCATTATCAAAACAATATTTTGAACAGCCAGGAAACTGTTCACTGTTCACAGATGACCTAATACAAAGGTGTCTTGTGATTCAAAGGATAAGAAATGGCCATTATGAGTTTTACTGCATCTTATGCTCAAATCAAAACTAGTTATTTGCAGAAACAATTCCTTGATTCACGTAATCCGAGAACTGCTAGTAACGTCAGGGTTTTGTAAATCATCCAATGTGCTGAATCCACAATTTTCTAGGCCAACATATTTGCTGAAATCATTCCAAGTATCTGGAAAATACCTAATTTTATTTTTTGTTCTGACTTTTCAAAATAAACTAAATGAACACTCAATGCTCACAGATAAAAGCAAACACAGGAGAGTTCATGTAATGTTGTGTTATTTAGTTCACAAAATTGCTGGCATTTTTCCCAATAATGTGGTGATTTGATTTTCCTAGCATACTTTTTTGCAATAGACAGATTAAACTCATACTTTCTGAAGATACCATCAAAACGCCATCATTAGATTCAAAGTTTTTCTCATGGCTATTTATGATGGTCTAACAACATCAGAGGTAAAACCTGTTGGTAAAAGCAGAATCTTTTATTAGAAAAAAAATGGTGTATTTATGAAAAAAAAGTCTGTATTTTGAAAAGATATTGCTTAATCTAATAGAAGAGCTGCTCTCTTTCTATTTCAAATTTTCAAAATGTCTTGGGTCAGTTTTAGATCATTCAAGTATCACAAAACGTATTTGCAGTAGTAAAACAGAAAGGTATTTGCAAACACATTCCTCAGAACATTTTCCCTCTGCTTACATCAAACTTTGCCTTCAAAATGATATGGAAGTTCCTCTAACTTTATACTACTCTCAATGTGGTGTGTTTCCTAGAAGCCAGAGGCTGTAAGTTTGACTCAGTGTTAGGAACTATTATCTACAGTTGTAGCACACTTTCATCAACACTCAAGATGTCACCCATTTACTACGTGAGTGGAATGACTAGCTATTTTTTATTAAAAAACAAAACAAAACAACAAACAAGCATGAAATCTCCCAAGAAGAGCTTTAAAAATAAATTTGCTTTTGATTAGTCTGTCACTTTTGGAAAGGCATTTAAGCTTTATCAAGGCGTGTCAGGTGATAATCTCAGATGTGGCGAACAACAGCAGGCACAACTTTGATGTGACACCTCACACAGCAAAAGGGCTTTTGGGACTTTGTTCCAATGATTAAAATCTTCAGCCTTTTGCAGGAGCTGAGCTGCTGCATAAGATCAGAAGGACACAAAAGACTCAACATCTAAAAGTGCACTCGGGTGAGATTCAACGACCTTCTACAGGTTTCACATCAAGTCAGGAGTGTCCAGCTTATGGTTTTGGTGAGAACACTGGACCAGCGCTTGCCACACAGAGTTTGTTACTGCATCTCCTTCAGTGTGGGCATGAAATAATTATGCACAACGACTGCTGGGGCTTCTCCCGTCTCTGGAGTTTTAATCAATACTGAGAAAATGTTAACAATTTGATAATGAACCATTATCATTTGGGAAAAATGAAAGAGAGATTGAAAGTAAACATCTGGCAAATGGAAGTAACATATTCTCTTATCACACATTATACGTGCTCAGATCACACAGAGTATCTGCTGCTCAGCATACACGTTTCCATCATGGGTTACAAAACTTTTTTTTCTCCTTTTATATCAGCATTTATTCTGATGCAACTCGGATAAGTGGTCTGAAACTATTTTCTCCATCCACTGCAATACTGCATCATGTGTATGTCAAAATCCTAATATATGGCACCGGACATTTTTTTTTCTTTCACATGTTGACCTCAAAATCATTTTCCTCCCTGCAGTGCTCATTTAGTGACTTCCCTTTACCACTCCAGCACCAACTCCTCCCCCTAAACAAGGCCAAGAACTTGAGCATAATGAGCCATACTTCGCTCCTGAGGAGACTTTGTCATCTCATTCGTATCATACGTACTAAAATCAGTCTCCAATAATGTCTGAGGACACAAGAACAGACATTCCTTGAAAAGACTTTATCTATTTTTGCACCTGAATATCACATCAAATTCATTCATACCATAAAGATAAGTTTTTGTACTCCTTTTCTAAGTTATATTTATCAACGTTATCTGCTAGTTAAGTAGGAAAAGTCTATGTAATTTTTCAAACAGCTGCTTTTTCCCAAGCAACGTCCTCAGTGAGTTTTAAGTTAGTTTATTTCTGGAACTATCATGAAGTATCCACTCATTCACTTCTTAAAGAAGTCCTTTAAAATCCCTCAAACAAACAATAAAGATCAGAAAGCAGCAAAATTACATTTTTTTTTTCCCCCTCCCATTTTTCAGAGGTAACCTACCTGATGATAAGCTCCCATTAAACGTTAATAAAACAAAGGTTACGTAATTCACTACCCAGCAAGGACTAAGCGGGATAAAACCAGATACTAATGATGGTTTGTTTGGGATTAATGGTAAGCGTTGGATTAGTTGAGGGCTTCTTGGTATCTGCCTTTCCCATCTCTCAACAGAAACTCCAACTGCAAAAGACTAGTGCCACCTTTGGATGAAAATTAGTAGTAGATCTCTCTGTCAATCCGCTCTGATCCCTACAGACACCGTTTCTTGAGATATTTTGTCATGCTTTCAGAAAGTTTAGTAAGATTTACTGAGAAAAGCCCTTTTTCCTTCTCTCTCACCTTCCTTTTTCCCTCCCATTCAACTTTAAATTTAAAGCAACAAAGAGAGAGAGAGTGTCCTTCCCCCTTCTCAGCGCTCATGTTACCTCATCTTTTTGGAGTTTATCCTATCAGAAAGACTCCTATTAATCATAGTGACGTATAGTTAAGGCCCATTTGTAAGCTATTTCCACGAAATTGTTAAGCATTTGAGGAGAAGAAAATAAAAAAAAGGGGGGGGGGGGGGGGGGGCTTTACCTAACTTTTTGAATCTTTTTTTGGTTTTTCACCCATTCCCACACTATCCTTATTTTACCTTGCTTCAGGTAGCCAGACATGTTAACATCCTCATCAGACCTGCAGCACCATCTCACAAGGACGGACTGCTTCATTCTGCAAGATGGCATCCAAACGTCGTGTACCGCGTCTGGCTGGAATGGAGCTCACTTTCTTCATAGCATCATTGGTACGATCATGAGAGACGGTGAGTCTCTGCACCCTCTTTCCTTCACTTTCAAACTGTGTTTACCTTGACCCAGCCATTTTCTTGCTTCTTAAGGCAAAATGGCATAGTATTACTGACAATCACATCTACACTCATGTTTGGTATTAACAGAGTGGTGACTGTAAAATCCCAGAGAGGGGCAAACGATACCATTGCTAATTGGCGCTGGGTTTCCATCTCTGTGTGGGTTTTCTAATTACATGTAAGCTTCGTTTAATTTCAAGGGCTCTACTTTTATTTCTAACAGTACCACTTTCCAGTTCTTATTGGATGATCCCCCAGAGATCTTGCACTAGGGAAAAAATAAAATAAATAAATGTGATCAACCAAACGCTTCACTTCATATGTTGAGGCATACTCCTATGGCAAAAGGACACAGATGCCATTTAATCCACCACACACACAGGCAAGTGACAACTTGAGAAAGACAGTCTGGAGTGAGTCAAATCAAAAGAAGGGACTTTTCTTGATGATTTCCCAGTGCAACCAATTAAAATCCACTCCCTGCGTGCTGTCTGGCCTTGTTTTTTAATTTTTCATGGTTTCTTTTTTGCTAACAGTTTCCCTTGTCCCCTTAGGGGTGAGCAGACAAGTGTTTGCTTTCTGCTGAGGAAATGCTCCACCATCAACGCCCCTCTATGGCCACCCTCGTTTTAAAGCCTCCGATTGCAAAGCTGAGGGAAGTTTGGCCAGCTTTTTTTCACTCTCTACATGTATCTCCTTCCACTTTAAGAGAAAATTCAGGCTTATCTGCAAATAAATGTTGCACACATCAACATGAAACTGAAGTTACATCACTAATAGCGCATGAGCCACCACGTAACAATTTACTGGGGAAAGGGCTCGTGTTCCCAATTCAGTTTTTAAGACTGTTCTTCATCTCCTTGGCATGTTTGGCTCCAGCCATGAGTTGCAGGGAGACATCTGCTTTGTCAGGGGTTATCCCTTTGAAGTCACTCATCAAACCTCATCTTAATTCCCTGCTGTGACAGGAGGAGTCAGGGACAAGAGTTCTGAAGTCACTCTAACCCTACTGTAACTCACCCACATGGGTCCCCAGCGAACAAATCGCTACATAATCACTGTAACGAGTTTTGATAACTTGCTCCATCAGAATGGGTATCTGGTTTTAAAGTCTTGTACAAAGAAAAATAAGAAAAGAAATTAAGAGAGAAAACAGTCCGTTTACATGCTAAAAAAATAAAAAATACGCTTGTATCCCAACACTATAACCACTTTGATCAGCCTAATTTTCATCACCTAATATTTTTTCTGTGATCATTATAAGCCGTTATATTTATGCTGCACTACCAAACTGCTGAGTTGTGAAGGTGATTTACAAAGGTCATGACTACACAATTTAATGCACTTCAAAAATGCGTAGTTTCTCCATATGCCCTACACTAATGCATGAGTGCCCGTAACTCACTCCCCACTTGAGTCCAGGGCAGGTGAATATTAGGACAGCGTTTGTCAGAAGATTCCTGGAACTCCTGACATCCTGGAAAGATTTAAAGAGCAGCTAGAAATCACATCTTGTGTAAGAGCACCTCTCATTCATGTTTTATTTACGTGAAAGTCAGTCAAGGAAGTAAAGTGTATGTGCAACTCTTCTACTAACTCTTATTTCCCCCATTTCTATCCAGACAAATTTAGTACATATGCCAGAAGGAACTCTGCAGCTGCAAGCACACCCGTGTACATTTAATAAAGGGAAAGAAAACCAAAGTAGATAAAAACACCAAAACAAAAAGAAATGCTCAGTCCATGCCCTGTTTCTTAGTGTCACAGTTGGACGTATTCAGCGACTGACAGCTGACCACATCAGTATTCACAGCAGCATGGGCCACCACTCATTGTTACCTTTATGACTGCAGCCCACTAGTCTTAAAAGTACTTAGGTTGTGCCCAACTCAGAATTTTAATGCAGAACACAAAACTCAGCAGAGGTTGGAAAATGCATCCAAAAAGCTGGTAAATATTTGGCCAGAGGATCCAGCCCTGGCCTTCCAGACCGGTTGGTTTGAAGCATCAACTGCAGCATCAGAGAAAGACATCTGTAGATTCTCATCAGAGCAGGTAGCTCACAGCCAACAGGCAATACTCTACCAGCCTTAAAATACCTCAAAATTTTACCAAAATGATGAGCTTGCGACACTATCACACTATGTAAATTTCTGTGTTACCTTGCCCAAAAATTCTGACAGCACTCCCCTGGCTGGGATGCCCATACAGGCAGAGATGAGTAGCTAAATGTATTCTGACATTCAACAATACAGTAGGCAATGCGATTCTAAAAAGTCAACAACACAAACTTAGGCACACAGAAATGCAAGTGGACCCCTTGTGCCTGAGGCTGTAAGTACCAGCTGAATAAAAAAAGATCTTTCTCTTGCAACTCTATCAGAAATCTCCCAAAACTTCAGCGCTAACTCACCTTTCAGCGCTTTGTTCTAACTGCTGCCCCGGCCAGGATCTCTCCAGAGTGCATGGTACCGTGCTCAGCGTGACAAGGGCAGAGAGAAAGTCACAACTGACACCCTAACGATGTTTGTTCCACATACAGCTGCAGCTCACGCTTCGTTAGTGCCTGTTCCTAAATGACAAGCTGATCTGTTGCTTTGATGCGAGCTGGCTCACACCTGCCCAACCCTCCTCGACTAACCCAACAGCTGTTTGGTTCCAAGAAATTCCACATACTCCACATAATGTACTCATCTGGAGAAAAACTGTATGCTGCATAAGTCTTTTAAAGGTGTCCCTAGCAAAGGGGATGTTTGATGAGGTCTGTAATGCTGCTAATCAACCGCTAATGGCCGACACCATTTTGGATGTTTACACATTCCGCTTGCCAGGTCAGTCTCAACTAGTCTCACCACTGGATAACTCAAAATATTGCAATTAACATTAAAGTAGAACAGCACTAATACTTCTGCAGTCTTTGACATGAAATTGTGAAAGATCCTCTCGTGATTTACTTCGTTTATCTGTTCTAGATTTGGAATATTTTTCCCCCCACAGATTTCCATTTGTTTTAATATATATACCAAAACCGGGCTGCTACTGCGATGCAAATTGTTTTGTTCAGATTTCTTTTTACAGCTGTTTTTGTTTCAAAGGCTTGCATAACTTGCTAAGGAACTCACGCTTTAAAAATATACATACTGGAAACAACATTTTCTGCAGGTTTCAAATATCTGTACAAAAGGGAGTTAAAAAAGAAAAATAATAATTACCCTTTTAAGTGGGGTATCAGAAGTGAGGCTTTTTAAGTTACTTGAAGATTATAACAGAGGAGTTTGCTCAGACACAGAATCCAATTTCAAAAACAAAAGTACTACTGGTTTTAATTACGCACTTTCCTCAAAAAGGACTATTTTGGGCACAGAGACAAACATACATCCTGCTTTTCCAAAGAAGCTTCTTTAGGACCACACCAAGCTGCACCATCGATGCCCTGCCATCCAGCCTCAGACCGCCGAGACACAGCCCCTGCCCCCAGCCCGCCCCCAGAGCCTGAACCCAGGAGACGAACGTGGTTACGGCTAGAACAAGACATCACACCCAACACATCACATACGGAGAAGCAAGCTGGGTTTCCCTGACAAAGGATTCATCTTCACTAACATCAGCCACACCAGTTTATATTTCTGGCCAACTGTAGAGTTGGTATCACAACTGCCCTTCCCCCCCACCCACCCCACCCCCCCCCCTTTTTTTTTTTTTTTAATCAAAATGACTTGCACTTGCAGTCATTTATATTAGGATTTCTTTTCAAACACAGGAAAAGCACAGAGGTGGTGTTTGCACTGAAATTCTTCCATTACTTTCATCAGACTGTAGCAAGAAAATGTACTTTTCGTCTCTGAACTACAGTGACTTCTACCATACTCTTTAATGACATGGCTAGTAGTAACTAGAAAAGGGGATTCTGAAATGAGTTATTTCTATGGCTACTGGATATGATGAAGAGAACTCATAAAAATCTAGAACGTCCTTGATATTTTATCATTCAAAAAGCAAAAGGAGATTCCCCGTTATCATTAGGAATACAAGGTTCTGAAAAGCCAGTGTTGGTTTTAACAGTTCTGCACATCAAATTTCACCAGAAGTCACGGAAAACAAGACATGTTTTTTTCCCTCAGTTATGTTTTTCTAGGAGTAAAAGACTTCATGGTTCAAATGCTGCATGACTGAGTCTTTATAACTTCGACAGATTCCATGACTAGATTATTGGGATATTTATTCCGTGAATTGCGTTAGTTTAAATAGACAGCAAGAACAAGCAGCAATTTAGAGGCTGACCACTTCCATCAGCCTAATATCCCATTTTTTGACTGAAGAATTCAAATTGAGAACAGCTTTGCCCCATCCTGGCATCCACACACCCCTGAAGAACAGCAGCTCCTTTCTCAATGAGCAGTCAACATGCCACAAGCCTTACGAGATAACCCCCAAGCTTTCTGAACTACTGAGACTCTACATCCTAATTCAGGCTTGATTTCAGAACTGTCACTTTCACAAGCTGAGGAGCCTAGAAAAGTGGAAACAACAACGCATTGTTGTTTAAGTAAAAGAGTTGAAAGAAAAGACAAAATGCAGAGCTGCTGAGCCTACCAAAGGAACCAACGAGGTGTCTGAAAAAGCCAGAACATATGGAACCGTAAACAAATTCAACTATGTTGCTTTAATGTAGTCTTCTCTGGAGCTTAGTGCACCTACTAAAAAAAAGAGCATTTAAGGCAAACATCCATCCATTGTATCCTTGTGGATACGAGTGAACGGAGACTCCTAAGGGGAAAAAATGCACAAAGAACCCAGGAGACCTGGTGCAGAAACCCAGCTGATACCAAGGGAAGATCTCAGCTTCTCACGGTCTGCACCACATCCTCCAGTTTCCATAGGCGGCATGGGAACACAAGGCTCTTACTCATCTAAATGACATTCCCAGAGTTAGTAAAAGAGTAACTGCTCTTCTGCCCACACACTGTAGCAGACCAAAGAGTGGAAGATTTGTACAGATCCAACGTAGAAAAAGGGCCCTTTGCCTGAGCAGATAGTTATGCTAAAGCGGAGTATTATAAACATAAATCACAAATAGGGTGAAGCTGATGATTCAGAAAGTCATTCTTAGGCATATTCCATAGAAGTATAATTAGACAACCAAGGAGGAATCTGCCTGTCTTCACTACTTCCATCTATTCCCCCTTGTCTTCCCTGAAGCACACCATTCAAATCATAGAATTGTTAGGGTTGGAAGGGACCTTAAAGATCATCTAGTTCCAACCCCCCCTGCCATGGGCAGGGACACCTCCCACTAGATCAGGTTGCTCAGAGCCCCGTCCAGCCTGGCCTTAAAAACTTCCAGGGATGGGGCATCCACAGCTTCTCTGGGCAACCTGTTCCAGTGTCTCACCACCCTCATGGTGAAGAACTTCTTCCTAACATCCAGTCTGAATCGTCCCATCTCTAGTTTTAATCCATTCCCTCTAGTCCTACCATTACCCGATATCCTAAAAAGTCCCTCACCAGCTTTCTTGTAGGCCCCCTTAAGATACTGGTAGGCCAGTATCTTATTTGTATCTTATCAGTATTTGGTTTGCATAGGTAGATGTCCAGTCAGACTAGACATTAAGGGTACCTTGCTAGCTAAATCTCAGCTGCTTGCAGAGTCATAACTAGTTACCAACTCCAGGGTTACAAATTTGCTAGACAATGAAAAAAGAGACTTTGGAGTCAAAGCCAAGCAGTTGACTTGACAGTTTTCAAAATAACATAAATAATGCTGTACTTCAGCAGTTTTCACCAGTCACACAAAAAAGCTCTGTGCAGTAAGAAGCGTGTCACAGTGCTGATAGGAGAGAGGTTTTACGCTTGTACATACACCAGTGAGCGGCAGACTTTCAAAGTGCGATACCCTGTTCAGAGACTTCCACACACCTGCCCTTTCAGAGCCACAATACACAAATGTGGCAGAGCAGTTGCAATAAGAAATCAAGGCTTACAGAAGCACACATTTAGGAAATAAGTATTGTTTTGAGCACAATTTTAGAAAGCTCAAGGAATTAAACAAAAAGGTCAATATCATAATGAAAAGTCATCGAATACTAGGAAGATTTTTCAATTATTTAAGAGCCCAACTATAAAAACTCCCTTTAATTCTGGGTTTCATAGTTCAATCATATGCAATGTAATTCCATCTAATGAATTATTAAGCAGCAGAATGGTATGATCAATACAATGAAACAAAAAGCAGAAGTCAGTATCATTTCATCCAACAAGTTACAAAAAGCTGTGTATTCAAAACCTTACAGACCAATGCTTTGACCAGTGACAGTGGAGTATATACTAAAAGTTTATGAATAGACAAGAAATAAGAGTCTTGTAACTTCTTCTTGTTGGCATCAACCCAGTATCAGTTGATAAGGCAGAAGCTGCCAAGAATTACCCATGGTTTGCCTTCAGTGCTCTACTCATTTGTATTATCAATACCCAGCCTCCTTCAAGCTTCTCTCACCATGAGACTCTCTACAAAATTTAGATTTGTAACCCTGGTGCCCCTAACCCTGTCCTTAGCCATAACAAACTATAAATCAAATAAGCCAAACCACCCAGCACAGAACATTTCATAAACTGCTTGCAGCCATCAAACCTAGGCCTGCAGACCCTGCTGTGTGATCCACCAGTATCTCTTAACTCTTTCTGAAGCTGTTCATAACCCTAACCTGATCTTATTCTGGAGAAAAACATACACCATTCTCTTCTTCTGACGCAACAGGCTTACAGGCACTGAAAGATATGCCAGTAAAACTCTGCAGTTCCCCTCCCAAATCTTAAACTCATGCCTAATTCTATGGGGAACAGTTAACAAGACATCCATAACCCTCTCAAGCAAAGCAGAACCACAGCTCCCTAGAAAACTCATCGCACTTTTGGTTATTTCTCCTTACCTTCCACGTTGTCTGAAGATCTTTCTTCACTCCATCCGTACCTTATTTCCAAGCCAAAAATAATAAGGCAGATCTCCTTCCCCAGTCTCAAGGAGATTGTTAGTTTCTTTAGACAGCTCAACTTTAAAGTATTTCCCCCCTGTAGCTGGAAGGGTTATTTTAGAACAATTTCAAAATCGTGAGAGCACATGTTCTGACAAGCAAAGGAAAATTCCATTCACGGATCAAATATCAACTGTATAATTTGGAAGCTATTTCTTTCTTACAAAACTATCAGTTGAATAGTTCTGCAAATGTAGGAGTAAATTACCAGAAGTGTGAAGCGCTCAAGTTCTGTACTCTTAGGCATGTAACTATTGACTCTTGTATATACAGCTCACACAAGGCAGTCTCTAGCTGGGTTTTGAGATTCATGCACACATGCGATAGAGATATAAGCTTCAATTTTGTATTAAAAAAAAAAAAAGTAAATTACCCAATTTCTGTACATCAGCTTCAAGGCACTCCTTTTTATATATAAATAGCAGCACGGCTACTAGTCAAATGTTCAATCTTTCAACAGGTTCCCTGAACACAACACTGATGACTTCCTTCACTAGATATTCTAATACCTCAATTACCAAGGCAGAATCTTTTTTTTTTTCCTTCCCCCCCCCTCGCCTTTTTTTTTAAGCTGGCATTTTACAGCGAACTTTCAGCTATGACATAAAACTTGTGCACATGTGAGATTAAGAACAGGCATCTTGACTGACCAAAGGCAATACACAATATTGCAGGAAATAAAGTCATTAATGTATGATGGCATGAATGGCATAACTTTATGACTTCTTCATAATAATTAAGTTTTTAAAACAGTAAGAACAGGCTACATGGAATGAACAAGAATGGACAAATCGGTGCAGTTTTGCAGGAGGCGGCTGTCATGCAGGTATTCTGTAGCTATTCAGTTTGGAAGGTATGGACTACATACATGATTTCTACTTTTTCCAGTTTACTTTTTTCTTTTTACCTCTCCAGAGGCAATTTAACATAAGGTGAAATACCAACAGTCCCCTCCTACCAACCAACAGAGCAGTAGTCTATGGGCTACTCAAATCACATTTTTAAAAGTCAAGAATTAATGAAAACAATGCCCAAAAGTTAATTAAAATCCTATTTCACACAAGAACAATAGTATTTTGACACTTCTGGAAGAGAAATCAGAACAGAAAAGTCGCTAGTGAATTTCTGTGATAAACACGATGTTGACTATTCAAGTCATCAATACACAGAAATGCAAAAGCTGCGCTGAAGAACTGTTGCCATCGTCTCCAAGAGGAAGCAGATTAGGATCACGGTTTGCAATACCAGAGCGTTTTTTGACTGCAACAGAAACTAAATTTAGACCCAGTTACATAAAAAATACTAATAGCCTTAACACTTTTAATCAGCATAAGAGGTTTAGAGATACACAAATGATTTAAAGTCAGTTGACTAGTTTTATACTGCATTTGCAATATTGTGCATTAGTAAAATCACAGAGATTATGAAAGAAATACTGAAGCATAATAAAATTACATAAAACATGAAAAGCAGGCTATACAGAGTGACTCCGAACTTTGATACTAATAGAAATTTTACCAGAATACATCAAGAGGTGTATTTCTCTATAGATTCTGGCAGCAAGGGGGCTACCCTACCCAGGTAATGCAACACAAGTACCTGGTAGGTTCAGAAAACAGGTTGGGCTCTTTATAAAGGGCAGTATTAACTCGTGTGATCTTACAAAGGGCAAAAAATAAAACGCTTGCTATCTTCCTACTGTCGCACGCTGCTGAGCCGTGGCTCGCGCAGCAGCACACAGCAATCTGGCAGGCTTTCAAATGCCACGTCTGGCATGGTGACGGGCAATATGCTCTGCCAGCTGTGCAACTCCTTCAGGAGCTGCAAAATGGCAAAAAAACAAAATTAATTCCCTGATGACTTTAAAGGATAGTTCATTATTATGGCCTGCAGAGCACCTGCCCATAATTTATGAAGTATTGATCATGTCATGCTCAGGGTTTTTCCTCCATAGCAGTTAAACAACAGAAGACACAACAATATTTTCCTAATACAAATAATGACTTGGATAAGCTACAACTGTTGTCCCAGGCATGCGGTAAAATGGCAAAATAGGTGGCAATGTTATCATATGTCCTATCTCCCACTGTTTGACATGTAATCTACACCATTAAAACATTTTCAGGTTCACACCTTGAAGCATATGCAACAGGCCAGTTAGCTAAATGTGGGTAATCTTTTCTTTTTTTTTACTTGAATAGTTCATCGCACAATGTCATCAGAATGCATTTCTTAAAACCCTGTTTCTATCACGGTGTACTAACAGATACAGAAACTAAACAGCTGACAGGTAGTCCTACTGAGTTTTAGTGATGACTAAGTTGCATCTACATTGGTTTTTTTATTTTTTTTTCTTTCAAGGATCTTTCAAAATCTTCTTGTACAATTTTTCTATACAATTTGAGTGTTACTGCTGATAAAGACACATTACCTACCCCGTTCAGAATTATTTCTGAGAAACACTGGTAGTAACAGCTGAGATGAGCATACTATAAAACTTACCCAGACAGATTTAAAAGAGAAAAAAACCAAACTATCTTTGAAGCAATTACTGTAAAACGTACCTTTAGGCAAGCATTATCATCGATACCTGGCCAGTCACTTTTGAAGCCAATCGTTCTTTCTACAAAAATGTAAAGATCTGGAGAGGAAGCAGTAATTTCTCCAGATTAGATTAACTGCAATAGTTTTACATAAAATGACAACTTTAAACAAACCCCAATCAAAGGCTAGCTTTCAACTTCTAAGCTATTAAATCTTTTTTTCTTTGCAGGGACTGTAAACTGGCTGACTCTAGATTCTAGAGTTCTCATTACGATTTACACAGCTGCAAAGCTGTCTAGAACGTGACTGTGGTCAGTGTCACCACATTACAGTTGAGAACTGGTGAGACAACCCCACCAGACTCCTTGAAGACAAGGCAACTGAGTGAAGTGACAACCCTAAGAAGGTATCCATGAAACCACCAGCTTGAGACACTGATCACTCCAAGCATTGTTGCTTAATGATTGTGTTGCTAAGAGTTCATTCTTCATAATTGACACCTAAATATTCCTATAAACTCATTAGTCACAATTAGCCACAAAGGAAAAACTAATTTTGGTTGTATCTAAGAAAATCCTTTAATACATTGCAGATGGCATAGTTACTTAGCTGCAAAAGTTCTGACATTGTTACTTGACATTAAATATTATGCTTTATTTTCTACATCTTAAATACCAGCAAGGGCACCATAGCCACTATATGATGAACTCTTTCCATTGGTTTCCCTATTTAATTTTCCACAGTCAACTTTACAAGGACTAGTATCAGCCTTGGGCTGAACTGGACAGCAAGTCTGTAGTTTGGATTTTTTTCTTTAACTGAAATTACCATCATCGCAAATTTCTTTAGAACCGTTTGTCAAAAATACCTTTTAGAGAAGTTTTTAGCACCTCAGAAAAACTGCACTGAAAATGAGAAATATTTATGAAAAAGCCTACACAACTGAAATCATGTATTTGCTCGTTATCAAAATTTGTGAATACCAGATTGCGGTTACAAACTATACTTTTTGGCAGATGCTCAGCTGTCAGACCACAGATCCAGCTTGCATCACCTAAGAGGATTGTGCAACAACACGCAGGTTATTACTGCTTAAAGCTCACATACCGAACTTGCTTCTTCATAATGCTTTAAGTTTCTATGGATCCTTTTCCTCTAGGAAAACAGCTACATGGCTTATTGGAAGTTCTACTCAAAAAAGCAGTCTTTTTTTTTTACTTCCTATCACAGTGGTAATATAAAACCTATCAAGGAGAGTAAAATTTAAAGAATTTAAAGCGTACTGTATAAAACAATCCAGTTCTCCCATATCTTTGTCAAACTCCCCATATTTATCAAAATTCCACACTGTCACTACGTGTAGGAAAACATACTTGTCAATTCATAGATATTTTAAATACTGCTTCTATATTCCTCTTCTACCACTATGAGTAAGTGTTACTGAGCTGAAAGGAGCAATCAGTTCACTTACCACCAAACTGCAATCACTCTTCAGAATTTCTCTGCCACAAACACTAAGACACCTTTTAGGACAAGGAATTAAGAATTCTACTAACGTAATTAAAGTAATTTTGATCGATCCAGAAGAACACATTCTTTCATCCCTTGGTTAACGCTGGTCAAGCAGTGTGATGTACATTAACAGTCCACAACATATACTGCTTGTCCTGCAGGGACATTCAATGAAGTATCTGCCCTGCTGGCAAACTTCATGGCAGATGATTCTTCACAAAACCTTGTGTTACTATAATGGAAGCTTTCAACTTCACTGAAGGAATAAAAGTACTCTTTTTTATGGTGAATACTGCTCACTTTTGGCTAACTACCAAGTTAGTCATGTTAGCTGACACCACAAGTATCAGCTCTGGCTAACTACCCTGTTCTGTACTTGCCAGACCCTAGTGATGCAAATATTGATCTTTATGTCATATCTGTTTTCCAATCAGAAGGAGTCTCAGAGAAGATAAGACTTAAGACTGTTTAAAATATTTTTAAAGATAAATTTCAACACGCAATTTTAAAGATTCTTTTGATCTAGTTTCATTACCCCATTTTGAAGTACTATCAGGTCCTTAGTTTTCAGATCAAGACCTAAAATTCTGTTTAATGGATACATTTCTTTCTTTATCAGATTTGACTGTGAAATCATCTTCCCCACCACCACCTCTTTAAAACTATGAAAACATGTGTAAAAGCCAAGAAACAGAATATTGTACAGTGTTCAGATCCTTACAAGTAAGATTTCTTTTGCCAAAGCCTCAAAACACTTCGGTTTAAGTGTTTCCACCAGGCAATACACTCCCCTTTCCTAACTGAAATATTAATACGTCGTGCATTATCATTACCTTGATTCTGCACAATGTAAGTGTTTTAGGATACAACCATCTACAATATGTATTTAGATTGGGGGGGGTGGGATGTTGCTTGTTTATTCCAAATTAATAGTCTTTCACCGCAATTAAAAGCTAGTACAGATAGAAAATTCCTACCTTCCCAAGCAAGTTTTACCAGCAAACACATCTCAAATGCTCTCAAGAGACTGTTTCTCTGACTGAATGGAGGGCATACTACCTTTCCATTAACAGCATATTTTGAGAAGTGGATATGGTTAAGTCTAAATATTGTTCAGGGAAGGAGAAGAATAAAGATTTTCAGCTTCACCTCACCTCCAGTACATACTGTCAAAGTAAAGTGATTGAACATGAGACTGTCACCCACACAAAGTTATTTTAACTTCAGGGTAAAGCTATGTTTAGACAATGGGAACAGCTTAACAATTATTTCTAATATTGTTTTTTTATTCTTACAAAGTTATGCTTCTACATTCCCTCCATCTTTTAAAATATGTCCTAATATTCTACTACATAGGCACAGAAAGAAGAGAATACAAAAGCCAGGATTTACCCACGAATACTTTTGGGGGTGGGAAGGCAAGTTTCTGCCCTTCCTGTGTCCCCCACATCCCCTTGGCTCTTCTTAGCTGAGGAAGCTGAATTATCCAAGACCCTCGGAAGGAAATATTTTTAAAAGGTCAGTAAGTACCAAAACTAGGTTTGACTTGAAGTTAGTAAGTCAGTATTCTTGCCCTCGAGAGCAATAGAGCAGCGAGTAAGAAATGGTACTCCTTACCAAATTTTTACTGCTAATGAAGAAAATGCAGAAGTCAGAATATACAGTTTACAGTCCGTGGCAGCACTGACATTTTGCTGAAGGGAAGAGGAAACGAATCTTTCATTTCAGATACAAACAAGAACTAGATTATTAACTCAGAAAACTACACAGAGAAGTGCAATTATTGTTTAAAGCAAATCACAGTTAAGGAAAAAGAAAAAAAAAAAGAACAATGATAATCTATCAGAGAACTGATAGCAGACTAGGTAAAATTCATGAGAACTTGCTTCAGTTCCATCCTGCTTACCAGTAATGAACGTAGAGTGGAGGAGCTCACCTGCCCCACAGTGCAGTGGCAGCCTGGGGTATATCTACTACAGAGGTCCCCTGTTCCCCTTCAACCCTCTCACCACCAGCACTGCCCACAAACCCAGCTTTCCCCCATCCCAGCACTCAGGTGACTATTGCCTCGCCTACTGGCTTTCCAGGTCTGATTTAAAGCCACACTCATGCTGGATAGATTAAAAAAAAAAAAAAAAAAACAAAACCAAAAACAAACAAACCCCCCCCCCCCAATTAGCTGTTTTGCTCATACTTGAGCCTTTTCCTTAGTGATGGCACTATGCAGGGTTGTCCTCTTTACCAGAACATGCAGGAATTTAGTGACTGATAACACCAAACTTTTGTCACGTAGCTGAATTTGAATCAATAGGATAAAAAAAAATAAAAACCAAACAAAACTGATAGAAAGGTTTACGATCTCACTGTCTTGTCTTTACCCCTTTCTTACAAATGGCACTATTTTTAGTTTGATTTCCTATGGGTTTTTTTTTTCTTTATTAGTATATTCCCCACAGGCGTGTGTGATTTCTGCCCACCCTAAGCCCTCAAGTTAGAAGTCCTAAGGTCAATATGATTATGTACAAAGTAATTCACTTTATAAAAGTTCATTAGTATCAGCAACAATAGTAATACAATAGTATTCACCAACAAGCATCCAGTACCATATAGATTTACATAGCATTCCTAACAAACAGCTACAAAACCAGAGCGTTTCTATGAAGTTCTCACTGTCAATATAATGGAAAATAAACATTTTTCTACACTGTTTAAGAAAAAAAAAAAACAAACGGCGTTGAGCTACTCAGTCATTCCTAGCCAAGATTTTCTTTGTGTAACAAAATACGTTCTTACTCAGCATTAAATTTTCAAGTTTTTTACATTTTTAGTACATAGTTCTAGCAGGTGTTTTAGGTTTTTATTTCTGGGGCTTTTTTTTTTACATGCACTTCAGGTTTAAGTTACTATTTTAAACAGAATAGTTTGTAGATCAGATAGAAAACTATTTGTCAAGAATGAATTGCAAAGTAGATTATCTTTCCATTGATAGCCCACAGGGCTATTTTTCGCCACTTTTGAAAAAGCTTTTATTTAAACATACACACAGAGAGCACAGATTACATTGCTGTTGTATGTGAAACCAAGCAAGCAACCCTCCACTGCCAAAGCTGGTGGTTCACATGTGTAAAGGGGGGAAAAAAGGGATTAAAGACACTCTCAAGAGGCCATTTGTTTGCATAAATTCATTTCTGAGAAATTAAGGCGCCCAAAACTGTGCTCATCTTCACCTAAAAAGTAAGGTTAATTCCTAGTATCAGCAGCTACAGTAAGTCCCACTGTCAACTAGAATGAAAAATTGCACAGAACATGCAGCTAGAAGGAAACGTGGCACAAAAGCATTAAAATACATCACATGAACTCAGATTTCAAGATAAAGGATCTTCCTGAACTTGGCTCATAGCACTCTGAACAAACAGCAGTGCATGGATAAAGGCTTCAGACTTTGAAAGTATTAAAATCAGAACTCAGAGAAGATTTTATAGTTGGCATAACTTTGCAAAAGCTGGAGGTTACAAATTCTGTAAGTTTGTACAGAAGTTACTCTGAAGCACACAATTACTGGATTTTAAACTGCCCGACAATATTATCCAACCTTCTTAGGGTATCTTTCCAAAGCAATTTTTTGATCCTGCAGATTACTACTTTATATAGAATATGAAATGCTGTTCTGGAACAAATCAGTCAGATGGAGCAGATACAACATTAAGATGCAGCCAGATTAACGCTGGGGGAAAGTTTAGGTAGTCTAGCTTTAAGTGGGCTATTAAAAATGTACTTTAACCAACCTCCATAAAAAAAAAAAAAAAAAAAGACAGACTCAAGACTGTCACCTAAATTGAAGTTATTTAAAAAAAACCCAAAACAATAAACCACCACACAAAACCCAAAAGGAACAAAACCAAAAGAAACCCACAGTTCCCTATCTAATCTTATTTTACAACAGAAGAATGACTTTTATATATCTGGTACTCTTTGGCAGGGAATCTATGAAATCAAAACATGTCCTGACAAATTTAACCTTTCCTGAGAAGGGTTCATAGTCATAAACTGATTTATAGTATGTTATGTGGGAGACAGCAAGTCGTAACAGTTTGAAAGTCACCTACATGGAATGTACCAACAGATTTATGAAGAACGACAGTAGCAGTTATTTACATGTTCAGGGTAGTTAATTGTTCTTTATGCATTAGGTTTCCCCTGTATAAATTAGAAAACTACAAAAAGTCAAAATTGGGAGAAGTCTCCATAGTCTTTAAAAGTTCAAGTAAAAACATCTTTGCAGCACCTTCCTTAGACAATAGCGTATTGCTCATACAAAAGGTCTCTTATCCTGTAGAAGTCTTGACAGAGGCAGCCTTCCAATCCAATGCGCCCTGTTTCAGTCTGAAACAAAAGACGTTTCAATTTATTATCTTTGCACTAATGAGAAACTTAACGTTCATTTAGAATATTATTTACCAAAGAGTTTAAGACACAGAACACCTACCCTGCGAACAGCCACCAGATTGTTGCACACAAGCACTCCTCCTACAAATTCAGCTTGTATACCTTCTCGCAGGAGAACTTGCTTGAAGTCAGACAGTCTCGGCTCATTCATAAACACAGACTGATGTCCAAGAACCTTTAAATAACACACACAATTTTAATGCTTCTCCTACTTAACTTCCATTTTCCCAAAGATCTCCTCATCGTTGTGTTGGCAGCAGTGTTGCCTAGACTACAGGACTACAAATGAGAAGATTGGTTCTACTTCTGTTCACCTATTTCCAGGATAGGAAGACCTTAGAATTTTATCAGACAAGTACAGGAAAAGTTTCCTTCTTTGCTCACATATTGAAGGCAAATAGAAAGTTGCCATTGAAGATCCCTCTTCCAAGCCGTGTTATGCCAGGGACAGAGCTGCAGGAAGCTGTACTGGTGACCAGTACATACTTCTATGACCACTGTCATGAATGTGAACAGCCTTTAGAGTTGTCTCCACACTTATCTAGCACCTAGAGCAGGCTACGTTTAGGACCGTGCAACAGTATCTTAAAAAGCAATTCTAAGATTAGAAGGCATTGTAATCATTCAATGAAAAGATAAAATAACATCTGCTCATATGCAAAAGTATTTTAATTTAAGAGTAAAAATAAATTTATAGAAAAGATTAATGAACTCTCAAATCACTACTATAGAAGCAGACGTATGAATTTCAAAGATTTCTATCTCAAGGATATATATGGAAGTATCTTCCAAAGCATCAACGAAACATAATAAAATCTAAGAGTGACTAAGCGCCAATTAATTTACAACTATGCAAGTAGGAACTACCAATATGAAACATGCTAATTAAAAATCTTATCTTCATAAATAGATGGCACTGTGCGGTAGGCACTGTTAGTGGATGCAAAAGATCATCCTTGCTGAAAAGCATAAAATCTGAACACAGAACAGCACCAGGTTTAACCAAGAGAAAACCCAAGCATGAAAATCCAGTTTCAGTTAGGCTTTCAGTTGAATAGGATCACAGTATCAACCTCTAAGCACTAGAAAAACACAAATGAATACAGAACTCTTGAAATAAAGAATCCGGGTCAGCTTAATTTCTGTACCTCATGAGGCGGCAGAGGTTCCAAAGTAGGAATGATCTCGCTCTCCTCACACATCTCCTTGTCATCATCACCAAAGAGGCTTTTCATGGCCTTCTGTTGTGCAATGACACTAGAGTCTGAAGAAGGCATATCCACTTGCATCTCTAAGTCTTCATCTTCCCTCAGCTCTCCCTCTTCCAAAATAACTCCAGTATCCACTTTGGAAACTCGCATGTCCAGAACACCATCTATCCAAGCCAACTCAGCATCCTTGGCTTTACAGAACTGAAGGGAGCTGACAAGAGAATCTTTTAACCTGACCTGGGTTGCACAAAAATAAAAGTACTATTAGTTTGATGAAAACACAGAGAGAAGTCTTACTCCAAGCTTTAAAAATTAGCAGTTTTCCTTTCGTTGTCTCTCCACATAGGTTTGATTTTGGGGAGGAAAAGGAGGTAACTGGTATCGCCAAGACAAGATGTTCTATACTTTCAAAGCATTATTTGTATAACCCTCATGTCACTACTCAAAAGGCAGCAGAGATCAATACCTTTTTTGTCTCGGTTAAAATAAAAAAAAGAACCTATACAACTTAAAACTTGAGTTAAACTTACAGCAAGAGCAATCAATTTCTTTTAAAACATCAGAAACCTTTTTTGCAGCCAAGGAGTTCCTCAGTTGGCCTTAGTAACTTCAAGGAAAGTTTCTACAGATACATTTAGGTTACTGAACAGCAATTCCAAATTTCAACTCTTTGAAACAATTATAATTAATATTTTATTTTAAGAAGGGATGTTGTAAATATCAGATTTTAAAGTGACCAAAACATTAAGTTACCCTGATTCCTCTGGTACATTCCAGGACTTTAACCCATTAAATAAAGTCCTACTGTGAAAGGCTGTTACCCACATGAGATTGTGCACGATCCCCATAGTGGAATCAAGGCTGCAACTGTATGAAGGACACTGCAGCTAATTATCCACCTGCAGCACAGTCCACTCAAAAGACACTGGGACTCTGATGCCCCACTCACATCTATTATTTTCTAAAGCTAAGCAGAAGATTGAATTTCCCCTTTATATAAAAAGGTTGAAATTAAATACAGAGCAATTACAATTTTACTCAGTTAAATATTTTGTGAAAAATTACAGTTGTGTAATTTCTTACACACTAGCAATCCATATAGCTTTAAAAAAAAACCAAACCAAACCAACAAACCAACAAAAAAACCAACAACCAACAAACCAAACACAGAAAACACCGCTGTTCTAAGACTGTCAGAACTGCATATCTCTAAATAATTGGAACTTTCCACTTCCTATAGGGTAACAGATTTTTCTCTGGAAAGAAGTATATTTTTTACAATTCTACTAATGTTTTTCTATTAACTTTATAAGGACAAAAGGAATAAAAGACTAATGCCTAAACTGCATGTGAGAGACTTTCCTCTGAACAACTTCAAAAGCTGAATTGGGACCATACACAGTTTTCACATACTTCACACAAGTTATCCAAGCTTTTTATTTAGAGCTTAACTGTGAAAATTAAATGCAATATATTAACACAGTGCAACACATTATCATAACCTCACATTCCAAGAACCATCACATTAATTCTTTTTTCAGAGGTAGGGGTATCTTATTTATTTTTAACATTAACTTGCTCCTATCTTTACACATTCATTCGTAGGTACTATTTAGGTTTTTTTTTC
The DNA here is from genome assembly GCA_947846985.1 of Fratercula arctica. Taxonomy (NCBI): domain Eukaryota; kingdom Metazoa; phylum Chordata; class Aves; order Charadriiformes; family Alcidae; genus Fratercula; species Fratercula arctica. The sequence continues at coordinate 52,812,711 of CANTUZ010000005.1, read as the reverse complement.
CCTCTTTGCTCTTTAAGGCTCCCCTTCAGATTCCAAAAAGAATCCTGAACTGCAAGCAGTGTACAGTGGAACTCTAAATATAAGCATTATAAATCTATTAAGATTTGAATAAAGCAAACTGATGTTCCCACAGACAAGAACCCTTCTTTTGCACTAGAGGTAAAAATGCACTAATCTCATGTTTAAGCTTTTAAACACAACTAACAAATTCCAGTACCTTACCTGGTATATGTGAGTTTCGCTGGTTGCATCTACAGTTTCATGCAGTTTCGGCACATAAACTTTAATATCTTTTCCACCAAAAGCTCTGCAACATTCTGCAAGGTCCTGACTGGCCTCAGGTGGTCCATGGACAATGATCAGTTGTCTTGGTTTCATTTGGTTAATTATTTTTTTAATTGAGTCCCCATCTGAGCGTCCTTCATAGTCAATGTACGTAACCCTGGCTCTAGTTTGAATTAAAACCCCAAGAATACATTTTTTTAGTTTAAAAGATTAAACCTTCGAATGCTCCAAAATATTTCATTTAAAAATGGAAGACATTTTGAAATTATTCTACATCAGCAAAAACTGTCAGCACAAGGTATATTATGCATCAGTAAAATACCGAATAGTCAAACATCATCATGTACTGAACACTACAAATTCCCCAAATTCACTTGCATGGTTATCCAAAACATGATATAAGCACATTTAAATAAGTTCTTCTCTTAACAAAATATATATACATTAAAGTATCTATGCTAACATGTGATTGTATTGTTTTTTCTTCCTCTCTCACTTGTCTCCGTTAGACAGGGAACAAACTGTGAATTTCTTAAGGATGGAGAACTGTAAGACTCTGCACCATGCTGCCAGAAAGACTAGTAAAAAACTAAATTAGACAGCTTGAGGGCAAAACCCAAAAGCAAGTCCTTTCCAACTTTCTTAATTCCAAGCTAGCCCTTTACCCAATTTGCACCGTACTCATGTCTCCATTTGAGCGGAACTGACAAGAACAACAAAGCCACTCACTTAATTTCCATGGATTCTGATGCAGAAATACATTTGGTAGGAACATCTGATAAATCCTGGTCCATAGGCTCTTCTCCATTTGTCAAACCAGATTCTAATTTGCTTTTTTCTTCTTCCGTTGCTTGAAGTTCTGGAACTAGAAAATCCTCAGGTCTAAAGGATGAAAGGTATTTTGCTTTTAATAGTCTTACAGTAAAACCAAAGTACTACATAATATAAAAACAAATGATGCTGACTATTACTACTGATTCGTTATTGACAACAATTTTACTACACTTGCCTTCAATATCTCCATATTTGAACAGAGCTCATTTGGAAAATATCACTTTCCTATCTTAAAAAAGAACTTTGATAGCTTGGGAAATACTAGCAAATTGAAGTTTGCTAGCAAGTATTCTTTATGCAAATAGGCTAAGTATCGCTATATTTTTCTAGGATGAACAATGTTCTTTCCTCTCATTACAAATTTATGAAAATTATGTGTAATTTAAAGCAGAAAAAAAAAAGTCACATTAAAAAAAAAAATCTTCTAAGATAAAAGCCAAAAAAAAAAAAAAGCCAGGAGTGGAAATATATCCCAAGAGGTGTGAACACAGGTCAAGGACCAGCACTCTGCAGCTTCAATCCTATCATAAGCTTCCTGTGAGATTTAGCACAAATTATCCTAACTGTTCAAAAGTTACTGCAGTTGTAAGAGTATACAGCGGTGCTGCAAAAGGCACAAAATTATGGTTTTTATTACTTCTATTTTTGAATTATTTCATAGCTAACACATGTTACTATGCATTACCACCACATACTTGATAATCTCGCCATATTCATCCCATTTAATTCTTTCTTCAGGGGCTGGAAACATTGGATAAGATTTCTTTGCCTGTTTGAAGAAGCTTCCTTTCCGACTACCTTCACCTTTCATCATCAAATCATGTTTGGTCTTATGTACGGTTGGCTGATCAATATCCTCTTCAGCATCGCTCTCATCACTGGAATCGATATCTGCCCTGAAACGACATTCAAAAAATAATAGCACTTTCTTTTTTTTTTCTGGTTTAATATTACATAAACACGCTGACTGGAAAATAACAGTTGACATATCACTGACTAAGGACAAGGGCAGTTCACGTGTCTGAGAAAGAGCTCCCAGTCAAATGGCAGATGAAAGAGGTCTATCACACAACTGATTAAAGACAACCATTCCTGACTCCTCAGGTCTACCAGAACTATGATTTTCATTTATCCCCATAAATGGTTGCAGCAGCAGAATGACCACAGAGAAATCTCAACTCTGACCGTAACAGCAGAATGCAGGAACAGCCAATATACTTACTCTTTAGACTGTTCTAGCTTCTTAGCTGCTTCTTTCTTTAGTTTCTCCTTTTCTAGGTATTCTTCAAGTTCTTTTCCTTCCAACTTGACACGTTTTCTCAACTGCAGACAAAATTAAAATTAATATTACTCTGAGCAGTTGACATATTTTAATACTTTTCTTACACACTGCTGACAAGAATATTTGTATTTAAGTACCAAGGGCAAGTACAATTTGACTTGTATGTCACACACAAGACAAGATTATGCAAACATGTTGCACCTTGGCGTGGCAACACCATGACAACATTATCAACTAGTAGAGTTTACTTTAAAAGAAGAGCATTTCTAAAGGTATTAAAATCAACTTGCTTTACAAAAATTTCTTAAAACATCTTCAGGAAATACTTTTCCAATAAGTGAACACAAATACTCTGAGGTGAGCAGTATTTTTTTTAATTTCTGCGTCACTAACATCAAACCAGAAGAACCTGGGAAAGTCATACTAGCAGGCAAAACAAAGGTAACTTTTGTGTTCTTGGTTTCTGAAAATAAGATTAGAGTATAGGTCACTTTACAACAAAAACACAAAGGAAAGTGTAGTCTAAAGATAAATATTTAAAAGCAACTTCATGCTCATGTCTATTATTTTTGCCACACCACCAAAAAGCATTTTGTAGTTCCTAATAAGACACCTATTTTTATGTAAGCTTATCCACAATTGGTTAAACATGCAACATACTGATTTCAGATTTCCCCTTTCCACTAGAAGTGTTTTCAGTAATCAAAAAGCAAACTTCATGTTTACTTTTGTTCATATTCCCCCAGATGGCCCACAATAAAAATCTTTGAAATATACAGACAACTCTTACCTCAATATCTATAACTTTTTCAGAAGGATTATCAATCAGGAATCGTGCTAATGTTCCAGGCGTAGTGCGGTAAGTTAAAATTATAGAGTTTTTGGAATCCTGGCACCATTGAATGAAAAGGTCTCTAGAAAAACCACACTCTAAGTCAGGTTGACTGGCAAGAACAACTTTTGGACTAGACACTCGAGCCAGATCAGACAGACTGTGACATAAGGAGAGATGGCGGAACTGAAAAGGATTGTTTCTCTTGTCTTCAAAGCACCTCATCAACTTGTCACTCATCCATTCAACCTAAAATAAGTATCAAGAAAGAGTTATCTACAAGAACACAAGTTCTACAATAACATACAAACCTGATATGAAGAACAGGATGCAATATGCACGTGATTACATCAATATTTCTCAGCAAGTGTAGAAATAACACTGAACAGAAACAACGCAGAAACAAGTACTTTAAGTCCTCTTTTTTAACAGCTATAAACTATGTATTTGTGGGAGGTGTCCCTGCCCATGGCAGGGGGTTGGAACTAGATGATCTTTAAGGTTCCTCCCAACCCAAACCATTCTATGATTCTATGCTAACAAGTCTTGTGATAAAACCAGAAATGAGTACCAAGAAACATGCCCATAGCCATGACTGGACTCTGTGTTATTTAATCGAAAGAACCGAGACAAACATGCACTACAGAATCAGGACAACACCCAGTATTTAGCCATTCTTCACTGTTAAAAAGAAAATCAAAAATGCTTTTGCATACATGTCCCACTGCCCTCTTCATAATTGCAATTAGAAGTCAAAACAAACCTGTGATTTAGAGAACTCCACTACATTGTAGCTGACGTTATTCAAAAGTGCTAGAGAGTAGACTCCTAATCCTGCGTCTTTCGTTCTCCAGATCTGATCAAGAAGTTGAGCAAGTTCCAGAACTCTGCCTGCTGTATCCACGGCTATTAATACATTTCCATCACCTCGTAATGTCTCCAAAACATTAGCTAAGAAGAATTAACAATGAAACAAAAACCTACTTAATCTTTGAACCAAAATTAGAATGTTTATGGCTTGGGTTTTTGTTTGTTCTATCACACTAGCAATTATAATCAAAAGCAAATTGAACACAGAAATAAATTAAACTTCAAAAGCAATACAAAACCACATTTCCACCAAAATTAAAGAGAGCTGGAGTTTTCTTGGTAGCTCTGAGTATCTCAATGTCTTGATACTACATTTTCTTTTTTTTTTATTAAAAAAAAACCCACCACAACAAAGCCACCAACCAGTAAAATGGACTTTAAAAAAAAGTGTGCTGAAAAAGGTAATTTAAAAATCCCTTAAGAAGACACTAATTGATACTGGGTAAAATACACTGTTTTCAAATACCATTAATTGTTTTCAGGAAAACGTTTAACCCACAGTATCAGTACCATCAGAAAAGCATAATTCAAAATTTTTAAAATTTTAATAAAGGTTCTTAGTTTGGATGCTGATGAATTTCTCATAGAAAAACAATTTAAATTTACAGTGACTAATAAATCTCATTACTGCTAGTTTCAAGCCCAAACAGAATACACACTCAGCAGCTGTTCATCCCTTTGCTTCCTCCTGGGTTGTACATAAGTAGCATTAAATGAGTCTGTAATAAGCAATGAAGGTCTGCTCAACATTTCCAAGGAACATCCATTCAGATGGCTGTGGAAAAAAGGCGAAATATCACTTTTTTGCATTTCTATTTTATGAGGAAAATATAAGACAGCTAGCTTCCAGGTGTCTGTATGTACAGAAATCAAATTACTCAGTAGCTGAATGTTTCCTGCTTCAAACTTACAAATACATAAAAACTGAGTGGAATGAAGAAACCCAGTACTAATGCTCGTTTCAAACTGATTAATCTGAATGCAAGTGAAATCAGTGGTCTTATTAGAGCTGGAAAGGCACTGCTACTTCCATATCTGTTTATCACACACTAAATGATGCACACTTAACACAACATCTAAGAAATATATATTTCTATGTCAAACTTACATCTCCCTCTTGTGGTTGAAATCAACCGCATAAACAATTTCTTCCTCTCCATCCTTGACAATCTTCCAAATGGTGCCTCCTATCATGTGGCCAGCTGGTAATGGTGTGATTGACAAACCATGTCCTTTGCCTACAAAAGTTTTCAGTATTTTAGGTATATTACATGTATTAAAATGCATTACTCTGAATAAAAGATAGTAGTTTTAAACAACTGCAAGCCAAAATTATTACTGGGAAAAAAGTCAAATGAAGCATGAAAAATCAGTAACACATCTGTCCTTCCCATTTAACCAGTAATTTGGAATTTTTTTGCAATTCACTTCTATTTTGCCCCCAGAAAAAGAAACTAAAGCAAAGATCACTTCCTCCTTCCACCTCCCACCGGTTCTCAGAGGCACTGCAGAGCTTACAGGTTTAGCAATAACTAAAACATGCATTATCTACTTCGATGCATCCATCAAGTCTTTTTGAATCACTTCCAGTAAATATGAAAAGAAGTACTGTGTTTGCAAAAAGTTTTAAGATGTAAAAGTTGGCAGCACAGACACAGCCTTGCTACAAATATCTTGAAACAAGGGCCAGCAGCCTCTCAAGGATGGCATCCCATTTCTGTTTTCCAAATTACAGGGCAAGTATTTTGGCAGATTCAGGAACTGGCAGACGCTGCATCTCAGAAACAAGCTGCTGGTGGTCAGCTTGTATGTGTCTTTGTTTAAGACTAGGGTTTCCATTTCATTCTGATCTTTAAATTCAACAAGAGTGAAAAGCTGCTGATTCTCCAGATGCCAGAGTTCCTAGCAATAAGCTACACTGAATATCATCTGGAGCCAGTGAAGACCTCATTAAATCATCCACATGCCGTAACTTAATCTCTGCAACCTATTCATTCTGTAGAAAGCTTTCCTTTGTGTTACTGGTTACTGAAGAGTTCTGAGGTGTCCACCACCAGGCATGAGCAAATGCTTTTGAGAGACATGAGCAAATTCCAAATTACAAAAAAACACAAAAGAGAAACAAACATCTAAATATGCTTTGTCATGACCCCCTCCTCAGTAAGTGGAAATTCTATCCATTTCCACATACAATTACTGAGACAAATGTTCAGCTGATATAGACTGACACTGGGCTACTGAATTCAGCCCCGCAAAATGTACATTTCGAAACTTACTCCCTTTAAAAAAAGTTACTTTAACTCATAACTCTGTTGCCTTTCACTAAAAGTCATTTATTGAAACTTTGGTGACAACTTTACCTTTCAAGTTCACAATCTGAGAAAACTTCAGCTGTTGTATCTTATCAAAGGCTGCATCTACATCATCCAATGTAAAGAGTGTGAAATCTTCAGTATTATGGCGGGACTGAAACAAATAAGAAGTATAGAGCGTTCAAGAACCTGAGCAGTCTACCATATCAAAGACATTCTGTATGAAAGTATCAACTTAAATATACCTGGTAGAGATCATACATAAACATCTGTCCCATTTTATATACAGGAATAGTTGCATAAATGGCACAATTCAATCCCATTTTTCCAACTGCATATGGAAGAGCACCAAGGTGTAGAGGGTCAGGGTGAGAAAGAAGAACAGCATCAACCTGGTGTACATGTCTACAAAAAGAGGGACGGCAGAAGTTGGTGAAAAGAGTTCTGTATGGTGTTATATACTCCCTATTACAGCTTTTTTGAGAATATATACACAGTCTGAATGCCAAACAAGAAAACTTAAATCCTTCTAAGTTTAAAACAAAGTTTTTACAATCACAGTTAAAAGTTACACATATTTCCAAATGTTTAAGTACTTAAAAATGCAGATGACTTATAAAACCATAATTTCAAGGTCTGGAAGACATAAGTTTTCTATCAAATTCTTGATTAGAAAGACCTTAATATACTTGGACACCAGAAAGTACATTAACTGAGGGGCCAAAAATATTGTCAGTGCAGACATGCTACAAATTATTTATACATCTAAAAACCTAAAACAGACTACAGCTTTTCTTCTAATGAGAAAGACCAAGTAACAGGACCAAAGACACAACAATCCTTAAATTGGTATGGATCAAACCAAAATGTATTTTACAAAAACAGAAAAGGTCGAATACATCATTTAAGAAAAGTGGCACATAAATTTTTGGGGGTTTATTCATTTTAAAAACAGAAGACTTTTTTCTTGCAAAGTGTTACACAAAATAAGAACACAGACTAAAAACTTTTTATCTATCATAACTGAAAAACTTGAGGGTGTGAAACATGTGCAACAAGTGAAAATACAAATTGGGCTGAAAGCTTTTTGTTCCCTCACATAGTAACTGGGGCACACACATTCTTCTTCATGGCTATTATTAAAAAGATGACCTTTATCTAATTGCTTCTCAGATAAGACACTCAAAAAATGTTACAAATTATCATTAGTACATAATAATCCTCAGTTAAAAGACTTAAAAATTACAACTCTGTCAATGCTAAAAAAGTGAATCTATAAAAACAGCATCACAAAGCTTAGTTTCTTCCAGGAATTTGCATCTTTCAACCCTGTAATCAATGCTTGCATCAGCAAAGCTCCTTGCTGTGAACCTGCATAAGTTCAGTACTAAAGTCTAGGCAAGTTTATGTCTTTGCAGGGCTGGGACAACTAACAGAAGCTGTTTTCCTGACTGACAAATCTATTCAACTTGAAACAAGAGGCACGAGTTGAACCACTTTGTATTCAGCCTACATACACCAAGGATTCTTTCATTTAAAACTTAGTTAATCATTCCAACTTAGTTTGGAGCCAAGGTCAGCCTCCCATAAACTCTGCTCTGTTTCATGTTTATGAAAAAAACAAAACATCCAAGCCAAAACAAACACAGAACAGTTAGAGAATTACAGTTAACAGATGTAACTCATTAGACTTACAAGAAAACAACCAGTTTTTACCGGAAATGTTTCAGCAGCATCATTCCCTTCACATAAAACATACTTTAAGCAACAAAAAGAACAATTTTGGAGTTAACATCACCATACACATATCATTGCATGGTAGTTTGAAAACTTTCAGAAAAGGACATGACCTAGTAAAAAAAAAAAAAAAGCGTATGAACTGAACTACTTACTTCCTCAGGGAATCAATAATATCCATAGAAAAGTTTTCATCCCAGCCACAGTCCAAAAGAAAACGAAATTCATCTACTTGCAAGAGATAGCAAAGGGCAGATTCCTCCTGCACCCCTGAAAGCGTAGTCAACTTGATAATCGATGTCATTTTGCTCTCCAAGCGTTTAATCTCCTAAAGAACTAATCTGGATGGAGGAAGAAAATGTTTCATTGACTAATGCAAAGGAAAAGTCTATTTATTTTGATCTAACTTCATACGTTTCTGAGAATACACAGGTAACAGTTGTGAATACTGTTCGATGCAGCCACTGTGTATTAATTAAGTGTCGGATGTTAATTTTTGATCGATGTAGGTCTTTTGTTATCGGAAAGAGGGTTTGTTTTTTTTACAGTAAAGTAAAAGGGATGACGCGGAGCAGTGCGGTTAACAGCAGCCGCAGGGCCGGACGGGGACACCCGGACGGGGACACCCGGACGGGGACACCCGGACGGGGACACCCGGACGGGGACACCCGGACATGGCACACCCCGGGCCGCCCCTCAGGCCTGGCGGCTGCCCGAAGCGTGCGGGAGCACAGCACCGGGCGGGTCGGGGGCTCTGCAGGGATGGCCCCGCCGGGCCCCACCGTCAAGACAGCGGCCGGCCCCGATGGGGTGCTCCTCACCGGCCGGGCCCGGGCCGGCCCCGGCCCCTTCCACAGCTGAGAGAAAGAGGAAGGGAAGGGGGGACTCGGCTCGGCGCTCCCAGGACCAGCCCACCGCGCAGCCCCCTGAGCCGCCGCCACTACCTGCCTCAAGGCCTCTCTCAGTGCCGGCGGGGAGCGCGGCCGCCGCCTCCTCCCGGCGCAGCACCCTCCGCCATCTTGGGGAGGCGGGGAGAAGGAGGCGGGAGGGTGAAAGGGCAAGTGGGAGGCACCACCGCCGGGCCGCCGGGGGGGAGCGCCCTCCCTCCCCACCCCCTGCACGGCCTGTGGGCTCTCCCGGCCTGCTGGTGCCGCCCGCTGCCCTTGGTGTGGCCGCTGCACAGGGCCTGGCGGCGGCGACGACCGGTAACGGGGAGAAGCGGGAGAGGGGGGAGGTTCTGCCGTGGTACCGGCCGTCACCGGGAGCTCGGCGGGCACGGGCGGGTCCCTAGGCGGGCCGGGGGCAGCGTTTCTCCGCGTCCAGCGGAGCCTGGAGGCTGGCGGGGCCCTGTCGTGGGTCAGCACCGTGAGCGCCGGCCCGAGCCCTGGGCAATGGCCTGGGTGGCCGAGGGCACCCCTGGGTGGCCTGGGGTGTCCCTGCGTGGGCACCCGTGGGTGACGTGGGATGTCCCTATGGGTGGCCATGGGGGCACCCCTGAATGGCTTGTACTGGCCATGGGGGCACCCGTGGGTGGTGTGGGGCATCCCTGGATGACTGACGAGTGGCATGGGGTGGCCCTAGGTGACTCGTGGGTGATGTGGGACATCTCTAGTGCGCTCATGGGTGACACAGAGTGTCTGTGGGGCACCGGCAGGTGATGTGGGGTGGCCTTGGGTGACCCACGGGTGATATGCAGCGGCTGTGGGACACCCGTGGGTGATGTGGGATATCCCTGGGTGACCTGTGGGTGACGTGGGGTGGCCACAGGTCACCCACAGGTGAAACAGGGTGGCTGTGGGGCACCCATGGGTGATATCATTAGTTACTTTAATCGGTAAATGACTCCAGAACGTTCAAATAGAGCTGTTCTGCCAGAAATGTCGTAAGAGATGTCATATTTCTCTCCTGTTTGGGATAAACCCCGATTTCCCAGGGCTGGGAGTCGGTGAGGGGTATTCCTGGGAGACCTATGCGTGGATTTGAGAGCCACAGGTCTGTGCAAGCTCATCATGTCCCGCAGGATGGGTCCAACGGCCCTCCTGTTCGTTAGGCTGCTGTAGCATCCGAGCGGGATTAGAGGTGCTGGGCACCTCTATACAGATCTCTTGGGATTTATCAGATTTTAACTCTGCTCTGTCCCGCTGCTCTCTCTAGCAGGCATGGTGAACTTCGCCCAGGCTGTGCGGGACCACTGGGTCCACATCCTCGTTCCCTTGGGATTCGTGATTGGATGCTACTTGGACAGGATGAACGACGAGAAGCTGTCTGCCTTCAGGAACAAGAGCCAGCTGTACCGGAGGTCAGCTTCACCCTGCCTCTGGGGGATACCCCGTTGTTATGCAAAGTGCTTCTCTGCTCTTTTTGAGTCTTAAGTATGAAAAATAAAAAATCGGTGATGCTATCAAAATATTAAAGGGAAGAAAGCCCAAAAAACTTTCAGCCAATGTCAGTGAAGGGTTGAGGTCACCAACGTCCCCTGGCAGCTGGGGCTTCGGAAGCTGCCTCCACAAGGTCATTGTGCATCCTGCAATGCGGGAAAACATCCTTTCGTCTCTAAAACTTCAGCAGGAAACACAGGGCTTGTATTTTAATTTTCAACTTTTCAGTGGCTTATAGCAAACTTTTAAAATGATCAAAGCACTTTTTAACTAAGTACTTTTATAGATTTGTGTCATTTAAAAATAATAACCAAGTTTTTGAAAGTTAACATTTATGTTGGCATATGCTGTATCTTCACTGGAGGTGCGATTATACATTTGGGCTTATGGCTGACTTCTCGGGGAGAGTTCAGATGACATAATGCATTGCCTCATCTGTGTCAAGTCTCCTAATTCTTTATTAGACCATAGGGCTAACAAAACAGCAGGAAAAAAAATCATGCTGCACAGCACGACTAATTAGTAGTAGGTTGTTCAGACAACTTGATCCATTGAAGCTTGGAAAGAAAAAGACTGAAAGATTTTTAGCTGACAACGATTGCAAGGAAAGTTAAATTTATGCATAACTCTGAGGTATTCTAGAGTAATTAATTGCATTTATTAGTAATTATTCTAAAAAAATTATTGTAATTTTAATCTTTCCTCTGTTTTTTTTCATTTCCACACAGAGAGCTGAAGCCTGGTGAAGAAGTTACATGGAAATAAAGGCTGCTGATGAGATGGAAAATATTTTCATTTGATTCATCGTCTTATCTCCCATGTTGGAAGAATGGGATTATGGGGTTTATCTTGAAAGAATATGTAAAGCTACAGAAAAGGACACCTGCAATCCATCATGGCTAGTTTAATTTCCAATCTTACTTTTCAGAAGATGTAATTACATGACTAATAGGTGTCCAGGAATTCCATTAGTCCACAAGCGTTGAGAAACTCCTGTCCCCAGATGTTGTGCTCTGGAGGGGGGGGGAAACAGCTGTGTAATAAAGAAAAACTATGCAAAAATCACTGATGTTGTTCTTGATCTGTAGGGTGTGGAATTCGTGTATTTATAGCTAATTGATGAACTAGCCTTCAAAGGAACACATCACATACATAGACACAGAACCTGGCTGACAGTGATTTGGGTTGTAACTGAATCTGAACAAGTGTCCCAGGGTGTCACTGGATGCCAGTGCCCCACAGCCAGACAGAGCCCTTATTGCCGTGTCCTGTCTGTCCCTGGGCCAGCGCATGCTTTGGGGAGCCAGCTATGGGGCTGTGGGGTAGTTTAAGGGAGCTATGGGGCACTGTGGGGTGGTTTCAGGGGGCTATGGGGTGCTGCTGTGCAGTTATGGGGTTGGGCAGTATGGTGGGCCTATAGGGCAGTGTTAGGGGGCTATGGGGTGCTGTGGGGCAGTTTGGGGAACCATGGGGTGATGTTGGGGGGTCTATCAGGTGCTGTGTGGCAGTTTTGGGGGGGTTATGGAGCACTGTGGGGCAGTGCTAGGGTGCCATGGGGCAATTTGGGGTGCCACGGGGCAGCACGGAGGGGCTATGGGGTGCTGTGGGCTCACTCACCGCCGGGGGCCGATGAGGTCGATATTGGGGGGCGGCGCCGTGCTCGCTGCAGCCGCCTCAATATCTGCGCTGCGTCCTCTGGGGGGGGAACAACACACCCCAAAAAAACCCTTTGGGACCCACATCAGCCCCCAGACCCCCACATAATCCCCCAGCACTCCATAACCCCCCATACCCACACCATTCTCCCCGTTTCTCTCCTATACGCCGCAGACCTGCACCAGCCCCAGCTGCAGGGCGCCGCGGGGGGCGGACCCTATGGGGGGCGGGGCCTACCGGCTCCCTCAGCCAATCACGACGCCGCGCTGGGGGAGACAGACACGGGGGAGCGGGGCCACAGCAGCGCCCGTAGGGCCCGTTAACCCCCAAATCCCCTCAAAATCCCCTCAAAATCCACCACCCCACCGCCCCGCCACCGTACCAGATGCGATGCTGCAGCACTTCGGGGCAGTAGAACACGACGATGGACCCAAAACCCTCCGGATTCACCCCAAAAACGGGGCGGGGTCGGACAGAACCCGGATCAGGCTGATTAATCCCCGAAAAAACGGGGAGCCCCGGGCGGGCCCCAAATGGGGTGAAAAAACCCGTATTGGGTTAACGGCAGCGACCCCAAAACCCCCGGAAATGGCCCCAAAATGGGTGACATTTATTAATTAGAAGGAGGGGCTGTAAGGGCCGGGTTTGACCCCGAAATGAGGATTAATTTAAATAAATTTAAATTAATGTATACTTAGGTAAAGTTTAAAAAGTTTTGTATTTAAATAACTTTAAATAATATATTTAAATAAATTTGTATTTGAGTAAATTAACATTTAGTTAATCTACCTTTAATTATATTTAACTAAATTTAATTAATGCATTTTGGTTTTATTTACTTACATTTAACAAATTTAATTCAACTAAATTTAAGTGAGGTTTTAAAAAACTAGTTCTGTGCCCTGAACCTGCCCAAAGCCCCTCAAAAACCACAAAAGATCCCAAAACCAGGATCCACAAAGTTTAAATATAGTAATTTAAAATTATAAGCAGGTAACAAAAAAAGCCAATTTTGGCCCCAAAGTGACCCAAAATCCTGGTAAATGGCCCCAAATCCAGCACCACCCCACTTTAAGTATTAAGATATTTAATGTATTAATTTAAATAAATAGATTAAAAAAGCTTTTTGTCACAAATCAGCCCCACCCACCCCCAAGACACCAAAAGTGGTAACCCCAGATTTTAAACCTTATGTAAATTAAACCTTAAAAGCCAAATTCAACATCATACTGCTCAACCCCCTGCCCCTCGTTAATTAATTTAAACTGCCGTTTCTCTCCACTAGCTCTCGGGTGGTCACTGAGGGGTCTCAAGGGGTTATTAGTCAGCTAATGAAGCCCAGTCCTATGAGCACTGGGGCTCACGGAATCAGACCACCACCTAACCGCCCACCCCGGCTGCCTGACTGATCCCACGCACTTCACGCCTCGCCCTTTATAACCTCGCCCGTCCCGCCCCCCGGCCACCCTCCAGCCAATAGGCGAGCCGCCCGCCTCAGCGCCGCTGGCCAACCCCCGCCTCGCTGCCGTTGGGGAACCTGGGCGAGGGGAGGGGCAACCGCGGAGGGAAAGCGGCGACCAATTAACGCCTTCCTCTTCCCCCCAGGGAACAGCCGCGCAGATCTGAGCCAATAGGGAGCCTTCCCGCCTTGCGCCGCCGGCTAATCAGCGGGCGCTGCCGATTTCACGCCCTTTCACCTCAGCGTGGCAGCGCAGCGGAAAGGTTGTAGCCGGGGGGAAAATGGCGGCTCCCCACACACCGACTGTGATTGGGACACGGCTTTATTTAACACTGGACACGCAGCCCCACGGACACAGGTGAGGCCTATGCGTGCTGTGTGGGAGGTTCAGGCTTGCATGAGGAGGGGACAGGGGTGTCCCAAGGCAGCTGGGGTGCTGTTGAGAAGTTGCCGGGCGAAGGCTTGCTCGAGCTGCAGTGGCAAAAGAGGGGGGTGGTGAGGGACTGAACCACATCTGTGCTCCCCCCACATCCCTCCCCAATCCTGCCCCACAATCTTCTCCACATATGCCCCACATCGCCCCCTTCCTGCCCCACATATAACCCACATTCCCCACCTGCCCCTCACCTGCAGGACAAGGGTGCGGTTGTGGGGGCCATCGTGGGGGCCCAGCTCCTGCCCCACAGCCAGCGTCACCCAATGTTCAGGGCGGGGGCCCAGCCCGGCACGGTATCGCCCCACCTCTGTGGATGGGAAGCGGGGGCGTCAGGGGGGCATGCGGGGCAGAGCCTATGGGGCAGTTAGGGAGTACCTATGGGTCACATACAGGGCTGCGGTAGGGTTATGTATGGTGCATCTAAGGGGCAGGTACAAGGCTGCTATAGGGCTACCCATAGGGCAGTTAGGGGATATCTATGGGGCATGTGTAGATCAGTGTGGGGCAGTTCTATGGTACTTACAGGGAAGTTACGGGGCTGCTATGGAGCACTTATGGGGCACCTATGGGTCAGTGATACAGCATTTATGGAGCAGTTATAGGGAACCTATGGGGTACTTATGGGTCAGTTATGGGGCAGGTACAGGGCTGCTATGGAGTAGTTATGGGGCCAGTATGGGGCAGTTAGGGGGCACTTATGGAGCAGGTACAGGACTGCTATGAGGCAGTTTCAGGGTACTTATGGGGTACCTGTAGAGCAGCTATAGACTTACAGGTCTGTGGTCACTCACCCTCCCGGAAGCGCTGGGCATTGAAGGCCTGCACCAGCTCCCCATCCTGCAGGGGACCCCCCTCTGCTGTGGGGCCGGCGTGTGCGGTGCGGCAGTGCACTCCCAGTCCCCCAGGCCGTCGCCGCAGGAAGAGCCCCCGCGGGGCACTGGCCACCAGCAGCCCCGGCCGAAGCCCTGCAAGCAGCTTCCCCACGGCAGGGGGGTCCCCGCTGGCCCCCAGCCCCGCGGCTTGGGGGGGCAGCTCCTCTGGGGCGGGCAGCAGCAGCAGGCGGGGCAGCATCCCGGGGCGGGGGGTGGCCCCCGGGGGCGCGGGGGGGCCGAGCAGGTAGTCACCGGGGGGCAGCCAGCCCTGCCAGGACAGCTCCCCCCCCACCCACAGCCGCAAGCCCAGGCACGACTCCCCTGTGGAGGGAGGGGTTGAGGTGGGGACACACAGACACACCCACCCACCCCAAGCAGGGGACCTGCCCCCGCCTTGGTGGTGATGGGCGGTGGGGAGGGGGTGTGGCCTGGGTGGGGGCGGAGCTAGTGTGGGGCTGGGGGTGACATGAAGGGGCAGGGCTGGGGGCGGAGTCGGGGTGGGGGTCACGGTAGGGGGCGTGACCGGCGCTGGGTCAGTGCTGGGGCGGGGCCGGCATGGGGGCAGGGTCAGCTCTTGGGGCCCGGCTGGTGATTGGGCAGGGGCGGGGCTTAGCACCCGGGGGCGGAGCTTACCCTGTGCCGGTGGGAGGGCCTCAGTGCTGTGCACCACGATGGCCAGTCTCAGAGGGTCTGGGGGCGGTGCCTCGGCTGGGGGTGCAGGGTCAGATGCGGTGACCCCATCATCAGCTCCTCCCTCTACTGCTCCCCAGCCCCCTAACAACCCCCCCGCTGCCCTCCCCCACCCCCCACGTCACCCCATCTCTCACAGGCATCCTCCGTGTCCCTGTGGGGCTCCTTAGCTGACACCTCATCAGGGCTGGGGGTCGGCACCTGGGGGTGGGGGCAGCCGTGGGCAGGCTGCTCAACACCCCCCATAACTGCACCACAGGCATCCCATAGCACCGCCCCCCACCTCCCACTTACCGTGGTGCTGTAGGGCTGGGCGTCTCCATTGCTCCCCTCTGTGGGGCTCAGTCCTGCCTCCTTCTGGGGCTGCCAGCCCCCATGCTTCACGGGCTGCCTGCCTGTTGGGCCCAGACACCTGGGTCCCCTCCCCAAGCCCTCCCTATACCCACTGCCCCCCAGCTGTGGGTTCCTTTCCCCACCTACCCCCAACCCCGGTCCTCCCCCACCTGGTGCCCTCCAGCTATGGGTCCCACACCCCACCCCCCACCCTCGGATGTGGGTCTGCCCCCAAACCCAGTGACCCCCACATGTGGGTCCCCACTAAAACCCAGGTCCCCCTCTCCCACACCTGGTGCCCCCTAGATATGGGTGCCTCACACCCATGTCCTCCCCACACACCCAGTGTTCCCTCCCCATGGGTTCCCCTGACATTTGGGTGCCCCCCTGGTCTGTCCCTGGTCTGTCCCCGCCCACCTGGCTTTTGGGGCAGCGTCAGGAGCCGATAGACCTTGTACGGCCGGGGCCCCTCCAGGCGGGAGCGCTCCGGCACCTCCTGTAACTCAGAGCTCTTGTTGAGGGCACAACGCAGCCGGGTCTTACAGCTGGCGGGGTCTGGCCGCATCCCAGGGCGGAGCCGCCCCTTGAACTCCGCCCATGCCTGCCACACCCACAGGGGGACATGTGATGACGATGCACGATGGTGACAATGCATGACGGTGACAATGCAGGACAGCAACATGTGAAGGCAGATCACAGGGACAGAGGTGAGAGGGTGGGGTGTCAACCCCGCCCACCCCAAGCCCTGCCCTGCTGACCCCAGGCCCCGCCTGTGTCACCTGGCAGAGGGCGATGCAGGCCCCGCCCCTGGCCCCGCCCTTGCCTGCGTGCTGCCAGGGTATGCGGATGGCCGTGTGATCATCATTGTCCCACACCAGCCCGGGGAAGTGGCCGCTCTGCACTTGTGCCACCAGCCAGGGACGCAGCCGCCGCCCGCTGTGCCGCCCTGCCATCCTGGGGAACACTGTCACTAGGGGACAGAGGGACATCAACATCGAGATCATGAGGGTGCCAGGTCTGTGGGGACTTGGGGGCATGGACCATGGACACCAGGACCGCAGGGACAGCAGGTCTGTGATAACGTGGTGACAGGGACATTGGGACCACGGGGACTCCAGGGCCATGGGGACGTGGGCACTGGATGCCAGGTCTGTGGGGACTTGGGGACAAGGGACATGGGAACATGAGGACACCAGGACCACAGGGACATGGGGAGCAGGACCATAGGGACACAGGGATGGGGACACATGAGCACATCCCGTGAGGACATGGTGACATGGACACCAGGTCTGTGAGGACATGGAGATTGTAGGGACATAGACACCAGGACTGTGGGGACTTAGGGACAAGTACACCCAGTCTATGGTGACATGGACACCGAGACCATGGGGATATGGGGACACCAGGACCATGGGCATGTAGGGACATGGGGACACCAAGACCACAGGGACAAGAACCATAGGGATGTGGGGACATCAACATCAGAACCATGGGGACACCGGGACTGTGGTCACAGAGACACTGAGACTGTGGGGATGTGGGGACAGGGACCGCAGGACCGCGGGGACATGAGCACCAGGTCTATGGGGACGGGGACTATGGGGACACGGGGACCCGCAGGGACGGAGCAACTCACCTCCCGCTGCTTAGCTCCGCGGCGCCGCTTCCTCGAAGTCACGTGACGCCGCCTGGCACCGACACCGCGTCATCAAGCCCCGCCCTTCCCTTGCTGCGCCCCTGGCGCGCAGACACGGGGGGCGAGGCCGCTCCGCCCTTATTGCTCCGCCCCCGCGGCCGTGGGGGGCGTGGCCCCAGGTCGGCCGGCGCGTGGCGGAGCGCCGCGTACTGGCGGGGCTGGGCGATCAGCCGCAGCAGTTACTCGGTGACCTTCCCCTCTGCCGGCGGGGAGGGCAGCCCGGCCGTTAACTCATTTTTACTTTGAAAAGTTTTAGTTTTGGGTTCCAAAGCCTCATTTGCAGGCTCCAAAGCAGCATTTGCAGGATCCAGCTCCTGGTTTTATGGACCAAATGCTCATTTTAGGGCCCAAAGACTAATTTTTAGGGCCTAAACCCACATTTTTTATGGCCCAAAGCCTCACTTCTAGGGATCAGAGCCTCATTTTTATGGTCCTAAGGCTCTGTTGCAGTTTACAAAGTCTCTTTTTTAGAGTCCAAAGCCATGTCTTTAGTTTCCAAAGCCTCATTTTCAGGCTCCAAAGGGGCATTTTTAGGATCCAGACAGTTGTTTTTAGGCTCTAAGCCGTATCTTGAGTGTCCAAATCCTCGGTTTTAGGGTCCAAACAGCTCATTAGGTCCCAAATTCCTCATTTTTAGAATCCAAAGCTTTGCTTCCAGGGTTGAAAGCCGCATTTTTAGGCTGATAAGGGGACATTGCAGACAGGTCAGGTGCAGGAACCTAGCTTGTGCAGGTGCTTCTGGTGTCACTTGTAGAACAGTTCCTGATTTGGCAGGTGCAGGAACCTGGCTTGTGCAGGCATTTATGTCATTGCCATCCTAGTACCTGATAGGGCAGGTATGGGAAGCTGGCTTGGGCAGGTGCTTGTGATGTCACAGGTGGTGGGAATTTTAATTGAGTATTGATGGAACCTGATCATGTAGTTCTGTATGATGTCACGCCTGGTGGTATAATTAATACGGCAGGTGCAGGAGTCAGGCTTATGCTGCTGTTTTAATGTCACTGGTGGCTCTGTAGCCCATGTGGCAGGCACAGGAACCTGGATTGTGCAGGTGTTTATGTCACTGCTGGCTTTGTCCCTGATAGGGCTGGCACGGGAGCCTGGCTTTGTGCCTGTGATGTCACAGGTGGCTGACAAGGTGATAGCACAGCTGTGGGAACTTGGATTTTGCAAGTGCTTGTGATGTCACTTGTGGCACAGTTCCTGAGTGGGCAGGGGCAGGAACCAGGCTTGTGGTCAAAAAACAACACTGCAGACCTCATCACTAAACTGTCTGTTTTGCTGCATTTCCTAAAGGTGTTTTCATGTATTGAAAGTTAAATTCTTTCCACGTGAATTGTCACTTTAGTAGACGAATCAAACTGGCAGTGAGGTATTCATGGGAGACCTCAGACAAATTCATTCCATGCGTCTGTGCTATGAATTCTTTACAGCTGAACATCTATAAAGAGAGTCTTCTTCCCAAAGCGGCAGATAAATTTTTCAGAAGATGGAATCATGGATGCAAGCTGCTTTGTGATGGAATGGTTTTATTCTTCATAAACTAAGTTGGTTTGGTTTTTTTTTTTTTTTAAAAAAAGGCAGCATATTGTAGACCTGTACATTGCTTACATAGTCATCAGAAGTACACGACTTTCTGAAGAACCACAAAAACCTTCGGAATGTAATAATTCTTGAAAACACAGAAGAATAAACATTACAGCTAAATATAGATTTTCTCTTTGTAGCTTGGCTTATGTTTTGCACTCTAAATACTGGAGAGCAGCTAAGACTGGGTCTCTTGAAATTTCTTACTTGAAATTGGTTGGGTGATTGCCACCATTACTCCTGACAATAAACCATGTCACATTTGATAACAGATAACTGCAATTGTTTGGTTGCTTCAGAAAGTCTTCAACTGGTGAAGTACTTACTGTCAGTAAGAACTAGCTCTATGAGGATTTATGTGGCATTCCCCATTTATTAAAGTAGTTCAGGACTACACACAGAGGTTTAAATTAAATTAGTTTTCAAATTAAATACTGTAACCATTGCTTCACTAACAAGAACACAGATGTCCCATCCACCAAGGTGTGCAGCTTAATGAACCATCTAGTTCAGGCTAGGTGATCGAATCACCCTCATTCTTAACGTGTGGGGCTTTTTTGGTGTGGCATAAAGCATCCCTTGTTCTATACAAAACAGAAGTGCTCCAACAGGTACATAGAACACACCTGTCACTTTCAGTTTTTCCTAATTGATGTTTTCATTCTCTCTTTAACCATGAACTTTTGTCATCAGCTATGAACACCTGTGTGTCGAAGTCTCACACAATTTTATAAAGCACCTGTTTTTAACCTGTCCATGGGCATTGTCCATGGCTCCTAGGAAATGCCAGGGATGGACTTGGAGCCAAGAGGAAGCTGCCAGAACAAGTCTAAAATAAGATCATTGCTGCTTCTCCAGGCTCCATGATTTGACCCCTGGAGAAGGCGCTGAAACCCGAGGCAGAGAGAGCATTTCAATGATGAAGCTGGGAAAAATGAAGAGCCCATTATCTAGAGGCATGGTGGGCCTGAGAAATCACCAACCTGAAGAAAACATACCCAGGAGACAAGAGAACAATGCCCGACTCTCCAAGAACTTGGGTTCGGGGGCCTTCTGGCTTGACCATGGCCAATGGTGTTTGTTGCCAAGTCCAGTGGTAGCCAGCAGAGGGTCTCCGTCCGTCAGCAAAGCCCCACAGCATTGGGATGGAGACCCCCTCACCAAGGCTGTGCTGCAGCATCCAAGCTGATTGTCCCACCTGGGATAACAGTGTCCGGCCACACTCTGCCTGCCCCAGCCAGGGAAAATGCCAGGCTTGGCCATGGGCTGGCCCTAGCTGGGATGTGCCAGCACAGGCAAGGCGGGTACTTCCTGATGTTTTGGATTATTAAAACGATTTTGCAGCTAGACTCTTGACCTTTTGGACACTTGATTCCACAAGACTCATGAAACCTGCCTGCTCTCCCCAAATCCAGGCCAAGTCTTGTGCAGGACAGGCTGGGCTAACTGGCACCAGCATTCCTACCCAGCCCGGCCACCTGTGCCACGTTCCTGCCGTCCTCTTCACCTGGATGTGTCACCTCCCACTCCCAGGAAAGCAGGGGGAGGGGTAAGTGACTCAGATTGATAAGTCCCCAACAGCATGGACTGAAGTGAGACAAATCTCAAGGTCCATATACAAACATACATTAGTTTCCCAAAATGATTAATGTAGGTCTTAACTACATCCATGATGATTGGTTAGGTATAATACAAATTATGGTTAGTGGTAAGGTACACATTACGTTATTTAGCAACAGGTATACAACAAATTATGGCAAGCAGTAAGGTACACCTTGCATTATTTAACCACTCTAACCATTACTTAACAACTGTAAGGGAAAACAGAAACAGAGGGATAGAGAAAGGAAAAGATAGAGAAAAAGATAAAGAGATCACCAATCCCAGTTCCAGCATGAGCCAGTCAACCGGAGGGGGGGGGGTTGTCCTGTAGGAGCACTCTTATGTGTATTCCCCTCTTTACAAAAATCCCCCATTGTACTCGTCTTCCTCCCTTTTATGTTTGCCAAATTAGCACAGCCCGCCCCACTCATTATGGGGCAGCCTTGTCACAGGTTTCTCCCCCCCCCCAGGTGACTCCCCCATTCAGGTGATGTGTAGCATGATTTGTGTGGGGAGATGAGAGCTATAGTCATACATGTTTAGCATGATGTCTGTAATCTTCATTAGCATATGCAGGGTGTGCGCTTCATATGCATTTCACAGAGAATGAGGCAAAGGTCACTTTTCGGACACTATGGCCTTGGACAGAGAACTAACAAGCTCATCACACAAGTGACAAACTGTCTTGTCTTCACAAGGCAGTCTTCCCACTGCTTTTCAGGTGCCTGTGAGCCTTATCAGTTCTTTGAACACCAGGCCTGCATTACTTATCTCCTTGTGAGTGTTTTGAGATGTTCAAGCTCTCACTGTTTGTTTCAGGGAATTGACAAGCTGTCTCTTACAGGATGGTGGGACACGCACAAGCGTTTCCTTCTGGTGCATCTGCCCCAGATGCATTTTCCTTCCAGGGAGACCCAGAGGATGGTCCTAGCTCCTCCATGGACCCTACTGGCACAGTGGGGTGATGCCGCCTGGACCTTCGCAAGAGATGCTCCTAAATGTTTTGGCAGAAGGGACTGTGAGGACAGGGAGGAGCCTTTGCAGGAGTGTCAGCAGCAAGATGATGGCAGCAATGGTGTTAGTCCTGAAATCTGGCATCCTTAGAGAAAAAATCTTCCTGTCATCGGTGCAAAATTGAACGTTACAGGCATGGGGTTGGCAAAGACTATCTGGCTCCTTGCTCTCGTCTTCAAGCCTTCTCGCATCCCTGTGCTGGCCCTGGGGCAGCCCCCAGGGGGGGAATGCCTGGCCTGTGCCCTGCCCAGTGTGGCTGCGCTGCCCTCCCAGCAGCAGCTCCATCCTCCACCCTGGGGGTAGCCAAGCCCTCTCACCTGTGGCCTGGCCTAGCCTCAGCTCCACAGGGAAAGGAGATGTCACCAGAGATCAGAGGGTCAGGGCTGAGTTCGGTGTTTCCTTTAAAAAAACATGTTTCTTCAGTGTTTCACTGAGCATGCAGTGGGAGAAACAGGGCAGCACTGTGCTGGCATGGGGCTTTACCACGGCCACCTGCACAGTGCCACTAGCACGACCTTAAGGCTTCTCAGGATGGAGCCAACTTTTCTGCACAATGCTGCACTCGCTGCACCTTGCAATGAGCTTGCATTTACCATTTTCTGGCTGTCCTGCCTTAACTACTTCATCTCTCTCTGCAGAGACCGGTACTCGAGGCCATGTCCCCGCAGTTCGCTGCTGAGATCTGGGCTCTGCAGAGAGAAGAGAGCTCTTAAACCAGCCCACGGTGAAGCAGCTCAGGTAGGCTCCTTGGCCTTGGAGCTCAGGCTCTTAAAACGCTGAGGCTGCTGCCTAGCTTTGTAGAGCAGAGGTGAAACATGCTGGAGGAGCAATGTGAACATCTTGCACAGGGAAGCAAAGCTTTGGAAATCATATTTTGGATGCCCCAAAGATCACAAACTCTGCGGTCCTCAGCATGTGGTCTTTCTTCTGCTTAGCACTCCCACAGCCCCATCGCAACAGCAAGGGCACGAGATGGGAGCGAAACAAAATGTGCCTGTTAAGGGGGAAGCACAGAGCCCTTGGCACCTCTAATCTCTTCTTCCCTGCCCTCCGATATGATGGGAAACGGCCTGGGCACAGCCCTGGGGTGGGGGACAGAGCCTTCCCACACCTTGAAGTGCAGGGTGCCCAGCCCAGGATCGCACCGACTCTGTGCCCAGCGCCAGGAGATGCATCACATTGTGACTACAAGAGGCAGTCATTGTGATCTGAGCCACCACTGTCGGTATAGAAACAGACACCACTAATTAAGCAGGCAGAGGAGAGGGTGGCTGTGCTCCTCTCCTAATGCACACAGCCATCTCGCTTCAGGGACGGCCTGTTGTCACTGAATCCACAGCGACCCAAGGTACCACCTTTCCCCAGGGACCCGAGGGTGAAGTGGGCGGGGTGCAGCTGAGGAGCAGATTATGGAGATCTATGGAGAAGTTACAAATGATTGAGGGCTACAGCCCTCTAGACAATTGGGGTATGTCCCCACAAACCACTGCTGCCAAGAGCAAAAAGCATCACAGTGAAAAGCAGGGGCTCGGGGGAGACTACATTGGGTGCAGGGGGCTCAGCCCTGCCAGCCCAGGCACAGCTGGGAGTGGAAACCAACAGCAGAGAACTGGGACAGCATCCACATCCACCCAAGATGCTGGAGCCTTGTCCCCGGGTGATTTGCCTGTGGCTCCCTGGGCCTGGGCAGTGGTGAGAGCAGGCAGCGACCCCCAGCACCGGCCCCACATGCCACAATGCATCACCAGGGCCGGGCCAGGGCCACTGGATGGAGCTTCCCAGGGCCTGGCAAGGTGGGTTGGGTCTCAATGGGGCAGGGTAAGGCAGGATGAGGGGGGGCCAGGGCTTGTCCCCCAGCCTGGCGCAGTATGAGGCAGTGGCTTCCTTGGGATGAGGGGGCTGGGTTTGAGCCATGGGGAAGGCGTTGGGGTGGTTTCAGCTCCCCTGGGTGCCCCCTTCCACCCCCTCCAAACCCTGGCCTGGGAGAGCCAAAGGCCATGCAGCCCCAGGCTTTGGCAACTGCAGGCTCCCAGGCTGCAAACGTAGCAGTGCTACTGGGAAAACATCTGTTTCTGCCAAGAAAAAAAGGGATATAAAAACAGAAAGGGAAAACAAGCACAATCTCAGCTCTGTGAGCAAACAGGCTGTTCTAGAGAGCCACATTGCTCTGAAAGCTGGGTAATGTCACCTGGGGCACGTGCTGTCCCTGTTGCACTCCATACGGGGATGCCAGGAGCTGGCACTGCTTTGGCCTAGGGTTGTTTTCTTTCTGTGGAAAGAGAAAAGTGAAAAGGAAACACAGCTTGTTTTTTAAGTTGACAAAACTTGGAAAAAAAAGTTGCTGCAAATGAGTGAGTTACTGTAAATTGTCGTGCAGCTAGGGGCCAGACATCTGAAAGGTTTACAAACGCTTGACATTCCTACGAGGAAGTGCTATTAGTTCTGTTATGTATTTAGGGAAAATGAGGCTAAGAAAAATTGCTTTGTCAACTAGATATCACCATCTAGCTTTGACAAGACATGTAAGAATTAAAATATCCCGGTTAGATACTACAAGAACTGAAATAATTGTAACCAGAAATTTACATATAATAAGGAAAGTTACCCATTGCTAGATCATATCATTGCAGTCTGACTGGGGTCACAAAAATACTGTGATGTATTGGGCTGAAGTGATGATGGTGTCAGGTTATGACTGTTAATCTGCTGTTGAAGGTAGAGGTGCGAGGAAAACCACCAGCATCCTCTTGAAAGCTGTTGTGAGGTGGCACTCTGTATTGCATGGTTCTGGCTGCTGCATAGCAGGTCACCTCGGGGGCAGAGGGTGGTGCGATTGTGTAGCTGTAGGAACTGGCTCAGATGGGTCTCAAACCTCAACAGCCTGGCAGATTACAAAGAGAGAAAAACAGAGAGAGATGTAGAAGAATGGAAAGAAATGGCTTACAGGAGTACAAAAGCATCTAATTGGAATGAAACAGAAGATAATAAGATTGGGAGAAATTTTGGCAGAGTGTATCAGAGACTAATTCCTGACAGTGAATCTATTAAGCAGAGGTAGAACCTCTCAAGGGGGTGGGCGGGGAGGGGTAGCAGGAGACCAGTTGGTTGGAATATGTAGGACTATAGAAAACATTAGAAACCATACAACTATAAAGGAAAATTCCTCTGGAACTACACCTATTCTACCAGTTCGTTCCCATCCGTACATTTATAAGCTAAGCTTTATAATTAAGAGAGAAGAGTCACAGCCATGATTATACTCCCTCGCAACTGCTTTTCCTTTGGTTCTTAATGTTATTATTGCTGCTTACAAAGCAACTGATCTTTGGAATCATGGCTGTGAATTGGAATGAATTTGAAAGCAGTTCGGAGAGTACTGCACACAGCAGAGAAGACGGCAATGCCAGCTGGGAACAGTACTTGGAAAGGAGAAACCTTGTTCTGCAGTTCCTGCACTCTGACCTGAGCCTCCACCACCTCCAGCACCAACGGAACAAAGCTGAGCTTTTGAAGAAGTGTTGCTTTTACTTGGAGATTGAGCCCAAACACATGACTGTGAGAGAACATAACCTGCAGGTGCGTCGCATTGACATCTTGGAACTAATAGACCCCATCCAATGGGAGAGGATGAAGCAAGTGGGAAAAAAACAGACTGAAATCCAGCTGTTGCTTTTAACCGAGCTGTTAGAACAGCTGGAACGAGGTCGGGAGGAGCTGAGCTGTTGCATAGAGACCTGTGACATGAAAACTTTCCTCTCTGGGTGGGACGGGATTATGCAGAGACTGTCCAAACTCTCCGAGTTTATGGAAACTCTCATTTCCTTGCAAGTGCCAGGACAGGTCTATGTCAAGCGTCGTTTGGTGACGCGTGCAGAACTCACATATATAAACCCCATCATTAGGCTTTCTCTCAGTACAAAGATGCCACTGATTTTTGATCATGAAGAATCATTTGCACACAAGGACTGGGCCAAGCTCAAGTGGTTTGATGAAAATCCAGAGTCAGGCCTCGAACAATGTGAACTGCAGATTAAAATACTTACAAATGGGAGTCAGGCAGAAGCAGGATACAGCAGGCTTCAGCCAGTCAGCTCCAACATGTGTATAGTCCAGGACCTGCAGCCTGGCACATCATATGAATTCACAATTAGAAGATCACGCACTCACACATTTGTCTTTGGAAATTGGCATGACAGCATTACATTGAAGACAAAAACTGACGCTGTTGAAGATGTGGACAGCAGCACTTGGACACTAGAAGGATAAGGTGGCACACAAGAACATTTTTCTCATTTTATCTATTTGAAAAAGATGAATGAGAAAAATGAAACCTTATATTTAAACATTTTGCGTAAAACTGAACTCATTCTGTTTTCAACAAAAATTTTACAAGTGCCTTCCCCAAATCTTCCCAGGTAACCCATTCCAAATTTCTCACACAAAACAACATCCTTAGGCAGCACTCAGGACTCAACACTCACTTCCCGCTGCCAGAACTCACAGGTGGGAGCAGCCAGAAGCAGGCAGTTTTGCAGGACACCTTGGATGCAAAGTGCAGGAGACAGAAGCATCTCCCATCATGCAGTGCTTTTCATCCACCAAAAGACGCCCAGTGCCAGCTTCTTGCAATGATGTTGGTTTGGGTTTTTTACCCCAAGTTATTTTTCTCCCTACATCCTTCCGTCAGAACACCTGAATCAAATCCTGAACTCTTTGCATCACTCACCCTAATTTATCTCCATCGTTGGTTCCTCTCACCACCATCTACACCCTGTGCCTTATAAGTACTTAAGCATGATTTCATGCTCACCCCTCTACAGTGCATGAAAAGATTACTCCGATTGAAAAAACAACAACAAACCGACCACCCCCATAACACCCTGCAGCAAACAGGGAAGGGTAATATGTCAACATGACCAATATGTAGGAAACAATCTTTTCTGCCATGTACTGCAGTTAATACTCATTTTCCATTTTTACCACTTGGTTCAGTCCAAATATAGCTGTCCCCACACAGATTCTAGTCAAACCATCACACAGACAGACCTTTTAGTAATAAAATTCATTATTTAAATAAATTCAAATAATTTTTACAATTAATGGCTTAAATGTCAAAAAGGAATGTTGAGATTCATTCTTCGTTCAGAGGAAAAAAAATACATCTATTTTCTTACAACACAGAGGTGACCAAGCAAAGTATTTCAGTCTAGGCTTTACCCTCCAAGGAGTAGCAGTAAACATATTTTCCCCATTGAGAGCAAAGAGGTGTTTTGTGAGGTCTCTCTTAGTCTATACAAACACATGGCCAAACCGCACACAAGTGCATTGGGCTGAGCCACCGCACTTGGGGTGAGTCTCCTCATTCGTGTTACATGTAATGCAATAACCAGCAAAAAAAACACAGGAGAGACTCTTCACTTACATTAGGTCATGGAAATGAGACCCACTGGTTCTAAAGGGACCAAGATGACTTTATTAGAATAATGCTGCCACTATGCTCAAGCATTTATCCCAACAATTACAGCATCTTTGGCAATTCTTAACGTCATCTTGGAGACACACGACTGCATTTCAGTAGTCCACAAAATTATTCCCATACAAGCTTATTTTGGAATTGCAGTAATACTTGCAAAATCAGGCTGGCACAGAATCAGGGATGATATCAAAGAGGAGCAATGAATTTTACATCTTACCAGCCTTTATCAAGCATCTTTAGAATCAGCAGGAGTTACTTCCTACGGGCTTTTGTCCCTTGTGGAGTTGCCAGCCATATGCCCATTATTACACTTCAGGAAGAGCAGAGCAAGCCAGAAGCAGAAGTGCAGGAAGGTCATTTAAAATAAGGAAGAGAACAACAAAATTTCTCCAGAGGTTCTTGAGTCAAGTCTAAACACAGAGCCATGAGAAGAAACAGTGTTAAAGAAGGACTTTTCCAGACACGATGCTTTCTTATTGCACATTCCTCCACACTAGAAAGAGCCATGCTGCATTTTCACTTGCAAACATAGGACAACATTCATCCCTGCCATAGTGTTGTGAAGTCATGGGAACCCCTTACTTAGGCCAAGGAGGACTTGTGTCCCAGCACAGCAGGCACTTGGTACAAAGCCACCTTGATTGCATCTTGGCTCCATCCCACCTGAACATCTAGAGACAGCCAAGTGTGCAGTCTTGGGGAGAGCTGAGACTGGTACTTCATACATTCAGAATTGAAATGAGATAAAAGACACCTTCCCTCAAAACCATCACGCTTCAAAAAGCAGCTCCGTGATTCGGCAGAGAGCACCACTTCACCACTCTACATCTGCATCAGCCATACGTTACCGGGCAGAAGCAGCCTTCTCTAGTGAATCACAGCTTCCAGTTAACACATACATTATACACATATACGCTGTGGTACATTTATCAAGTTTCCATCACCACTCTTAAAAATGCAAGCCATAAGACTGTGAAACAAATTCATAGAGTTAAAAGTTAATAAATCAGAAGCAGCCTTAAAAAAAATATGGGGTAGGAAAGGAGGGGCGCTTACAGGAGGAGATTTCAAATAAAACTCAGAAGAGTTTAAAATACGCTTGCAAATGTCAGCGTTTCCTGGTAGAAGTGGTCCTCCCTTTTTGTTAACTTTGTACTGGTGAGGACAACCTCCTTTGTACCAAGAATAAGTAAATCTATTTATAAAATCAACTTGGCTTTGGCTCTGTGATATTCACATGCTCAGAGAACAGTGCTTTGGCTAGACAGAGTTCTCTCTTTGCTTTCTTCCTTCACTTAAAAAAACCAAAGCAAACCAAACCAAAATGTTCTTCTCCTTTGAGAAATGAGATGAATAAATAAATACATATAATATATACAAAAACTATATATATATAAAAATATATATATATAAAAAAAATAAAAATTCCCTGGCCTTGGTTTTAAAATGAGTGGTAGTACTCAGAAGCTTTGGTTATGGCAAATGGCAGCTTGCCACACAGCTCCGTTGTGCGCAGTCATTCCACCCTCGGTGAACAAACTGAGTATTTGGTCCCCAAAGCGCAGCTGCACTGGCACATAGGATGGGGGCTCCGCTGAGCATCTTACAGTTAAAAAAATACTATCATTATCAATAAAGTCACACACCCATCCATCCATTTCCAATGCCTTTTGGTTTGCTAGAGATGAAAGTTCCTGTCCAAGATTGCACTGATTAGAAAAACCCTAAGATGTCAAAGCACACGCTGAAGCTGAGCTGTCACCGTGCAGGGGAAGATGCTGGTTCCATGTGTCATTAAATAATGTCCTGATTGTGTCCTTCTCAAGGCACATGTAACACAGTTCAGGCTGAGAGGGATGAGCTCATCAAGGTACAACCCATCCTTATCAGCGGAAGGCTGAAGTCTTCCCAACAAAAATTCCCTGGGCTGCAGCATAGCAGTTGTGCTGTCTGTGACGCTGAAGCAGCCTCCTTCACAAAGAGCTGTGCTCCAGGAGGTACTGCTTCCCTGTTGGCACGGGGATGGGGACAGCGGGTTAGTGGCCAGAAGAGGCTACGATGATACCATCACAGACTGGTCACGGAAACTTTTGCCTGACATTTCTGGCCTAAGGGTGCTGGATAACTTGTAGGGACGTTTCCTTCAGCTAGAGCTCTGGGAAATCCCAGCTCCCTTTTCAGTGCAGTCATATCTGCAAGCAGCTTCCCTGCACATCACAGCCTTTGCCCCTTGTCCTATCACAACAGGCCCTGCTTAAAAGTTTGTCCCCATCTCTCCTGCAGCCCCTTTTAGGGACTGGAAGGGGGTCTAAGGTCTCTCTGGAGCCTTCTCTTCTTCAGGCCGATCTCAGCCTGTCCTCACAGGAGAGGGGCTCCAGCCCTCAGATCATCTTTGTGGCCTCCTCTAGACCCGCTCCAACAGGTCCAAGTCTTTCCTATGCTGAGGGCTCCAGAGCTGGATGCAGTACTCCAGGTGGGGTCTCACCAGTGTGGAACAGAGGAGCAGAATCCCCTCCCTTGCCCTGCTGGCCACGCTGCTTTTCATGCAGCCCAAGATGCAGTTGGCTTTCTGGGCTGCGAGCGCACATTGCTGGCTCTTGTCCAGCT
This sequence comes from Fratercula arctica, assembly GCA_947846985.1. Lineage (NCBI taxonomy): Eukaryota > Metazoa > Chordata > Aves > Charadriiformes > Alcidae > Fratercula > Fratercula arctica. The sequence goes on along the minus strand of CANTUZ010000005.1, from coordinate 52,782,753 downwards.
TTTCATCCCACAGTCCCCCCGGGTCCTTCTCGGCAGGGCTGCTCTCCATCCTTTCATCCCCCAGCCTGGGCTGATGCCAGGGGTAGCCCCAACCCAGGTGCAGGCCTTGTTGAACCTCATGAGTTCCCACAGACCCACTTCTCCGGCCTGTCCAGGTCTCTCTGGATGGGATCCTGTCCCTCAGGCATGTCAACCACAACGCTCAGCTTGGTGTCACCTGCAAATCTGCTGAGGGTGCACCCGATCCCACTGTCCATGTCATTGATGAAGATTAATTAAACAGTACTGGTCCCAGTACGGACCCCTGAGGGACACCACCTCTCACCGGTCTACACTGGGACACTGCGCCGTTGACCACTACCCTCTGGATGCGACCATCCAACCAATTCCCCACCCGCCGGACAGCCCACCCATCAGCCCCGCCTCTCTCCAGGTGAGAGCGCAGCACGCTGTGAGGGACCGCGTCAAACCCTCAGAGAGCCCAGCCAGGCCTCACCCGCAGCTGCGCCCTTGCCCACGGAGGTGACATGGCGGATGTTTCCGGCCACCCGGGACTCGTGACCAGGCACCGCCCCGAGCCCGCTCCCGCCCCCGCCCCCGGCACAGGCCGGCTCCGGCCTCCTCTGCCCGGCCGGCGCCCGCGCGGATTGGCTTGCGGCCGGCGGTCCATCAAGGGAAGCTGTGATTGGCTGGGGATGTCACGTGAGGCGGAGGGCCCTGGCTCTTGACAATAAACATGGAGTCGATCTTCCACGAGCGGGTGAGTGGTCGATCGAGGCGCTGGGTGGTACTGCGTCCCGCTGGCGGAGGGGGCACCGTGCCGGGGGCGGCCGCGGCCATCGGGGGGGGGGCCTGTCTGCTGGTCCCGGGGCTGTGCTCTGCCCGACTGGACCGCGCTGCTCCCCGCACCGCTCTGTCGGCCGGGCGAGGCTGTGGCTCGGAGTGCTCTGCCCCGGGGGGAGCCGGGTCCCTCTCGGCTGCGGCCCGGCCCGGCTCTGTTGGGACAGGAGATGTTGTCGGCGGAGATGAGAGGAGAGGGTCAGGGTCAAGCTCGGCCTTTCCCGCCGGCGGTGGCCGCTTCTCTCGGGCCTTCAGCAGCGGGCCTCGGGTAGGGGAAGGTGCCGGCTGCGGCTGGTGCCGAGCGGGCGGGCCGGAGCGAGGGGAGCAGCGGCGGGTAGGGCTGGGTCTGCGCTCTCCGCCCGGCCGCGGCCCTGTGAGGAGCAGGGGAAGGGAGGGCTGTGAAGGAAATCCGGGTTCCTCTGCTCTGCTGCCTGCTGAGCAGCGTCTGCTTGACTGGAGCACAAATGCTGCTGTGAGCTGCTGTGATTCGTCCAGGCTTCCAAACACCAGATATTTCTGCTTTAATGCTATTCAAATATAGCTGTCTTTTTTTTTTTATGTGCTTTGCCAATGCTGCTGCACTTTATTGCATTAAGATTAACACTAGTTTTTATACACTGTTCTCATGCGTAATGTTTGGTTTACTTGGCAAAGAAAGCAAGATATCTGTCCAACCTTCTTAAAAAAAAAATTTAAAACCCTTTTCTGAAATCCACAGAACCTGAGGAGTGTTCTTTCAAACTAGGTTTGCGTAGCAAAACTCAGCAAGCCCCGTGGTGTTAAACAGCCGCTCTTCAGAGGATGAGTGTTGGATTTCAGACATTACGGCCTCTGCCACAGTGACCTTGAGTTCCAGTCTAGGTTTGAAAACTAGATCAAAACAAGTCTACCTTTCTCTTTTCTCTCTAGTGCAGCTAGCCTATCGCATAATGAAATAGTAACTTTTTCTATTGCTAGGTTGCTTTGTAGTTTAGTAGCAAAACTCTGCTGAAATTGAAGTGACAGCACAATACATTCCAAGTTACAAGCTGATTGTAGTTGCTGCGGGTTTGGGGGAAGGAGGGTACAGTCTCGGGTGTCTCACCTGTGAAATACAACTGGTCCCTGGTAAGTTAGTTACACCTCAATGCCTCTTTTAAACTGGAGTATCCAATATTTTTATCTTGTTACTATTATTCTAGGGAAAACTTAACTGAACCTCTGTTATTTTTTTTTCTTAAGGGTTGTTTGTTGTTTTTTTTCCCCCATCAAGTGCACTACCTCAATTCCTGTCAAAATATTTAAAGTACTGCATGTACACGCACACTCCAGACTTGAATCCGTGTGCCTCAGGTGTTATATTAAAAAGGCATGAAAAACATGTTTTGTTAAATTGCCTTTATAAATATCTAAGCGGTGTGGCTTTTTTAACAGAGGAATGACAATTGCAGAAAGTAGGATGCAGAAAGGATGGGGCTTAAGGAGCCCCTTTCTTTGATAAGACACAAGTGGTTGAAAACGCTGAAAGCAGGGCAGCAGGTTATATTGGGATAGGTTTCAATAAGGGCATTTCAGATTATGGGAAGATGTGGTATTGTCTGCACACAAAAAAATGGAAGTTAACGTCTGTTAAACTGTAAGATCAGTTTTCTCTTCTGCATTTTGCACTTTATATGTACAAATTCTGCATACAAAAGTTAGTGTTTATTACTCTAAGATAAAATTGTACAAATACAGAAAGGTCCTTTTAGTGAAATTAGGATTTAAGCCCATAATACAACTCACTTTCAAAGACTTTTTTTTTTTAATAGCTCTTTTTTTCTAAATCTATTTCCTGTAATTCTGGCGGAGAAACCTGTGATTCTTGAGCAGGTTCTTCTGTTGCAGTTTTATCGCATGACCAGCAGCAGGGATGTGGTCCCGAAGGGATGGGAGCTGGCGTTTAGTCTTGAGTTCATTGTTGTGGGAAGGCTGTGCGCTGGAGCAGGTTTCTGGATTCCATTGGACCCTGGCCGTACAGCCAGTCCAGCTTGAATAGCTCATTGCTCAACTGAGGGATGAAGCCCGAGGAAAATTCTGTCACCTGGGATAAAGGGAGCTTTGGAGGGTCCTGCTGTGAGGGAAGTCATTGGAGATTTGCGCGTATTGTTTGTATGAGGCTTTCCTGGAAGGTTAAAGAATATTCCTCCAAGGCCCGCTCTCATATTCTTCGTTTCTCTGCGTTTGGCAGGAGGGAGGGCTGTTCTTTGTGTTTGTTGAGGGGTTTTAGTTTTGTTCTAAATGGAGTGCATGTGTGTTAGAGGTCTTAATGTAACTAAAAATGAGGACAGATTAGAACAAAAGAGAAAAGCAGGATTTTAAAACTGACATTAATCTTGTCTTGCACTTGTAGTTCAGTTATTTGTAAAGAAAAGTTGTTTTTCATGGGAAACTGTAATTTGGTTGTTTTGTGTTTTGGTGGGGTTTTTTGTTTGTTTTTTACAAGGCAGTATTTCATCTGCAGTTACGAGAATAATGGAGCCTGATGTACATTCGTTCAGACTAGATCTTTTTGAATTTGTGCTACAAAATCATGACTGTCATTTCTAATTTACTCATTTTTAATTTGGGTTGACAGTCTAAAAATGTTGTATTAGTTTTCTATTATCTTCCATGTGCTGGATATGCAACAAAGTAAGTGTTTTCCACTTAAATGTTTTAGCAACAAAAATATTTTTGTTGTTTAATGTGGTGAATTTAATATTTTATTTTCTTGTCACCCCATCATTGACATCAAGATTTTAGAACCAGTAGCACTAGCTTCTTTTACCTAGGTCATATACATAAATTTCTTGTGGAAAATAAGCTTTACTGCTCCTCCAGCTCCTAATCATTTCATTGACACTAAACGAATTGGTTATAACCTTAACTGGGTGAGTAACCTGAAGTGAAGGAAATAAATTCTGTAGATGTATAGCTTTAAATCTCTCCATAGTCCTAATGGTCTGCCTTTCTCTAGACTGCTGATAGCCACACCTGTCAGGGAAGAAAAGTTAAAAAAGAAAGAGAGCATCTGTTGCAGAAAACACTTGTTACTGGAAGTAGAGATCTAAACTGATTCATTTTCATGTTGCGGTGATTTGGAAGAGGACAGAATCCATTGTCCTGATGGCTGCAGGGTCCTTGTGTGATTTGGTCAGGCCACTGGCAATTTTTACCATGCTTTCAAAAATATATCCTGAAAGGAAATAATGTGGCTTGGGTTGGGTTTTTTTCCCCCATCAAAGTGATGGGAGGGTTGTATTCTATAGCTTGCAGTGTAATAGATGTGAAGACTATGTGGCATTCTGGGTGAGCGGTGAGGGCACAGAGTTTGCTGGAATGAAATGGTTGAGTCATTTTACAGAGTGAAGCATTAACATGACTTTTTTTTTGTTGTCTCTGATATTTTTTTTTCTCTTCCAATGTTAGCAAGAAGGCTCTTTGTGTGCTCAGCACTGTCTGAATAATTTGCTACAAGGGGAATATTTTAGTCCTGTTGAGTTATCCTCTATTGCACAGCAGTTGGATGAGGAAGAAAGAATGAGAATGGCAGAGGGAGGAGTGTCTAGTGAAGAATATAGAACGTTTTTACAGGTAAAATCTTCTTAATTTGAAGTTGCTTGATATTTGCCTGAAAGCTAATATTGCGTAGCACAGACCTGCTATTCTTGCATAGCTAGAGAAGGTTAATTTCCTGCTTCTCAAACTTCTTAAATTTATAGGTCTTTTCATTCATGTATCTTAAATTTGGCATTTTCAGATGTTACTAGTATAGCTTTACAGTAATTCTATAAAAAGCTACTTTATTTTCATCTTACAGGTAGGAAGGTCAGGTGTGGTGAGGGGGAGGATCAGCAATTTGCCTTTTGTTTTTGTAAGCCAGTGGCAGAGATAGAAACAGAAGTTCCCATGCCTGTCTGTCTCTTAAGCACTGAGGGTTTCTAATTTAAAGGTTTGAATTTTTAATTAATAAGCTTATTTGGGCATGATAATCAGCCTTACAGACTAGGATATGTTTAGTTGTTGCTTTAAGTATGTGCAATTATATCTATTCTCGAAACTGACCTTATATGCTTACACCATTTTTTCCTTTTCTCCCTCCTAACTTCGCACTGAGCAGCAGCCTTCTGTAAATATGGATGATAGTGGATTCTTCTCAATTCAAGTAAGCATGGTTCTTTACTGACAGAATTTTTTTATTTATGCAATATATGTTCTCTCATAAAATTTAAATGGCATCGAGCTTTTTCATCTAGTTTCCAGCTTATAGGCTTAGTGTGATTAAGTGCTGGACTTCTAAATCTTCAGAGTTTTCCATTAAGAGCGGTGACTTGCAGTTCTTCAGTTCATGGGCCCTTGAACACAGAGGAGAAGCCATGGGCTCCTCAACTGTGGAAAAACTGTGTCACCTGCTGACAATAAGCTTGATTTCTAAGTTGCTTCTTATGAGGACTTCAGGTGTAGACCTTGGTTCCTGTAGACTACAGGTGAAGAAGCAGACTTGAGATTTTCTCAAATTATAAACTGTAAAGCCCTTGGCAATGGTTACAGGTTTATCCCAGCGATCTGCCAAATGGAAAAAGCCGCAATGTCTGCATTCCAGTATTTATAACACACTCTGGACACTTTAGAGCTGGGGTTTTTCTTTTTCTTTTTTTTTTTAAGGACCATAAGGGAAAAGTAATTAATAAGAAATACTTAAACCAGAACAACAACAAAAAAAGGTTTTGAACACTGAATTGGGGCATGTTTCTCAATGAGAGCTGTAGGCAGTGCTTTGCACCTTTGGCTGTCTCCTGAGTTTTCAGAGATGATTGACAATGTTCCAGAATCTCTCAAGAGCCCTCTCTTCCTTATGGCAGGGCTGTTTTTCTATTTGGTGAAAGACCATTAACAGTTTGGCATTTCTTGTTTGCTTGATTGGACTGCTTCAATATTGAAGCTGAAAAAAAAAAAGCTTCCTCATATTCTACACTTTTTGTCCTGTTGTTGTTTTGCTCACTTGCTGCATAGTTGACTCACTGAAAGGAAGATGAATTGTTAATTTAAATTTTCTTACAGCGTTGTTTCAGAGAGCTTTAAAGAGCAATTGTAAAAGTGTTTGTGCTAATGTACCTGACTGAGCCTGTGATAATCCAGTGGTGCAAAATTTCCAGTAGTTACTGTGGGGAAGGATGACGTTGTACTGGGGGGGAGGTAGGACACTGCAGTACGTTGAGAGCTGAGAGATGACAAGTTATGAAGTGCCTGTGGGAGGTGAAGCTGCAGCTTTGTCTGAGGGAGTAAGCTTACTAACACATCTCAGTTAAAACCCGGTTTTGTTACTTCCCTTTAGATATAGTGTGCATGTTATGTTTGCATATAGATTCATGACAGTTGCATATTGAATAATGTGATTCCTAGGTTTCCTAGCAATGTTTTGAAATCTAAGTTTTATGAAAACAGTATAATTGTTTATAGCATTGCTTAAATTTAGATTTGACTGGTTTGACTCATGAAAAGTGCTATTTTTTGACAGGTCATAAGCAATGCCTTGAAAGTTTGGGGTTTAGAACTAATCCTCTTCAACAGTCCAGAGTATCAGAGGCTTGGGATCGACCCTATGTAAGACTTCTTTTCTTAGCACCCTGCTTTAATTTTACAGAAAAATAATACTATTAGTCTACGATTTAAATCTTTCTTTAAAATTACTATTTCAAGCTCTTTTGCATCCTGATGTTTTTATTATCCCGTCTGTCTTTAATTTTCTCCTTGTGGGAGTGTGTGTGAGTATTGTCCTCTGTGCCTCCATGAGATCTCAGTATCTGTGGCATCACAGGTATATGGAGATGTCAGTAATATTGACAGCTTCCTAAATGTTATAAAAGCAGTATGAGTACTCTAACAGCAACAGTTGTATTACTGAAATTTTATGATAGAAGTTGAAATTAGTAATAAAAAAGAACTTAAACATTAATATACACTACAATACTAGAGTATTTAATTTTTTCTATACCTTTTGTTTTTCTTTTTACAGAAATGAAAAATCATTTATTTGTAATTATAAGGAACACTGGTTTACAGTTCGAAAGTTAGGAAAACAGGTGACATTGTCTTTTTTTATTTAAAAATTGACTTCAGAATGGGGGTGGAAAAGTGGTTGCGAGTAGACCATGTGTTGGCCTTTTGCAAGCTTTTGCTGCAATTTGCTTTAATAGTATCCCATATTAAAAAAAAAAAAAAAAGAGCAAATGTTTGTTATATCACTAAAATGCCAGGCAGCTTTTTATGAATGTTAGCCCGGGGAAAGACCCTAGGATCAGTTCCCCAGTGAACCTGTCCTCAAAGGAGCTGCATCTCTGGTAGAGTGTGTGATGTCCTAAGCTCTTTTCTTTCTTTTCTGCTTGAAAAATAGCAGAAAAAATTTACAGGGGGGGAGGAGGGAGTCCTAGACAAGTATTAGGATCCCTATAGAAAGCAAACTTATTTTAATGCACTAAATTATTGACATTGTAAAAATATTTTTGCTTGTTTAAATAGACAGTAGGTATAAGAAAAAGTTCAAATTTCAAATATATTAATATTTGTGATTGCTTGTATTTAAGAGTACCCCATCAGAATAAGGTTGGGGAAAGTGGAATCACAACTTTGCACTATTTTAGAAAACTTTCTGAAACAGTTGTACTATAAGCAGAAAACAGTTATTAAAGGTAAGGGATGGCTGTACAGGTATATGGTCCATATATAATAACTCAAGTCACATCCATGTTCCTTTGTCCCTTGAAACACCAATGCAGTGCTTTATTTCAGTAGCCAATCATTGTTCTGGATCATACTGCATAAGCTTTTATAAGATGGTTTGGTTTTTGGTTTTTTTCCATTTTTTTTGTCATAGAAAACGTTCATGGAATAAGCTTTTAGATTCTACAATAGCGGACAGGTGTCTCTTTATTGATTTGGTTCAGTTTGCAAGTGGTGGCTACCTATGTTGTCATCCAGGTTAAAAAAAAAAATTAAAAAAATCACCTGTGAGTAAACAAATTAAACTCTGCTGTTCTGCTTTAGTTCTAAAATATGGCTAATGTTTACAGGCAATTTTTGTATATTTCATATTGAAAAGGCTGAATGGTCTCTTAAAAGTGTGGGAATGTTCCTTATTACCTATACAACCATGTTACGCGGAATTTTGTGAGATAAAACATTTTTGGGCTAGAATGCTAAGTCAGATGGGGGATGTTTTTTTGCTTGTACCTGTGGCTTGTAGCCACATGAAGACAATACTAGGTGTCTGTTAGCTAGAGAGCAATGAGAAAGGATAGACAAAATATGTTGGCTTAGGTTTGACCTGCTTCTGTTACAGTTAAAGCGAAATTAGTTTACCAAACCTTCCTCTTCCATGTTTCCTTTTAAAAGTTCATCTGTAATCTTCCTATTGTATTTGTTTAGGTAACTTTTTGTTCCCCACTCCTACACTGTTGATGGTCTTACCGTTTCCTAGTGGCAAAGGGTGTTTTTGACAAATTAAGTGACCAAATGACAGAATGGTAGTTAGTCACTTACATGTATTCCAGGTGAATTGTAGTATGGGCCTGACTGCAGCTGTATAACTGCATATATGGAAGTTTGGGTAGAGAATGGAGAAAGTTTTCTCCTTCTAGTGTCTGGAATGGTGCTTCCTGGTTAAAATTGGATAATATTGAACGAGTATGGTATCAAAAAGATTCTTCAGATTGCTTGCAATACATATGGGGTTTTACAGGTAGAATATTTTGTCATCCATGTTGAATGTATTTTCTCTCTAGAAGTAGTATTATAAATGACTAGTTCTCTTCAGGGAACTAGAGATGATCTGTGTGTATTTCTGAAGTGTCTCCTATTGTAATATTATGCTGTACTATGAGCATATTAAATTTGAGTTCATTTTTCTTAATTTTTAAATTTAAAAATTATCTCAGAGAGAAGTAAACTATAGTTTACAGCATCACCAGCTATTAAAGGCAGCATGTTTAATCAAAGTATTTCATGGAAAGAATTCAACTTCTGCTTTCTGTATCTATTAATTTCTGAAGATACAGCATTAACTTATGAAGGGTTTCTTCCTTCATTACTCTCTGAACAGATTTAAAACTAGGATTAAGCAGAATTTTAGAATGATGTCTGAAATAATTCTTCTACCATTATATTTTGATTTATCTGTTTCAATCTGTTTGCCTGGTACCAGTGTTCAGTAACAGGAGAGAGCACGCAGTCATTGCCCCGCTTCAGATCTCCTCTTAGCTGAAGAGTTTTTGAAGGGTGACCTTTAGCAGCGTAGGTATTGTGCTTCAAAAGACTTTAATTTGATAATTTATTTTACTAGATTTATTCGGATATTCCATCATAGAAAATGACCACAATGTACAGAAATGGATTACCAAGTAATCTTTATGCTAATTTGTTCTCTCAAACCTTTTTTTTCTTAATTACAGTGGTTTAACTTGAACTCTCTCTTGATGGGTCCAGAACTAATATCAGATACATATCTTGCACTTTTCTTGGCTCAATTACAACAGGAAGGTAATAGTAACTTGCAGATGTTAAATCTCATTAATTAAAAGTAGGTAATAATCATTATTTATTAGAACTTATGTATTCAGTTAACTACCCTTAGTTATATGATTGAAATAGTGAAATAACCCAAGTGCTTATAATGAAAGGTAGAGCCTTACATTGTAATAAATTGCACATCATTGTGTTCCATATAGTGTGCATTTTAGAGTGCTTACGCATGCACCTTAATGCTCTAGACTTACGATTTGTTTTTCTCAGGTTATTCCATATTTGTAGTAAAGGGTGACCTGCCAGACTGTGAGGCTGATCAGCTATTGCAGATGATTCGGGTGCAGCAGATGCAGAGACCAAAACTAATTGGAGAAGAGACAGCACAGTCAAGAGATCAGAGGTAAGGTAAATAGAGATTTTGTTTTAATAATGTTTGGTATGATTGGTTTCCGTGATTAATGCCTACATGGAGACAACTCCCTTAAGACGTAATTAGAAGTACCTTCAGTGCAATATGCTTACTACTGTTGCACACAGTAGAAGCAAGTTGGTAGAATACAAATTAAGTGTGCAGAAACTACCTTAATAAGGATTCAATCTTTCCACGTGCATGAATGTTGTATAGTGCAGATTTTTAACTGTATGATTACGATATTTTTCCAACTATAGTAAAATGGGTTAGCAAATCTTACCAACCTATGGTTAATAGTAACCAGTCTGTAATTAAGACTGGCTTGTGCATTCTGTCATAAGTAGAAAGGAATGAGAAACCCATATCTGAATTCCACATCATATGAATCATACAGCATTCCCTTTTGGAATAATTTCATTGTAAATGTTGTGGCACTGATGTGTTCTGATGCATGCTAATACAAAACATATAAAGTACTACTTCTGCAATAATTTTATCACATTTTCATAGTGAATAAATTGCATACTGATAAAAAGGCTTAAGGCTTTTCAGAGGAATTAATTCGTTATTATTTCTTCCGCTTTATGAAGGTAAACTGGTGTTGTAAATTGACAGAATAAAAACAAACTACTTGGCAGCAACATAGAAAGTGTGTGTCATTTACAGAGGATCTGTTGCGCTCTTGTGGTCATCAAAGCTTCCTAAGAAGGAGACCACATGGTCTCCACTATTTTCTGATGGTGTAACTTTAAATAGCAATAGGTTTGAATAATGTGTCTTATTACTTTTTGTAGCCTTATTGTTTTTGAAGTTTTTCCTATTAAACAGATTCTCATCATGATGTGCATGGGTTTAGAGTTGCAATATTTTCATTTTTCCAGCTGTAAGCTCTGCAGCTCTTTTGTGCTTTTTCCTGTAGAAATTAAAATATGCGTTTATATAACATATTTTCACAATAGAAACATTTTTTTCCCAAAGTTTAAAAAAAAAAGTAGAGTTAAATCAGCAGAAAACATTTACTTTAAATCTCACAATAAAAGTTAGTATCATTTCTGTCTGAATTCTGCCATAAACGTACCAATTTCACAGGCTACCCAGAAGTGATGTGGACCAAGCAATAGAAGTTAATCATCCTTTTGATGGAACAGGCATGTTAGATGAAGATGAAGAGAATTTTCAGAGAGCCCTGGCTCTAAGTAGGCAGGAAATTGATATGGAAGATGAAGAAGCTGATCTTCGCAGAGCCATTCAACTCAGTATGCAAGGTGAAGCGCTCATCTAAATTTCTCTTACAGTGTTCATGCTGCTTGTGCTTTAGGCAGCCGCTGAAATCAGCCTCAGTCAGCCACATCAAGCTCTCTGAAAAGACTGGCTTTGAGGCACAGAAGGACAATCCAGAGTGTCCTGTAGCCATCTCCTTTCTGCTTTCTGAGAAGTTGCAACTTTTGCGTTAGCGTTTATCACTAGGAAGCAAGAACAAATTGGCAAAGAGTGGCATGAGGGAAGGGAAACAGTCCTAAGGTGAGGAGAGATAGTATCCAGTGAAACTAGCCTAGGTGCTTATTTCTCCAGCAAGCCTCTTTCTTCCTCTCAAGTTTGAAGACATTTTTCTTAAGCTGTATTTAATTTACTAACTTGATTTTACTGTAATTAGTAGGATATGGCGTGTTCTGGTTTTAGGTAGTCGTCGAAGTCAGTTCTCGGACTCATTGCCGCAGAATGTTCCTCAGTCGCCTCACACCAGTCAGACAGACTGCCTTTCTTCAGAAGAACTGCGAAGGAGAAGACAAGCATATTTTGAAAAGTAAAGTAGTTAAGAGAAAACTGCATGTGGGAAGTACATGGCATATTTTTCAGTGCTTTTTGGGGTGTGGATGGGTTTTGGACTGAGGTCCAGCTTAACTTTTATCTCTTAATGTGTTTTCCTAACAGTACCTGAATTTTGCTATTCCCAGGTGGTTCCTATGAAGAAACCTGTAAATAAGAGGGGATCTGTTAGTAATGTAACATCAGTCTTGTGAAGAAGGAAAACGTACATGTTATAGAAGTCTTTTAAATGAAATCCTGTAAATTTCTGTAATTATCTTTCTGAAGGAAGTATTCTTTCTCTAAGACTTTGCTTCTGGTAATGATGCCTCTAATGTGCATCACGTGAAAGCATTCTCGATGATATTTTGTGTTACTGTTCTGGAGGACCTTCTTAATACATAGTTGGGGTATTGTAGCTTTTCCTTATTTCTGTCTCCTAGTGATGGAGGAAATAAGGACCAGGGAGAAGTGCTATGGATTGGATGAGTTAGACTTTGCATGAGAGGATGAGAATGCAGAACATCTGAATTCTGGGAGAATAGTTGCGTGGGAGATAGGTGTCTGAAGGTTAGCAGGGTGAAACGATTGAAGAGATTTTAGGTGCAGATGTCTTATGGTACCAAACAGCTTCTACTTCTTACTCTCGGCCTTCCTTACAATGAGATAGACTTGATACAGGTCTCATACTGATGTTAATCTTACTCTGTTATAAATTTGTAACACTTTCAGGCAGCAACAACAGCTACAGCAGCAAAATCGGGCCCCAAACCTACATGATAAGCCCTCAAGCACTCCAGAAGCTGACCCAGGTATTGTTTTTTAAACTGATTTCCAACACTGAAATATTTATGTCTCTTACCTTTGTGTTGTGCCACTTTTCTTGTCTGCCTACTCCCTCGCTTCAGCAGCCATTCAGACCACGTATCACAGCCATTACTCTCTTTGGCAGCGAAGCAACGCACCACTTTCTTGAAAAGCCTGTTCTGCGTTGAATGTCAATATCCTGTTTCAAAGTGAAGAGCGTTACTATTAGACCATTTGAGTTCTGGCTTTGCTTTTTGATGTTTTGTTTGGCTAGAGCATTAGAAATTGCAGTCTTTGGGATTAGTGCCAGCAATTTTTTTAGATGACAGAGTTGTATGATGATGTAATAAACTTGGAGTAATATCTAACAAAACTACTGGAACCAGTTTTCAGTAGAACATAAATATGTAGGCCTTACCAGTATCAAGTATTGGTAATCCAAAATTCGTGTGTATTACCAACTGACTGTTGTGGATGGGAAGCTAAGTGCAAAATGTCCAATGATTTTAAAAAAACAAAACCAGTATTGGGGGTGGGGTGGAAGCAGGTGGGTGTGGACAAAAGGAACAAAGAAAGCATTTAACTACAGTTGAGAAGTATCTCTGCATTAATTACAGCTTATATGCATTTATTTTCGTTAGGAGGTGATATGAGTGAAGAAGACATGCTTCAAGCAGCCATGAATATGTCTTTGGAATCTGTTAGAAACCACTTGAATACAGAAGAGGAGAAATGACATAACTTTTTTTCCCTCTTTATTGTCAAAACACTAAGTCTCCATTATAACTTTACTGTGTGGATGTTGCACAAGCAGGGTTCATTTCAGAGTTCTGGAAGCAGGAATGAAAGGGAGGGGATGGAGGTCAGAGTTTAGAGGGAATTTGCAAGTATAAAAAAAAATTGCACTAATTTTAGAAAACTGTAGCACTCCTTCTACAGCTACTCTTGGGAACAGATGGATGTTCTGTATTAAAATTACTTAAACTAGCCACATGAACAGTTAGACATGTGTAGCAGCTGTAACTTGCATTTAAAAAGCAAGTGTAAAATTTAAAAATCAAGTTTAAATTGTTTTGAAGAATTCTGTAGAAAATTGAAAAGGTGCCGAAAACCAGCATCAACTGATTTCCTTCAGTACTAAAGGAAAAATAGATATAAGTAATAAGTTGTGACTATAAATGACTAAGTCCTTCATAAGAAAGACTTAAAATGGAAAAAAGAATTAAATTCTGCTTATCTTAGATAATTTATTTTGTGATTGTTTGTTCTGAGTGACTTAATGTCAACTTTTCGGTCCTGCTGTCCACATTTGAAATGACCCATTCTGCAGGAGAAACATGAATCCATCATTTTCATATTTTGCAGTTAAAGAGAAAATCTTCAGTGTATTGTTGGTTATGACGTTACTCCTGAGTCTTTCAGTGACTTCTGACTTTCTAACACTTTCTGGTTTCACTTTCAGTTCCAACTGTAGGTTTTCCTTCCAGTTCCAACTGTAAAATTTTCAGATCCATGTTTAAAGTAGGATTTTTGCATTGCCGTATTGTCTTTTGGCAGATAACTTGCCTTTGGTTTGGATTTTTTTTATTTGGTTTTCTTATGCTCTTTCTAGTTGTGCCACTGTCTTTACTATAAAAGTAGCATATAATCAGTTGGGTTAAACAGGTTTTCTTTTATTTTCTACCTCCTCTGGAGTCTTTTTTTCCTCTTCGAGCTCAGTCCTTCATTCTGGCCTTTCAGTATGAAAGAGCTGCAACCGAGTCTAGGAGAGAGGAGGAGGGGGTTTAGGTGCCATAAAGTCAGTGCCACACACATATGGTGCATTCCTGCAGTCTGAAATGACCCCTGTGCAAGTAGATCTTTTAAGAATGAATATTTATGTCTGTGTGGGTGTTCTTTCTGAAATGCTTTTTATGAGTGTCTGTCAGAATGTTGCAGCTTTTTCAGGAATGGCCTTTATTCACGCACCTTACAATTTTTTATGATGCTGTTTCTGATTCTGAGAAAAATGGGGAGCAAAGTATGTGAGAGAGCTTATTCTATTGGTTGTAAGATGTTTGCTTTGATATCTGGGATGAATGTGTAACAGGGTGACCAAACCTGACTTTCAACTTCAGTGCAACAATTCAGATGATTCATTTTCCTAAATGGTGCTTGAAATACAAATTCTGTTTACATATAAATTATATGGGGAATATGTTTTAGGTAAGAGTATGTAAGCTGTAGTCCACTTAATGCATTAACAAGTTAGCACAGGCATTCTGAGAATCTTTTGAAGATAACCCCAGATTTCTTTATCAAAATATTCTAAAGTTATATCATTGACCAATAGTAACATTTAATATTAGTATGAAATGAATGGTAGCTAGATGGAAAATATACGTTCAGCATCAAGTAGTACTGTACATGAAAGGGCTCTTACCTCCCAGTAAAGATTTGTTTACAGCAATGGTTTCTTGATAACTTAGGATATTATTATATTATACATAATTAGGCTAAATTCTGTTTTCCTTACTTGTGTGCTGAATTTCCACCAATGTCACCAGAACCACTGGTATGTCTAAGACAATACGGATTTTGATGTGAGACAGCATTACTTTTTAAAAACTAATTTTAAATTTTGTCTTTTTAAAATAATCTTGTTGTGCACATTATAATTAATATCTGTAATGTCTCAATTTAATACAGCTAAACAATGGCTTTAAAAGTCTGTGTGTGCATATGCCATTTTGAAATGCTATTATTTTTCAGGTTGTAAATTTCTGCTTTCAGTTTAAAATTTATATGCAACTGAAAACAGGAAAGGAATCTGTAAAGCACTGAATTATTTCTCTGCTTGTCTGTAAATTATCTGCAGCTTTAATTTCCCTTCTTTTGTTGTGCCATAAACCAATTCTGAAATAAGACTCTCCTTTTTATAAACAGCTATAGGCTGGCAATTTGATACCAGTACTTGGACCTTTTATCCTCTGTTAGAAGAATATAATAAAAATATATTATTTCTATAGCTATATAGTGTAGCAGCCCTATATTAAAAAAAATAAAAAATTTTAAGCCCCTTGAATTGCATTAACTGTAACCCATGGCAATTTACATGTTTTTATAATCACTAAAGCATGGAGGTTTGTGTTGGAACTTTCATGTCACTTTGTAAGTTACTTCATCGCCCAAGTGTTCTAATATGTGAGGAACAGACAGGAACAGTGCCTGAAAAGCACAACTGCGTCAGTCATTACAGGACTAACCCTATTCCTTTTTGTGTTGAAACATTGTCGTTCTACAAATACCAGTTTGATTTTCAGAGGAACGTCAAGGTTAATGAAGCAGGTGTATCTGCCTAGTCAAGCAGTTAAGAGGTAGCAATTTAAGCTATGTATGTTAATTGCACCAAAGGGAAAGACTAATACTAATTGCCAGCAGTCCATGCTTTCTAACCCAGTCCTAAAGTTCAAAATGTGTGGCCCTGCCAA
Organism: Fratercula arctica; assembly: GCA_947846985.1. NCBI lineage: Eukaryota > Metazoa > Chordata > Aves > Charadriiformes > Alcidae > Fratercula > Fratercula arctica. Next base: position 52,766,898 of record CANTUZ010000005.1, on the reverse strand, counting down.
GAAGCTGCCAATAAAAAGCTGATGCCGTTTTTTTGGTGTGCGTTCTTTCAGTGACTAACAGTTCTCAACGTGGCTGAACTATGCTCAAAAGGCGTTTACTAATTTAGAGCCTGTTCCTGGTGTTACCTAGCCTGTCAAGCTGATGGTTTTTTTCCTACGTTGTAGCTTCAGGCCAAAGTCCATTGTGAAGGAGCTGTTTTATTACAGTATGATATTTGAGTGAATTTCAGACTTCATTCATCCAGTAGAATTTTACAGTCTTCCTCACAGTGAACAGTCCATGTGATGTAATCTGTGGTGTTCTGCCTATAGAAATCAAAGGGTTGTTGGGATAATGAGTGGTATTTGCATTAAATATCTTCCAAAATTAGTTCTGTAACTATAATTCTGGGAACTGCTTTCGTGGTCTTGTAATGAGGGCAGGAGGAAAAAGTGTTGTGATGCAGTTGTGCTTGAATGCAATTCCTGTTAGGCACAGGAAGTATAAATATGAGCTGTTTAAACACTCATATATTTGTGGGCTTGACACTAATCTGATACAATATGGGTTTATTCTCCAGCATTTGGGCTCCTTGTGCCCTTCAAACAACTTCAGCAAGTTTAAATATAATTTTCAGCTAATGTACTCTTAGTATTTTTCAGACTTAATTAATTTGCAGACAATTTAAAATAACTAATACAAAGTTAAATCTCCAATGTGTTTTAATGTTGGACTATTGCTTCTATTATAAAACAGCAGGGAGTTTAAAATAGCTTCTGCCCATCTACTAAACTATTTCTGTATCTCAGACAAATATTGTTTTATTACAAAACTGACAATTAGGCTTTTAAAAATGAACGTGTTACAGTTCTAAAATGTCTGAAATTTTCTCAAATTTAGTTATTGTTTCAAATATAATGATGAAAATGTTCAAATGGTGGCCTTTTTCCTGGGAAATATTATGGGGAATGGGACTGGAGAACTCTAGAACTCAGACTTAAAGAAGTATTAAATGTACCTTTTGCGTTACCAGCACATACTTTTAAAGGAATTGAAAAAAGAATCCAAGGAAAAGCAAAATTGAAGTGTAAACTTTTCTAAATGGCCTAGATATAAAATTATGTTGCTCACTTGGTAAGCTATTACTGTCTTGCATAAAACAAAACTCCTGGTAAATCTTCGTAGTTGCTCACAAATCATTAAAAAAAAAAAAAAAGGGGGAAAAAATGGTCTAATGGGTAATAAATATATACCCCTTCCCCACATACACAATCAGGTGTTCAAGTAAGAACAATACTTTATATTAATATGCATTTGAACTGGCCCGGTCCAAGTATTCAGTTCTTGTTTCAAATTGGTCGCTTGTTTGTGTTGTATCCAGGTTTGTATCTTAAGCATGAGCTGTTTTGCAATAAACTTTTTTTAAGCTGTGTACACATATTTTGCCTTATTTGCATTTCAGACATGGAGGAAATGCTTTAGTATTTAACCTGCCATAGTCACCTCTTGCCCCCAGTTACGGTTCATCAGAATGTTAAAGTATATGTGACTTTTCAACTGCTTTTACCAAATCAAAATGTATTTCCTGTATTTTCTTTGTTAAGAAGAGCAAATAATCGTTACTACACTTGTATTTTTTTTTTTTCTAGCACCCCCAAGTACAGCAATTGTGAATTCAGGAGGGGAAACTTATAAAAGGGTTTGAAGAGAAAGGGGTGTAATATTTAAATACTATGGCGCAAAAAAAAAAAAAGGGTAAAACCTTGATATTGTCTTTAAAGCGTGCAAGCATTGATAAAATTTTATCTTTTGCTACATGAAACCCCACGTGTGCAAAACAGTGTAGAGTTAGGATTTTGTAAGGGAATAATTTTTTTCATCTCTTGCCTAATAGTTGTGTATTTTAAAAATAATTTTCAGTAATAGATTTTTCGTCTTGAGACTCTGCTTTCAGTATCATGTCTTTGGCTCTGGATTCCTGTACAATTTTTGTCTCTATTTTGTGTATATAAAGCATATAATACTGAGAAGATTAAAAAAAAAAAAAAGGGAAAGCTGAAAGGCTTTGTCATTGTTTTGACTGGAAGATGGCAGTGCTGTTTGGTATTTTGAAAATGCTCTCCAAATAGGCACGAATATATATGGTTGTATTTGATATAACTTTTTTTTAAATAAATATGATTATAGCTTCTACTGTTTCTCTCTTGACCTGAGTATTTGCAGATGCACTTTCCCTCATATGTGGATTGGACAGAGTCATCAAACATTGAAATCTCACCTTTGATACTAATGGGCTTTGTGCCAGATGTTGTGTACATACATTAGCAGTGGGGTAATTTTCTGTTACTCATAACTGACATTTCATCATCTCTGATGCCTTTTCATCTGTTGATACTCCAAAATTTATGTAAAGACGCTCCTGTTAGGAAGAAAGTTGGTGCCAATTATAGTTATGCTATGTCTTTAAAAATTGTATGCTTTCCAATTTTAAAATAAGGAAATGTTTGCTGTTTTGCTACCAGAATATTCATTCTTTTTGTGGCACAATGCACCATTTTTGTAGCGCAGTCAATCCACAGAGTATCCTGCATTTCTGTGTACCTTTATCACTGCAAGATGAAACCAGTCAGCGAAAAAATGAGTTGCAATCCTAAATAGTCAGTTTCTAGTTTCATCACTGCATGCCCTTGTAAAAAGTCCCTCTCCAGCTTTCTTGTAGGCCCCCTTCATCTAGACGCATTCTAGATTTCTTCCCTAATTGCAATAAAACGTCTACACAAATGGATGAATTTCCACTAGCAAAATTTACATGGTTTCCCTTAGGAAATTATACCTTTCAAACCAGCACGGTAAGTGAAGCAGCAAGGAGAATTCTTGTTTATATACCAAGCTGCTGTTTATTCACGCCAATACCAATTGCACATAATATTAAAACATAAAAACCGATGAGATTTTACCTGATTGAAAAATGCTCATTTGTTCCCACACATGCATAAGCGTGTACATGCCACACAAAAATGAACTTCCCAATGCAATTTTCGCTATTTTTGTGAACACAACAGGAGAAAAGCCATATGAAATTTAAGACAGGCAGACATAGTGCTTAGGGAGATGATTTAGTGATGGTTTTGTCAGAGTTAGGTTGATGGTTGGACTCGATGATCTGAAAGGTCCCTTCCAACCGAGGCAATTCTGTGATCCTATGAAATACCTCAGAGAAACACCCACCGCCGCAGCAGAAGGGCCGAGCGCTTCAGGAACTCGCCTATTTCATAAAAAAACCCACAACATATTCGAACAAAAGCCGCCTCTATCCTTGCGGCAGCGGGGCGCGGTGTCTCATTAGTGAGGGGTGTCCCAGGTATGTGTATGAAGCTCTGCTGAGGTTCCCTTCTCTGGCACCGCCGGCCGCCATCACTGGCATCCCGGCCCCGCCCCGCCGCTATCCCGGCATCCTCCGCTGCCGCGCCCACGTGACGGCGGTGGGCGGCGCTCTGGCCGGCCATCCGTGGCGCTGTGACCAGGGGTGTCATGGCGACCGTCGAGGTGGCAGAGGCCGGGGCCGCCGGGAGGAGCCGCTGAGCTGGGCCGTGCCGGCGGAATGCGGGCGGAGAGGTGGCCGGGACCGGTGTGCTAAGCCCGCAGCAGGAGCCTTGGCCCTCCCTAGCCAGGAGAAGGGAGGAGACGGCCGAGCGAGGCCCGGAGCCCTCTTGAGCGGGCGGCGATGGCGTCGTGGTTGGGCGGGCTGGGCTCGGGGCTAGGCCAGTCGCTGGGGCAGGTCGGGGGCAGCCTGTCATCGCTCACCGGCCAGATCTCCAGCTTCACCAAGGACATCCTCCTGGAGGGCGCCGAGGAAGTGGGCGGTAAGCGGGGCTGAGGCGCCGGGCGGGCGGGGGCGTACGCTTGCCGGGGCTGTCTGTGGCCAGTGCCTCCCTGCCTGGAGAGGCCGGTGTGGTGAGGGAGCCCTTCCGCCGCCTCCGGCTTCTTCAGGGGTCCTGCTAAACCCAGGCTTGGTGCATTGTTTTCGTTTTTATTCCGCCCCTCTGACCTCAGGATCTGGATAATAATCATATTCCCAGGCTATAACAGCGGAGGTAAACCCCTTCCCCAGGTCTGTTATTGGGAAGTTTCTCAATTATGTGAAGCGTTGTGTTGATCAGTAATGAAAGCACACAGACGACAGTCTTCTTCCATTCTGTTTGCTTAGTTTATCTAAAACCCCTGTTTGATTATCTGCTTTTAGAGTGGTCTCCTAAAACTGCGGAGTAGTAGCAGTAGAGAGTTGTTTGGGTTTTTTTGTCACGGGTGTGATCTAAGTCTGACGTGTCACACAGGCAAAGGGCCGGTGTTTCTCGTGTTTTTGTTGTTTATATTTCTGTTGGCCCCAGAGAAACCTGTCGAGTTATACCAAACGTGGCCCTTGTTTATAGGAATTAGAAGCTAGGATGATTTATATTTCGAACAGCTGCAACAAAAAAGACATCAAAGTAAGATATTCAATAAAGTAAGAGTACATTTATTCTAAACTATAGTCCATTCTTTATATTTAAAATAATGCCTTTTTGTTATGAGTTTTTGAATAAAACTTTTGATTTTTCTAGCAAAGCAGCTGTATAACATGTCAATAAATATCAATAGGTTAATACCACTAATATTGTTTACCATCTTGAAACTATAACTTGAAAAAGAAGTAAGCGTTCTTGAAACAGTGTTAAGAATAGCAACCACAAAGAACAGCTGAGACTTCTGAATACTCATCTCAACTGTGAAATTAAACAGTTCTACTTTGTTTGCAACTTCATAACTATGAAGCATGGTGAAAGTATTGTATAAAACTACTTGTTAAGCTGATAATACTGGTCTCATATGGATGGCGTTTTTGGTATACAGGGAAAATGCTCAGAAGAGAGAAATTTATTCTGATAACTGCAAAGTTATGTTTTTTCACTTTTCTGAAAGACTTGCTTAGAATTGTTTTAAATTCCAAAATCCATATGAGTTTAGTTTTGAAACTTATTTTATGCTGCTAAACTGTGTAGTCATCTAGTGCATTTGTTTTGCCTTTTTAAAAGAGCAGTTGAGATTCCAGTTCACGCATTTACTGTAGTTTGTGCAAGAGAGATGTGCTGATGTTCAGTAGTTATTTTCAGCTGCACAGACTGCTAGATACTGCTGTGAACCACTGCTGTTTCCTAAAAATGTTGGAGTAGTACATTTTTGTGGGCTACTAACCTCGAGGGTGTAAAAATCTGGTGGCATCTGAGTAGTCTTCTGTAGAGACCTTTGAATACTATGTGTCCTAAAGAATGCTCATCAAGCAGTTCCTTACATTTTTTTTTTTTTTTAAATTTCCTAGTATTCTAATGTTTTCTCATTTTTAATATCCCTTACATTCACTACTTTGGTTGCCGTCTGAACTGCGATGGTGTTTGTGGATTGTTACTATTATTATTATTACACTTTAACATCTTCAGTGTAGCAGTTTTCATGGGTAGATTGTTACCTCTGCAGCACTTAGAGCTGCATCAGTTTTAAACAGCACATAGGAAATTATGAAGTACAGTATTTTGAAAAATTGTCAGGATAATTTCTCATTAATAAAAGGAGTTGGAACATGGGAGAAGTAAACAGCTTATTTGAGGAAGGTTGATCATGAAAGGAAGAGTATCCACAATTATGTGTTTTTGTATTAGATAAACTGGTATGGTAGATGGTGTCACCTTTGTGAGGCTTATGGGGTTTTGTGCCTTTATGTGGGGGGCAGGCTTGGTGTTTTGTTGTGTGCGTTATTTTGTGGGGTTTATTTGGTTTGGGTGGGTTTTTTTTATGAAAATGTAGTGACTGTTTTGTGTATTTCATGGAACTAATTATTGTTTTGAAACTTCACATGAGATTACTGAGAAGCACGTAACTGTCATGTCAGAGGCAAAGTCCTAAATGAGCAACACATTCAGTGACACGAAATAGTCAAGTTTCTCTTAATTTAAAGTTTAAATCCATACTTTCTTGTTACTTTTGTGATCTGACTTAAAGCCTGGATAAGAGAGAAGAACTAAATTAAGTTTATGAATACTCTATGGTCTGAAAAATAATTCTGACAGTGTTCTGATAAAAGCAGCTTTTGATATTTACCAAGGAACAAACACTGAAACAGTCTAAAGTAAGATGCTTATTAATAACTGTGGTCTTAACTGATGTCTACTTAACAGATTAAAAGTAGTTTAATAAAAATGAAAATTTTCCCTTTCTTTCAGATGTGGCAACAGAACTCCATGTGTCCAATTCTAGACTCAGAGAAATAGAAAGTATTAATGCAGCACAAAAGCTTGAAGTAAGAAATTTTGGAACGCTACTGTAATTAAAAGCAATAAATAACATTTGTTTCTTGTGAAGGTGAAATACTGCACTGAAGTTGCTTGTCCCTGGGTAAATCTAGAAACAAGGGTGACAGCGGTGTTAGAATGTGGACAGCATGTCTTTTGCAGCAAGCTTCAAAGTATAGAGTGTGTGTGTGTTCCCTGATGCAGTTCTCTGTTGCCCTGCTGTATGGTCATTTTGACATAGCTACGGCTGCTTGTGCTCTTCAAAAACTGCTTGTGCTCTTCAAAAATCCCGTGTGCCCTTGTGGAAAGTGACTTTGTGTACTTCTACAAAGGACTTGTTGGTGTTGTGGCTTTATTCATGGCTGTAAATCAACAACTTTCATGTATGTCTTCAGCCCTCAAGAGCACTGAGAAGTTAAGATAGTATTTTGGAGAAGTAACTGTTCGTGCTTGCCCTTTTTTCTCGACTCTTGCCATCTGCCGTTGGCCAATGTCAGAGAGAGAATGTGGGACTGTATTTGTGCTCTGTGGCTGTTTTTAAATTCCACCTGTGGATCATGCTAAGATGTAGTTCAGCTCTCAGTTTTTCATCTTGGTATTTACATGTGGTGACCACAAACCCTTTTCTGATAGAGTCCATGGAAAGCTTGGATGTGAACATGATTTTGAGCCCACACTTGGAAGTTACTGTGTGTTGTGAGTGAAATAACATGAGAAACCCGTACAATTTAATTGATTTATTTACTGTTCAGCAGACTTACGCTTTTCTAATTATGTAAGAACTCTTCTGAATTTACTAACATTCATTTCTCATTTTTGCTAGAATGAGAGACTGAAAAAAGTTTGTAGTGATTTAGAAGAAAAGCACGAAGCAGCAGAGCTTCAAATTAAGCAGTTGTCTATAGAGTACCGAAATCAACTTCAACAGAAAGAGGTAGGATACAGAGTGAAGTATTTGAGTAAGTATGTCCGATAACCATATGTACTGTGCTGTTTAATCTCTTTGTTATAGTATTGGTGCCCTTTCAGTGGAAGTACTGGTCAGAGTTACCGTTTCTTGGTTTGTTAATGTAGACACTGAGAGACTATGACATATATTTTGTTGAATCATCTAATAGAAGCAGAGCTGCCAGGAGACAGTTGAGAGAAAACTCTCTGGGAACATCATGCATATATCAGAATTTCTGTTGTTTCTGGAATCACTGTGAGAAAGGACACTTAAACTGTTTTGAATTTCTGATTCAATTATCTTTAAGGAAAGCAACGGGAGCAAATTCTCGTTTGAAGCAGTTGTATTGTCTGTGGATATAATAATTATTTGTATTAATGCATACAGTTAAAGGGAACAGAACTAGCTTTCATAATTTGAGAAGTGTCCCTTTGTAATGGAAACATCAGCTTTATAACCTGTTGAGTAACGTGAGGTTTCATAGCCTTTTAAATGGAAAAAGCTACCAGTATGCCTAGAATTACACAAAAGGAGTTTTATTTCTGCTTTGCTTGTAAATGCATGTGGGAGCTAAAGGAAGCAGAATTTTGAGATGTATAGAATTCTGCTTATTAAATACAACAGAGTTGTTACAAGAAAATTCTATGCGGCTAACTTCAGTTTATTGTAAATACGTAAATTTTCAATACGTTGAGTTTTTAAGCGTAGAAGAAATCAAATGTAATATAGGTAACTGGGGGAGCATCCTATATTGCTTAATTTTAATATCAGAATACCCTCTTTGAATATCTGAATTTTTTGTACAACCTGTTAGCCTGAATCTTGCTATAGTACTTAGGTACCTTGGCTGCTGAGGGAATCAGCAAACGCTTTTACTGAAGTTTGACTTTGCTGAAAACTATTAAAACTTTTAATACGTCTCATGGCACGAGATATTTTGTAAAACATCAGCTAATGCTGCTTTTCTCCATTAGGAGCATATGTTGGGTTTTTTCCTTTTCTTTTTAGTGAAAGTGGTTGGTAATTTGTGCTGGGGGGCAGTCATTTGGTTAATTCACATTTCATAAGGCTACGAAGAGTATTGAAACAATGCATTGTGGTGTGTATATTCAGGTGGAAATCAGCCATCTAAAAGCTAGACAGAATGCCCTACAGGAACAGCTGCAGAAAGTACAGACAGCTGCTCAGTCAGCACAGTCCGGAGCTGCTGTTTTGCCACCAGCCACTGCATCAGCTTCCTATGTTCCAGTGGGCAGACATTCCTCAGGTTTTGAAGGAGATGACATGGATTTTGGAGATATAATCTGGTCACAACAAGAAATAAACAGATTGTCCAATGACGTTTCTAGGCTTGAATCTGAGATTGACCACTGGAAGCAGATTGCACTGGTGAGTGGTTCCGGTTCCCGTGTATCTATCTTACCCTTCCCGCTCCCCTCAAAATTAGTATTTTCATTGTGTTTGTTGTTTCTGGAGTGGGTCTTTTGAAAGTTTGTGCTGTACAGGTTCTGGAAGCGACATGATTTGATGAAAAAGATGGAAACCTGATGATCTTTTAGTCCTTTTCTTGCTGGCATGTGACTAGGGACACATTCAGTGACTAATTTCCAAATGCTTTTTCATGATGCTTTTATGCATGACGTGTCAAGTTAGGAAACGGGTTTCGTAAACATTCACCAAGAATACTACTTCAGGCTTTCATTTTAGTGCAGCCTTTTAAAAAATACTTTTCTTCTTCCTGGCTGTGATATTGAGTATTGACAGCACAATACTGTTCAAAGTGATAGTTGGATACTTGCGTGCTGTTTTTATGTACTTTTCTCTCAGTCCTTGATATGTCAGTTGTAATTCATGGTCTGCTGAAACAAGGAAGAATATAATCTTTTAGCTGTTGTTGATGTGAGTCATCATTTTTCAAGCTATAGCCTGATTTCAGAGGTATACTTTTCCCATAAGGAAATATTCAAGTAAAATTAAGCAACCCATTTGTCTTATTAAGTGCAATAACACCCCCCATCCCAAACTCTTACACGTTTGCATGTAATAATTAAAAAAAAAAAATCCATGGAAAATTAAAATGTGTCTGTTAAAATGTCTTTTTTTGGTCAAAATTACTGTAGGTTTGAATTTTGCTTCACATTAGCTTTATTGTTTTCTACTTTTGAGTATCAACAGAGGAAGAACTTACGTGAAAAATACACTTATTTATCACAATTTTCACGTTGATATGTGATTTTTCTTTTCTCAGTCTTCCAAAGTGCAAGGGACCAATGATGCTGAACAAAGTGAAATATGCAAACTGCAAAATATTGTTAAGGTAAGATGACAATTTTGACAAACTTGTCTTCTCTTATGCTTTATTCTTGATGGTTTTGCATATGGTCACATGACTTTTGAGTGTAGTTAAAATATTTACAACATTATCACTTAACATTTTCTCTATTAAAAATGCATGTGGGCTTGTAATTGTACTCTTGACTGAAATGTTGATGTGCTATATTTAAAACCAGTTATTCTGAGAAAGGGTATTTATATGATTTGATGAATATAGTACGTAAACTTAAAAGAATGACATTAATACTTACAAGGGTAAATCACTTTCAGAAGCTGTTGGTGACTTACGAGACTGAATTTTAGATACACAAAATAATTTATTCTCTCTTCTCAGAACATCTTGCTTTTTTTTTCATTGATGATTTGTGTTTTCATACCCATTTGCATGTCAGCCTTGAGAGTTACTATAAATATGTCGTAGTGTATCTACTTCCTATGAATGAGTTGTAATCCCTCTACATTCGTTTAATATTTGCTGTTATTTAAAGTATACTGTATGTGTAAACATATTTTTAAAAGGAATGTCTCTTAATACATTTAAAAAAAATAATTAAAAGCCAAGAAACTTGACACCTCCTGTGAGAAATCCTTTAATAAATCCTCTAATTTTACTAGGGAAAACTTTTTTTCTTTCTTCTGTATTTTTTCTTCCTTAAGCTTCTGTACTGTATATTACCTTTCTGTTTCTCTGATGATATTTGTAGGAGCTGAAACAGAATTTAAGTCAAGAAATAGATGAACATCAACATGAACTTTCAGTATTGCAGGATGCACACAGACAAAAGTTACTAGAGATAAGTCGTCGACACCGAGAAGAACTGAGTGAATATGAAGAGCGAATCGAAGAACTTGAGAATCAGTTACAGCAAGGTCTTTATTACCACATGCTTTCTTTTTTATTTAATGTAATTTTCATTAAAGCATCAAATATGTATGTAACAGTATAATAGATACCAAATACATGATATTTAGGAATTTGAATTTCAACTGCAGTTCAGCTTCATTGTTAAGACATACACGTGTCCTAGTATCTTATATTCACTGTGGTTGGCTTGAACACTGGAATGACAGCATTTAATCTTCTGACGTATGTCAGTCTAGAAGGCCATTTTCTATACATAACAAATTTTGTGCTCTAAATTCTACACTACAGGCTACAGAGTTGGGCAGAGAGGAACCTAATGAAGTTCATCAAGGGCAAGTGTAGGGTCCTGCACCTCAGGAGGAATAACCCACTGCCCCAGTACAGTACAGGGACTGACCTGCTGGAGGGCAGCTCTGGGACTCCTGGTGGACAAGTTGACTATGAGGCAGCAATGTGCCCTTGTGGCCAAGAAGGCCAATGGTCTCCTGGGGCTCATTGAAAAGAGCGTGGGCAGCAGGTGGAGGGAGGTCATCCTCCCACTATACTCTGCCCTGGTGAGGCCACATCTGCAGTACTGTGTCCAGTTCCGGGCTCCCCAGTTCAAGAAAGTCAGGGAACTACTGGAGAGAGTCCAGTGGAGGGCTATGAAGATGATCAAGGGAATGGAGCACCTCTCTTATGAGGAAGGGCTGAGAGACCTGGGTCTGTTTAGCCTAGGGAAGAGAAGATGAGACGGGATCTCATCAATGCTGATCAATATCTAAAGGGCAGGTGTCAAGAGGATGGGGCCAGCCTGTTTTTCAGTGGTGCCCAGCAACAGGACAAGAGGCAACGTACTGGAACACAGGAAATTCCATCTCAACATGAAGAAAAACATCTTTCCTTTGAGGGTGGCAGAGCCCTGGAACAGGCTGCCCAGCGAGGCTGTGGAGTCTCCTTCTCTGGAGATATTCCAAACCTGCCTGGGGTTCCTGTCCAACCTGCTCTAGGTGACCCTGCTCTGGCAGGGGGTTGGACTAGATGATCTCCAGAGGTCCCTTCCAACCCCTGTGATGCTGTGTAGAAGCAGCTCAGTAGTTCTCACAAGGAGCTTTTCATTGTCTTGTAGGTATTCCATATTCCAAAAAATAGTCATATCAGTTAGGTTTCCTTTAGGGACTTTGCGCAAATGTATGAGATTTCCCTGTAAACCTCTATTTTATTATCTGTTAAAACTTGGACTTCTAAAGAGTGTGTACTCTCATCTTGGGAAGACAGATCCATTTTCATCTTGGAAGGAAGGGAAATATTTTCACAGCCTCCTAATTTCTAAGATAGTACTGATAGGGAATTTATTTCTTAAAATCAGATGCCTGTTAAGATGTGGTCTGTCTTTTACTGCACATACTATATGTACAGCACATATGTACACCAGCAGGACTAATTTAATGAAGTCAAAGGCATATCTTTTGCATTACAAGTTATCTGTAAAATAAATACTGCTCACAGCTTTTGAAGAATTAGAGTATTTTATATTTTTTTTTTGTTGGTCTGTTTGACAACATAATACAGACTGGGGCAGGGGGAAGCGTATGAGCTTACATTGAGATGAGTTCACAGTGTGCTTTCATTGAGCTTTTTTCTGTACGTTTTTGTTAATGCCTTTTTATACTCCGTAACTTACCTGGAAATTACATTGTAAGGGTTGTACAGAACTATCAATGTCATGATAGTATGGTGGATATGTAAAAATATCAGTTCTGCAAAATGAGATCTGTAGGTGAAAAACTTTGTGTGTTTAGCAAATGATGTACTAAATTGTAGCAGATTGTTCTCTATAACAACCATTGAAATTTAATTAATTATATTACAAACAGGTATTTTGCATTTTGAATTAGATGGGGTTTGATAAATTATTCTTAGAAAAAAGATAATTCTTGATAAATTATTCTTAGAAAATTGAGGGATTCCAAATCCTGATAAATTAGATTCTGTCATCTCCCCACCAAGAGAGATGGGGGTCAAGTATATTTTAATTAAATTGTGAACAATGTATGTCTTGCAACACTTGTCTCTTGAGACAGGTATGTACAAGTATTTGCAAAGGTGCTTATCAAACTAGTAATATGTATAGCCCTGCTTCAAATGTTAATTCTATTTAAATAAGCTTTCTATTGATGATGATTATGTCTGGTTTAGACTATCTCCCTCTGTCAGGAGAAAGGGTGGAAGGGGAGACTTCTAAGCAAAAGATCTACAGTGCTGGCTTTGGTTAATACTGCAAACTGTCTTTTTTGCTTTTTAGGTGGTGTGAGCGCTGATGCCATGGATGACTCTAAAAGTAGTGAACAGAAAAAAAATGCGCAGAGCCTAGAAGGAGGAAAAGTAGAAAAGTTGCAGGTTGTGAAAGACCTAGAGGATGAAATAAGAAAATTAAATCACAAATTGTCTTCTGCCAAAGAAGAAAACAAAATTCTTCTGAAAGAGCAAGAATTGGCAAAGGTAGAAAAAATCCAAATAACGCAAAAATATGAAAATCTTAAGTCTGACTTTAGTATGCTCCAAAGTTCTGTTGCAAAGCAAGATGCTCTCCTGAAAGAACAGGAGAAGAAGCTCCAATCAAAGACATCACTACCAGAAGACGTTGTCAGACTACAGCAAGCACTGTTAGGTACAAAGATGATTTTTAATTTTTTAATTTTTCATTATTTTTAGTTTATCTTCACAAGTTTTCACTGTTAATGCTCAGGACTTATTTTAAGAATTTGGAACTGAATATGAGAACCTTTTAAAAGTTGCTGGCTTAGATAAGGGTTGTCCATTGAGGTAAGGCTAAGCAGAACAAAGAGATATAATTAGGACTGGTGTGATTATCATAGGGGTTTCTGATTAGGTAAGTAATTATGTCTGACAGCTGTTTGGTTAGTTTTTTCTTTCATTAGAAGTAGGTAAGCCTCAATAGCAGTTGTTTTTTTTAAATTCTAAAAGAACACTTTTTGTGTGTAAAGGCAGTCTCTTGCTAATACCTTCTTAAAGCAACACTGAAACATATCTATTTAAGGAGTGCATCTGTATGTAGAAAATCTCCTAATATTGCGTAACTGCTCCAGTGTAGTAGCAAAGTCCTCCTCATGTGGACTCGGTTGTCAAAGTAATGCTGTACTTTGTGGTGGTGATTGATGGTGCATCTAATCTTTTACAGCGCTGATGTTTATCATCACAAAACGTTGTGAAACTGTTCTCTTCTGGGCAGCGGAGTCCTGTGGGGTCACGGTGGGAGAATGATTTGGTTTTATTGTTTGTAAAGTAGTAAAATTACGTGCGTTTTTGTTTTCCTTTATAGAAGCAGAAAATGAAATAGCAAGACTTTCAAGTTTAAATCAGGTAAAGCAATTTCTAAATTAAGCCACCATAAAAGTTCATAGCAGTGGTAACTGATGGAAAGCATGTGCTCTGGCACTATATGTTTTTTGAAACATTCACACTTCTACATAAATAACCTTGTTATCAAGGAAATAATTGTGGATTAATTGTATAATTACATGTGGAATTGATAGAAATGTTACATTTTGACTTGTGAAACTCCACAGCGTACTCTGTTAAAGAAAACTAGTGGAGTTCCACCTATCCCATTGCTACTTAGGCTGCTGTAACATACATTTTCAAAGTATTAATATGTTCTGTAAAATTTGTCATTTTTCACCTCTTCTACTTTAGCACGTTTCAGTTTTGACACTGTTATCAGTTGTAAAATATCTCTAATACTCTAATAATACTACATTCCATCTTACTGATGAAGTCAAGCAGTGGAACATGCAGTTTCTGTGGAACACACCTTTTAATTTTTGGCAAGGTTGACTAAGTCCTTTGAAAACTCAGACTTGAGAGATTTGCCTTAGTTTACTTTGTATCCGGTAGTATTTTTCAGTTGGGATTGTGTGTTCTACGTGCATTCAAGAGCTCCCATGGCATTTTCCATGAGGACGTTATTCAGGTGTTCTTGATTAAAACTTCCCATTTTGCTGTGCAGCATACTACATGTTTAAGGTATCTCTTGGAGGTATAATAGTTTATCCCAGCTGTGGATCCATACCTCAGAGGTGTATATGACTTTGCTTGTCAGACCCTTGCTATTTGTGCAGAAGTTTGTAAATTGCATTCCTAAACTTAGTGATGAGAAAATGAAATGTGTATGTAGGAGTGGTAGAGACAAATACTTCACAGTGAAGAATTTTTAACTGGGATAATATTCATGTAGGCTTAGAGATTCTAACATAAAAGTGTGTACTTTACTTTTAATTGTCAAGAGGAAATAAACCATTTCGAATCTAAATAGCTTATAAATTTCAGCAAGATAAAGTCTAATTTTAGTTTGTTTTGTTTTTTTTTAACTTGAGGGACTTGAGAAGGAACTGACAAGTGCACAACCTAAAAATAAGAATATTCTTTCTGTGTATACTGAGGATCAGAATTCAGAATTAAGTCAGTTAAGACAAGATTTGGAAAGGAAAGAACATGAATTAAATGAAAGTATTGCTGAAAGAGAAACATTAATAGTGGAGTTGGAAGAATTAGACAAGCAGAATCAAGAAGCTACTCAGGTAACAAATATTGCAACTAATTATTGAACTGCTAAAATAAATGTTTAGGTTTGTGTGCATGTGTATTTATCTTTTAAGTTGGTCTTTGAACATAGATAGCAGGGAAATATAAGTTATCTTCTGAGGCTTAAAAAGAATATTGGGACCGGTGTTCCTCCATATCTACCATCTTAATGCAAGATTCTGAAGTACGAGAAACCTACTTGTTATGGACAAAGAAATAATATGGCATGTCAGCTGTCCATAAGGGATGTTGCTTTCTAAAGTCCTGCTAAATATTACTTGATTTTTCCTTGCAAGACTTTTGACGGCTTTTATGCTGCTTGTACTTTGACTTCTGTCTTATGACAGTATGCATAACATGAATGATTTTTTTAAAAAAATTTTTTTCCTTTCATTATTTTTAATTATTTTGAATAATTAAATTAGTTTATTACAAGTTCTTAATAACACGAGCATTTCTGGAGCAAAAAAGGTCACTGATTGTATATAATCAAAACGGAATGATACCTTTTTGTCACTGTTCTGATACATTTGACCTGTAAACATATAGTTGCAAGCCATGTGTTTTTTCAATATTGATTTACTTTATGGAATTGAACATTTAAAGTTTTCCTATGAAATGAATCCCAGAATTATTTTTTTTTTTAAAAATAAGCTCAAACAAGAAATTGAAAACAGAATATACAGGTATGAATTCACTTCTGTAATTTGTTATTTTAAATTTAGTGCCTCCCTGATTTTAAGTAATGGTTGTTTGCTGCATATCCTTTCCAACTGCCCTGACAAATTCTGACAGTTCTTTTTCTTTGGTAGTTCTCTTTTTATTCCTTGATTTAGGTGGAGTTCTTTTGGGGGAGATGGTTTTCTTTGTTTTAGAGAAATGTAATCCCTATTTGATATTTGGTTTTAATTAATTTAGCATTAACTGGTTGATACTACTTGCCAGCTTAATGTTGGCAATTAGGAAACATCTTTGTTTCCTCTCAGTTTTTTTTTTTTTTTAATTGTTCAGAGGATAAAAATGAATGAAATAGATAGTTTGACTGGTTCTCCTCTCCTAATGAATTGTTATTTGTGTTCATTTCAGCATATGATTACACTGAAAGAGCAGCTGTCAAAACAACACACAGAAACTGATAGCGTCATCAAACAGCTGAAATTTGACATAGGTTTTGAAAGAAAGAAAGTGTCACAATTAGAAATTGAGAAGATAGAAGCTATTAAGGAGTTAGATAGTCAGAAAGAAAAATTAAGCCAATGTTCATATGCACTTAATGATTTGCATGTAAGTAAGAAGCAGCTTCAAGATAAAATCAAAGATCTTCAGGAACAATTAAGGAAAGCCCAGGACTGTAATTCGCATAATAAAAAAGAAATCGGAGAATTGCAGCAGAGACTAAAAGAAAGAGAGGAGGAACTTTCTGTATCATTGAGGAAGTTAACAGAAAAAACCAATCAGGAATCTAACTACACTTGTCAAGATCTGATTCTCAAAGAAAGAGAAGCAGAAATTGCAAAACTACAGAATGACATTTCAGAAAAGAAACAACTAAATGAAGACTTAGAGAAGTCTCTGTCTCATCTCAGAACAGAAAATGGAAAGCTGTTAGCAGCCATTGAAAAACTAAAACAGGAGTTAAGTGATGCCATTTCTGAGAAAAATAAAGTTTACTTGGAAAAAGACACCATTATGGAGGCTTTGAAAATGGAAAAAAGACAGATAGAGAGCGAATTAAACCAAACGGAAAAGAGACTTTTGGAACAAGCACATAAGTATAAGCAAACTATTGAGGAATTATCAAATGCCCGTAGTATGGATACCACTGCATTGCAGCTTGAACATGAGCGCGTGGTTAAACTCAACCAAGAGAAAGACTTTAAGATTGCTGAACTTCAAAGGAGCATCAAGCAGATGGAAATTGACCATCAAGAAACAAAAGAGATGTTGACTACTAGCTTAGGAGGACAAAAGCAGTTGACAGAACTCATAAAAGAGAAAGAGGTATTTATTGAAAAATTTAAAAATCAAGCCTTACAGGTGAAGCAGGAACTTGAGGAATATATGCAAGTTTCAAAAAAGCAGGATGTCTTAAAACAGAACTTGGAGGAAAAAGACAGAAGTCTTGCGGTCATGAAGGAAGAAAATAATCATTTGAAAGAAGAAATTGAACGCCTTAAGGATCAGCAAAGTAGAGCTACGCCTGTGGTTGAGCCTAAAACTCTAGATATTATTATTGAACTTGAAAGTGAGGTAACACAGTTAAAAGTGATAAAGAGTAATCTTGAAGAAGAGATAGAAGTTCACAAAAAAACAATAGAAGATCAGAATCAAACAACGGTGCAACTTCAGCAGTCTCTGCAGGAGCAAAGAAAGGAAATAGATGAGTCTAAATTTCAGTGTGAGCAAATGAACGTCACGCATGAAAGACTCTCTTTAGAGAAAGATGAGGAAATTAAAAATTTGCAGAAAACAATTGAACAAATTAAAACTCAGTTGCACAAAGAGAGACAGATTATTCAGACTGATTCCTCTGATCTTTTTCAGGAATCCAAAGTTCAGACTCTTAATGGAGAAAATGGAAATGAAAAGCATGACTTGTCTAAAGCTGAAATTGAAAGACTGGTAAAAGGTATCAAAGAAAGGGAGATGGAGATAAAGCTTCTAAATGAAAAGAACGTTTCTCTAAGTCAGCAAATTGATCAGTTGTCTAAGGATGAAGTTGGCAAACTTATTCGGATCATTCAAGAGAAGGATTTAGAAATACAAGCTCTCAATGCTAGAGTTTCCTCAGCTTCCTATAGGCAGGATGTTCTTTGTCTTCAGCAGCAGCTGCAAGCTTACGTTGTGGAAAGAGAACAAGTACTAGCAGTTCTAAGTGAAAAGACAAGAGAAAACAGTCAGTTAAAAACAGAGTATCGTAATATCATGGATATAGTTGCTGCTAAAGAAGCAGCTTTGGTAAGGTTGCAAGAGGAGAATCAAAAGTTATCTAACAGATCTGAAAACAGCAGTCAAGACATGTCTAGAGAAACTATACAGAATTTATCCCGTATCATTCGAGAAAAAGATATTGAAATAGATGCTCTAAGTCAAAAATGCCAGACCTTACTGACTGTCTTGCAGACATCCAGTACAGGTACCGATAACGGGTCAGGAGGTGTTACCAGTAACCAGTTTGAGAAACTTCTACAAGAACGGGATAAATTAAAACAGCAGGTAAAGAAGATGGAAGAGTGGAAGCAACAGGTAATAACCACAGTTCAGAACATGCAGCATGAGTCCGCTCACCTCCAAGAGGAGTTACACAAGCTTCAAGCACAAATTTCAGTTGAAAGCGACAGCAATTCAAAGTTGCAGGTAGATTATAATGGCTTGATTCAGAGTTACGAAGAGAATGAGAAAAAGCTGAGAAGTTTTAGTCAAGAATTAGCACAAGTTCAGCACAGCATAGGACAGCTTCATAACACCAAGGATCTTCTCCTGAGTAAACTTGATTTGGTGACACCATCTGTGGCAGCGGCTTCCACCGTTCCACAGCTTTCAGACATTCAGTGCAGTGCTCCTGAAGTACTCAGTGATGAGCCCGAGTCTAAACTCCTTCAAAAGGAGTTGGAACAACTGAAAAAAAAATTGCAAGAAAAAGATTCAACTATTAGGACTCTTCAGGAAAACAATCAGCGATTATCTGATTCTGTGGCTGCAGCATCAGAGATTGAAAGAAAGAGTCAAGAAGGAACTGAGTCAGAGATGAGGCAGATCAAAGAAAAACATGATATCCTACAGAAATCACTTAGGGAAAAAGACATATTAATTAAATCTAAAAGTGATCAGTTACTTTCTGTGAGTGAAAATCTTAGTAATAAAGAAAATGAAAATGAGCTTTTGAAGCAAGCTGTGACTAATCTTAAAGAAAGAATTTTAATTTTAGAAATGGATATTCGAAAACTGAAAGAAGAAAACGAAAAAATAGTTGCAAGATCTAGGGAAAAAGAAACAGAATTCCGAGCGCTTCAGGAGACTAATATGCAGTTTTCAATGATGCTGAAAGAGAAAGAGTTTGAGTCTCACTCAATGAAGGAAAAAGCTCTTGCTTTTGAGAAGCTGTTGAAAGAAAAAGAACAGGTACATGCATTCATATTTATGAATATCTTTTAAAATTAGTCACGTGGTAATGCGTTTTTGCATATATTTAACCATCAGGTGTTTGCCTGAAATCCATTTGTGACTCCTTACTGCATTACGTTACAACAAAAATCTTCCCCCTGCCATGTTAAGAAATTAAAAAGTCAGCAGGCGAGTGGTTTACAATGTTATCTGTGAAACGTACCACCATAAACTAAATTTTTCATTTATTTGGAAATTGCTCACTTACTGAACAGCTGCTTAAAATGTTGGTTGGGCCGTTTTCATTAAGTGATCTGTATTCTTTCTACTGTATGGTACTCAAACTCCTGCAGAATTGGCCAGCAGGACTAATTTTCCAATGTGCTTTCCTCTAGCGTTTGTCATTCCAATGTGATTGCTTCGCAACATCCCTGTGAGATGTTGGGGTTTATGTATCTTGCTTTTATGGCTGGAGAAACTCCACTGCAAAAAAAAAAAAAAAAAAGGATTGGACAAGCTAAATTAGTGGTTGCTTCTCTACAATTTGGCATGTGGAAAAATTGATACTTTTTTCAAAGCATATGTTCAGAGGAAAGTTGCAGTGGCATATGTAATTTGAAGAATGCTTTTTTAAAAGAGCGAAGAGTTATGTGGCGGCATTGATACATTGGTCAATAGCACCTTCTATGAACTGCTGCTGCTGGAGTTAACAAAGTAACAGGTGAATTTGGAAGATATAAATGCATGTAGTGGGTATCTTTGGCCTGCAGACTTTCACTCACTGGTGGCTTAGGATTTCAGTTTCACAAGCATGGAACATTTGTCTGGACGTTTTCCTTGCACAAATAGGAGTTCCTGTTACAGGCTTTGTATTTGCTATGGAGAACTAGGAAAAATAGTATTCAAGCAGTTTTGCATGTGTCAGAAGGTAACACAACATAAAAAGAGAAGTTTTGCCTCAGGGTTATGGTTCTACTGCAAAAAGAATTTTATTATATTCAGTTTGGTTAATAAAAACAAATAATTGAAGCTCGTAAGTATTAGTGATAAAGATTGGTTTACTTTTACCCAACATATTCAATAAAAGTAACTGCTTTCAAAACAACATATGAGATGAGGTAAAGAGCATGCTGAAAAGTTTCAAATAACTGAAAATGCATTCATATGTATGTGTGAATTCTGTGTAACTGACATACTCACACTTCTCTATATGCTGATGTGAAGTTACAGTAAATTGCATGTAAGTGGGAACATTGTTAATTGAAATTTGACATCTGGAAACGTGATGGACACTGCTGTGATTTGTTGAAGTTTAATCTTTGGGAGTGAGGTCACCTTATGGTTTGTTCTTAAAGGTTTCTTCATGTGTTTAGTCGTCTTAAGTTCAGACAAGCTGATCTACCTAGGCTGATGCTTTACATGTGCATGGCTTAAACGGGTATCACAGAGAACAGATTCCAAACACTGGGGGAAAAGTGAAATTTTCAAGTATTCAGGTTGTCTGAGACTCGATGTGCATGGTATATATCTTTCATCTAAAGACAGGTAGGTATCTATTTGTTCAGAGCAGTCAGTTAAGACAATGCACCTGTATAGTGTCTTTTAGCAATAACTTTTACTTTGTCTTCTAACATGTGAGTGAATAACTTCAAAATAATATTTTCCCTGAATGTTTTTCTATGCTGTAGGGCCATGGGTGTCCTGCCCTTTTCCTTGTTATATCAGTATGGTCTTTATGCTCTTCTGAGCAAAGACTGTGTCTCCTTGGGTCAAATTATTTGCTGCATTTGAAATGCTTGTTTGTGTCTTCAACAGGGTAAGACAGGAGAATTGAATCAACTGTTAAATGAAGTTAAATCAATGCAGGAAAAGGCTGTTAGTTTTCAGCAAGAGAGGGACCAAGTCATGGTGGCACTCAAACAGAAGCAAATGGAGAGCAGCGCCCTGCAGAGTGAGGTACACCACCAAATAATTTACAGTTGCAAGAAATAAAAAGAAATTGCATCTGTAGTATTTTCTGAATTATTTTGTGTTAGCAATCACTTGTAAAAAGCATTTCAAATCAATACACATGCAGTGTGCTTCAATGGACATGTTTTACGTTTGCTTAAATTATTTTTATGAGAAGTGATATGGGCAACTTAACGTATGTTCTACACAGATACAGCATTTGCGTGAGAAAGAGCAGCGCCTCAACCAAGAGCTGGAGAGGTTACGGAATCACCTCTTAGAAATGGAGGACTCCTACACGCGAGAAGTTTTAGCTGCAGAAGACAGAGAGGTCAAGCTAAGAAAGAAAGTTTTGGTTTTGGAAGAAAAACTTGCGTCCTCATCTACTGCAGTGGAGAATGCCAGGTAGTCTTTTCATTTGTACTGCAGTGGCATTGGCTGTATTTATTTATATATATAACAGTTAGCTAGACTGGTACTGATGGCTTTATTTTACTGAATTACCATTCTATAACATGCTAAGCAGTCGAGAAAACAAAAAGATAAAAACTTCTGTTACTCTGAGTCAGGAAGGTGATTTGAAATATACTTGGCTGCTGTTGAGAACTTAAGAAGGCATTTGTCCTTTCAGTAGTGACCATTGAAATTTCATGTCTTTGATAGTGCTTAGATCTAGAAAAAACAAAAATCCCTCAACCCATTGATTTAGTTGCCTGTCAAATCAAAAAAGATGGACTTTAAAGTCAAGGCTTTGTTCAGTTTGAGAGAGTCTTATTTTATACCCTTCAATGCACAAATGTGACTGTCAAGCTTTGTGAATTGCTTTCCAGACAAGTGCGCGTCCTTACTTTATACCTGATATCATGGAAAGTATACACTACTAAAAGCTTTATTAGCGTATATATATAAAGCAAGATGCATTGAAGTTCTCATGGGAGGCAGAATCTGGGAGGCTAGAGCCAATTGTGGTTTTTTATTTATTAGCCATAATCACATTTTTAGCCAGAACAATGAGAACTCAAGTATCAAAATTACTGGTGCCTATCTCAACTGCTTCAATATTGTTTTATTTAAAGGAATGTCAGTTACTTTGGGCAAAAGAATTTTTTTCTCATTTTATTACAGTTGTCCAAATGAACAAGTATTTTAATCAAAATATATGTATGCAGCTGCAGTCTTTCTTTTTTATTTCAGTACCAAAGATGGATTCTGCTCTTAATGTTTTCAGCAAAGAGATTTCTGAGTGGAATTTGTTGTGAAAAATTGTGGAGGAAGTGGAAGAGTTGAGAGAGGGTTGTGTAAAAACTCTTCCTCAGAATGTTTTGTAATTCTTCGTCAAACTTGTCAAATACCTTTCAAGAAATGCTGCCTATTTCCCACCTGACATGCACTCTTTAAAAAGACTGTCATAGGAGAAAACAGGTTCATAATATTTGTGCATAATGTGAAGCTAAATGGGGCATTCAGTCGTCAGTATGGAGCAAGATATATTGAGTTCTCGGAGACTGGCTTTAACAGTAAAAATTGCTAGAAAGAGCTATGGATTCATGTAGTAATTCATGCAGACAATTAGCAAGATACCGATTCATTTTTTTGGTAAAAATATTGCTACAATAATAAACAGCAAAGATTAGTTTTTTCTTTTCCTAACGCACTTCAAACAAAAGTAGGTTGGGTTTTGGTTTTGTTTTTTTTTTCTCATTGACAAACTTTTATTACCAGACTTACTTAAAATCTGTTGTTAGGTTGTTTTTTTAAAGAGGAATCAGGGGAAAAAAATTGCCTCCATTTTTATAAATTGAGCTGAAAAATTAAAGGTAGGCTATTTTTGCTGCGATTTCATTTTCTCTGTGACGACTTCTGTTATTTTCTCCATAAATAATGTGTTTTATTTTCATTAAGTCATCAAGCTAGTCTGCAAGTTGAATCTTTGCAAGAGCAATTAAACCTGGTTTCCAAGCAGAGAGATGAAACTGTGCTGCAGCTCACCATCTCACAGGACCAAGTGAAGCAGTATGCGTTGTCACTGGCCAACCTGCAGATGGTACTAGAGCAATTCCAACAGGGTGAGTTCTGTCAAGAAATAGCAAAGATTGCAATAAGCGTTTTTCCACTGGGATAGTTCATAGAATCATAGAATCTGCATGGTTGGAAAGGACCTTTGAGATGATCGAGTCCAACCATACACACACAAAAAAACCCCCTGCAATCTCTGCCACTAGAGCGTGCCCTGAAGTGCCAAATCTTAAATACCTCTAGGAATGGTGACTCAGCCACCTCCCTGGGCAGGCTGTTCCAGTGCCTGACCACTCCTTCAGTAAAGTAATTCTTCCTAATATCTAACCTAAACCTTCCCTGCCGCAGCTTCAGACCATTTCCTCTGGTCCTGTCATTATTCACCTGGAAGAAGAGGCCAACCCCCACCTCTCTACAGCCTCCTTTCAGGTAGTTGCAGAGGGCAATGAGGTCTCCCCTCAGCCTCCTCTTCTCCAAATGAAACATGCCCAGCTCCCTCAGCCTCTTCTCATGTGGCTTGGTCTCCAGACCCCTCACCAGCTTGGTAGCTCTCCTCTGGACACGCTCCAGCACTTCAATGTGCCTCTTGTACAGAGGGGCCCAGAACTGAACACAGCACTCGAGGTGAGGCCTCACCAGTGCCGAGTACAGAGGCACCATCACTTCCCTACTCCTGCTGGCCGCGCTATTCCTGATACAAGCCAGAATGCTGCTGGCCTCCTTGGCCACCTGGGCACACTGCTGGCTCATGTTAAGATGGTTGTCCACCAGCACCCCCAGGTCCTTTTCTGCTGGGCAGCTTTCTAGCCACTCTTCCCCAAGCCTGTAGCGTTGCTTGGGGTTGTTGTGACCGAAATGCAGGACCCGGCACTTGGCCTTATTAAACCTCATACAATTGGCCTTGGCCCATCGATCCAGCCTGTCCAGGTCCCTCTGTAGAGGCGTCCTACCCTCAAGCAGATCAACACTCCCACCTAGTTTGGTGTCATCTGCAAACTTACTGAGGGTGCACTCAATCCCCTCATCCAGATCATTGATAAAGATATTAAACAAAACTGGCCCCAAAACTGAGCCCTGAGGGACACCACTGGTGACCAGCCACCAAGGATATTTCACCCCATTAATCACAACTCTCTGGGCATGGCCATCCAGCCAGTTTTTTACCCAGTGAAGAGTACACTTGTCTATGCCATGATTCTCCAGCTTCTCCAGGAGAATGCTGTGGGGGATGGTGTCAAAGGCCTTACCAAAGTCCAGATAGACATATTTTGGTGCTTTTTAAACAGTAGTTACTTGGTTTCCTTTTTGACAGCTTGAATTTCAGAATCTGTTGCCTTTTAAAAAAAACTTAGAGAAACAATTCTGGCCCTGTGTAAACTGATTGTCAGTATCCCACTTACGAAATTTGAATGCTACCTCTGCCTCATGAAGACCACGTATGATAATGCTGAGGTTTTGCCATTGCATATCCCAAAAAAACAGTTACATGTTGTGAATTAAGATTTTGTTTTTCATATTGTATTTTTAACCCTTTAGAAGAAAAAGCGATGTATTCAGCAGAGCTGGAGAAACACCAAAAACAGACTGCAGAATGGAGGAGAAAAGCAGAAACCTTAGAAGAAAAAGTTGTGTCACTGCAGGTGGGCTGAATAATGAAATTGAACCCTATGAAACTAAATGCTTATTCTTGACAGAATTTTTTTGTTTTTAACTGCTGTGTTAAGTGTTACTGTCTAAGAATACATCAATTTATGTAATTATTCTCTCTTCATTGGAAGAGAGTGGGGCACTAAAAGAAGGTCAGCAAAGTAGTATTCCTCTGCTGACCATCTGTTTTCTGAGGATATTTACAATCCAGTTACTCTAAAGAACAAATGATTGAAGTCTCTGCATGTCTTCTGTTTGATCTGTGTTGTATTAGCGTAATTGTGACAGTAAACTCCCTTGCTTCTCTTTTTGTTCCTTTCCTGCCCTCTATTCAGGAAAGTTTAGAAGAGGCAAATGCTGCTTTGGATGCAGCATCAAGGCTTACTGAGCAGCTTGACATCAAAGAGGAGCAGATTGAAGAACTTAAGAAAGAAGGTAACTATATATTTTTTTTTTTTTTTATCTCTGCTTAAAACATTCAAAGCAGCTGAGGAGAAGATGTAGCATTCCTAGTAACTTACCAAAATTCATCTCCTATGTGGAAAAGAGTAACTCTGTGCCACCTTTTGAGAACTTCCTTGTTTATAAAGCAAATTTGAGAAAGTATGTTTACCTTCTGTTTGGGATCTTTCTCAAAAGAAAGCCCTGTAGTAGTTGGGTTTTGTTTGTTTTGTGGCTTTTGGTTTGTTTTTTTTTCCCTGTAGATACCAAAGCCCTTCATTTAGCTCAGTAAATGTCTTCTTTAAAAAGTTTGTGAAATCCCAAACGTTGTCAGATTTTCCAAAGTAACTACCTACGATATTTGACATGAGCGCAGGAGTACAGTGAGGTAGAGAGAAAAGGTGTGCTGTCGGTAAGAGATGTAGAGGGAGCAGCTCTTGCACAGACGTGAGACTGTCTGAAGGGATTTTGTGGAAGGTCTTGGACACATCTCTAGATTGTATTTTTAGATCTTATTTCAAATAAGCTTCCTGGTTGCTCGTATTTAGAAAGATGCCGTTCATATTGTTCTCACATTAAGTACTGTAATATTTGATGAATGTCATTACTGTGGATTTGAAGACAAAACTTGTCCAGATGGTAGAAGAATTTGCCAGAGAAACAGTTTTGAAAAGGAAGAATATTTACAGTGAGGGTGGCCAAATATTGGAATAGGTTGCCCAGAGACATGGAGTGTCCATCCATGGAGATATTCAAACCCAAGTGGCCGTGGGCCAGGACAGCCTGCTGGAGGTGACCCTGCTTGAGCAGAGGGCTTGGACTAGATGATCTAGAGGTCCCTTCCAACGTAATTGTTTCTTTGATTTTTTAATTCTGTGACTGTTCTGGAGTGTGGTTTTGTGGTCTTTTTTTCTCCTTTTTGACATCACTAAAACATGAATTCTGTATGAGATACAGAGCCTTCTCTTTCACAAACACATTTGGCATTAAAACTGTAGAAAAGCCTAAAAAGGCAAAATAACCTTTTACTAAAAATTGATTTAACTTCCATGCATGGCCTTACACTATTTAGTCTAATCAAATGGAAAAAATGGAGGGTAGTTTCTATGCAATCTATTTGAATGTCAAACATCAGTAAAGATTTATAAGCTCAGAGACTCACTTGGAGGTAACAAAATAGCAACATAAGGTCACTTTTTTTCCCCATTACTGCATTAATTTTAGTTTTCATGAGAAAGGAGTCATAGCATTAGCCAAAGCAGGACTTAGGACCAATAATAATTTTGCTGGAGTTCTATACTTACTTCTCAGCCCTGACTTGTAATTTTGTCTGCAGTGTTTCAGACAAACAGGGAAAGCTACTTCTTTGTGTCTAGTTGCATGACACTTTTGTTATGGGTGAACTTATTAACAGTACCGACTGCTGAGGGAATATTTGGCTTTTTTCTTTTTTTCTTTTTCTTTTTTTTTTTATTGTCTTCATCTGTCTTTTCCTTCTCCATTTTCCCAACTGAGTCCTACTTTCTCTTTCCCTCTTTATTTCTGTGTGTCACCATATTTTCCCATTTCTGCAGCATCCTCTGTTATGGTCAGGCTTTCACTGAGCACATGGGTTAAATCTAAAATCAGAGGGAAAACTTAGGATTGATCCCTGATGTGGCCCTACAAAGGCAGCTTGAAGAGCAGAGGTTTGCTCATTCTCTGTGGTTACTTAACAGCTCGCTCTTTCTGTTTTTTTTTTTTCCTCTTATGTCTGTGGGAAATTTTGGGGTGAATGCCTTTAATTAAGGCTTGCTGGGGAAAGACCTGGTGCATCATTTCTGCTGGATGCAGTGGTTCCTCTTGCCCTGAGCATGTACAACTAATTATTGCTATTCATTTTTAAATTATAATTTGCCTTACTTTGAAATAATATGCTTTCTTAAAGCATATTTGCTTATGGTCAGATAGTTGGTGTGAAAAGTAATTTCAGCAAGAACTCTAAAAAAAAGTTACGACTTCTCTACTATATAATTGAATGTGTACTTACTTAAATTTAGTTGTGTCTAAGTGCAATTTGGCATCCAAATGGTGTCCTAGGAGTGCTCTCTGAGTTTACATATGAATCTTACAAGCTAAATTAAATTCCAAGCTGCTACATGAATTTGTACAACTGCATACTGATTTGTTTTTGAATTCTGTGTATGTCTGTCTCACTACAGACAATCACGGCAAAAGTTTTCAAACACCCTGGACTGAAGTTAACTTTGGCATAGGCAAATACGGCACTCTGAAATGGGGAGCTCTTCATTACTGGTTAATTTTGATTGCAAACCTTTGCATATGAAAGCAGGAGGGCTTTGAACTTTGACAGGAAACTGGATCTCAGTATTCTATCAAGCTATGTTGTATTGGCAAGCGATTTACTTGGTAAAAAAATGGAAAAGGGATTGTTGCATAAAGGAAACAGCACTTTAATGTTGTTGTAGAATAAATCATTTTTATTGAAAAAAAAAAAGGGCTACTCCATTTTCTGTATTTACACAAGAAAACATATAATGTCGTGTTGAAAATTGGCCAAATACATTCCCAGACACAGTTTTGTTGGCCAAATCTTTTGAAGGATTTCTTTATGGATTTTTTTGGCAGGAGAAGTGATTTTAATGGAAAAGTATAAGATGTACCAGATGCAGTCTTCTGGATTGCCATAAATGGTTAACAAATTATTGGAGACTGTTGTAAATGTCTGGTTTACAGCAGTCCATGCTGAATTTTGGCTCAGGTCTCTTGTTATTCAGTCTTTTCATATGCACGAAGTACGTGTTTAAGTCCTTTTCAACTGTAAGATTCTAATTTAGAAGGAAATATTCCATTTAAAAAAATGTTTAGTGATAGAGTTGTGTAGTCACTGTGGATGGAATATAGCTCTGTAGCTGTCCTTAAAAGTTGGTTCTCTTTGACATAAAATCTTTTTGCCAGGTAAAAATAGAAAACAACAGTAACGTTTAATTGAAATTATTAATACATTTGTTTTAAAATTCATCATGTGAATGAAAATTGAAAAGGAAACATGGGATTGTGTTGCTTTGTAGAACAATAGCAACAGCGTGAGGTTTACTTGCAACTTGTTTTCAGATGCTGTTTGTTTATCTTTTTGTGGCATTAGGAGTTTAACTTTTTTAATTCCCTTTACTCTGTGGAGACCCAAATTACAACTCAACTTCCATGTATGTTCCTGCCACTGTTATCTTTCTGTAATTATGTTGCAAATGTTTTTCTTCAAGTATTGGGGTCCTATTTAACCACACTTGCAAAGCAGCATAAATTTTAAGTCAGTTTAAACCTTGAAACTGTGGATTTATTCTGCTGTGCCTCACCCTGGTGTTTTGAGAGAGGAGTGCTGTAGAGCAGTCACATTATTGGAATGGATTTCAGTGCGTATGGATGTAGTTGTTACAAGATATATTGTATAATACATATAATTTTGTTTGGTTTTTAACTTGTTTTGAATAAGGAGCTTAATCCTTATGTTCCTTGAATAAGAACTTTCTCAGCATGACACTCGTTAGTTTATTCTACTCCCTACTCTCTGAAATTCATATTTGTGAAGTAAAATGTTTATATAAAGATGTGGAGTATTTGAACAGGACGTGTTAGGTTGTATCCATTTTTAGAAGTCAACTACAAGGTAGATACAAGAAAAATGTATCTTTTGTGGGCTTTGTTTTGTTTTTATAAATGGAGTGCTTTTAATTAGCATGAGCTCAACAAGTGTAAAAATGGTAGAGAAATTAAGTAGGTCGGCAGTTTTTATATGGGATTTGAAGATAAGCATTCAACCTTATAGAGAGAGAGGAGAAAAAGCTCATTGTTTCTGCTTGTAGAGCTGGCCTTCACATGGACAGTTCATATTATTATATATTTGTCAAGCTTCTGTGTGTGATTAGACTTACTTGTACTTTTATTAGGAAAAAAGTAACTTCAAAGGTAGTATCTTGCAGAACCCCAATTTGAAAAATTGTATTTTTGCTGTCTTGAGGTGAAGCCATTTGTAGTTTATCTTCTGACAATTCTTTGTATCTTGTAATTATTTGTTTTCTTGTCTGAGAATATTTTACTGCCCGTGTTCTTAAATCCTATGTTTGAGGATTTAAGTGAGATAAGTTTTTCTAGCACTTTTACTCTGTGTTTTTTGTACAAACTTATGTAGACACAAACATCGGATACACTAGGAACTGGATAAAAGTAGCTGAATTTTTATAAGAAGAAAGCTTTGTGCCTTGTTTCCCTACAGTCAGAATGTTGTAAAATATTTATGGCAAGTAAAATTTTTAGGAGAATTCTTTTTTCTTTATTACAAGCTTTATTTTTATGAGTTTTGTGGGAGGTCAGAGGAAAACGGAGTTACTGATACAGAGTGATTGGGGTAATCGTGTGTATTCTGTATTTAAGCTAGGAAGTTATTTGTGTTAGTGGAATTTTAGAATTGTAGAGAAATTAGTGCTGTGAAATTATTCGTCAAGAGTGAATGTAACAGTATCATGCCATGACTCCTTTTAATGAAATGGACTATTACGTTTGTATCTCCCTCATATTAAACAGTCTGACGTTGCGAGGCTCAAATGTGTAGACAGTAGACAAATCATTGATTAAGAGCAGGAATTTCAGAAAGCTGAAAAGTTTAGCAGTAATGAATGCAGAATCTTAACTCCTCTCTTACTCTTCTGATAGTTCCTGTTTCGGGTTTGTGGAGAGGAAAAATAGGGTCCTTTCTATAGGGCAAGAATGTCATTATCAGTGTTGTGATATCTTAGATGAACCGATTTCATTGCAGCCACTATACAACAGTATAAGAACTTGGAGTCAGCGTGCAAAAAAAGGCAGAAAATCTGTGTAGTGACTCCTAGCACACTCCTAGACAGCCTCGTACTGATTTAACTTACAATACTGGCCTATTCACTTCATTTGCAGGCCATGATACCTGACTGAAAGTGTTTGCCATTTTCCTCTAAGTTTTGCCTTTGGTTCATGGTAGCTGTGGTGTTTCATCTCTGCCATTTTTAACTGAAGGTTTATATTCCCAAAAGTATGGGGAATCTTGAATAAATCTCTGCAGAGCCTTTCTTGCCAGTATACTGGACTGCGAAGCACAGCACTGGTTCTAGGATGCACTGGTATGTCCCAGCGTGCTGTTTCAAGAGCTTGCATTGATTAACAGGAGCAGGAAAAGTCCTAACAGAAGAGACCCACAAGTTACTGATATTGCTCTGCCAACTGGTCATTCTCCTGGGAGACTGGAGAACTCCTTAGTACTCCAAGGCTTTAGCAACCTGATAGTAGAGTATGCAGAGTAGCTGGGTTTAGGAAATATTTGAGGTTAAGTACTGAGATCAAAAGACCTGATGCCACATGCAGTTTGGTCAGATTATGAAAAAGATTGCCACCACACAACCATAGACCTTGATCAAGAATTTCTTTCCAATTCTGTGTTATCTAGGTGGAACAGACCAGGTCGGCAGACTGTCTGCAGTTGATTTATTTCTGTGTGTTTCTGGACTTTAGCATTGACTATCGGTCTCAAAGTTTTAGCTTACTTCAAATAATAATCACTTAAGTTGACGCTTTTTTACAAAATATCAAGATGGCTTTTTTATTGTTTTTTCAAAAGCACTATAACAATATTAATATTTTTATTTCCAAATGTGTGTATTATAAGTTTTGCAACCAAGTTTTGAAGTTTCAATTTTTAATTGCTGTGACCTAACATTTTATAGGTGAGATCAGAAGAGAAATGTTAGAAGATGTACAAAATAAACTAATGAATCTTATGAACAGCACAGAAGGAAAAGTGGACAAGTAAGTCTTTAATGAAAAACTTGATATACATTTTTATTTTTTATTCCTCACAATGTACAGATACATTACTAGCACACCTGTAAGACTAGTGCAGAACTGGTCTTCTCTATGTGATCTTGTAATTATACTTTGATTATTTTCACATTTTTCCATTGCTTGGTGGTTGTAAGTAGCAATTTTGATTTGTAAAACCAATGTGTATGTAAAGTTGGATTACTGATGCGTTTCTTAAGTAGAAGTGTCCTTCAATAGCATGAGCTGTGCAAATGGAGATGAAAGTTCATAATGAACGTCGGTTATAATGTCTAAGGTGTGAACAACAAGCCCTTTTGTGTAGCTAGCATCACTTGGAGGTGTGTAAATCTCTTTCTTGCTCTCTTTTTTTCCTTCTCTTTAGCCGTTGGAACTGGAACGGGGGTAGGCAAATGGGTTCCCCTGTCCCCTTCCATACATCTTGATTTGGGACTGCATATAAATATCTAAATGCTCTTCTGAGTCAAGATCTTAGAATAAACCTTTTCCCTGACTGTAATGCCTATGTCAAACCTTGTTCGTGCTCAGTTCAGTTTCACTGTACTGCATACAATGTATCTAATACTGTCCAAATTGACACTTCCCCTATAAGAAATGTTGCAACTTGTCGGGGAAGGGAATTGCTGAGGTACCCTGTGATTTCCTTGTATTAGATATGTTTATTTGGATTACTGTAAATTTAACCACGAGTATGAGGAATCAATATTACAGTATCAACTGTTACCCAAGAGCAGATTGTGTAACGAGCTTCCTTTGTTCTGCAGGCTCCTGATGAGAAACCTCTTTGTTGGACATTTTCATACTCCAAAAAATAAACGTACTGAAGTGTTAAGGTTAATGGGAAGTATCTTGGGAATAAAAAAGGAAGAACTTGATCAGGTAATACTTTCCAGAACACTAGACATCCTGTTGTATTTGCGGTATCCTTGCCTGCAAATAGAATGACTTGCTGCTAAACTAAATGTGACTCTCCCTGCATTTTTTGTGGGGAAAGTATGTTTTTTGTTCTCTCATCTGAATTAATTTTTTATGCAGGACATGCTGATCTTAATGGAATCTTTTGATAACATTTTTTAATAGAGTGGATCTGTTTTTGCTGAAGAATGCTGATGCAGAAAGGAAGGGATTTAACTTTGTGCTGTTGTGTATAATAGCTGTAATATGTCAGTCACAGAAAAGTAAGCCAGTTCTCGAAGTACCACTAGGTAATCTGAAGAATGTGGGGCTTATCTTTTTAAATAAAGAGACAGGTTTTTAGACTGCCAGTCTTTGGGAGGCAGAGAATAAGTTTTTGACAGTAATTAAAGTTTTTATTTATCTGTAGGATTGTCCACATAGCTGTGGTGAATAAATATAATGAGCACAATGCTGCTGTTTCTTTTGTCTGCTGCTTTATTTTTGTTTTCCTAACTTTTTTTTTAAATACTTTCTAGTTGTTATGTGAAGACCAAAGAGGAGTTACGAGATGGGTGACTGGCTGGCTTGGTGGAGGAGCTGGGTCAAAGAGTGTCCCTAGTACACCTTTGAGGCCAACTCATCAGAACATTTTTAATAGTGTAAGAATTAATTGTGCATTCTCTGAGTGGAAAAAAATGGGACAGTTGCATATTAGTGCTGATATTTGGCTCATCGGTACATTGAGCTTCATTTACTGATGCTACTGTATCTTGCATTATTTGTTTGTTTTGTGCAACTGCTTTGGCATAAGGTTTTTTTCTGCATTAAATAAATATGTAGACATTGATGAAAATTATACAATATTAAGTGTTGGGCTGCTACAGAAATCCAGTTACTGTTCCACTGGTTCCTGGGATCACTGACTTCTTACAATATGGACTTTATCTTGCAAACTGACAGTGCTGGAGGTTAAATACATGTGAGAATCTGGAATTCCACAATACTCAATAGTATAGAAGACCATGACATTGTATGTTGATGACTGTGTTCCCATATGCCCTTTAAACTTCATTTGAAAAGTTTTCGCAGCTGCTGCAGCTGGTGCCTCTTACGTACAGCATATAACATTGATATTTTAAGCTTTCAAATACTGTAAAGCAACAGTACTCATAGCATGGTCCATGGGAGCAGTTAACCTATGGAACTTTCCATTTTGCAGCCCAGTAAATAATGCACTCAAGGACAGAGCACTGAGGGACTGGGGTTTCTGGATTCACTTTTTGGATTTTTGCTCATTGAGCTAGAAAAGCACGTTGAGAACGGGTTCCTGTAAATTAACTTCAAGTGTAGGGATTGGGTTCTGCCCACTAAAATAATGCAGGCACTTAGGCTGCCAGAGGATTGTGGTCTGATTAACTATGGATGTAAAATAGCAAAATTAATGCTTTTGTATGTATAGTACAGGCTTTACTAAGCAGAACTTTATCTTGTGATGCTACTGACACCCTAATCATTCCATGCTTCCTTTATTCAAGACTTTTTGTCAAATAAAGCAAGCAATGTGTTTTAAGCTAAATGTTTGAGTTTTATGTGTTTCTGGAGGAGTGATTTGCTTGAGCATGGACACAGGAAATACTCTGATATCAGTAGCAGTGTGGGATTCTTGAAACAATTGGCTTAAATTCATAATGGAACCATGGTGGAAGTATGTGTGTTATCTTTAGACTTTATCAATTTCACAAATATCACTTAACTGAGACAGCAAAAAACTGTATTTTGAAAATAAATTTCATTGTCACTCACTAAGGACTAGTTAGTACCAAGTACTAAATACTTAGTATTAAGTAGCAGTGCAGAATTTTTTGGAGACTGTTGACAGCTTTGTGTTTTATGTATGTATGTATTTTTAACTTACATGCTTTTCAACAGAGCATCAGTAAAATATAGTAACTGGTAGCCTCTTGTAGTCTTTTTCAGAATTGTTTGTGAAATTCCTTGAAACAGAGTCTTGCCCAAGCCTTCCTCCACCCAAGCTCTCTGTTCATGATATGAAACCTTTGGGAGGAGCAGGAACTAGTAAAACCAGCAGTACTCCATCCAACAGTCAAATGCAAGGTAACATTTGAAGAAAAATCTGATTCTTTACACAGAACATAAGTGACTAAAGGCAGAATTTTCAAGGGGATTTCAATGATTCTCTGCTTCCTCACTTGTGAACTATGAATTTGATTTCTTTCCCCTGCCACCACCCCCAATTTCCTACTTTCTCTTTTCTTTTTTTTTTCCCTTCTTCCTCCACCCTTCCTTTGCGCTGCTTCTGTACCCCACTTCCTAAAATCTCAATACAGAAGACTGAGGGAGTGAATTCCCTTTGACATGGAAAGGCTTTAACGGCACCTGTTAAAGCCAAACAGATGCCGCGTGGACAGTGCCATATGGCTTATCAGTGAACCCAGTCCTGATTTTCAGCATCCCCGTTGATCAGCTTGGGTCTCACTGAGTGAAGAATGCAAGTAATACCAGCCTTGCAGTGCCTCTCTGGTATGTAGAACCTGGTTGCTCAGAGGGGACTGAAAGAAAATCAGTTAAGTGTATGGCCTGATTTGAATTCTTTATAAGCTGTGCATGAGTGTTAACTGCGATTTTTCTGAGGCAGAGAACAATTCTGCTTATGTTATGCATGTCGAAATAGTGCGCTTTTGTTTAAGTGATGTAAGATCCAAATCTTCAGTTTAAGTGATCCAGTTTGTGCTTAATTTTTTTATGTGCATTTATTTAAGACTTTACTGAAATACAGTCATGATTTGCAGAAGCTTGTTTTGATTGAAACTTTTAACTGTAAACTCAAAAAAACCGCAAACAAAAAAAAAAAAAACCAACCCCAAAAACCTATGTATTATATAGATCCACATAGAGAGATAGATACGCTTAAATACTTTTTCCATTCACCTAAAGTAGTTGGATGTTACAAAGTATAAATGTCTACTGTGAAATACCAATTTATGTCTGAAAGCAGTATTTATCTATTTTTTTTAATAAATGTAAATTAAGTTTAGTTTTCTTTTTACTCTTCTTCCTTGTAGTATAACAGCAATATAACAGGTAAAGTACCTATTTTACTTAACAAACAACCAGTGTCCTTGTCTGGAAGAAGTAAATTCCTGATACCTTTTATCCATTCAGGAGTTAAATTGCTGACTTGTAAAACTAGACACCCGTTATAGCTATCCCTTTAATTGTTTGGGTACTTTTAAGATTTTTGTTCCTAGAAATGAACTATATGGGAGCAGTTTTTAAGTGCCGGACACAAATGTCAGTGTAATATCCACATAGAAAAGCATTTATGAGAATTAGAATGTTTACAGGATGAAAGACTTTTCTTAAACAAAAAAATCTGAATAAAATCACCTATCCAAACAATTAGTTTGGTATGGGAATGTCAGTTTAGTTTCTGCTGTACATCTGGTGTAGGAACCTTGAGAACAGGTTACATCTGGAGCTGAGTAAGGATTTGATGGGGGAAGATGGGGAGGGGCAAGTTGATTGTTAGATTAATACAAATAATAGTTTATTAATACTTTTCTTTATTAAAACTAAAATTTTGTTAGAATTTGACTAATGAGCGGACATTAAGTTTTGCCTCAAGACTAAATCGTGGCTCACTGTGTCTGTGGTGTTTATTTACGGGGGTTTTCTTGGGGCCATTTCCTGGGGAAGCTGTGCCAATACACCACGGGCTGGGAAAACCTACCTGTGCACCGCGTTGTAGTGCGTGCACGAGGGCCCTTGGGCCCTTGCGCCTTTGCATTGTGCTGGAGTCAATGTGACAGGTATTTCCTGTCTGACACTGCAGGCAAAGGGTACAGAGAGGTATAATTTTTTTTTTTTGGGTGGCCTGAGCTGTTACTGAATTTCAGCTGCCAGCAAGCACAATATGGCTGGCAGGTCTGTACCTGATCTTTAAGTCAGGCTTGTAACTGGTGGCCTGAAGTGTAGACATAGGAATTGTCCAGCAAAAGAAGCAGTGGCAGATGAGATCCAAGATGAGAGAAGACAGCGGGAATGAAAGTCTTTGAAAGCGTCTATGGTCCATAGCAAGAAGATAGTATTTTCATGTTGCAAAAGTAAGCAATTTTTGAACGTGTTTGTGAACAAATGCTGTAAATATTGGGTAGACTAAAAAATGCTTTCTAACAAAGTGGTTTTGTTGTTGGGTTTTGTTTTACATCTCAGATTCTGCAGTCTCGGGAACAAGCAGAAGACCAGATATAAATCCATTTTTAGCACCTCGATCTGCAGCAGTGCCTCTCATAACACCTGCTAGTAGTTCTGGACATCTGCTTATGAAACCCATTTCTGACGCGTTGCCTACTTTTACGCCGCTGCCAGTGTCCCCTGATGCCAGTGCTGGTGCTGTACTCAAAGACCTCCTAAAACAATGAATGATCTTGTATCAATATGATGATAGTAGCACTTTAAGGAAAATGAGAACACTATGCTGTATATAATTTACCACAATGAGGCCTTCTGTAAAAAAGTCATGTATTTGTTTGCAATTGTACCTTGCTTTTCTTTTAATTATGAACTAACCAGTGCTTTGGAACTTCTTATAGTGGCATGAGGAACTGCCTTCTTTATAGCAGGCATTCGTTTTGGGTGTGGGTTAAATCTTAAACTGAGGAAAAAAAAAAACTTATCTTGTTGCTAGATTGTCACAAAACAAATAGAAGGATTTTTAAAGCTCAGTTATACTCTTGAGTTGTTTCAGTTATGCATAGACAGCATTAACTCTTTGGTGTTGAGATCCGTTTTTCCATTAAAACGATCTGCCATTGGCAGTGGGCCTTCAAGAACCAGAATTTTTAAAAAAAATAAAATTAAAAAAAAACAATCTCCAGCCAAAATGGTTCTTATTTGAGGTGTTCAAATGACACAAACTCCAAAGAATAAGATGGTGAGCACATGGGAGTGTGATTATTGAGCAGCTGCAGCCTTCCACACACAATTCATGACATTTACTTAACGTGCAGTAGGACCTGTTTCTCTTATTTACAGGATTGGTCACATCTGGGGGCAATTTGAGGCATGTTAATTTCTTTTTGCACAATGATTTGAGTTCCCCCCCTACTAACAGCTGCTTTCAGCAGTCAAACTCATCAGCACCAAGGAGTTAACTGTGGAAGTGAGTGCTTCATTTTCTAGAGGTGTCCGTGTGATGCGGAGTGGGTAATTTAGCGAAAGATAGGTTCACATATATAAAGACACTTTACTCTAATGGTCTAAGATGTATATTTGAGAGACCTTTTACCTTTCGGGATTTTGTAGATCCAAATATAGGCTTAAAGCTTGAACACGTGTATAGAATTTAAAGGGAAGAAGATGCTTACTTATCTCAAATGTGTAAATAGGTCTTTGTAAGACCAAGGCCAAAGTCAATTATTCTGTAAAGTTTGCTGTGATAACTTGTACTCTTTGTTTGGCAGGTAAACAATGAAGTTGCATACTAAAGGATAAAACCAGGAGAGGCATCCTGCAAAAGTCATCTTCATAGTGAATCTGAGATAAGACATCTTCAGTTTAAAACGTGTAATTCCTAAATCTTTTTGTATTCCATTCCTTGTTTAGTCAGTGTTAAGATAACTGTTGTGAAAGTTCTATATTAGAACTGTCAACCTTTACATCTCATTTTCATTAAGATCCTGGATTAAATTGTTGTGAGAGTTATATTTAAATAAAATTAATTACTGAAACTTGTACAGAATCAACCAAAATAATGCAAGAAATCTTTGCATTTATTTATGTAGAGGTCAAATAGTGAATTTCTTTTGTTGCCTTGAAATCTAGCAAAGTTTTCTTAATTATTGTATTTACCTTAAGAACTGGTTGAGTCCCTTTTCTCCCGTATGTTTGTGTGTCATGGAAGACTTATGCAAATTTGGAAGTGTATTGACCATGTTGAATTTTTATTTTAATTTTTTTACTCCGTTATAGACAAGGTAATTAATTTGGAAGCTTGATTACTTAAAGGATAGCAGCCACACATAGTATACCAAAGTAAATTCTGCATTACGTAATAAATGTAATGAGAATTTGAAATTACCTCGGCTGAGAACATTTCGGTGTGGTACTTCAAATGTACACCTTCATTTAAACTGGACTGGAACAGGTACCTTTTTCTATAACAAATATAAAGGAAACTGAAGTCAGATTGCTTCTGTGCAGTCTCTCTTGTTCTTTAGTCATGTCTATTTAAGGATATTTAGCTGCTTCAGGATAAAATTGGCTTTGGGTGAGCCAAAGCAGAAGGAAATGCTTAGTTTTTAAAAATTATGTGACTTACATATTGTAAATTTCAAATGGACTCATGCTGCTCGCTATCCTTTGAATATACTAACTGAGCAGATCTGAACTTTTTTGTACAATTTTTTCTTTAATTGCAGAGAACTTAATATGTACGTGTTTCTCTTCCAGGAAGCTTTATAAATGCCAATAAATAAAACGTGATAAGGTCATTTGTTTCTGCATGCTGTAAATCAGTTCTATTTATACAGTGAGCTATGAGTTTGAGGAGGGAAATCTAAAACCAAGCAAAGGTATCGAAGAACTTCAGAGTTCCTCATTAAGCTTCTTCAGAGAGAAGAAAATCCTCTATAGAAGAGATATAAGAGGCTTCGGTCCTTAAGTCGTAGGATGTCTGTTGAACTATGGAGAAAGTCCCCATGGCTGAGAGGTCTCCCTTCTAGGGCTTATTCCACAACTACAGTGGTGGGTTTTGTTGCTTTGATAGAAATCAAATGTGCTCTTTGTTCCAGGCAGTACTTTCCCACTGAAAAGTGTAGAACAACTTCATTTCCTCATTTCTCTCTTTGACTGTTTCACAGAGTATTATAAAACTTCAAGATTTGTTTTTATTGAAAGATTAGCGGATATAGTTTTTCCTCTGATTTTTCTTCTGTGTTTACTTTTTGCTTGATAACTGTTTCGTATATGTTTACCTTACCAGTTTCCCACATGGAAGTATGTGAGTCATGTAATCTGTCCTGTTAATTGTGTGTGTCTTTCACACAGTAGCGGAGGGGAAAAAAACTTCTCTGTGGAATTTATAAGCAGGTGCAGTAGTTTAAAATTTTCGTTCTTCATTTAACTTAATTGTTGTCTTTCACCTTGCTTTTGCAAGACAAAAAAGAGTATGCCCCCCCCTAGTTTTGGTTTAATAAGCTGTCAGTTATCTTTAGTGGTAAGGTAACATAATTCCAGTATGGAATTAATTTTGCAAAGTTGATATAAGGGGGAAAAATAAGGGTTAGGATTTTCCGTTCTCCTCTTTAGGCTCTCATTTTTTGTTGTTCTTTGCTCATTCTGCATTCTACAGAAAGAAGGAAGGAACTGCTTGATTTTTCTAATTGTTGCTGTAAAAGAAAGCACAATTTTTTTTTAAACTCTTCTGTATTTAACCAGTTAATCACTGCCATACAGCCATAGAATTTGTCACATTGTAGACAGACTTTTTTTTTAACCAAATGTTAGTTCCCAGTCTGTGTTTTAGTGTTGCTTCTTATTCATGTTCTTAACCCATTTTGCATAAATAGTTATTAATAAGGCAGATTACCTGGGATATATATAGCAGCAATTGAGTGATAAAGCAGAAGAGACAGAATGGAAGATGCTTGCCTTGTAAGTATTGCACGTTATCACATACCTCATGACAGCTGTGCAATTTTAAGCCTCCAGGTCTTCTTACTGCCAGTTTTGATAACTTTATTGCAACATTATCATAATAAAGTTCAAGAATCATTTCTCAACCTTGTAAATGTGATGTCACATCCTCTCACACACTCTCCAGTTTGGGAGTAGATTTAAGTACTTGAAGAAAAAATACAAACATCTGTTTAATATGGAGAGAGATTAGTATACTGTGGAAGTAGCAAGGATTACAGCTTCATGCATTCTTTCAAACAGAGAGGAGTCTATGATTTATCTAGACCTTCAAACCAAAGTAGTCTTTGTGTTGATATACTTTTGTCAATGTTTAAAAACATACCTAAAATACATTACGTATGTATACACATATGGCAGTGGTAGCAGTAAGGCTCGAGGAATTAAAAACGTTGTATGTATTTCTTTTATTTTGTCTCTTTTTTTTTTCCCTCCCAGTAAATTTAATAGTTTGTTGCCTTGAGTAGTTGTCTTTCAGGTGGAAAGCTTCTAATTAACTTTCTTAGAAAATAATATATAAGAATTACCAGCCTACAATTTTTGTTCTATTTTGTTGTGCTGTTATATACTGCTGAACTTAATTGCAGCCCCGCAAAGCTTAAATATGGAAACAAGTCTTCAATAAAATATAAAGGAATAGACAGTGGCTGGCGTTTTACTTAAAGGAAAAAACAATTAGTACGTGCCATGTTGTTTACAGCGGTGCAACACTGAGTCTTGGAATATTATATTCATCTCAAGCTTACAGAAGAGTATGGCATTCTAAACTTCAGTATCTGAAAGCATCGCCTCTCTAACTCTGAAATATACTTGTGTAGGAAGTAGTCGTTAAAGCCTGTTATCTGTGTAAGCGTGCAAGAAATGTGCCTGTTGTTTGCTGGTTGTGTTAGATCTGTTGAAAAGCTAATTCAGGCGAATTTATTCCAAATTGGGAGTTCCACCATGCTGCTGAAACTCTCAAACATCTTGCCCAGCAGAAGGAAGTAGTATCAAGTGATTAAAGGCTTGTTTTTCTTGTAGGAAATAAGAATTGGAAGATAACTTATTTTTTTCATGCATAAAAAGGGGCATTTATCATTCAGTAAGGGCCCATATTAAGTAATTTCGGGTCATACTGTGCCTTCTTACTGAGCTTATGGCATTGCTGGTTAAATCTAATTTCTTTTTAAATGTTCACAGATGTTGTGCATCATCCTTGAGCACCAACAGTGAATTAATCTTTCTCTACTGTCGTGTAAAGAGCTTCTCACAGATTAGATTTTAAAATCAGTATTGCTTGCACTCAAGTTTCTGTCAGTCTATGCCAAACTGCCTTTGAAAAGGTTAACCTTTCTTGGTCTGTGATGATCAGCTAATAAATATTACTGTGAATATCCAAACACCAAAAACATTTCCCAGGCCTCTTAAGCAGACTGAAAACACCCCTTTTTCTCTATTTGTAGCCATTTTTATTTGAGTTCTTTTACACCTTGGGTTGTGTGGTTTTTTGGGGGTTTTGGATTGTTCTCATTGGGAACGGTACGCAAGTGTTTCCCCCTTTGAGGAAATGCGAGCAACTCCCTTGCTACTCCTAGTTACAACCAGAAAGAAAATGCTGTTTTTCTTAAGTCTGCTTTCTGCTAATTCTGTTTTATTCCTGTTACCACAGCAATATTTTCTTCCAGTGTGGATGTACGCTAGAGTTCCTCCTGTAACTATAAATTCTTGCTCACGTTGTAGTACCGCAGCTGGAATGGCTCTTGTGGTTGCAGAAGCTGGGCATGGATGCTACTACATCACCCGATGAGATAAGAATGTCTTTCAAATGTTTGCATGTAGTTGTGGAGTTGGCAGCTCAAAGAGGAGCGGCATCTTGAATTGCTGAGAGAGAGATGCAGATTCAGAGCAAGTCAAAAGTTTAAGGTAAAAAAAGAGGGGGATGGGACAGCAGCCACGCTCCTTTACTGAATCCTCAGCATGAGGAGGACATGAACCTGTTGGAACAGGTCCAGCAGAGGGCCACAAAGAGGGCCCAAAACTGAAAGAGGGTTAGGTACTTAGGTACTCAGTACTTAGGGAGTGTAGCGACAGGACAAGGGGTAATTGTTTTAAACTGGAAGAGGGGAGATTTAATGAGATATTAGGAAGAAATTTTTCACTCTGAGGGTGGCGAGACACTGGAACAGGTTGCCCAGAGAAGCTGTGGCTGCCCCATCTCTGGAGGTGTTCAAGGCCAGGCCGGACGGGGCTTTGAGCAGCCTGGTCTGGTGGGAGGTGTCCCTGCCCAGGGCAGGAGGTGGAACTACATGATTTTTAAGGTCCCTTTCAACCCAAACCATTCTGTGATTCTATAAAAGTTTAAGGTAAAAAAAGAGGGGGTTGGGACAGCACCTGTGCTCCTTTACTGAAGTCTAACTAAAATGTGCTTCTGACAGCAGAAAATTTGAAGGTGAATTTTTTTCTGAAGAAAAGGCTGTTCTTAGCCACCAAGATTAGAAAATGTCTTTCTGAATGTACTTTGCTACTTGTGAGTGTCCTGACAAACCCAAAAATAACTGTTGTCTTTTGGTGTATGCAATGTGAGAGTTGTCTTCCTACAACATCCTAAAAAATGAGAGTATTTCTTGTGTGTCTTGCATCAAAACCTTCTCAGCTTCACTTTTATCAGTACATTTGCTCCTGCTGAAGTGTGTGTGAGAGGTTGTGGTCTTCTGCTTGTCCCCAGAGAAATACAGCTAGAGAACTCAATACTCGCTTTTCAACAGCGCTGATAATCTTCCCCAGGCTTTGGGAAGACCCTTCTTGTTACCAAGAAAGTGATGGTGCGGTTTAGTTTTGGTACTTCATGTGGCTGCTGAACTTGCCAGGAGCAGAGAGTTTTGCATGTGTGTCAGGTGGGAATTGTGTGAATAAACGAGTGAAAGAAATTGTATGCAGTGTCTGCCCCGGAACAGACCAGAAGTCATATTTCCCCATGGCTCAGTCGAGTTTTCAATGCTTGTAATTAACTATTCGCTTTAATGAGAGAACCATTTAAAACATTAAGTCTGTGGAAAAAGGTAGTAATATTTGAGTTACGGTCAACTATTATTAGAGGATTTTGTCAATGATTAACAGAACAGAGTTCAGAAACCTGGTCGCATGTGGCATTTCAACAAGCACGGACAGATTACACCTCAATGGTATTAGGGAAACAAACTATTTATACCTATTTTTTGTGCTTATTAACAAAGTGGGCAAGTCTGGCCCTCGCTGTACCAACAACCTGCAATGTTGGTCTGTCTCCCTTAGTGTAAAGGAAACCTAACTCTCTCTGTGTATGGTTGGAACATCAACCGGTATAACCAAGGTGAGGGGAATCTGGCAGTGCTTCTGGATGCTTCACCCTAAGGTTTTTGTTTGCAGCGTCAGGTGCTGCCTGTGTTACCCCTGTGAATTTCAGGATGGTCATGCGCGATGGATTGAATCACAGCATGGGCAGCTCTGGGGCACAAACCAAAGAGGTTTTATAGATTGGAGGCAGCTAGGATGTATGTCTCTTATATCGTTATGAAGTAGTAACTATTAGCCATCACTGTTGCACAGCCACTTTTTATCTAATGTTTGTTGATGGAATAACTAATAGTCCAAAGGACTGGGCAAAAGAAACACATAACGCAGTTGGAACGGTGTGTATTTTATCGTTTGTCAGCTTTCTGTGAAGGTGTTTCTATCAGGCAAGGATAGTTGGATGATTGATCTTGACCTAGTAAAAGCAGAGCAGTGGTAGCTCCTCACTCCCTAGAATGAGAAGTGCTGCTAAAGAGGAAGCCAAGAGTTATAATGCTTTAAATTTAAACTTTTGTAAATTAGGGAGTCAGGAGCTAAGGGCGTGCTAAGGTTTTGAGAATCTGACCTTTGGACTCTGCCCATAGAGATGGTCTCAGGGGGCAATGCCACAGGAGCCTGTGCTAAGAGGCAACTGGATTTATACAACTAAATAAAGGTGCCCTGATTTATACAAATAGGGTATGCTCAATCCATGGGGTTCCTGAACAGTAAGTATAGCATTATCAATAAAAATATCTTTA
Organism: Fratercula arctica; assembly: GCA_947846985.1. Classification (NCBI taxonomy): domain Eukaryota; kingdom Metazoa; phylum Chordata; class Aves; order Charadriiformes; family Alcidae; genus Fratercula; species Fratercula arctica. The sequence continues at coordinate 52,723,175 of CANTUZ010000005.1, read as the reverse complement.
GCTTCAGCAGCAAAGTGGCAGCAGGATGTAAATAGCACAGCAGCAAGTGGTAGTAGCAGTTCTGAACAAATAAGGCGAGTTGGATAAAAATATTAGTTCCTAAATGGGAACATGTATAAAAGATGAGAGCTGCAAACATGATTTCTCAGAAGAATTATTAGTGGCTGGGAGAGTGATCCTGAATGTTTTCAAGTGCAAGTGTCTGAGAAACTGCATATAGGAAGGGAAATAAAGGATTCAGCTAGTAATGGGGGGAGCCAGCAACATGAAAGGACTGGTTGTAAAATTATTTAAAATGTTTCCCCATCTCCTGCAGTTTTCTCTATTGTTATAAGGTATTAAAGTACTTGAGTGAAGCTTTTGTTTGTAATAAAAGGGTGTTTTCAGAATTACAAGAAAATCACTGAGTTGATTTCAATTCATCCATATGTTTCTATTTACATGCCCTACCATGGATCCAACACTAAACTGTACCAGGAGTAAAAACCTAGTAAAGAAAGTAGCTTGAATGTTAGACCGGAGCACTGAAAGAGAGTCATCAAAACTGAAACTTTTTTCTGGAAATAGAATTGGAAAATGTTTAGACTGCACTTTGCTCTGTATGCTGAAGTATTGGGTGCCAATAAAAATGAAGGCAAACAGAAGACTGCCTTATTTTTAACAATAGGAGCAGGAACAGATGTGTTTAACAGTTTTGAGCTAACTTAGAGGAGGCTTATTATGAAACTACAACAATTTGAGGAGTGCAGGATTCTAAAGAAAACCAAGTGAGTCATAACTAGACTTGCCAGATCTGTCTGGACCCAAACCCAGACTCTGAATGCGCACTGTCTGCAGAGGAGGCAGGATCAAGGACCTGCAGAGTACCACCTGCAGGCAAAGGTCTTGTAGATTTTGTAGGCCTTTACTGGACCATCGACAGAACAATGACTACGGTGTGCTGCCCAGAACCGGCCTGCTTGGACTGGGGATGCCGGGAGCCCTCAGCACTCTGGCTGCGATGGTCGTCTCCTGAACTCAGATCATCAGTTCCAACTTCCTTGTACTGGGACTTCTCATAGTCAGATGCTTTGCGGCCAACCTGAAGCCTGCACTGCCCTGGCCAAATGTCACTAGTAAGTCTAGTTACATGAAAGAAAAAATTTCCATTACAAAATAAAATGGGAATTGATCAAAACCCAAAGGGACAACCTTCCAGTTCTTGGAGGTATAAGCAAACCCCTGTTGAGAGACCAAACTGAGACTGAACTGAGCCTGTAACTGACAGGAAGAAGGTGGTGTGTACTCTGTCACAGTGACATGGCCTTGACTTTGCGCTTGGCACTGAGCCACACAGTCACCCATGGTACTGATGCATCTATGACTGCTCCTAAAAACAGAGTGCAGAGGAGAGGAGATGGGCTTGGTGCTGAGAAGTTGCACTTCAAAAAGCAGTTGGACTTACTTTCTTGGGTCCTTCCCTCTTCTAAAGGTATCTCAGCAGACCTCCAATGGCATGTTCCAGTGCCAAGACCCCCTGGGACTCTTAGCCACACCTAATTGGGCCTCAGTGTCCCTTCCATGGTCCCTTTCTTGGGCTGCTAAGGGTGGCTGCAGATGAAATCCTAGACTTAGAAAGGACCAGCAACCTTTATACCCAAATTCCCAAGTTTCAGTTGGGGCAACTTCCTGTTTGCTATTTGCAGGTGCCAGTTAGGAGTTGGCTGGAGCCAGTTGCAGTTGCATGGAGTTAAGAGTAAATGTTAAAATAAATCCATATACCACAGATCAGAGCTATTTTTCTGAGATATGTTGTTAAGGATAATTGCCAAGAAAATCTATGCCTAAAAGTTCAAGACAAAAGTCTGCTGTGCTGTGCTACTGGTTTGCCTGATATAGTGGTTTTACTGTTCTGTATTTTATTAAGCATTATATGGAAACATATTATTTGGTACCTTCTGTTCTACTAAGTACTAAGGCAATTTTGCAAGAGGTTCCACTTATGACAAATAATTCAGCTGTTACATACCTTCACATTTAATTCAGTTACACTTAGTTTCCAAATGTCAAGTAAGTTCTGATGAATTGCTACTCTTCATTTTCTTAATTTGTTTTACAACCTCTTCTGCTGGTACTTCAATTTTAGGCAGATCCTCCCAAATATGATCTTTTTTACTATTTTTTTTTTTTTTTTTTAATTCCACTGCAGGAACCTCTTGAAGTTTCTCTAGCAAATGCAGATGAAGAAGAATCACTTAACTTTCTACTGTGATTTTATCTTTTCTAGGCACTATTTTTATACCTTGTTCATCTGTTGGCTTTGCAGACTGTTGGGCAGTTTTCCTGCTTTTGGTGTGTCTGAAAAAGAACTTATTATTAGCTTTTATGCCTCTTACGATTTGTTTCTCAAACTTTCTTGGCCTGCTTTTCTGTTTTTCACATTTAACCTGTCAGTTTTTGTTCCTTTCTATTCTCTTCATCTGGCACAACTTCAGCCTCTTGATTTTTGCTCTGAAGCAGGGGACAAAATGGGGACTGATTGCTTTATCAGGCTGCAGTTAGGGGCTTTGTTAGCAGTACAAGTGCCTCTGTTGGGAGAAGGGTCCAGTTGCATCAGCTTTTCTTATGGATGCTTGAGGTTCTGGTTCCCCCCATCACCCAAATGGACTGGGAACAGCTGGGGGAACTCCTTGTACTGCGGAGCTCCTTGCTCTCTGCCAACCAGTGTGAGTCAAAGAAAAGGCCGGCAGATTAAAAAGGAAAAAAGAAATAATCTGTGCCATAAACTGCATCCTTTTGCAAGACTTCGTAAGCCCTGCAGTGCGCGTACAGCAGAGCTGGCAAACAGGGGTACATCCCCTGCTCCCTGGAATTGCTACCTATCGCGCTCTGAACTGCTTCCTTCCAGCAGCCCTCATTGCCGCGGAGACGTGACTAATGAGCCTGAAATCAAATAGACAACACACGTCACTTCTATCACCCAGTTTCAGAGCCAATTTATTTGCAGACAGCATGTTTAACTTCGAAAACCCCAAAAGTAGAAAGGTAAATTGTGAAATGGTGTAATCCCTGCCAGGGGAATAAGTAAATTAAGTGCAGTAGTTTTTAGATTGAAGAAAAGTTTATAAATGTCTTCTGGGGTTAGGAAAGCAGTTGAGTAAGTACAAAACAGTCAAAATTATCTCTTTCCTCATACGGAAACTTTCTCCCACTCCTGTATTTGTTGAATATATAACCCTGGAAATCTTAAGACAAGGAAAAGATCCAAAAACATGGGCATCTTTACTGATTGTTTTATTGGAAAAAAGAAACCATAAGTCTTTGCTTATATGTGCACCTAAAGAGTGAAACGTGTTTAAAAAGGGAGTGTTTTCCACCACTTGGAAAGAGAGAAGCTCTGGAAGAGAGGGCTGATGTCAAATATTTTTCTACTCTGGATTCATCAGCAGGGTTCTGGCAGGTGCCCTTACAAAAATAGTGCACATATTTGTGAACATTCAAACATCCCCGTTGAGAGATGGCATTTCCACAGACTTATTTGGGTTTGCTCAGAACCTGAAGTGTTCTAATGGAAAATGCAGGATATACTTGCTGCCACGGAGGGTGATCTTTTGCTCTGGCTAAAACCAAAGTGAATTGCCTAAGCAGGCTCAAAGGAGAATGGATGCTCAACTAAATCTGGGAACTAAAAAAAAAGAAAACCCACCCAAAATGTGAATTCTGTGTGATGGAAATAAAGTACCTGGGAGAGGAGGAGGCACAGGTGAAGCTGATGCTTTACTAGCCCAGATGCCCAGCAGACAGGGAGCGCTGCCAGGTTAGTCTGGAAGGGTGAGCTGCTGTCTCCAGCCAGCTGATGCTGTTGTGCCAGATGTGCCTGGCGTCTACGGTGTGGAGCACGAGTTAGTAAAGAACTTGAGAAACTGCAAAAGATCCTGCAGTCTTGAGGCATTTAAGGATAAAATAAATCGCCCCTGAATATTTCTAAGAGAGGTTTTAGTATGTACTTCTATCTGCTCATAATTGGAGACCAATGGTTTCTGTATCCCAGGCATTGCAAAGACTGAGTGTTGGCTTGCTCAAATAGAGAAACAGACTTTAGTCTTGGTCCAGAAGTATTAAGAGTTTTAGGTCTTTATTTATGGAAGGTCATTCTTAGCTGAAACCGGCCATAAAGGATTTATGCTTGTTATTAAAAGGGGCTGGTAAGCATCTTGTCACAAGATTAAAGAGCATTGTTTTCAACCGTGGTGTCTAGACCCTTTGACAAAAATGCAGGGGAGAAAAGACAACGGCCTAGCTTATGTGCCTGTCGATCTTATAAAATAAACAAAAACAAACTAAAATGCCTGTCTAGTTTCAGGCAAAATGTGAATTGCAGTTCTCAGAGCTATGCTTGAGGATGAGATTCAACAACAACAAAAAACCCAAAAATATTAACAGTGGCCGGGGCATCATGTTTTTGATGCTCACAACAACTCAAGGGGGAGCTGTGAGTTCTCAAGGAGATCTTTTGTCTTCACTTACAGGATGATGTTCTATACAGTTTTTACAGGAAAATAGTTTTAAATGCTGGTCATTTAAGGGTTGAAAAATCAAGAAGAATGTTGTATACTGTTGCAAATGAATGGTAACATAAAGAGACCTGCTGCGAGTTGCCACATGCACCAAAAATGCTGTGAAAGACTCTGCATTTTTCCTGGCAATGTTATAAAAAGCTTTTAGTTTGTTTGCTTACCTTACTTTTGTTGGGGGGGGGGGGGGGGGGAACCTGAAAAATACTGAAGCATTCTTCCAAGAATATTACTCTTTTTTACCTCAGACAGCCTTCCTAGACCTTCCTAGAAACACTACAGCTAAACAGGCGGCCATGAGCATCGAACTTGATCTAAGGGAACTGTACCTGGAACAGTTTTGTCTTACAGCAGATGCAGTTCCCTGGCCATAGGTTTGAGCTGTTTGGGTTTCAGGATACATACTGCTGGATCCTGCTATTCCTCATTTAATGGGATGATTAATGTGTTTTCAAAGCGATGAAGTGGACTCAGATGCCAGTCCACGTTTAGTGTTGTTGCATTTCGGAATGCACCCAGTGGTGCCCAGTTTTTTACACTGATCGCTTTGTTCCTAAAAGAAAATGTCCTGTTAGAAACCAGTATCAGAATGACCACTACTATAAGATCTATAAGATGTAGAGTTAGATAAGGTAAAACAAAACTTTAGATTATGTGGTCCGGCTGGTAGGGTGCTCTGAGAACATCTGCTACGACATTAAAAGGGAACTATGCTTATTGATCTTGGGAAGCAGTGATCTCCTCAGCGGTACTGTCATCCCATGCTTCAGATGGACAGACTGACATCCCTGTACAGGAGGGAAGGAAGGGATGCTGTATTGGCTCACTTTTCCCATGGATTTCTCACACAGCTGGTGACTGTACCGTAGTGAGAGAACTCAGCCCCAAGAGACCTCAGCACAACAGGAGCTGTTGCCCTTTCTCCTTCCTAATGACAGAGTGCGACCTGCACATCGATGCAACGCGCCAAGACATCTCAGAGACTCTATGTTCACAGGACGTTTTAGTTAGCACCAGTGATGTTTTTAAAATGACACATTACGTTAATTTTCACTGTTAATTCTTGCTTGTGTTATGTTTGGCTAGGAAAGGAAAATATGTGTGGGACTGTGCTTTTGAGCTTCTGGCCGGAGCCATCTGGAAGAGGTTATTGCATCACTGATGTTATGAGATGGCAGTTACAGCTCAGACACTGAATGAAGCAGACCTCAGCAGACCTCAGACCTCTCCCACCTTTGGAAAAGGAAAGGGAACAAGGGAACCCTCCCCAGACACCAAGAGGTTGCAACTGGGATTCTCTCCTGGGAGGTGGAAGAAACAAGCCCTACTCCTTTTCAGGTAGAATTAGGGTTTGGGACCAAGTTTTCCAGGTGCTTGGTGCTATTCATGTGGCAGTAGGGTGAGGTGTGTAGTTCAAACTGCTGCCTGTCATGTGTTATATCAAAGTAAGACAATATCAAAAGCTTGCTTATTTGGCAGTCTCCAAGAACAGTTAGATCAATCACCAGAGTCAGGCGAAAGCCCAACTTGTGAATCTCATGGAGCTTAGGTGCTATCAAAATGCAATTGATCCTGCAAATGCCCAGCAGTTGTGCTCTAAGTGTTTTACCCGTTTTGCTGATAGAAAATTTGGTTCCATGATGTTTGGTAGGAGCAAAATGGATGTTTTAAGCATCTAAAATCTTGGACATAGGTCCTTAAAGTATCAGTTACTGGCAAAGTCCTTGGGTGAATTCAGGTCTGTATGGCTGTGCAAAAGGTGTCTAAGACTTGTCACATCCAATGACTTTGGGCTCGCACACCTATTGCCATACAGACCTGTGTGATTTGACTCTGCTCCTGCAGTTTGACAATGTCCTTGAGAATGTTCAGAGAGGGTGAACTTTAAAAAATGACATCTCAGAAGGGTATTTGGCAGATATAGTTCTGGAGAAATGTGAGTATAATTTCCGATAAAATTAAAAAAAAAGGAGATGAAGTATGAGGACTTGTTTTTGTGAAGCAGGCTTTTTGTTTGGGAGTGCTGAGTGTGTAGTTAAGTCTTACTGAGATCCCTGACCTAAATGCAATATTCAGAAGCCATTAGATTATGTCCTCCAGTGCCGAGGGTCCCTGCTAACTGTGTTGTGTGTTATCTGCAGGAGCATGGCGTAATTCATGCATTCGGTCTTCTCATCCAAGGAGGGTAGAGTGAAGGTTATGACATAGCTTGTGCCCCTTATGGTTATATATTACACAATTTTTGAAATCCAAGGCCCAAACATAATTAGAGCTATAGTTTCAACCCTAGCTATGCACAGAGCAAACTTGTAAGAGCACACTCAGTTACTTAACAGAGCCCCATTTTGTACCGTGGACTGTTCTGCACCTCCTCATGAAGACAATCGTCAATGTAATCTAAATAAACTAGTGGATTTTGTGGCATAGTTGAGACCATTGAAGTGAGAGCGCTGCTAGACCTGAAGTTTAGCCTCCATCCTCAGCATAAATGCTGAAGGTGTCAGCAGATGGTTTTGAAAGATGCGTTGAGTTGTCCGTGTTTTTATAAGGTGAACAAAAGAGTTTTTATGTGCCAAAAATGTCTTCCTTTATGCAACTCTTCATATCAAAGAGAATGGTGGGAAGGGTGTGGCTGCATTTCATTATTTTGTGGCTGGTGATAGTTACGGAAAGGTGCTGCAGAAATTCTGCTTAGCCATGATATCAAATCCTTTTATTTAGGAAAAAAAAAAGTCACCGCACTGTAAATGAGCCCAAGCTGTGGTTTGATACACTTTTTATACTCTGGTTTTTATCCACTCCAGCTGTCAGATGGAGACAGGGAAAATCAAAACATTTGCACAGTATCCCTTCTAAAGGGAGCCCCTGCGGTGGTCAGGTCTGGATCCACCTCCTGTCTCCAGCGCTGGAGCACCTCTGCCAGTTGGCTGATGAATCAAACCTCTTTAGTCTGAGGCAATTCTGTGGGAGCAGACCGGGGCTGTGCTTGTATGGTGGTTCTGGCACACGTACAATGATTTTACCATGTGGTGGTGAGAAAAATCCAGTGGATCCGCAAGTGCAGTATTGACAAGTCTATGAGGCGAGCTCTTCATCCACCCAAATGGATGCTCGGAGCACCTGCTTGGCTGTAGAGCTGTTTCTCGTGGTTACAGTAGATCTCCACACACCTAAGATACAGTAAGCACTGCTACTTTCAGACTTGTTAGCTCTCCACAGCCCCGAGTGTGTTGAGAAACACTGGGCTTGCGGAGCAGTGAGAGTACTCGCTGTCAACCTTTTGCCACAATGAAAGTTTGCCCGGTCTTTGCTTTCTCTCTCTCGCCTGTTTGCTGATCCATGACAGAACTTTCCTCCACAACATGCCCAGTGAGCTTCCTCAGAGATCTCTTGTGTGAGCTTTCGTTAAGCTTTTGGGAAGTCTGTTTAAAATAAGTTAATTGGTTCTTATTTGTCTGCAAATGTTTGAATAATTCTAGGAGAGTGTTTAATTTTCCAGGCAATGCAAGTGATGTAAGCAAGTCACTAAGAAACAAACTGTCAGAAATGTCATGGAGCGCCTGGTGCTGTCATTTTTTAAAAGTAATTTGGACAATTCCAGCCAGTTAGTGAGGTACGGAGCCCTCACGCTTCCCACCGATATGACTCATGGGTTGAAATGGCTCAACTGTTGTATCTAGAGCTGGACTATAAATGCTTAGGGGCCAGTTTTATTAATATCTGGTATAACAACTCTGCTTCTTTATTTCTTATTCTCTTACAGAGAGATGTATGGTAGATTTTTGTCTTCTCAGACATTTCACGTTCCTTAGGAATAAAGGGTTTCCTCAGATGGAAGACTCCACAGACATGCAAAGTATTCATTTTATGACTATGTCTGTGTTTAATTTCAATGTTCATCTTTGGATCTTTGCAGCATCTGATTGCTAACCTCTCACATCTCATAAATGTTCTGCTTGACCTACTAAAGCTCTGCCTGTGGCAAAGTTGCAAAACACCTGAAAAAGTACTTTATTTCCTTCCTCTTCAGGCATAACTGGAGATCTGCAAGATATATCTTTCCTGAGAAATATTTCCTTTCACAAACTGCTCCCTTAAGCGGGGGGTCAGTTTAAAAAGGGCCGGTGTCTGTCGACAAGCCATTTGGTTTCCTTTGAGCATTTTAATTTGTTTATTCCTGTTTTCAAACAATCCCCGAGCAATATCGTTCCTGTAGCTGCAATCGTCATGAATTCGAGTTATTCACCTCCCAGAGGGTCAGACCTTTCATCAGTACGCCATTGGCACGACGCAGCCAGTGTTGCATATTCATCGTCCGAGACACCGGCTAGAGGGCCTCCAAAAAGCCTGACTTCTTTTTTTTTTTTTTTTTTTTTTTTTTGTTCTCAGAGCAAGGAAAACAATCCCTTCCCTTCTCTGGTCCCTTGTTAAGGGTTTCTGTCCAATAACGGTGCTCTCTGCTCTGAGGCACATTTAACTGTGAAGTTTGCAGCGGGAGAGGCTTTCCTTCAAGCTGTTAGTGTTTTATCCTGGCAGGCTCCTCGAGGTTGTTGTGAGGAGTCTCGCCAGTTGGTGAGCTTTGTAATCTAAACCAGCTGTCCCAGGCTGAGGCCCCCATTTGCATTGTTTAACATACTTAGAAAATGAAGTGTTCATTTTTAACATTCCTCCTCCAATTGGTTTAATGCTGAATTACAGAAGAGAACTAAGCAAAACCAGGTGCTTTCTCTGTATTCTCTCCAGTGTCTGAGGAGGTACAGACGGCTCCCGATCTTCTCCGTTACTTGCGATTTCATTCTTTGGACTATAAATGACTGAGGAACCGAAGTGCTAGCAGAGGGTAATGTTTGGGAAAACTTTCTAGTTATTCATCAGCGCAGACTCTGGTTTCTTTCCACCTTTCCCCAACGGTTTTGGACATGCAAGGATTAAAAAGGTAAGTGGCGTGCGTGAAACTTCTTTACTTACTGAAGGGAAACCTGCTTGTGGCAAATCTCTGTGGCAGGGCTTCGGTTTGCCAATCCACTTGCTAAAGCTGTTTGCAAAGAGATGGGATCTCAGTGGTCAGAGGTGGGGAAAGACGATCTGTCTGTTAATTAAAGCTGTGCTGTCTCTGACGCCTTCCTCCTTGATCTGTGCTTATTCTCTGCGCTTCAGGAACCCCGGCATCCGCGGGAGTGCTGAACTGCGACAGCAAACCATCCCGCTGGCTACAGGGATTGATTTGAGGCTAATTAGTCACTACTGCAGAAGTTAATTGCTAGTTTAAAACATTTTGCCTGCTGGGCAAGCTGCTGAGACCAGCTGAATGTAGTGTTGATAGGTTGTGCTGCCTGTCTGTTCGTAATTCTTGAGGGGACTTGAGACCCAAAGTAACAAGCACATCGAGACGGTGGTTGCAGGCAGAACACGTCTGAGGCAGTAAGGTTACCCCCCCACCAAGAGGAACGAATAGATCATCTCATAGAAACGGAAACGAAAGACTGTCTAGAAACGTAGGAGTTTTGTCCGACCGGTTTTATAGGGGATTTTGTTAGCGTGCACTGCTCTGCAATAATGTAGAGCGTAGCCCAGTTGCAAAGCACATTAATGTTCAGCTGTAACCTGCTGTATTTCCTCCTAGTGCTCTTCTTGCTGTAGGCAAAGGGAGTCTGCAGCCTTTATACCACTGCATGCTTTAAAAGCTCTTCAAAAAGATTTGAGGAATCAACAAATGAAGTGCAAGCCTAAATGGATAAAGTTGGACTTTGAACGCTTTGCATCCAACACTTAGGAAAAAATCTGTGCAGAATTTGCCTTTCCTTGTCACTCAAAAGCTGCCAGCAGGCACGATCCGTCTGTGCAGCACTACGAACAACCATTTTAGGGTTTATGCTTGCTTTTCAGAGCTTGTGCCTCTCTCCTCATTTAAAACAAACTTGTTTGAATGTGTCGGTCACTGCTTGCATGTGGTTTTGCCTGATGCATTTGTAGGTCTTGTTCAGCAGCTCAGTTTGCACTGGAAATCAGAGACAGCTCAAAGAGAGAAAGTTGGCAGCTTGCTGGGGTAGCATAACGAAGGGTACCTAAAATATCCCTTGCTTCCTGTACTGGTTTTATGGGAATGGATTGTATACAATTGCCATTCAGAACTAGAATCCAAGATAAGCAAGATGTGGGTCTAATAGTATTGAGAAGAAATTTTATATAAGGTAGCGGCAAAGCGCTGAAATCCAGAGTACATAGAAAAAAACAATTTCTTACTGTCCTTTCCTGTTTTTCTGTCTGCTAGTAAATACTTGGGGGTAGGAGCTTAGCTGACAAGAATTTTGGTGCTCCAGGTAAGGAGTTCCAAATACAGCCATAGAGGTGTTAGTGAGGGATCTTCTTCTTCCAGTTGCAGTGAAGAGACCCAGTAGGTCCCACTAAGATGCTGTAACTGGGGAAGGCTCCATTGAAGATAGCAGCTTCTAGTAGCTGATGACCTGGCACAGCGTGTCTGCTTGCAGAGCAACGTATTACTCAAGAATGAGTAAAGGGACAGAATCTGGCCCTAAGAAAATGGATCCATCTCAAATATAGTCTCCTGGGGACAAAAATGTGGTTTAGCGGTTAGAGCAACTGGCTTGGATTCAGGACCTCCTGCACGACGTGTCTGCAGCCCTGCCAGCCCCTTGCACTGTCAGCTTAGGGAGGGCCCATGCTCTGGTTTACCCATCTGTAAAATGTGCATAATGTCAAGAAAAGCTTTGATATTCTCAGAAGAAAGGTGTCAGAGAGAGGCAGAAATACTTCATTGACTATTACGCGCTTGTTCGTTAAGCAGCTGCTGCATGGGGTATCATAAAAAAATAGTTAATAGACGTATTCAGTCTTATTCTGATCCCAGTTGCATAAAACCGTAGTAAAATTAGTGACTCTGAGATCTGAATCTGGCCCACAGTTTTATTGCTCCCTTTCCAGGGGCCAAATTCACGTTAGCAAATCTCTGAAGCATCACTGGAAATTAATTTGTCCATATGTATTTAATTCTATATAATGAGCCTGGATGTCAGAAGGTTTTCAGCCTATTTTCTGTGCACGTTACAGGATACTGACTGCTTTCACACTGGCCGTCTGCCTTTCAAGCCCCGGAAAAGCACAGGTGAGAGGTGCACCCAGAGATCTGTGTGCTGGTTTGTACTGAAGCGCTGTATGGCATGAGATGTAACTGGCGAGCAGGTGAAGAGGAAGCTCTGTGGTCTGGGGTTTGCATGGAAAGGAAACCGTGTGGTCTAAGGGTTTAGAGGGGAGAACTTGGAGCCAGCAGGATTCGGGAGTTGAACATGGACTGAGCTTATTGACTCATCCTTGCCAGCTCAGCAAAATATCCCTGTAGAAACCTGGACCTCACTGAAAAACCTGATTCTGCCTCTGAACTGAACAATTCTGGAAAAGGAAATAAGAAAAGCCATCCCAGGAGAGCAGGGACAGCTCAGTTCTGTGGTGGGGAACATCCACATTTGGAAAACTTACTCATATAAATAGGTATTCTCTGCGTATAGCAGGATCTTGTCTTAAGACTGTTTAATTTTGGACTGTGATCCTGAATGACTGTATCCTAGTTTTCGTTTTAATTTATGCCCGAAACCATTTTTGTTCAAGAGGCAGGGCTTTTGAGGGTGGATGGAAGTAAAGCAGTCCAGTTCTTGAAATAGCAGAAGCATTAGTTCTTTGTGTTCTTGGGCTCCAGTTGGACTTTAAATTAGGAAAAACAGTTCCCAAAGGCATGTTAAGTTTGAATTCCTAGTTGATAATCCAGATATACTCAGTGTCCAGAGCTGTGTTTCTGAATACCTTTGCCAAAAGACTCTGAAATGTAGTTGTTTTTTTTCTATTACATTGAAAATTTCCTGCACATGGCATGCTTATTGATATTTTTGTGAGCATTGGATCTGTATGGGAAATGCTTTTCATGCCCCTAGAGAATTTTTGAGATGTCTTTAAGGGTTTGCTTTTATAATTTAAAAAAATATTGTTGCCACTGCTATTTTTATAACAACGTCTTGTACCTTAAATTGATTTTGAAGTCTAAGCAAAAAGCAACTTGAAACCAAGATGCCAGCAACAAATGCTTTCTGAAGATATTGAAACTGGTCATTCCAACAATATTGGAATCTTTTCTAGAATAAAGTTCCAGAAAGTTGTTGAAACCAGTTCTACAGTAGTTTCAGTGTTTCTGAATCATCATTTATTATCCAAAAGAAAATAGTTTTGGTAAAAACTCTCTTATCTTTTCCTGCTAACCTAGGTGTAGCGTATACACCCCAGAATAGAAAGAGAACAAAAAGTAGGGTATGTACATTCATTAAAACATGAGGCTAATTATACATTCTCCCATCAGAATATCTTGGCTTTCCACAACATGATACCGAAACATCTCGGAATGCCAAAATAAATGAAGGCAGAATTCCTTCACAGTTGTTTGACACTTCTCGTAGTGGTTTTGTGTATTCATGTGTGCAAGCGGTGGATGGAGGGCCAAATAGTGACACATGTTTCACTTCATGTCCCCTGCCTAGTTCCTGCCGTGACCCACTTCCACTGACTTACCCATCTCACCCCTCGTCTCCCATCTACAGCTTACTACTGTTCCAAACATGAACCAAGTGCTGAACTCTTCCACTGATTTCTTCCACAAAGTCCAAAAATAAGTGTCTTTATCATTTAACAACAACAAAAAAGGAAGAATCTTGAGCACACTCCATCCCTCTGCCCTCTGGTTACTTCAGTGGTTCCTGTTTTCTGGATATGTCTTGCTTACAGTCCTTAGTATAACCTTTTAACTGGCAGGATCCTGTGCTTGTGAAAACTGCTTGGCCCGCTGCTAAATACTTGGAGGCCCAGTCAAAAACTAGGGAGAGCAGGGAATCATTTTAATGGGCATTGACACAACCATCACCAGGACTGTCACTGTTTTAGAACTGTTGAGGGTCACCGATGAAGTGCTGAAGACTCTGGGTTGCAGCCCTGGTAAAGACCAGCACCATAAGATAGGAAGGAGCAAGGAACCTTGCCAGCCTAGAGCAGGTGTCACGTAAAGATTTATCCTCTAAAAATCAAAAGGTCTGGTGTAAAGTAAAAGCCTTACTTTTATTAAGCTTGTTATGTTTTAACTATGGCTTTCATTCAGTCAGATGGCCACCGTGTTGAGACATACGTACTGAATTGTCTGTATGTGGCGTTTTGGAGCCTGTTAGAGAAGTTGGCCAGAACCTTCTAACTGAGACCCCCTGTTCTGGCAAAAATGAGACCCCAAAATAGAAGAATGTACATCTCCATTAACAACTGGTATGGAGCCCATCACACATTATGTGTTGGTTGCCCCCGGGGAGATGAAGAGCCTGACGCTGTCACCACCTGAGGGAACCACCTTCTGGTTGAGGGGCTGGCATATGTGCTGAGGTCTCAGGTTCGTCCCTTGCTGACCGTCCTTTGGGGAAGGGACTTCATTGTGGTGTACTGTATAGTGCTGAACAATTGTACTAAGCGTAATAATCCAGATGAGCATTTGACTCTGCAACCCTCTAATTTCACAGTCACTGAGTGTCCTTTGTTTTCTCATTTTAGCAACAATGCACTAATGGGTTTGACCTGGACCGTGCCTCTGGGCAATGCTTAGGTAGGACTTCAATTAAATCAATACATTTAAATTGGGGTTCAGCAATCCTGACTTTATTGAGTTAACATTGTGCTGCTGTTAGTATGTTTTAGTTGAAAAGTTCTTGCTGTGTGACAAATATGTGTGTTTGTGTATATGTATATACAAAAATATATATGTGTATATATAAATATGTGTGCGTATTTACATAGCACAAGTATATACCGATCTTTGACATTGTTGAGATACTGATTGGCCGTCAGTGCTTCTCAAATAGCTGTGATGCATTGGGATGAGTTTGGGAGCTCAGTCTGGTCGCCAAATGATAAGGGTTGTTTACCTTCCTCTTTCTCTTCCAGACTATTTACTATCTTTGTTGGCAGCCTCCACCTGGAGGCTCAGATAAAGTCTACCACTGCTCGGGGATGAAACCCCAAGTGAGCTGCTGAGGCAATATAGGGAAACACGCACTTTGCCTTATAGCATATTTTTATCCATGGCATTCAGTCTCCAGGGCAGCATCTTCTGCGCGCATTAAAGTCACTCAAGCAGTAAGGGCAAAACCAGCAACAGAGTGCTTGCCCTGTCATAGCAACCTGCTGCTTGAACGCTCCGTTTGGCTAAACCATTTGTATCCTTCTAAATTTAATTCAGCAACAATCTCAGTCAGAGCAAGAAAGAGGCCTGAACCATGGCACCAGATCTGAATGTCCCTAACTTTTTTCTGTGGGAGGGAGCTCGGGAGTTCCAAATCGGGATCCAAGTTTCACAGCTGGGCAAACCAAACCACCAGTGTTTGAAATCCTGATCTGCATGTTGTGGTTTGGACAGACCCTCGAGCAGGAACAGGCGGTAGCATACTGTAGCCATGTGTAAATCAGGGTTTAAACCGAACATTTATAGAATAACAAAGCAGGCTTTCCCCTCTCCCTCTACCTTCTAACAGTGAAGTAAAACAAGTAAAACATAGGATATGTTGAATATATGGGATGTTTCCTGTTTCAGTATGATCTAACTTCAAAGTGAGTCTCCACAAGGAAGGATTAACTTTTCTCTTCAAAGAGACTGTCAAATTTTTTAGCAAAGTCTTGAGAAAAATATGTTAACTATTTTTTGGATCGGTCCCATTAAGAAGCAATCACTCATTTAATTTTTGCAATTTCCTTCTAGATATTGATGAATGTCGGACTATTCCTGAGGCCTGCAGAGGAGATATGGTGTGTGTCAACCAGAATGGTGGCTATTTGTGCGTACCCCGAACAAACCCAGTGTATCGGTCACCATATCTGAATCCTTATTCAAATATTTATCCACCGCCCCCAGCACCAGGCCCCGTTCCTAACTACCCGACTGTTACAAGACCTTTGATGTGTCGATTCGGTTTCCGATTGGATGAAAACAATCAGTGTGCTGGTAAGTAGTAGAAATCTTTATTCTATATTTTTATTTACATTAAAGCTTGTCCAACATTGGAGAAACAATTGTGCTTCAACTGTCCTTTAGTTACTGTGTCACTCAAGCCCAGTCTTCTGAAGTTCAGCTACTTTTTTTAAAGGATGTGAGCTCTACATTTCATATAGTCATTATTCAGTGCAAGCTAAAATATGATTTAGTCCTATTATTTAATCAGGAAACCCACTTTTATGAGAGAAGTGATGTTTTTATGAGATAAACAACCTTCTGATGGCAGGTGATTTGTCTGTGCATCAAAGGCATGCCTTTTATGTTTATGATTCTGTCCTTGAGAGAGAAGATAGATGGCCCTCCATTTGAAGCATTAGATGGGGACTGAGGAAACCTTGATTCAGTTCTTTGCAGTATGTGACCGTGTTTGGATTTCCGGACCTTGGTCTTCCTCCTTTAAAAGGCATAAACAAGAGTTGTTTCCTCCCATGCTTTGCGTTCGTCACTTAGACTGTGAGCCCTTTGGAGCACAAATGTTGCTTGTCTAGAGGGTGGTACACAACTGTTGGCACTACCATTGCTTTAATGACTATAGACTTCAGCTGAGCCTGGAATTCCCTTCTTCCAGGCACTGTGCAAACACACGGGGAAAGAACCGCTGCCTCAGCGAGGTGTTGACATTGTCTTAGCACCTTCATATTCCCCAATCTCCAATGCAAAAAACAAATAACCCTATGAAAAATTTCTTGAGTTGGTAGTTTTTCTACTTTTGCATCTTTTGCGAGATTCTGATTCCACTTACTTCATTTTTTACTGTGTTTAACTTGGATATAAGCTGCTCCTGGGTTACTCAAACTTAAGGTACATTTAGATTATATCCCTTTGGTTTCCTTGCTTTTGATAGTGTCATGTTATGAAGGAATGGAGAGAAAATTTCTGAACTAAATTAAAGTAAATTCCACTGGCCAAAATATTTCTTTTGATGCCAAACTTGGAATCAAGAGATCAGGATCAAACTGATCATTGGCAGCTGCTCAGGGTAAATGCTGGAGATGTAGCCCACAGGTCTACCACAAAGTTAATCTATAACCACTATTATTTCTGTGTCTCAGTTGTCCTAATGGTAAAGTGAGTTTTTTGTCTATTATATGTAGCTAATTGCCTGAAGGTTTTGATCAAAATCTTTTTGAACAAGGACTGGTCTTTGACAAGGAAAAAAGCCCAAACTACAGAAGATACAAGCTTTCAGTCTTTGCCTGTCTGTAGACTGAGGAACTGCATTTAACTCAGAACATTTCTTTTTTGAATGCTGCTACAGAACAAAACAGGAGCTAAAACTGACTTGTCTTTCGGTCTGATTCTGCCCTATTGTCTGAAATTTCTGGCAGGACTTGGTTTCAGATGATGTACTCTTTGGTTCACTACTGAGGAGACCATGATGCTTCACGAGAGCTGTGAGGGTCTAGATTTAAATTCAGCTAGTTTGGGAAGCATTTTTCTGTATTTGAATCATTGCCGTCATTTTCCCCAAGGTGGAAAAAAATGTGTTTTCTAACCAACGCTTGTAGTAATACCTACTAGAAAATCAAAAAACCTGGTTTTTGAATGAGGAGTTTTGAAATCCTGGGATAACTGATGAGTTTGCTGTAAAAATAAGCACGTGCACCATCGAGTCCTTTGAAAATTGCATCTAGTCCTTCTGATCTTAGCAAATTGATCAACCTCAGTTATTTTATCCACTGATTTGTAAGCTTCCAGGAGCGTTTTCATTTTGTTAACTTTGATGTAGATGAATCAGGAAATGGGGCAGGGAGTGGAAAAGAAGTGCTGAAATCAAAGGGGAAATGAAAGCTCTATATTTTACTCTCTCTGGCCTGCTGCACACAAGCCATACTAATCAAAACAGGTGGACTTTGAAAACTTTTACATTGGACCTTCCAGGCTGCAAAGGGCATATATGTTCCTATCTGCGCTGGCAGAAATGTGAGGACTAATGCTTTCTTCAGTCAGGGCTGTTCACTTCTGTCACTTTAACTTTCAAATATGGGAATTTAACCGTGAGGGAAAGTTTGGTGAATAGAGACATTAACAAGAATGGATGGGAAAGGACTGACTGCCATTTGAGTACCACAGTTAGCTGGAAGCAGTTTTTGAAAGTCTACATGAGGTTTGAATTTGGGCAGATGATGGATCGTATTTGTATTAGAGGAAGAAAAACAAAACTTAAAGAAAACAAGACCTGTCAGAGCGAAGGAGTCTCTGCTGGGGTTAGATTTCGTTTTTCGTTTAGTGAAATCCTCTGGAGACATTCACTGTATTGATGCAGTATTTATTTTTGTATCTGCGTGCCCTAGGATGGAAAGTGTGGACACCAAGGGAGGTGATACAAGTACGTGTCTCACTGCAGTGGTGGTAGGAAGGACCGATCCCCTGTTTCCAGGACTTCTGGTGCAGTTAACAGGGGTGATGTGCAGCCTCGTGCTCAAAGGCCTTGGAGATGAGGCACCAGGGAACCTTGAACAGGGTCTTCAGAAACTGCCAAAATTTCACTCAGGTCGTTCAAGAAAGTCTGAATCCCATGAGTCATGGCTCCGCCTTATTATATGTCAGTTATAAGCATTGCATCATGTTAATAGTATTTCAGTTGCTCTGTGCTTCCCTGCTTGTCAGCACTCAGCATGCTTTTTAGGATATGAAGTCCTTCAAGGGTTAATTTTGCGGTGGAATGGTTGAAAAGAATAAACTGGAATCTATTTTGCCCAGTAGCTGAGCCACTATATAACTTACAGGTTTGTTATGTTGATGTTCTGGCACTGCCTTCCAGCACCTTCTTTCCAAATAAAATTAGTCACAGGTATTTCCATTAGAGATAATGAGACTCTTTGCTATTGACTACAGGGGAAACAGAGCTATTCTAATGCCAATGTTTCTGAGAAATCTCCAATTTTTAACAGAATACACATTTTTGTCTGATCAGATATGGGGTTACAGGTCTGGGCCACATTTTCTATAGCTAGGCCAACAGAAATCTTTACTTTCTCTTTGAATTCCAGTCAAAACAGCTTATTAAACACAGGAACCTTCCCTGGGAGATTTGCAGCCTCAGCTTTGAAGCGCTGAGCTTGTTCAAGAGACTTCCAAAGTGAAACAGGATAAAAATTTGATCTGAAAGCTGTGTGAGACTTAACAAGCTCTTTTTTTTTTTTTCTTTTTTTTTCAATACCCCCCTTTGCTAGAGCTGACAGAAACGTAGGAAGGCTGTGAGAGGGTGGCTCTGTCCTGGGCTGGCATCTGGCCTGCCTGCCAAGGCTCCACGTTCCCTGGCTCTCAGAGGCATGTGCACCCCTGGTGGTTCGAATAAAATTCCCCCTCCTGGGGGCTGATATATTCCAGCACACAAAAAAAGAAATACAAGCCATTCTTCTCCCTTTCAAACTTTTTTGGCCTCATCCTTTCTGACCTGGATGGGCATAGACAGGGGTTAGGTGTCCACACTCCTTCCTCGTCTTGTTCACCACTCAATCTTAATGAGACTCTTTTATCTCCAGATTTCATCCTCTGTGGAAAAAAACCCCTTTCCTGGCACACGTGCCTCTCAGAGACACCCGCTGGTGACCACTTTGCCCACTCCAGTGTCCTCTGCGTGGTGCAGAAGTAGCTGTAACCATTTGTGGCAACAGGCAGTGAATTATTTTGACAATAATTACTTTTTAAATCTTCTGTGGGTTTGATTCCTGATACATGGTATTTTTACCCCTGGAGTTGCTGAATGCTTTATATCTTGTATGTATAAATGTACTGTGTTTTCAACAGCACAAAGTCTGTGTAAAGTCATTCCAAAACAGGTTGGGAATAGTTTATAACCACAATTAATGCTGGAATAAAAGACCACATACAGGAAAAAGCAAAGAACATTTAGCGCAAGAGCACTGCTTGAACTGTTTGTCTTCTAGCGCTACTTCTCTATAAATACAGAATGGTTAGTCATAATAATGACTTTTTGTTCAAGGAACTTGGTCTAGTAACTCTTGGCAAGATTAAATTGGAGCGAGGGCCCATGTTCTTGCATTATACATTCATGAGCTGAGAGCTCTTTCCAATTTCCCTTCACTCCACCTTGCTGTTTCCTGATTTACAATGATCTTTAAAACATGCCTCAAACACAGATCCTTCTGGGCATTGTGGAAAGAATTGGAATGGGTGGGCTCTTATTTTTGCTTTCTCTCCCATTAATGCACATGCACAATGTGTGAGGAGACGGTGGGGGCGGAGAGGCGTCTAAGAGGGTTGAACGGTGGGATCAGAGAAAGCAGACGCAAAGACAGAGAAGTAGATGTTAGGAAAGGTATAAGTGTAAGGCAAGATGAGTATGACCTAGAGGGAGAAAGAAGGCAGGAGGCCAGAGGAGTTAATAAAAGTGGTGGGTTGAGCCTGGCTGGATGCCAGGTGCCCGCCAAAGCTGCTCTATCACTCCCCTCCTCAGCTGGATGGGGGAGAGGAAACAGGATGGAAGGCTCATGGGTCGAGATGAAGACAGGGAATCCTCAGCAATTACCATCACGGGCAAAACAGACTCGACTTGGGGAAATTTAATTGATTACCAATCCAATCAGAGTAGGATAATGAGAAAGAAAACCCAAATCTTAAAACAGGTTTTTTCCCCCCTTCTTAACTATGTTATCCCAGAGGCTCTACCACCATCACCGACGGGCTCAGCCTTGGCCAGCGGCGGGTCCATCTTGGAGCCGGCTGGCATTGGCTCAGTCAGATACAGGGGAAGCTTCTGGCAGCTTCTCTCAGAAGGCAAAAGGAAGAAGCACGAAACCAGAGGGAAACAGAAAGATGCTCTTTCCAAGCGTAAGAGAGGATTGTTCTCCATGGCCTCATCTGTGGAGCAGTCATTGCTTCACCTTTCCTCATTTCTCAAAGACTGCCAGGACCTCCTACATTCCCCACCCACAGGTCCCCAGTCCTACATTCGTGGAGTGAAACTTCTTCCTTCAAAACATTACCTTAGCACAGATGGGGTTTAGATCATTATCATTTCTATTGCAAGCATACCTAAATCCCACATCCAAGCCTGTGATCCTACTGACCTGCCCTGTGTGCAACCTCATTATGAACAGCCTAGATGAGTTTTCAAGCAAAATAAAGGCCCCAGATGTGCGTGTCTGGGGAGAGGGGAGGGAAATGAAGATACAGGGAGCCGAGAGGAGGTGCCCGGGTCTTGCGGCAGGCCCATGGCTGTGCTGGGGTTAGAGCCCAGGATTCCTCATCCAATGGCTTAGACACTAAGGCAGGCTACCTCCTAACAGTGACTTTTCTACAGTTAACTCTTTGGGCATATAGAAACAGGAGGAAGAAAAGGAGGGGAATGCATCAAGGAAATCATATACAATCCACTCCTGCCATCGCCTTTTAAACCCTATTTAGTTCAGCTCTGTGTCTTTCCCTTTTCCTCTTGGTCTGTGAGACTCTTGCTATTCCAGAGGGACAGTTCCTGAAGCCTGTGCATGGTCCCTGTTTGGGCAGCACTGCCATCATGTCCAAATTAACTAAAAGCAAAAAGAAAGATTACATGAAAACAGGTTCTGCAAGAGGTTGAGAGAAGCCTCCTGGAAGGATATGTAATTGATGTCAACTTCTGATTAAATTGAGGGCCATGATGTGTAGCTGTTATTTATAAGATGGTTTTCCTGTTGGGTTTTGCATGGGGAAATAGAAATTCAGACCTCATGCTGCCATAGCAACAGAAGAGTTACCCCTGAAGCATCTCAAGAAGAAGCTATAGTTGGTGGCTAAGGTTTGGGTTGGAGGATTTTGCATTCAGTTCCTGACTTTGCCATAGACAAATGTCCTGGGTATTTTGGGACTTCAGGTCATTCTGTGTAAACAGAAATAATAATTCATCTTCAGGATTATACCAAGGATAATTTCACAAGTAGATGATAGGTGCTGAGATAACTCCCTGACAAGTTTCATGTAAAAATAAGTAAACAGGAGGAAAAAAAGGCCCAGTTTAATAATCCTACAACAGTAAAGGTGAAAGTGAGACATGTGGAACTTATTTACTTGCCTACTGCACTAAACTGGTTGGAAATCACTGGGCACTTCTTTCTATGTTTCTGCATAGATCAGAGGAGAGGAGAAGTACCAGAACTTTATCTGTATGCCCCCTTTGCTTCAGGAATATCTGTGCTACAAAAGCTTTCAGGTCTTATTTGATCCTGTTGTTTTTCAGTCAGCATCTACTTATGCTGTGCTCGTTTCATGTTTTAGCACAATTCAACATGGTTGACCCCTGATTATCTAATGTGATGAGACTAGACAAGCCAGCTAAAATAAAGACATGGAAAATACAAACTATGCATTTTAAGACAGAAGACCATATGCTAGAGGACTAATGGAAGAAGAATCATTAATATTGTAGAGTACAGACATACTTAACATAGCCCTGTCCCACTGGATAAACCCACATTCTGCAGCTCCAGGCACACACAACTGTAATTCTTCTGGGTCCAGCCTCAGTGCTTCTGATCTGATGGCCTGATCTATTCACAAGCCCAACAATCTTCATAAAGGTAATGACGAGCTGACCATAAAATATTCCTGGGTAAAAAGGTACATCTGAAAACACTCAGAGCTCCTTCCTCAGGAAACCATTGCACCGGCACGGAGGATGGGCCAGGGCTGAGGAAAGGCAAGATTCAGCTAGTGCCTCCAGTAGGGTCCATCAGTAGGGTCATTCCTACAGAAATTTGACCATCAATAAACGTATCCTCCCCCAGCAGAGTTTACCAATGAGAATGAGGGTGGAAATGCTACTTTTCACTGAAGTGAATCCATCTGTGGTGGAGGGGTTGGCTTGATAGAAAAGGTTGCTGTACGTATCTGTCTGTAGCAGGGTAAACTGAGCCTTCTGTGGCTTGGATTATTCCTTCTCTCATTCCTCGCTAAGTGCAGTGTGGGAGGAGTACGGTCTGGTGGTTAAAGCACAGACGAGCGCTTCGTTTATTTGTGAAGCTTCTACTACTGACAAAGAAATGAGGAAAATTGAACCAAGAAATATAACATGCAAGCCAAGAAGGCTGGCATGTCATTAAGAAAACTGGCATCTCTGTGTGCTGGAATGAAAAATAGCGGGCTCCTGGGTATGGTAAAGCGTAACAGTAAGTGCGAGTCCATCATTCTGCATGTCAGTGCCTTTCAAGCATCGCCGACTGACTGTATTAATGCGTGATGATGGGAGAAGGGAAAATAAAATAAACACAGCTACAGTATAGCCACAACTGAACTTGACTGAACTACAGTCATACTGGGTAGACAGCTGGATAAGTCAACTGGAGACCAAAAACTCCTCTTAGACCTGTGATTATGGTCCCCCTTGACTTTGGTGAAGTTTTTAGGATCTTGGAGCAGAAGTTCTTGCAGTGAATTCATTAGGTTTAGGTTCATCTATCTTGAGCCTAAGCCACTGATCATAAGTGTCTTATGGTCAGGGAGTTTGGTACAATATTTTCCTCCTGCGAGACTCCTGATACCCTGATAAGGATTTCTTAGGCATTGTGGGGCAAGAATACACAACAGGTCAGAAGATCACCTTAGGATTAAAAACTGTGGCAGCCAGGAGTGTTTGAATTTGCTTTCAGCTTTAGCTTGAACTGAAGTGATTCTGCCTGTGGAATTGTCATCTCTTGCTTATTAGGGGTGATTAAAAGTTTTCTGGTTTCTTCTGTGCTGAGGCTGGGAGCCAGTAGGGAAGCACAGTGGTATACAGAGGGGGACAGCTGAATGAGAAGGCGTCGCATTACAAAATAGAGCTGGTTTGTATGCAGAGAAGGGACATAAGCACAGAAGGGACAACGTCCATGTCTCATTAGATGTGCAGGCACCAGTCCAGGCACAGGAAAGTTGAAAGCTCTGTGGACTGTGAACTCTCTAGCTCATGATGTGTTTCAGTTTTCCCCTCTTCCTTGGAGTAGTCTAATACTTTGGTGTACAAGGTGGCAAGAACCCAGGAACCCCATCTCCCTTGCGCTTTGGAGACTGCAGATGGAAAGGGTAAGCAAGGGAGAGAGGTTTAACTGATACACTGGGTTTTGGTTGGTTTAGTGGCCTCAGTTAAGCTTGGTCTCTGAATTTGGCCTTATTGGTCACTGGGCTCTGAGCCAGATAATACACAGAGTTCAGTTGTCACCAAGAGCTAGTTGGCAGGAGGCTATATCTGACTCACTTCAGAGAAGCAGTAATGGTACCCAGCCTGCCATATCCTCAGACGCGTGCTGGCCAGGGCAGGGCTCTCACCCCCGCTGTTAATCTCTGAATGATTCCTTAGGCTCGCTGCTAACAGCGGTTTGATATGCAGGGCTTTGTGGCCGCCTTGCCTTTATTATGTCTTACTTCCAGGGATTTCAGCAGTGCCAGATCAGTTAAAGCCACTATGTACCAATTAGCTCTGTCTGCTCTGGAGCAGATTTCATGAGCTTTCCTTTGTGGGATAGCTGTCATGAAAGGCAGTCCCGCCAACGGGACAATTACAGGGCTTAAAAGAAAATTAAGTCGCTTAATGGTGCTGGAAGATTGACAGACTTCATGAATACCCTTCCCCAATCCATTGGCTCTGTGGCTTGTTCTTCTCTTGTTTTCCTGGGGGTGTCTGTTTTGGCTGTGGATGACAGTCCATGCCTAACTTTCTGCTGGGACCCTCAAGGACTTTGGTTGCATGAGTGACACCTTCTTTACCTCCCTGTGGCATAACGTGCAGACTTCAGTATGTGATAGAGTGTCTCCTTTTTCCTGGAAGGCTTATTTATTTTCAGTGCCCTTAATAGCGCCAGCATTCTGCTCAGGCCTATGTTCATCTTTGCTTGTGTTTGCAGCACCCACAGTGCCTAGAGGTGGCAGTCTTCTCAATGACTTACAAGTCACCGTTTTTCTTGGCCTCTCCCTTATATTTTTTGGGTCAGCTTTGTTTCTTTTCGCTTGGTTCCAGCCTGAAATTGGCCATGGTTATATGTCACAATCAAGATGTAAAGCCAAAATATATAGAAAGTAGGAATTGGCTCCTTTACCAATATAAATCAGCCAAATGGACCATATGTTTTGCCAGACTGTATAGGCAGAGGTAATGGCAATGCTGGCATTGCTCCTTTGTCTTGTCCATAGGACACTGGACCCACGCAGAAATATAAGAGCTGCCTGATGTTGTGTAGAGTTTAACATGCTTTGACACTTCCATCTGCCAGTTGACTGGCTTCCCGTTTTAGTACTTCAATGAGATGACAGGATTTTTCAAAGCAAATAAAGCTACCAGAAGATGAATGGGAGTTACACATCGCCAGCCCAGCTCAGGGGAGTAGTTTCACTGTTCTGCCTCTTGGCTGGGACGTGCTGCCCACCGAGGATGGCAAGATGCACTGAAGTCCGTCTTCAGCTTTAACACCATCAAAATCCTCTCTGCTTTTAGCTCTTTTCAACCGTAGCTCATGGTTGCCGGTGCCCTGTGGCGTAAGGCTACGCTGCAGTGTGAGGAGAAGGATGGTTCAGCTGATAGGGCAGTAGTATAGGTGACAGGACAGCTGAAATGAAGGCCCAGGTCCCCAAAGCTTGGTTAGATCCCTTGCTCTCACTGACCTTCATCCTCAGTGGAAGCTCAGCATGCAAGTGCCCGTTGGTCTGGCATGCAGTCTTTGCCACAGGCTGCCAGTGCGACCTCAGACCTCTTTCCTCGATATTTTTTTTTAATTGACTGCTTATCTGAGGAATCACAATATCTGGAGCGAGCAGCTGGAAACCCTTGGGGGCTCTAGGTTTTCAGCACTTTCTGAAAGTCAGGGTCTGTATGGTGTCTTCATCTGGGCACCTGCAAGTGTATATATACAAACTTGTAAGTCTTTCTGGAGTATTTCCTTAGCTTTTCCATGGCTCAGCTCTCCATCAATAACTTGCCGCTACAGTGAGAACAAATCTGTTTGTGTTCATGAGGCATTCCGATACTGAAAATACAAGAAGTGCTGCAGCTAAACAGGGAGAGCCCAGGAGGAGAGGGAGAGGAGGGCATCATGAACTCTCAGGGTCTGAATGAATCCATGACCTACTGCTTGGTCTGACACTAACTGTGGTTTTTGGTCTGGGATTTTTTGGGTTTGGTTTTGTTTTGTTTTGTTTTTTGTTTTTACACAAAAAGAAGCAATTTTAATGTCTGCTTTGTTCTAATATTTTGAGCTTGTTTCCATTTGCTATTTTTTTTTTTTTTTTTTTGTAAAGTAAAATTCTTGTTTTCCAGCCAACTCCCTGTGTAAATGAAGCATTAGCTGGTGAGCTGCTAAATTGCCGGTTGGATCAAAGGCATTAACTGGTTTTGTGGTACAACCCCAGCATATCTATAGGTGACAGTTAATGGGAGGATTGTACAAATAGTAATACACAGAAGACTGGAAAGTCTACAATTGTGGTCAGGAAATTAAGGGACTGGAAACCCAGCAGTAGATGAAGAGATGACCTAATGCATGGCCACCTGATGGAAGAGGAACAGTAGAAGGCAGTGATGTCAAGAGCGTTGTATCATGAGGCAGTTTCTGGCAGTGGTACTGAGACTTCTCATCCCAGAACAAAGGGAATAGTCCTTTGATACGTTCTGCTGAGAATGGGTCCAACCTACTGTCATTGGGTAATTTACTACCAGATAAATGTAGATAAATTTATAGAAATCTCAGTATAGAGTTACAGTAAATTGGGGGAATTATTGAGGCTGACTGATTTAAAGAGGTAAGTATGTTGTAAAGCTTAGGGTAAGATCGCAGCAATTGTAGCTGTAAATGTCAGAGAAGCAGAAGTTGTGTGTGGTGGGTGGTACAAAAGTATGATTATTCCTGAATAGGGTAGAATTTGCTGAAATAAAGGAAAATTACTTTTAGACTGAACATAGTAAAGCCCTTTATGACAGTGCAGTGTATCAGGTTATACAAGAATACACTAAGTATGTTGTAGTGGAGGAATAGTACAAAGTGTATCAGCAGAAGCATTTAAAAACTGCCTGGAAAAAATGTTAGGAAGAAAGAGTCTTGCACAAGTTGGGGCTGGGATAGGTGTTATCAGGTATCTTTAAGTTGCTGTACTTTTGAGCCCTTCTTTGATGTATTTCCATCTTCCAGTGTGCACAGAGGCACAAAAGAAAACTGTTCGCTTTATCTAACGCTGCAGAGAAAACTTCATAGCATGGGTAAGAGCCTCCATCCATTAAATAACAGTTATTGCCCCTGTGGTGGAGCAACACAAAGTTGAGGTAGCTTAAATGGGTAGCCTGACATTTCCTTTCCGAAGGTGGAATTTCTGGCACAGCCAGTTTGCCAGACTGACACTCCTTCCCCCTGGAGCAGGAACCCGGCCAGGGAGAGGAGATGGGGTCTGAAAGCTGTAGCACGCTGCTAACATCCTGCTATCCCAAACCCTGTGGGGAATCCCAAACCAGGAATAGGCTGGAGCAGCCTTGGATCATGCTCACATGTTTCAAAGGCAGACTACGGCAACAGATAAGACACTTCTTGCCAGCAAATCACTAGGGACTGCACCTGGAGCTTTAATTCAGAAGCAGATTGAAATTATTTTAATTAAAAGCAGGGCAGACTTTGTGATGGAATAGCCCAGAACTGTCTATTGACAGCGGTCAGTTGGTTTCGTGCAGTCTTCCCAAAAGGCTGTAGCATGCCAGGTTTAGGAAGGAGGTGTTCTTCGCCACTAAATCAGTGCTATTTGAAGGTGGGGTTTTGTAAAACCTGTATTTTGTTATTCAGCTACATTGCATTTGGGGACAGAATTCTTAGTGAAATCAGTGATTTCTTTTTTTCAGCTTGTGACATGACAATTTGGCTCATTGACATTTTTGAGAGGTTTAACTAGTCATAGATGAAAAGTGGCACAAGAGAATAATAAACTTCTACAGGGTTATACATAACACTTCCTACCCTGCCTATGATTTTAATTGAAAAACATAGCCATATTCCCCAGGCAATTTTGAAAACCTGAGTGTAGATTTGAGCCCAGAGAGATATGGCATAGACGTCTCCTATGCAGACTGGAGAATACCTCTAAAAGTAATCAGCAGCTGACAATTTGTAGTATATCTGTCAATGGCCCAGTAAGTCATATATATTCTGAAGCTGATATGGGATATATATTGTCAGAAGATACAAAACACCATCACACTCTGCTCCGCCAAAATCTCAGGCTGACATCTAGAAGCTTGGGACATGAAATGTTTCAGAAATACCTGATCCACCCATGGTTCATTCCATCTGACCTGGGGAGGGACATGAAACGCTGAATTAAGCACTGTCTGCAGTATTTGATCGGAGATGATTAGAGAGACTACAAATGGTAAAATGCTAATCGTGCTAAGGATTTGCTAGGGATGCTTCTGCTGGAGATTGGGCCTTCTAAAATGTGCCTGCTCTCTTGCATGACTGAGTGTGACCGGAGACCTTGTGGTACTAAGGGGGTAATAAAGGAAAGTACTGTAATAAAGGGAAAAAATGTAATTTAGCTTTTCACTAGAGCAGGCCCACATGATGGAAAATTCACTGGGATGTGCCTTCTGGAGAGTCAGAGCAGGAGTTTGCTCCAGGAATAACCACAGACATTAAAATGTTCCTGCTGGTTGGGAACATTTCCTTTTTTGTTTATTTATTTACCTTTTTTTTTTTAATTACCTAAACAGAACATGTTTTTTCAAGCCAGGCTACTTGGAATTGAACCGTTTGGTTTGGGAACACTCAATGTAAACATGTGTCTTTCTGAGCTTTCATGGGTTCTGTGAGAGCTGGTGGGACTGCCCGTGACATTGGTAAGATGACTGGCCACGTGTTCAGCCTTTAGCGCTAGCCAGCAATTTTTTAATCCTGGTGCAAAGAAGGTAGACTTACCTTGAGGCTTTGGGGATAAAAATGTGCAGATCTGTATGTGCAAGTTGTACAGCATCTGATTAAATGGTTCTCCCACCTCAACAGTTTCTAGAGAATTAAGCAGAGCTTCACACTGATAACAAAGTTTTCTACGAATCTGTGAATGTAAGAATTCTAAGTATTTTCTCTTAGCTACCTCCAGGAGATAGTTTAATGTGCTGTGGGTTCCTGTTGCCTTCACAGGAAGCCAGTTCTCCCAGTCATACTGGTTCCCTGGTATAAGACATGGGCATACGAAGGGCGTCCAGTGAAGGACCACCATGGTGGTTAGAGGGTGGGAGCACAAAACATACAAGACGAGGTTGAGAGAACTGGGTTCACTCTGCCTTAAGAAGATGAGGCTGGTGAGGGAATCGTAGTGTTTGCTGTCTTCAATTGTCTAATGTGAGTATGTAGAGAAGATGAAGCCAGATTAATCTTAGAGGTGCACATGAACAGGAACGGGAAAAAGTTGCAGTATGGGAAATTGTTATTCGATATAAGGAGAAATGTTATCACTGTGAAGGTGGCCAAACACTGGAACAGAGGTTTGTAAAGTTTATAGCTAAAGGTTGTATGATCAGAGAGATTCAAACCTCAGCTGGAGAAGGCCCTGAGCAACCTGACTGAATTGCCCCTGCTTTGAGTGGAGGCTTGGACCAGGTGACTTCTAGAGGTCACGTCCAACATGCCTGTTGGTTCTGAGACTGCAGTGCCTGAAGTGCAGGAACCTATGTTTGATACTGGTTCTAGCCTTTAATTTGTTTTACTCCCATAAAATGAAAATTACATTCTCTTGGTGACACAGACTTTGAGTTTTAGCATTGATTTTAAGATGCTGTAAGATCTTTGGATGTAAGGAAGCTGTTATAGTGAAGTAGAAGCAATAATCAAAAGTGAAGGATTTTGTTCTCAGCTTTTAAGTAAATCTTGAGTTACACAGATTGAAATTCAGTCAAGGCTATCCCGATCAACACATCTGTTTTATGGCAGGATCAGTACAGGGAAGACAATCTGCCTTTATCTTGATTGATTTATTGATTGACAGGTGGGGCCAGGACTCCTGCAAGTGTTAGGTAACTTTTATTAGAAATTTTCTTTGCTGCAGATTCAGCCTCACATCTTGTCCTGCCTGGGAGTTTCACAACCACTGAGAACCTGTCATGGTCCTGCTCAAAACTGGCAGTTCTTGGGGCTAAACAAAACTCAGCTCTTTGCCTCTGAAGGCTCAGCACATCTGCTTTGAGGGCTTGTTATCTCAGGATTTCACAAATCTCGAGCGTTTCTGTCTTAATTTATGCAATAAAGGTAACTGAATGGGTTTTAAAGAGAGAAAGAGAGAAAGGGAAAAAGCCCTTTGAGATGAAACACCTCTTTTTCAAAGGAGCCATGAACTGGGAGTGAGGGGAGCAGGAGAATTGCCAGTAGACATCCACATCACACACTAATTGGAACAAAGTAAACCTCCCATAGCCACACAGTTTTCATTTATCCAGGAAGGTCTGCAACCCAGTTGGCTGGCAGCAGTTTTGGGAACATTGCAAGCAAATGTGGCTCAATCATTATAGAACAGTGAATGCCAAATCTGAGTTAAAGCCAGTTATTTGAGCAGGGATTATAGGCATTTTCCGATGATCACCACCACAGAAATAAATAAATAGATGGCTTGCTATGTATACACTCACAGGGGAATGTTGCCCAACATGCATAGCTCTTTGCTATTAACAGTAATGAGGACACAGCTGTCTGAGCCTGGAAGCCAGTATTTGCAGAGGATAATTCTCAAGGATTTTTCTTCTCCACTGGCTTTTGTCCACTACCCATTCTTTGCTTGCAGAAGAGCCCAAAAGGCCCTAACATTTATATGAGAATTACCTTGGCTTTGTGGTGTTTTTGAGATTGTTATAAAGCATGCTGACACATGGACAGATTTGAAACTCAGATGAAATATGAAAAACCATTTTCTCCCCTGATAAGCTCCCCCATGCCCCTTAGTGCCAAGCATAACACTCTCTTTGTAGTCAATCACGACAGGTCCCAGAGGAGCTGGCAGGAGTTTTTGCCATGGGCAGAGATCTGAAGCTCTGCCTTCCCGAGGAGGAATTCTAACTCCCACTGCCTGCAGAGCTTGTGGCGGTGCCGGGGCAGACAAGCGATGTGAGTGTTGAGTCATGTATAACTGATCAGCTCTACAGAGCCTCTAAAGCAAATATAAAACCACCCTGCTGTCCAGACACAGGTTCTGCAAGTGCCGTTGGTGGGGTCAGTGTCTTTTCCCTGGTTTTATCAGCTAGGTTCAGGAAATACAGTCTTAGATTCCTGAAGGAAGACAAAGCACTGTAGTCTCCATTGCATGTGTGTTTGACTTGTGCAGTTCAAGTGACATGAGGCAATCTCCAGCCATGCCACCTCCAGCTGGAGCCTCCTTGTGTGCTCAAGCCAAGCAGCTTTGAATCCAGTCCATTCCTGAATGAGATGCTGGTGATGATGCTGAAGCTTTGTGAGAGGTTAGTTAGTGATTAATCTCATATTACTGTTCCAGTTCCCCATAATGGAGATCCCTTGTTTATATACATGCATAGGGTCCTCTTTTTTTCATATATCCTAAGGATTTCAAGGTATCCTGTGAGAGTGACTAGAGCATCCATACTGAATTCTCTCGAGGGTTATGTATATATTGCACACCTAGAACCTCCCTTGTATTTTCAGGTCTTCAATAATTCACTCCTACAGTTGTTTGCACAACATGCTTAAGCAATAGTTAAAGCTTTTGTCATGTCACTTGTCAAAAGTGGCTGCAAAAAGAAGCAACCCTTCCAATAAAAGTTTACGTTATATCCTGCAGGTGGATATTTGCATCCCTTGTTTTCATTGCGGCTTTAATATCTGGATCCATTTGGATTATTTTCTTCTGCTGTATTAAAAGTAGGGCTGTTCTCCTCTTTACTAGTTATTGTGGTCTATTCACAATCTCAGACCTCTTTAGCCTGCCAAAACACTTGGAAAAGGAGCTCTTAATGACTCAGTTAAAATGTACGGTCAAGAAGTTCGCTTATTAGAGGAAATGTAAACTGACCACCAATTGGCTAAACCAGCTGGCTGGACTATTTGTGCTAGTGATTTCTCAAAGCTCCCTGGGGAGCAAAAGTGGGAGTAGCAGTTCTCTTCCTTTAGTTCTCTCATGCTCTGTACCCTAGCAGAAAAGTCTTTGAAAGAATTCCTTGGAGAAGAAGCCAATAGGATTTCACAGACATGTTTAAAGGCTTTATAAATAGTGCTTTAAACTCATATATTTTTAATATATTCCTTCTTTTTAAATTATCCCATAGAATTGCAGAGAAAATATACAATTCAACCACAGAAAATTCACTTTTTCAGTGTTAATGGTTCTGCTCCTCTTCTCTGAAATTTTATAAGCCTTCTCTAGCGGTTCTTGCATGAGACTATTTCATATCACGCAGCAAAGGGAGGACTGTAAAGATCTTTTGCTAGAAGTATGTTTTAATTTCTTAGTGTGCATTTCCTGGCTCTGATTGTGCATCTTTTTCTTTTCCATTGCAATAGGAAGTGTCACTTAGATAACCTCCCAGCAGCTGGGACTGCTCTCAGTAAGTGCTCCCTGGCTCCTCTCACCACCCTACCAGCGGATCTCAGTGTAGCATATGATCACACGAAATAGGTCATTTTGAGAAGTGGGTAGTACAACAGCAACGCTCCAATTATTCAGCTGAAAAATATGTTTCCTGATAATGAAGATGAAACCATTGATGTGGGCAGCAGCTGTTTTGTATCTCCTAATTCGGCAGGTTCAATGTCCTCAGTAGGATGCTAACACATCTCTACCCAGCTCCGGCGGGGTACTCGGGTCACTCTTGTTCCGCTCTACTACAGCTACTTGGAATAGTGTTAAGTGCAGCAGGGAAATAACCAAGTTTCCCAAATCACATGCACTGACCATGGGTTTTTTAAGTTGTGCAGAACCTGCACCAGGAAATCATGAACCCAGAGAATACAGTTACGCTCCATCCATGGAGTTTCCACGTTTAAGCAAAGCCCTTCATTGAAATCAGTAATTTGCCTCATTTCTGATCCCAGAATTAACATGCAGACTGTGCAAAGCCTCTCATGGGACACTGGGAATAGTCCACGCAAGTGGCTGTGGGTGTGATCTTGTACCAACAGGGAGCCCTGGGAGTTGGCGGGAGTGAGGAGCTGAGCGTATGAAACACGCACAGGTCTGTTCTGAGCAGGAGGGGAAGAGGATGCTGCCCCTTCTGTCCCCCCGCTCTACACTCATCTGCATGGCTGCCCTATAAATCTCGGTCACAAAAGTGGGACTAGAACTGTGCTCAGAGGGCAGAGTCCTTTCACAGTTTAGCTGTTGTTTAGCACCTTGGAGTAATGTTAAAAGGGCGCTAGCTAAGGAAAGGCTCGGATAGCTGGCAGGAGATCTAGAACCTGTGACACATGTTGAGCAATTTTCATACCAGGCAGAAGGAGCAGCGTTACAGATTCATGCCTCACACTATTTAGTATCCACTTCCAGGCTGACCATCTATGTGAAAAAACACTTTCAGCCTTGTTTAGCAATCGACCGATAACATAATCTATATGGGATGCAGATAGCAGATGAATTCGGCGATCAACGGCCAGTCCTCAGACACCGAAATATGCAATTAAACAGGTGTTTAGGGAGTTGATCTTGGATTGTGTCTAAGCTCAGCAGGGTCAGTCCTCCTCGGAAAAAAACACTGACCCCACACAGCAGCAGTTTGAATTTGGCTTCAGTCTGCACTTTAGGAATGTGGCATTGTTATTTCTCCCCTTTTCTTATCAAATGTAATTATCTTGAGAAAAAAAAAAAAAAGTTTTGAGAAAACATGTGATTTCACTGAGTAAAAATCTACTACTGAGGAAATTATTTCTTAGTGTCCAAATAAGGAGTGGGGGAGAAGCTTGGGGAAAGTGTTCTCTTCCAAGTAATCTTGGAACTGATACCCATGTTACTGAGCTCGGATGTTTAGTCCTGGCCTGCAATTATTCCTATAAAAAAATAGACATTCAATCTTTGTATTATTTTAAAACAGAGCCCTGAGGGTTATAAATGACTGAACGAGCTTCAGCATTTGAGCAGACAGAGATTCTGGAACGAGCTCGCAGCCTCCAGCCTCTCTGCAAGAACTTTGTTGTCTCGAGAGCGGGGTGATCTCCTGGGGTTGTGCTGGTACAACAGCAGGACTAAAATACAAACAGAATAAAATAGAGAAGTAGGGCCCCAAAATCACCCACACCTCTTGGTAGAAGAAGACTTTCCATGGCAAACATTTTTTTTTGCTCTGCAAGACCTGTGCTCTCACAACTGTCAAATTAATCTTCAGCCTTACTGCGTTGGACCCTGTGGTGCTAATGGCTCTCAAATAATCATGATGGCAAAAACATACCCGCTTTTGTCAATGGTTGGTCAAAAGAAGGAAACGCAGCCATCGCTACTGCTGTGACCCACAGAAATTTGTGGCATGACTATCAGAATTCATTACTTAAGAAAGGAAGTCATGCATGCTAAATATGTTCCAAATAGAACAAAATGTAACAGTCCATCTGTGAAGCAGCGCACATTGCCAAAAGCATATCGTCTTGGAAATCTGCTGTCCACATTGGCTTCCCTCTTGAATATGGAGTCCAAGCAAAGTTTCTCTTCTAATCACCAAAGCCTCCAAGAATGTGGTTCTAGCTTAGAGATGATAAGTCCATGTCCTTCCATGATAGCTCTCTGCTAGGGGCGTTATCACCTTGCCGGCCATCAGGGAAAGGAGCTGTCATGGAGGGAGTGGAACAGTCACAACACCCTGAGCATGGACCTCTCTTCTGGAGCGATAAGTGTGGTCATGGATCCCATCACTTTCAACACCAGTGGATGGACATAACAAGGCAGTCGTCTCCCTTGTTCTTGTAGTAGCAGGTGCAAACCACCCCCTTGCGATGGAGCTTCTTCAGTAAGCTTTCCACATGCATTTCCTCTGGTGTGTGGTACGTGACCACATGCTCGTAAATTCCAAAATGAAACTCAGCAACATATTTATCTAACTTTTTCCTCTTTTAAATGTAGCTTTTTGTCAAGAAAGTCTTTTCCTGAAGGACTCCGATATTGTCTGTGAACTGATAAGTTGATCTTAAGGACTTTGTTTCCTTCTGTATTCTTTAAGGCATAAAGTCCTCTTTATGCACAAAATGCTGTTTTTCTGAGCAGAAGAAAGGCAAGCATTGTTTTTTCTTACATTTTTTGAACATCAGCTTTCAGTGGGCTGGTGCTTCCAGTTCCTAAGCACCTCTGATCCTTCTCCTCTTGTCTGCTCACTTTCTCCCCTGGCTTTCCACCTCTTAAAGTCACTTACCTTGCCAAACAATCTCCTACTTCCTGCATGCCCCTTTCCCCTAACCTGCATTTTAGTCCTCTCTGGGCTCTTTGATTCAACAGATTGTCTGTGGTAATAACTTGGATTCTTCCTCTTTATCTTGCTTCATGCTTCCTAACGATGAGATCATTCTGCATGTCCTGAAAGGAAGGTGGTTGGCATGCCCAACATCTTTAGGCTGATGACTCAAAGTGTTCTAGTATGAGAATGTTATCAGCATTTTCTAAGTTTTCCATACTTTTTCTGCAGTTACTACAAACGTTAGAGGTAAAATATCTCTCACTAAAAATCAAATGTATTGAGAAAAGTACAAACAAATAGTGAAAAATTGCACATGCTGCATACATTTAAATATGTGCAAAAGAGAAATCACTTGGAAGAACTTTTCAAATTCCTATCCCCATTTTCAGTAGTTTCACTGGCCAAGATAGATCTCCTAATGGCCTAGGAAATTAAAAAAGATGTAAGGTAAGCAGAAAATCTCAGGTGTGATGGTTATGGATATAATATATAGATAAAAATAACTAAACGTTGAGTGATGTTCAGTCCTTCAGTGAAGACTGTAAGACACCACTTTGATCACATAATCTGTCTTTTTTGTGACACAGACCATAGAACCTACCCAGCATTTGGTATTTCAAGCACACAGTTTTTTGCTACAGCATATTTCAGAGAAGAAATGCTCTTCAGGTATAAGGCCCTAAAGTAAAGGAACATCTACCATGTGCCTTATTATGTTTTTCAGATGGTTAATTAGTAGAATTACGAAAGTCTGTGCTTTATTTTTATTCTGAATTTGTTTTCTAAAGACTGAATTTCATCCCATTGTCTTTTGCTAGCTTTAGTGAACCATCTCCAGCTAAAAACTTTTCCATGAGAATGTTTATAGATCATAGGCAAATATACCTTGAACCTTTTCTTAAATAGATTATTGAACATTGTCTTGCTCTGAGACAAATGTTCGTGGTTTGGAATTACTCTTTGGAGATTTCCTGATCTCTTTGCAATATTGCTTTCTGAAGTGTTGACAGCAGAAATGTATTTCAGTAAGTACTTTACTAATGCAATATACAGTGGTAAGAACAATTTCCTGTGTCTACTCAGTGTTCTCATGTTTATGCTTGTCCTTTCAGCAGCGCTGTGTCAGGAAAAGTTTGTGTTCAAGTGATTATCTTTAATGACCCCAAAGTTCTTTTCATGGCCAATATTTTTTACTCTTGATATAT
Organism: Fratercula arctica; assembly: GCA_947846985.1. NCBI lineage: Eukaryota > Metazoa > Chordata > Aves > Charadriiformes > Alcidae > Fratercula > Fratercula arctica. The sequence goes on along the minus strand of CANTUZ010000005.1, from coordinate 52,687,022 downwards.
GACCTTGCATTTATCTGCCTTGAAATGCACTTTCAAGTGTGCCCACTATACCTAGCAAATTACTTTTATGCAAGAGTTTTCTTCACTTTTTAGTTCTTAACTCCACCAGCTTGTGATACTCTGTATTTTATCCCAAATGTGGAAAACAGTGGACCAAAACCAGATCCTCAGGATCCTGTAGACACTCACAGCTTGATTCCACATTAACAATTCTCTCTTGAGATTTCTGGTCTCCTAGTTTTAGCCTCTTTTATTTGAACAGTATTGAATATGCCTGGGGCTTATTTCGATGCATTAGAGTATTGGTTTTCTTTTTTATGCGGTGATTTCTTGTGATATTATTGATACCAATGAGAGTGGCCTCAGTCCTGCATTCTTCGTGGACGTGAGTCAGTATTAAAGATCACTACATCTTCTGATAAGAATCCTCCCTGGTGAGCTGTGGTGTTGTGCCGCAGTTTGACATCCCGGTTTTCTTTCTGACTATATTAACATGCTGCCCTGGTTTTTTGTATGCATGGCTTTTCAGTTATTTCTTTTTTTTTTTTTTTTTTTTTTTAATTTATGGACAATGAATTAAAAATGTCATTCATTGTTATATGATGTGGCTAAATTCTAAAGAATCCATGAAGATTGCTGCTAGCTTTTACAGATAATAAAACACAAAGCCAGTAATTTGCATGCTAAACACAATTAGTTCATTTATTTCTTTTGACATTGTAAATGATATCTATCCAGTCACCAGGCATCCTGCCATCCATTAAAAATACAATCTGTACCAATAAAAACAAAGCATCAGCACATCACATGCCACAAAAGGCAGCCAGACAGCCAGAAATATAAAAAATACACTTTCTCCACCCTTGCAATCCCCAAATGAAACCCCATTGCCCCAGCCACCTCACCTCTGTCAAAATGTCAAGTAAACAGAACATCACACCCCAGGGCTGCTAGACCAAACCACCACAGCCATAAATTTTTAACATACTGAGCTAAGAGAGAGGGTTGTGGTTAATTTTGGAGTACTTGGACTCCAGCTCTTGCAGCAAGGGCTTCCTGACAAATGTATATGGAGATGCCACCTACCTATTCTCTCCTTCAGTCAGTGAACCAAAGATCTTTAAAACTCATGGCTTCGAACAAACTGTGTTTGTTCTAGGTGGTATTTCTCAGGAGGCAGAGAGCAGTGGTCTGGATGGGCTGTGTGGTTGCTCTCAGTATTCAGTTGGGAAGTAACAACGTGAATCATTCCCACTTCAGGTCAAATTTTAATTTCAGTCTGGACTTCTGCCTGAACTTCTGCCTTTGAAACTAGCTGTGTGAGCAGTAATGTGAACACAACAACTGGAAGGATAGATGAGAGAATATAGATGACGGCTAATTTGATAACACACAGCAGCTTAACCCAGATCCGAGACGTCCAGGGCTAGCGTTGGCCAAGCACTCCTTGGCAAAAGAACTTTTGAACAGGGATCCGTCCTGCCCTGCCTTGGTTGTCTAGTGTGGTTTAAAGTGCTCTCAAAATCAGGAACCCCTAAGGAGTCACCCAGAGTCACTAGTCACTTGAGAAAATTTGGACTTATTCAAAACGATTAGGTATGACGATCTTTAACATCCTCTTGTTTTCATAGCTAATTTCACAGCAACAATCCCAGTCCTGTCTGTAAGGGTAAGAAGAGGTGTGGTAGCTAGAAAACTTTTTCAATTTGCCACTGACTGTGTCAATAGTTCTCTCTCTCTTTCAGTAACTACTGGAAACTTTGAGGTTGATGCCCCATTAGGGTAGAACAGTAACATTGTGAGAAGTGTAGAGTTTAGCTGAAAGAGCCTTTGATGCCCCTGAGTTCTCCTGGTAGAACATAATGCTTTTAGAATGATGGTTAATCTTTTACTTTAGATCTCATTAGCCAATGTAGAGGCTGCATAAAATTTCTTAAAAGTCTCATCTTTAAGTGTTCGTATAATAAGGGCAGGTTTTATTGGGCTACATGAAGGACTACAAGTCAGAAATGTCTGTGACCTGTTCTTGCTTCTGTCTTGTTGAGTGATCACAGGCTAGTGCTTTAATTTCTTAGTCTTTAATTTCCTGGTTAAAATCCAGGGGCACTGATATTTACCACCAAGTGGGACATTGCAGGGTTTTGTAGTACAAGTTTGATTTGTATGAGGATTGGAAGGCTTCAAATAAAAATGGACTAATTGTGAACTGGCTCTGTATGTAAGAGGACAGGCCCTGCCCTCACCAGCTGGTGAGGGAGCCAACTAGGGAAGGTGACCTGCTCGACTGGGGAACTATAGGCCTGTCAGTCTGACCTTGGTGATGGGGAAGGTTATGGAGCAGATCATCTTGAGGGCCATCATGTGACACATACAGGACAACCAGGTGATCAGTTAGCATGGGTTTATGAAAGGCAAGTCCTTCTTGACTAATCTGATCTCCTATAACATGGTGACTTGCTCAGTGGATGAGGGAAGGGCTGTGGATGTTGTCTACCTGGACTTTAGTAAAGCTTTGGACACTGTTTCCCACAGCATTCTCCTGGAGAAACTGGCTGCTTATGGCTTAGATGGATGTATGTTTCTCTAGCTGAAAAACTGTCTAGATGGCCAGGCCCAAAGAGTTGTGGTGAATTGAGTTAAATCCAGTTGGTGGCCAGTCACAAATGATGTTCTGCAGGCTCAGTAAGTGTACAAACTTAAATTTATAAGTGTGGGGCCTGTTGTCTTTAATATCTTTATCAACGATCTGGATGAGGGGATCGAGTGCACCCTCAGTAAGTTCACAGATGACACCAAGTTGGGTGGTGAGGGTAGGAAGGCTCTACAGAGGGATCTGGACAGGCTGGATCGATGGTCCGAGGCCAGTGGTATGAGGTTCAACAAGGCCAAGTGCTGGGTCCTGCACTTGGGTGACAACAACCTATGCTTCTGTGCTGGCAGTTAAGTCTAATTACCATTATAGGTAATCTCTTGAAGTTTTACGGCTAGTTTTCTCCCCAGTGGAAATAAGTTGAGGTTTGTTTTTTTTTTTCCTTTCCCTGTCAAATGCCTAGTTTTGCCTTTATTAACCACACCAGTTCTCACTGCATGCTGCACTGTGTCCATGGGCTGGGCAAGGCACCTTCTGTCTTCCCAGTTCGGATGTTCTTCAAGAGGATACCTAATGGTTAGCCCATTGTTGCACCAACATTTTTCTCAGCACATGAATACCAGCTTTCACTTAGTGAGCCCATGCAATGTAACTGACTCCTGGCAGACAGGCTGGGATTATATGACCTCATTGAACTGAGAAGGCTGCTCACCAAAAATCATTGATTTAATTTCATTGGCCAGGCCTGTCAGAGTTTAGTGGCACATCATGGTAAGGGGCAATCTTAGAAAAAGCCAGAGACGTAATAGAGAACACTGTGTGTGCACTCGGGCCCAAGCAAGAAGATTTTATGCTACCAGTAATGCTGCTTGTACTTGTTGGTTGCATAAAACTTCATTAATTAAGTCAGGGAAGTATGATTCAGTGTAAAACATGGGGAGTCAAGGTGTTTTGCATAGATAACTTCAGGTTGACCAGGTTTTCAGGGGCAGCAGAAACTCCAGAGGTAGCCTCCGTTGTAAAAAATTTTGTGTTCAGAGGGAAATATGTCTCCAATACCACCACGAAAGGTGAAGATTTGGAACAGGCAAAGAAATCTGCTTGGTAGATAGCAAAGAAAAGAGGATTGATGTCTTTCTTTTCCTCAGTGATTGCACTGCTGCCGCTTATGCAACTGCTACAAAGATGCCTCAGGAACAAAACTGGTCCCGCAGCCACCCATTGCTTTTGGTGAAGGCTGTGTGTTGTGACCCCTGCAAGAAAGATGCACCACAGCTTCTGTAGTCTTCAAACAGCATTGCTACCGCACATGATAAAGACCCTGTCCCTCCTTTTGTCTCTACTGGTCTTAAGCTATTAATATTGCTGGAAGCAGGGAGTATGGAAAATTAAAATCTCCTTTTTAAGCTCAGGGTAGGCTAGAAACAGCAAGGTTGGCCAGATGCCAAGGTCCCACTCCTAAAACAATAAGCAAACATGACAAATAGAAAGCTTTTTCATTTAGAAAACATTAATGTCATCCTTAGTAAATTTATGGTTAGATAAAATCTGTGTTCAAATACTGCCCAATTATGTGTGTTACGCTGTATGAAGGGAGGATCCAGAATTTTTAGCCCAATCACAGAAGCAACAGATGAACTAAACAACACATCTATGTACCTTTATAGTCTAGACTTGTTATCTTACTCCTTTCCCGCTTCCCCCACCACTTTGCCAACCTTTTCTCTGGCCAATAAATATGTGGGAACTGATTTCCGACAGAGTTAATTACCTCTACTTGTGCCACTCTTGTTATCTCAGCAGCTTTGACTCACCATAAATTGCCCTGATACAGATGTTGGCGAGATAAGAAGTCTCGACTCTCTCCGTATATATAATATGTATGTATTTATTTATACACCCGACCGTGTTAGATGTGCTGCTGTGGTAGGCTGGAGCAGTTATTTCATGACTGCTGGGATTTTCCAGCCGACTGGCTGCGCTAGGTGCCCCAGAGGCAGATTCTGAGACATAATTCCTGCCCTCAGCTGCCTGCTCAGTGCGTTTGCACATTACTTTCAGTCGTGACCCAACGAAGTCTGGGTTAATAAGAATCAGGGAGGGATCAAGGGAGTAGCATTGCTGGGATGACATAGTACTTCAGCAAAGGCCAGTGCACAGTATGCTGGAATAAAAAATAGTTTAGGTATTAATAAATAAAACATAGAAATCTGAGTTGGCTGAAAAAACGACACAATTTATCTTTTGATATTTCCATTTCTGACATCTAGAGGCAAACCCGACGCCAGAAACATCAGGGAAGAGATTGAGCAGGGAGGGATTCAAATTGAACTTATGACTCTGAAAGGCATTTTTAATCAGTTAGGTTCCAGTGTCCTGGCTTATATAAATGTAGGAATGCTATTCACCTCCTATGCAAAAAAAAAAAAAAAAAAACCCAACTAAAACCAAAAAAACCCCCAAAACTCACAACAAAAGCACCCTAAGGGGTTGTAATAAAAAGCCAAATACATTAAAAACAATAAGGATGGTTAAAAAAAAAAAAAAAGAAAATATTTTTATTGTCAGGAAATTGATTCCAGGGAAGTATACAATTTTTTTGTCAGGTAAAGGTTGATTTTGGTTGAACCTTCTGTCAGAAAAATTACAGTGAGATAATCTGTGTTGGTGGGGGTAGGAAGTAGGGGGTTTTTATATGTCTGAGTTGTGTTTGTACATCTCTTGAGCTCCCGCTCATCTCTCACTCCGCAGTGGGGTCACGTAGCCCTTTCAGCAGCCTTTCCCCAGGGCTGAATGCTGCCCGGTAGCATGGAAATCCCAGTTCAGTGACAAAGCAAACGTGGAAGTAATAAAAAACTCGAGGTCATGGAATCCTTTTCTTGAGGAGCTCTGAGAAACACTGGGTCATCTGCGAAAGGGAGAGATGCGACGAGCACCCTCAGTTCTCACTGCCCTCAGACATTTATTCTTAGGACTTTTGGTTATGGTTGTTCTCTCTACTCCGCCACACTTCGGATCCTCGCACGGACCTGGTGCGCACATTGTCAGCGCAAGTCCCTGTACAGTGTGAACAATCTGTCTTTGTTGCCATTTCTAATATTTTCTTGTTGTATTTCTGTGTTGCAGATGTGGATGAATGCGCTTCAGATTCTCACCAGTGTAACCCCACCCAGATCTGCATAAATACTGAGGGGGGCTATACCTGTTCCTGCACTGAAGGCTACTGGCTGTTAGAAGGCCAGTGTTTAGGTAAAAACCTCGGGCGATGGGAGATTTGTGCATCTGTGCATGTGTACCCGTGTATTGCTGAAATAATGTCACTGAGCATCTTTGTCAAGTGCACAGTTAAACCTTCGGCTACGTGGAAACTAATGTCTTTCATCTCTGTAAGTGCCAACAGTATGCTTGGCAGAGAAACTCCCTCATGGAACAAAAAGGTAGATGTCAATGCCGTATGACTAGTGTCCGTGTTACACGTGGGATTTTGATATTCCCAGTCTGGAGGATCCCCTTTCATCTAAGATCAATCACAGGCATGTATTCAAAAAGATCTGTTCCCAAACAGACCCGTCTTTTCCAGTGGCAGTGTGGACTCGAAGGGATCAGTATTTGACACCACGAAACAGGCCAGTAAATCCCTAGATTCAACCAGCCCTGCTGCTTGGGGGTGAGAAAAAAATTACCTCTGAACTGGGTGCCATTTCAGTGGCTTCCAGGCAGTTTATCTCAATTTTATTGTTTTTCTTGCAGCAATGTCCTGTTCATCTTTTTAGCTCAGCCCTGTTGAAAAAACCATCCTTCAACAAAGAGCACGGGAAAACCTTCCAGCTCCCCTCTCCTCCAGCCCATTCCCCTCACTTGACATGCCTGTGGGATGAAGAAGTAGATGCTAATTTTAGGTACACAGATATGACCTAGGAGATAGGATACAACTTTTTAAAAAAAAAAAAAAAGTTTGCTCATTATTATTTTTTTCCCCTCGGCGCAGGCTGTTTGCCTGCCAGCTCTGCGAGCTGGGCTGTCCTGTCACAACACCTCCGCTGGAAGGAGAACGGGCTTTCCCTGCCCATTCATCCCGGGAGCCTCTCCAGTTATTTTCCAACTTTCTCCTCCCAAGTACCAATTCCAGTGAAGGACTGACTCACGGCTGCTCTCCTCATTCCTGCAAACAGCTGCTGTGTAACTCACCGGCCAGGGACAGAGCTGAGCATCCTCCAGGCAGGGTCTGCACAGCCATAGCTGCTCTGGGGAGTCACTGTCCTGTAGTTCCCTGGGATATGAAGTCTCCAAGCCCCTCACTCCATAATCTCTGATGAATCCTCTTTTCTTGGGGAAAAAAAAAGCTTTTGCCGGGGGTTGTACAGGCATACATGATGGGGTGGGGAGTAGGAAAGACAGGGAGGGGATTCTACTCTACATCTCTACATCCATTTACTTCTCCCATTTACAGCCAAAATTAAAGGGTTGTGTGCAGCATTTGGAATTTGGACATGGATGTAAAGTGCTTTAGTGCTTGATGGATATACCAGAGAACTGAAGTGTCTGCATTGCTGAACTGATTTGAGTATCTGCTTATGCCATTTAAAATAGGCAATAACATCCCAGTGTTGCCCACTTTAATAATCATGGGGTGGATTATTACAAGGCAATGCAAAGAGCTAAAAGCAAATTGCATTTAGAGTCACTATATTTTTCCCTAAGTGTCAAAAAAGTCTCAGTTTCCCATATTTTCCACTGGCCTTGGAGAAGTGATTTTTGCTGGCATAAAGCAGTAAAAGACCATTTAATGTAATCAGAGGGCTGGGTTGGGTTTTGAGAGACAGGCTTTTTTGGTGCACTGTTAGTAAACCACAGTTATGAAAAGCTACACTTCCCTCTGTTGTAATTACCTCGGAAAAGTTCGTACGGGAGGAGCCAGTAGAGCAGCGTCTACATGACCCACCCACAAAAAGCAGCTCTGTGAAAGTCCTTATCCTCAAAATGTAGCACTCTTGAGATAACAGTCCTGCAAAAGCCAAAGCATGTATTTAATGTATTGTGTCAGCAAAATGAGATATTAATTTACTTATAACCACTGTCATTTTTTGCAGGATTCGGGCCAAGCCTGCTGCTGGTGTACATACCATAGCTGGCCCTGGCCTTTGGGTTATCTTGCTATTAAGAATGCAGTGGGAAATAAAAGCCAGCAAGGGTAAAACTGAGTGTCAGTGTCCTTGCTGTTTTACACAGAGAGAGTATTTGCAAGACTTTTGACATTTTCAGAATGGTTTCCTGAGACTTTCTATGGCAAAACTGCCCCAATGAGGCCAACAACATAAACTTGAATTGCCGGATGTAGCTACTTATTCAACAGATTGACAACATTGTTGTTTTTATGGTATTACCACATCACGTAAATGTTCGAGTCGTTCAAGAATTCAGTTTCCCAACACATTCTTAATATTTAACGCTAAAACAAGCAGCGGCCAATATAGCTAACAAATAACGAACTGCTGGAATTCATGCAGATATATACGTATACGTGTGAACCATAGGGAGAATACCATCGTTTTGATTTTCATATGTGTTGGAACCTACGGTGGGGGATATTTCACCAAAACCTGTGCCTTCCTGCTTTGCTCCTTCTGGCAAACTGACTGCGACTGCAGATAATACACTCGCTTTTCTACTGCACGAACTTAACTTCAAAGCTTTGAGAGCAGCCATTAAAAGAATCTCCATAAATCAAAAGCCAGTTAATACCAAAGGAAATGTAAAGCCTTGGAAAGGACAGCTACTCCAGGTGTTTCATTCCAGTTCTTACTCCAGCAGCAAAATTCTCATAGCACTTACCAGCGTACCTATCTTACAGCATTTTCTTGTGCTTGTAAGAGTCAGCCGCATGTATTTCTAATGCTGCATTTCGGCCCAAACTGCTATTTTGGCAGTAAATTTACTGTCTACATTTTAGAGTCTATAACTTGTCAGTTAAAAATTCATATGAAATGTGAGTGTGACTACTGGGAAAAAAAAAATCTTTAAGGAATATCCTCTCTAAAAAAAGAGAACTATTCAATAACAAACACTTCTTGCTTTTCTAACTGATAGCTTTGATATATATGGAGGTAAAAAAGGTTTCTATCTTGATTTTGACAAAACCTTGCTACAAATGCTGGCTGTGCTTGCGTTGACGGGCTGTGCGAGCTATCAGGTATGCTTCAAGGTAACCGCTTAAAGGGGCTGACTCTGGGCTTCCCGATGACACCGCATTAAGTTGAAGGTCACAGCAATGACAATCAGTCCATAGGACACACTGATAGATGCCAGCTGTGGATAAAACCACATGACTGCGTTCTTTTGAGTAGAGATGTATTTTAGCTACAACTCTGGGTCTGAACACCCGGACGTGTGGCTGTTAGATCTGTACCCAGTATGCCACTATCGGTACCGTTGACTCAACGTCTTTGCTGCTTTGTACCTGCATGGGAAAAGGCAGACCACTCTACTTTCCGTCTTTCCCATCTGTAGATATAGATGAATGTCGCTACGGCTACTGCCAGCAGCTGTGTGCCAACGTGCCCGGTTCCTACTCCTGTACCTGCAACCCAGGCTTTACCCTTAATGACGACGGAAGATCATGCCAAGGTACCGTGTATGCTAAACCAGGACTGAAATTTTTGGTCCCAACCCCTAAAACTTGCTTTGTTTTTAGAACACAAGTAACTTTCCCAGCGTTGCTTTTGAAAATGTTCATAGGTTTGCCAGCCTGAGATGTTTCTGTAGCTTCACAGTACCTCAGAGGGGTACAGCTGCAACGTGACCAGTGTATTAGGACAAATATGCACAAAGGCCCAAGCCCCCTAAAATATACATTTACTCAATTCACTTAAATTACAGAGAGTTTAGGTGCTGAAATTGTTTTTAAAATCTGAGGCTGTGTGACCCACCTGAGACGGAAAAAATCAGCAAATTAGATCTGAGTCTCCCAAGCTCCAGACTCAGGTCCTGAGCATCAGACCACCTTTTGCTGTGCTGTGCCACCTGAATCAAAGTCAGCACAACCTCTTCATAAAAGCCTCTCCCTACCTAAGCAGGGAGCATCTTCCCACATGCTGAGGGAAATGGGCTGTGCTAATGATGTGAGGACTTTCCAGAAGCTGCTAATGTCCTAAAAGGCAAAAAAAAAAAATTGGTTTTGTCACAGCCCGAGGTTTCCATAAGGACCATTCCTCATTGTATTATCTTCCTCAGGTACATCCTGCTGCACTTTGTCTCAGGTCTGTTATGACAAAGTCAGTTCAATGGTTTTAAAATTGCAGGATAAAACCAGAAGCATTTGTAATAAAGATTTCGTCCCCATCTTCCATGTTGGTTTTTTTTTTTTTTTTATTGAAGACATTCCCAAAATGCTTCATCTCCGCACGTGTTGTGTTTCTAACATGCTATTTCCAGGTGGCAGCCTGAATCCCAATAAACGATCCTGACTTGGTTATATTTTTTCGGAACAAATCATTCTGACTGTACAGCTAATCTCTTTGAAATGCTTTACAGTAATGAATTGAAAATAGAGTTTGCGGCGAAGTCACTGATGCATTGGGCGTTGGTTTCCCGCAGATATGAACGAATGTACAAGCGAAAACCCTTGCACTCAGACCTGCGTCAATACCTACGGCTCTTTTCTCTGCCGCTGTGAACCTGGCTATGAACTGGAAGCTGACGGAGTTAACTGCAGTGGTAACTGTCTTTATTTATTTATTGGTTTGGTTTCTTTAATTCTGTTAAGTTTTCTTTTCCCAACGTATTGTTTTGTACATGCTTTTTAAAGCTTTTTTTTTTTTTTTCCTGCCTTGGTTCCTGGTTAGCAGCAGGATAGCTGCAACTCGTATGATCTTCTTTCCAGTTAAAGCATGCAGCAAATACCCAGAAAAGCACCATGGAGGAGGGCTGCACATCATAGTTTTAAAGAAATAAGCTAAATATTAAAAAGCTCCAAGATATCAGCAAAACATAAGAAAACACCTTCTAAATGCTGAACGGGAAGCTTTATTAGAGCAAATAAAGAAGGGACTGTCCTAGAACATTCTTCCATGATTAAAGAAATACTTTCTATTAAGCACTTTTCCAGTTGCCTGCTGAATGCATGTATTCCGCTTACTCCTACAACTCCACACTTCTGCCTGAAACCTTCCCCAGTTTCCCCTGTATGGCTCTGGCTACACTTCAGAAATATATATGGTTTCTTAGTACAGCTATTGCTAATCTGTTCAGCACATAGCACAAGAAACTGCTTATGTCACTGTACTTTTTCCTCTCTTGTTTTTGTTTTTATTTTATTGCTTTATTTTAACTGAAGGCAAAACTTATTTCTGCGCTTAATGTTCCCACAGCCTGATAAAATTAGAGAATCCAGCCAATATTTCTTGGAAGGAAAAACATGCTGGAAAATACTTGTTTTTTAATTTACAGTAAACAGATGTAACATGCTGTTTCTGAGAGAGGAGACATGTGATATGCAGTATGCGTATAGATTAGTGTTTCCAAAGCTGTTCTTCCCTGCAAACCTCCTTATTATAAGGGAAAGAACAAAGACTTAAACCTCTAAAGGGTCTTATGCTTTTAACATTTAGAGCTGCAACACCTAACTAAAGTTTTCTGCTTTCTAATGGCATTTCTGCTTCTAAGTTAGACTCTTTCTATGTGCTCCTGAGCTAGTTGGGGGCCTGAGCCAGTTAAGTTCAATGCAATGCCACATAAACATTGCCAGTACAACATGGTGACAGGAGAGGTGGTGCTTGAGCCTCACTCGTGTCTCAGTCCCTTTATGGAGTCAGTCCTTGGTCCATGTTTTGTCAGGAAGGTGTTTTTTTCAGCAAACTCACTGAGGCAGGTCACACAATAACAGGATGATGTGGGTATAGAGTTCCTTTCATCTACCTTTTGATAATGTGGTTGCAGCCATAAAGCCCCTTTAACATATTTGGACTTCAAATACTTTCCAATCCATCTGCACAAAACACCAGAAGTGGATAAATGGACTGAGCCCAATTTAGAAGAAAGGGAAATTCAGTCTGAAGAGTAAAAGTGATTTGCCCGGGAGAGTCAACATGTCAGAGCTGGGAATAAGAACTTGGGAGTTCCTGGCTGGGGCTCTGGCCTTTGTTTCGTTCTTCCCCTGAACAGGGAAGTAAGGAAATGATTAACTGCAGCCTCCCTCAGTCTAGCGCCTTCGCATGTGTTTTCCCCTTGGTCGGCCATGCCTCCATGGGCAGCTCTGAAGTTCGTCTTTCTCGCTTGAGCACAGTTCTGCAGAACACAATGACTGGTCAATTCATGAGCGCAAGGGGAAAAAAGCACAATTTCTGCTTTCAATCAGAGATTTGACAGACTCCTTAGCTTCCTGGGTATCATCTGGGAGATGGCTGGGCCTTCCAGTAGGTCTGACCCAAGCTGGGATGAGCTCTGCAGTCTTGCTGGAATGCCTTGGAAGTAACTGGCTAAAGGCTAGGAAACATAAAACAGCCGGGGCTGGCTGCAGGAGTTCTGCTGGGACCCATGTGGCCCTGGGAAAGGGAAGTTTGCTCTCCAGAAAAAAAGGAAAAAAAAGAAAAGAAAACCACCGCCAAACCTCTCCTTTCTAATTACACTTGCAGCTTTGTTGTTGGAGTAGCTCTATCTCTGACGTAAAACAGAACTGAAAACATGGCCAACTGGTGACAGGTATTTGAAAAGAAAAATAAATAAATAAAAGCCACGCATTGTGTTCAGCAGCAGCTTTGGTTTCCCTAGGAGAAAAATGTTTAACCATGAACTTGTATAGCATTTTGCCAGGTTGCTGCAGAGCTCTAGGGAGCTGAAGGGTGACAACCTCCAGCTGGGGTGATGGGCACGTAGTCTGGATGGCCACCTGCCTGTGGGACTGCTCTTTCATCTGCAAAGCCAAAGACACTAAACTTTGTTTTACCACTGCAGACATGGACGAATGCAGCTTCTCAGAGTTCCTCTGCCAGCACGAATGTGTGAATGGGCCTGGTTCTTACTACTGTATCTGTCCTTCGGGCTATAACTTGCTTGACGATAGCAGAAGCTGCCAAGGTAAGAACATTCCTGTGCTGATTAAAACCTGAGGGGCCCAGAAAATAGGTCCTGTGTCTGGAAAGAGGCTTTTCAAGAATTGAGATGCTTGGTCTTGGCATTGCACAGTGAAATACTCGTAGGGGCCAATTATGCAATTCTGGTAAGAATGTCATCACGTGAATAGTCCCTCTGAGGTCAATTGGTGGAAGTAAGACTTTACTGACTAGGAAACAGCTACACAGGAAAGGCCTCAGATGCTCTCCTCTCTGCTGCACGTCTCGCTCTAGTTTTCCCATTCTCTAAGGTCAGAGAGCTTGAGCAGCCAATTTCTTTTCTATTTTTGCAGCACGTAGCATATGGGAGCACTCCAATAAGCAGAAATGAATGGAGTAAAAGCTGATCTTAAAAGAGGGGTTACCAAAAGGCCACTTCTCATGGTGCAGGAGTGTTAGGAATTTTGGGGCAATTCCTTCAGATGGAAATAGGTTTGTAAGAGTGGTGTCTTGCACATATTTCCTTGCTTTAGCTATTCTCTTGTTTCTTGTGTTTTAGATATCAATGAATGTGAAATCAGAAACTTCACCTGCACTCCGCAGCAAACGTGTTTCAATATCCCAGGAGAATATAAATGTTTAGACCCAGTAAGATGCGAGGAACCTTATATCCAGATTAATGAGAAGTGAGTAACATACCCACAGCCACAAAAGCAAATTCTATCTGTGTGAGGTGTATCTAGAGTGAACCAAATAAGCTGTATTTTTACAACATGGCCATGAAGTGTGTCTAGAGAGCTATACGTACATGCTGTTGCTGCATTTACCGTTGGTAAGCTTTACAAAAATAATAAATTGCAATTCCTTACCAGGTCACCAGGTGGGATTGATATGATATGATATGATATGATGACATGATATAATATGATATGATATGATATGATATGATATGATATGATGGTACGATACGATACAATACAATACTCAGATATGTGGGAGGTTAGACTGGAAAACCACTTCGCAGTGAGTAGAGAAAACAGCAAGGTTTGTAATGCAATAAGTGACATTTACTTACATTACTAACTGACTTCATAAACGCTCAAATGCAGCCTGTTAGTGTGAGTATTTCCTGTAAATATTAACTAGAAGTACTTCAAAATATTAGATGATGGTTATAGCAGGATAGAAGTAGTTTCCTACTGCTTAAAGGCTAAAAAATGCTGAAAAGTCCACAGGCTGATTTGCCTTGTCCAGAAATTGTGTATATCTGGATAGGGCTGTTAGCATTGTTACTGTCTAAATTTGGAATTATTTGAGCAAGGAAAAAAAATAATCCCACATTTCTAAAAATTGCCTGTTTCTTTTACATTTTTGTAGGTACTTGCCTGGGGCTCAAAATATTTCAGCTCCAGACAGATCTATATATATTGCAGCCCATGGGATTTCATCCATAGTGTTTGCACTAAACCCGATTGCTTGAGATTGCTTGGTAGCTTAATGTATTTTATAGAAATGCAAGAGAAGAAGAATCAGCTTCTTTCTGTTATAATTTATTCATGTCTTTACATTGCTTTCTGAACTAGGGAAGCTGAGGAATGGACATGTTCTGTTCTTCCAGTTCTGGGTTTTCCTGCCTTCAGAGGTGGTGGAGTTTTAAACTGGAAGTTGAAATATTTAAAGCCTCTGTATCTAAATGCCCCAAAGCCCAACTGTCGAGTCCTCGCAGATCAGCTTGCCCAAGAACTCTTGATCTCTGAGCTTTGTGTTTGGTGGCTTTGGCTCGTGCCTAGATGTGACTGCATTTAATTTGTGGCATATGTCTAGAAGTGGTCAGTATAAAAGCCAAGTGAATTCCTTGCATCTGTGTTCTCTGTGGAAGGAATTGGGTGTTTATAATGCCAGGAACCTTTCTGTGGGGGACATTCCAGAAGAACTGTCTGAAATTGGTGTCAATAGTGGAGGTTATAGAAAAAATAGGCAAAAAGACCCAACTCTTTTCCATTAAATTCCTCAGCTTGGCTTTTATAAAGGGACATCCTGCCTCAGAATTTCATTGGAGTTCTCTGAAGAAATCAGCAGCATGGGGCTAGGGCAGATGGGCTGATGCAGTCTGTTTGGGCTTCCAAAGGCTCCTAAAAAGAACTTCACGTAATGTTATTATGGAAATTATAGTAGCCATATATATATAAATAGCAGCCATAAGTAAGAGAGAAGTCCATGGCACAGAAGAATAAGAGGTTGAAAGATGAAAAATGAATAGAGTATACTATTAAATTGTCAGCTTTCACAGTGAAGTTCTGCAGAGGTCTGAGCTGGATCCACTTTGTCCAACATATTTGTAAGCAACCTGGGAAAAAGGATAAATCATGAGATGGGCAAAGTCTGCAACAGTACCTGAGGACAGCAGAGAAAAGGGTAGGCAGAAAAGAATTGCAGAAGGAGCCTCAATGACTGTGAAATAAAAATGGCTGATGGAATTCAGTGTAGATGAAGGTAAAGTAAAAAGACAATCCCCAGTTCACAAATTAAATAAAGAGCACTGATCTGATTATAATCCATCCGAACTGAGATTTGAGGGTTGTTACAGATAGTTCCATGAGGTCAGAAAAGCTAACTAAATTTGAGGTGTCAATAGGTAGAGAATATCCTTAGAGCACGTGCCACTGCGTACCCGTATCTTCAAGACTGTGCAGTTCCTTCCCCTCTGCTCAAAAGAGATGTAACTGGACAAAGGTCCATCAGAGCAATGAGGATGATCAAAAGTATGGAGTAGCTTCCTTGTGAGAAACAACTAAGTTAGGACTCTTCAGCCATGAAAACAGTCAAATATGAGCTGTGAGAGGAGGCTGAGCAGGGATTGACTGGCCGCTCTCCTGTCGATAGAAGAGCTGGGGGCATCAGATGAAGTCAGCAAGGGGGCAGGCAGGGAGAGGTGGAAGGGGCCACATGGGGCTGTGGGTGCCAAACATTCGTGTGTGTGTAAGGAGAAGCTGGGCGAGCTGATGGATAAGAAATGCATTAAGGGCTGATGACTCCACAGAAGACACCTTTGTTTCAAGAATTTCCTGAGTCAGAAACAACTGGAGGCTGTTGGTGGAAGTGTCCTACGCTTGGCTGGCTATCCTGCTCTTCCTTAGGGCTCTGCATTTGATGCCAGAGCTTTGGTTTGATCCAGGATGTCTCATTATATGGTTTCATGTAGTATAGAAAACATCATTAAACAAGGAATACAACATTTCTGTAGCACCATCACTGAAATGATCCAATAATTAACAATTTTGGGGACAGTTCAGTGTAAATTACTGTCAGAACAAACATGTACTGCTTATTCTACGCCTGCAGAGTTGCTTTAAAGAAAGTACAGATTACTGTGATGAAAGGAGACAAAGGATGCCAAGATATTTTGGCCTAGAAGACAAGAAAAAGAAGGCAGGGGTATAGGTAGGACAGAACAGCAGCACAGACAATACTAAAAGTGAGTAAATTCATTACAAGTTTCATTGACTCTTTTAGCTGGCCGACAACATTATTTTTATATTTATTAATGCAGCTTGCATATAAAGAATCAAATATTACAGCAATTTGTAACCCTCGATGACGACCTTATTTCTGACAGCCGCTGCATGTGTCCAGCTGAAAATGCCGGTTGCAGAGATCAGCCCTTCACCATCTTGTACAGAGTGATGGATATGGTGTCCGGGCGGTCGGTGCCTTCTGACATTTTTCAGATGCAAGCAACAACTCGCTACCCTGGAGCCTATTACATCTTCCAAATCAAATCAGGGAACGAGGGCAGGGAATTCTACATGCGGGTAAGTCTGGCGCTCACCGAGAGAAACCACAGAGTATCTTCTTGTTGGCTGAATATCCTTCCGATATAGCAGAACTCAGTTTTTAATGAATGTCATTTAAACCTTCAGTATGAGGCATGTGCTGTGCTGATCTGCAGGGGCTGCTGGCTCCTCCAGGAAGGTAACCTGCCCAAAGCAAACACACTTGTTTTACGAGACATTAGGTTCAGGAAAGTCCAGGGCTGTACCCGTGTCTAAGAATAGCTCGTGTCTCCTGTGCTCAAGAGAGACTATTGTGCAAAACCTCTTTTTATTTGATGGCCAATCAAAGAGTCAATGAAAGAATCAAGTTTTTTTAAACTCTTCATTGGAAAATGAAAAACCTGAAAACCAAAAAAGTAAGGAAAAAACCCCAAACTTTATCCCAAGAATTTACTTTCTGGGTTCTTGGCTTTTATTTGTTACGTATTTTTTTCACCAAGAACACACATTTTATGTAGACACTGTTAGAGAAAACACAACTTTTTTTTTTTTTTTTTTAATCTGAATTTTCCTCAGAAGACGTCTCCGTTCCACGGTCACCTTCACTGCACCTTCTGACACGCGGGGGCAACGGGACGTGCCTGCACAGAACGGAGCACAGCCCCCAGGGATGCTGGCGGTCAGGAGGTTAATTTTTAACCCTAGGCAAAACCTGGCTTTGATATTCACGTTAAGTGATGTTCAGCGGTCCAGGAGTGATCGCTTACATCTCAGAAGAGCTTTCCTGTTGCAAAGTCATTGCTGATCCCACTGACCTTTTCCCCTCATCTGGGTCGATCTGCCAGATGCTAGGGCTCCAAGCGACCAGCATCGTTGCTCAAGTCTGCTAGTTTTCCTTCATTTATTTATCACGCCCCCATTCATTTTCTGATTTTTAAATGCTCATAATCCACTGTTCTGGCCAGGTATTTCAAAGGTCTGCTTCCACTTACTAGAAGACAGATTTTTTTCTGAAGTGCCTTCACATATTTAAAGCTTTCTTCTGAGGGTAAGGTTTTGCAATGTTAACATAAGCAATTATACAACAAACCCTGATCCTGTTCACGTAGGAATATCTGTTCTCCAAGCTCTGTTAACGTAACCCCTTCTTGGTGTTCGCTGCTTCACAGTAAGAGCATTCTTTACATCAAACAAAATATTATCTCACGCACACAAAAAAAGGTGCCACTGCTTGTGCATACCCTAAATCCATGTTTTCATCTTTTTCCGTTTGGACAATGGCAAATTTCTATGTACAATAGCTGCTTTTATGTGCAGGGCTCCCAAAGGCTTTACAAACTGTAGAAGGTGATAGTTCATACAAAACACTGAAACGGAGCCAAATGCTGAAATGAAGCTTGCTCTCCCGTGAATTGCAGTAGCTTCTAACAGTGCAGCAGAAAACTGTTATTTTGCCTGCTCAAAGACCATGGCCAGTGGTCTCACCTGAAACGATGGTTTTTCAAGAGCTGCTCTTTAAAATCCCACCTGCTTCCTCTTGTTTTGTGCACAGCAAACAGGACCCATCAGTGCTACGCTGGTGATGACCCGCCCCGTGAAGGGGCCCCGTACTATTGAGCTGGACTTGGAAATGATCACCGTCAACACCGTCATCAACTTCAGAGGAAGCTCTGTCATCCGGCTGAGGATATACGTATCACAGTACTCCTTCTAAACCTTGAGTTCGTGCCCTGGAAACATTAAAACAAAAGAGACGGTTCCTCCTCTGCAGAACTCTCTCCTCAGAAGCCAGTACGTATAGCAGCTCTAAACCAAAACAGTATTTCCACAGACCCGGTGACCTATGCCGGCCTGAGGAGGGAGGTCTCTCCATGCACAGTCCCTGCCAGGATGCAGACATCTGAAGATGTACCGTCAGCAGATCCCCTACGATTCTCTCTGTGGTCATGTATTTTCAGGACTCTTCTTTCCATTGTAAACACTTCTAGGGTATGAGTCTATGTTTGAAAGACTGTGAACCTTTGTAGCTCCAAGGCTGCTTAGCAAAAAGCACCAAAGAAACTGAGGAAAAAGCTGGCTTTTGCAATCTTGCCTTTTTTTTTATTTTTTTCATTGTAAATGGAAAGCAGACAAACAAGCAGAAACAGAAACAAAAAGCCACCTATTGAAACAAGGGATCTCAGAAGTGCTAACTTACATTCCCAATTATCTCTGGAATTATCAGTCAGGCACATTGTCTCAATTCACCCTGCATTTGTCTTAGTTTCACCTGTTTTTTCTTTGATTCTATTTTATAGTTAAAAATCATTGTAAATTCATTCCAAAATACATGTTGTACTATGTAATCTTCTACTTTCTAACAAAGTGTCACATGTTTGGGTTCCTTCCTGTATTAAATCTTTCTATATAACAGAGTTCACAGAGATCTATCACTGGTTGGTATGTTTTACAACGTTTAGGATGTTATCCTTATTTACACCCTGACTCTTTGACACAGCCCTCCGCTGCCAGAATAGTGTCCAGGGACTTTAGAGCAGATGAGAATCAGAACATTCTCTTTCCCTGAGCGTGGTTTGTAATGGTTATAAGGCAGTGATACTAATTGTAGTTAAGGCTGCAATTAATCTCCTGGCCAAGGACCGCTCAGCTCAGACCCGTCCAAACTCCTTCAGAAAAAAAAAAATGAATTGTTCTGTTCACGCGCAGTCTCTCTCCTACATTCCAAACATCAGGGAAAGTAAGCTGAAAAGAACTTGGACTTATTGTTCGTGCCTCTGCCACAAAGCAGACCCCCGCTACACCTTTACCCAGACCTCAAACGATGGGATCCCGCGGTTTCCATAGGCAATGTCTTCTCAGGTATAACTGCTGCAACCAAGAGAAAGTTTCTCCTAAAGTCTAATCTGAATCTCCACTGTTGTAATTTCAATCCATTGCTTTTTAGCCTACTTCCAGTAGAAATAGAGAACAGTTTATCTTCCCCTTCGCGGCAGTCTTTAACATGTCTGAAGACTGTTGTCATGTCTCCCCTCAGACTGTTTCTCTCTAGTCTAAACAAACCCAATTCTTTTGGTCTTTCCTCATACATCACATTTTCTGGACCTTTGATCATTCTTGTTGCTCTCGCCTGGATTCTCTCCAGTTGGTTCACATCTTTCTTCAAGTGCAGTGCCCAAAACTGTGAAAAGTATTCCAGCTGAGGCCTCACAGTGCTAAGCTAAATCTATATGTATGTTTAGAAGTTTGAAAAAAAAAGAAATGAATAATTGTATAGTTTTGGAGGTATAATGCTCACCTTGTTGAAACCACTGTCAGTTTGGTCTTTTGTTTTAGTAGGGATGAGGGTTCATATGCCTCGTTCTTAAATTTCTCTGAAGCAAGCTCTTTTGCTTCTTCCCCCTGCTTTTTCCTTATTGGCTCATTTGCTCTTCAGCATCACCAGGGCAGGAAAGACAACCTTTGCTTTCTCTTTTTGAGGGCTGGAAGCGCTTAATGCTACTCGGGAAAAGGAGTTTATGAAGATTATAATGCGAGCAGGCTGGAGCATAACAGAAGCATTATGTGAGGTATTCATTAAAGTAGAGTATTAAATGGGAGAACGCAGACTCAGAAAGTTATCACAACACAGACTACATGACACAATCTGAAAATTTACTCTCTTGTTCCTAATAAGCTTTGTGAGTTTGTCTGGAGTTGTTTTTCCCTCACTTTAGTAGAGACTCTGCTCTTTTTACTTGTACTCAGCTTGAAGGAAGCCCTGACGCAATGGCTCACAGCAAGCAAATGCTGAGCTGAGTGTGCTTAACAGCTTCCATTTCTATACAGTTGAAAGCTTTCTCTGTGCTGCTACAATGTCCTGGGATCCTGTGGCTCAGAGCTCTGTGCACAGGCTGTCCTTTATTGTAGAAACAAAAAGGCTGGAGCCTGACTCCAGGGTTTAGTGGGCCAAGTTGAGGGCAGGACGCCAATGACTTTTGTGAGTAGCCGACTTGGAGGAGATAAATGTAGAGGAAACGTGCAGAGAAATATCAGAAACAAGAATGTGTTTCCTGAATGTATCATGGCTCATTGTACACCACAGTCTTGGAGGGGAAGAATAGAGATGACCGGGAAGGAGGAATGCTAGTTTATAACTGTGGGGCTAGAAGTGCTCATGTGTCCCAGGCGATGGAAGTGAGACATGGGAAAAAAGCCGGCTCTGGTGGCCCAGACAGCAGACAAGGGGCAGGCAGAGTCTTGCATTAAAATGTTAAACTCTCAACATGCTGCAAGTTTTCCCAGTGCTTAAAAGCACCCTTTTCCCCCCTGCGTGCCCCTATGTTATGGCTTCTTCATGTCCAGTTGAGGAGTCCTCTCTCTTCCTGCCATCACATCACCTTCTGGAGAGGAAGCGCACCCTTGTTAGACGTCAGACAGTTTCTCACTTCTGGGCTGTTCTCCCATGGCCCCCACATACCAACCTGATTTAACCCTAATTTAGAAACATCAAAACCCAGAGGAATTCCATAACAAAACACTTTGTTAAAAGAGTAGAGTTTGAACGCTTGGTTTTAGCAGGGTCCAGCAAGTATTCATAAAACAATATTACACTTTCTATATAAACATTCTGCGCCTTAAAAAAAAAAGTGAAAATTCTGGAAACAAAGGAATTCAGCCCTTCTAACCGCCATAACATCTTTCATCACTCACTATCACTCCAGCCAACTTCAACTTTGCCAAAATATATGCCAATCTCAAAATAATAAATTACTAGCAGTTTATAACATATAAACTCTCCATTTCCTAGTCAGGGGTCTGTTTCCAATAGACCATCGCAGGCTCGTATATTACAGCAATTCCCACCAAATTAAAAAAAAAAAAAAAGTGACTATGCATGTCAGGTTTTTACAGCATGAAAGTTAAAAATGCAAACTTGCAACTGCTGTATACATTAATGTTCTCCTTTGAGGCCGGGCCTCCCTAAAAGCAGACAGAATTCCAGGTCTGCTCAGAAAATGATTCTTTATTCCAGCCTACTGCAGAGGATTTTCTAACACAGAGAGTTTTACCATATGGTTAATAGACAGTATTCTGGAGGGCACTGATCCTGGTCTGGGCACACGTGGCTTCCCTCCGGCTCTGCTCCGACACGCTCCTCACTCGGGGTGGGAGAGCCGTTCCCTGGCCGATCTGGGGGGGGACACAGCTCTTTGCCCCTCCTGCCTGTCCGCTGTCACGTCTGTTTAAACGAAGGTCCTCAGGAGAAAGATTGCCTCTCGCTGTGTGTTTGTACAACACCCATTGCCAGTGCAATAATTGGAATAAAAGTAAACAAAAGCAGAAACGGCAGTAATCTTTGATACAGATCACAGTGATTGGGAAGGAGAATCTATTCTGATAAATGAACCGAGCGACTCGTGCTAGTCAGGTTAGGTGCCAGAGGGAGAAGAATGGCAAGAGATGAACCATCCAAGAGATGAATGGGTCCTATCATCTGGCTTATTTGACTTTGAGATGTTTTTAGGGGATTGACTTTTTTTGAGACAGACAACAAAATGTTATTTTACCTAAGAGTTTGCTGGATCCCACAGAATCACTTTTCAACTTGTGCTTCTGACAACAATAACTTTATTGAGAATAACTAAGCTTCTTTGAATATCTGGTCACTGAGCATCACTGAGTGTAGTGTCCAGGGCCATTCACACACAGCTTTCTCCTTTTCAAGTTGGGGGCCTGTACTCATATTTACCTTTTTTTGGCTCAGCTTTTAGAAGAGTAAACTTTCATTGTTTCATAAACATGGTATCAGCATCAGTAGAACTTACAGATTCATTTTGCTCTGTCTAGAGCAAGCAGAGCAATAGAATCAGTACAGTTTGCGGTCATTCAGGTTCTCCAGTCTGGCTTATTCGCAGAATATGCTACTGAATATCTTCTGTAGTGTGTAGCTGTATTAGGACCCACTGTTCTAAGATGTTAAAAAGAAAAAAAGGAACAAAAGTATGCCCTAACGTTACTCAAGCCTGACAGGCACTATTGTTAAAATAAATCTCTATCCTGGATGGACAAAACCCTCAGCTGCTGCTAATTTGCATGACTGCTGCTCTTTAATGGAAAGATAAAAGTCATCCTTAGGACCTTCCCTCTGTGTGTGTAAAGCACTTTGCATGTATATGTATACAAGGAGAATTTACAGAAGCTAAAACTAGTTGTGGTAGTGTGGCTCTGCATTTGGAAGTCAAAGAGTTGTAAGACAACACGGCACAAGCAAATTGTGTTTCCTCATCTGACACGGGTGCAGACAAGTGATTTACACCCGTCACATTTTGTTCTTTTAAGTCTTTGAACCAATTCTGAATAGCTCAGCCCCAAAGCAGGTGCCATGCATGAAGACTGAGGCTGATGGGCATAACTTTCGGGGATTCCACAGAAAGCCTGCCCAGAAAGGTGACCTGTGCTGACGGGTCAGTGCCGTAGGGAGTGTAACGGTCCAGGGGTATTTGTGTGGGGATGTTTCTGATCCTGCAGCTGCCTCTTTCCTCGCCTGTTTCAGCGTAGAGTGCATCTGCTGTCTGTAAGTGTGCACATCCGAGGTGGAAATCTCACCTATTCCACTTCTGAGTTCAAACTTCTGAGATCCCTCTAGTGGTTTCCACTGGCCAAACTGATCCCCCTCCCTGTAACTCAACTAATACTGGTGAAGTCACACAAGGGAGAGTCTGGGGACAAGGCAGATATACACTTGTACACCAGCAAGTGAATAATGATGCAGTAACCTTGATGTAAGAATTGAGGAATGTAGCTGGGTAGCAAAGGGATCTTTAGAAAACACTTCAGTGACCAAAAATTCCTGAAATGTTCAATCTCTTTCAATTGAGAAAGCTGGGGAGGGGCTGTTTGCAAGGGCACGTAGCGATAGGACGAGGGGCAATGGCTTTAAACTAGAGCAGGGCAGGTTTAGATTAGACATTAGGAAGAAGTTATTTACAATGAGGGTGGTGAGACACTGGCCCAGGTTGCCCAGAGAGGTGGTGGAGGCCCCATCCCTGGAGACATTCAAGGCCAGGCTTGATGAGACTCTGAGCAACCTGATCTAGTTGAAGATGTCCCTGCTCACTGCAGGGGGGTTGGACTAGATGACCTTTAAAGGTCCCTTCCAACCCAACACATTCTATGATCCTATGAATTCCCTTTTGTATCTCAGAAGTCACTCATTCTCCCTTTTGATTTTGTCCTGGACAAGTGATCTCATTATGGTCACGCACTGCAAGCACATGCTGAGTGAGCTCCACTTCTTCTCTGGCACTACGTAACATTTTTCACTTTGCTTTTTGGAGATCAGTTGTAGGCTATGCGTCTCTTCTAGGCTCTGACTGACCTCGGTTGCTTTTGTCATAGCCAAGGCAGATCATGCCAGGTTCCTCTGCACCCACCATCTGTACAACAAGCTCTTCATGTGTCTCACTGGAAATGCAGGCACTGCTGTTGGCCCATCAGCTGCTTTTGTACCCCTCTCCTTCTGCAGCGCCGGTAGGCACCCTTACAGCAAAGTATTAGGTCTGAATGGCCAAAGGGATTACCCAGCCTGCTGGCAGAGCCTGGTTTCAGGAAGATGATTAAAAAAAAAACCACAAGCCCCCAGTTTTGAAGGCGATAGATGCTCTTTTAGGTCCTGATGAATCACTTTTCTCCTGAAATTGCGTCTACATCATGCTGGCTTGACAGTCTCGAGGCTTTTCAAGAAGGACATGCTTATGCAATACATCTTTAGGCTCTTCACACTTTGGATGGGGTATTCCCAGTTTGCAGACAGAGTATTTGGCTCAGTCAGAGAGAGTGCAATGTGATCACACCTAAGCTGAAGTCAGTGATCACCTTACGTCAGGTCTGGATTTAGCCCAATTTTATTATAAGTCTCCAGTCTCAGTGTCAGTGGTATAAATGTAAACAGATCTGTATTATTTTGACAGTAGAGCTGAAAGATTGTTTCCAGTAAATAAACAGTAGTATGATTGCAGTATCTCTTTCTCCGTGGGCACTGTCTTTGGGTACTTCAAGATTTCTTGAGATATCCTTTGGCACTTCAAAATTTCCTCTGCTATTCATTGGTGTGTTTCCATGAGTGATTCCTCACTCCTGTTCTTCAAAGGTCAATGCAGGCACTTGACTCTACATACTGTTAAAACATCAACTATACCCAAGCCTTGGCAGAGTCATGGCTCATGCATCGTTCATAGAAATTGGTCCTCTCTGTAACCTATAAGGAATTATGTTGACTTCCTTGAGATTCTGCAGTGTTCAAAGTAATGCATGTGCTTGTGTTTTTCAAGACTGGGACCTTAGTCTGGAGATTGCTCATCAGCAACTTGCTGCAAATGTTCTGTATTCAACATGTGAAATCATGGCTACAAAGGTTAGTTTTGACAAAATCCTCAAAACATATGGTGTTTCCTCGCTGCCTACATATAACACACACACAATTCAGAAGTCCAGCACCAGAGTTCTCCAGTGTTCATAAGAAATCATTGTTTTTAAGAAACATTTGGGTCAGTAAACTCATTTTGTAGATTATGTGAAATGCAAACAAAAAGGCTGCCAAGATTACACAGATTTGTTATTCAAATAATTATCCCCAAGAAAACCTGAATGGAGTTCATAATTTAAAAAAGTTCCTTTGGACTATGACATCTGACGCCATTCAGGGAGGGGAAGGGGACAGAAAAACTGCTGGCTTCTGAAACAGCGGCTATTCTACCAAGATCCTGGGGCTCCTGCAGCAATCAAACACCTGTCAGCCCAAGCCTGCACCCTGGGCCAGTGAGGAAGGCACAAAACTCAGAGAGACATGTCCTCAGCTGGAGGAGACATATCTTCATTGGCTTCTTAATGATGTCAAGTGGCGATTTGCTTCATAGCGTGTACAAAATTTCTCATTGTGTTTATACATCTATGGAAAATTTAAAATGACAGGCCCAAGCTGTTGCCTACCACATGCATACTACCTGCAGCGAGCTCCAGCAAATCCCGCTGCCATTCCCCAGGGCTGTGCTCACTTAGAGTTACCCACTCTGATTTGGCCTGAGTTACGATGGTGAAAATGACAGTATTCGGTTCACACCAGTGTAAAGTCATTCCCATAGATGAAAAAAAGAGAATTATTGAGGGATAAAATTACAATTGAACCAGAAAGTTAATAAAAAAGAGCTTGCTCGTTAGTTAACCTTCAGTGCTTTGGTTATGATGTCATTGGTAAGGAGAAAAATAATCAATCACAAGCCCAAAATATTAAAAAGGAGATTATCTCCTTAGAAAGATAAATGCCCATGTAGCCTATAAATAGCTCTGGAATGAAGACATCCCACGCAATATCTGGAAAAGGAGGAATTCATTCCTCAACCTTCAGCATCCCTGTCTCCCACCATCAGGATTAAGCATGGTTGATCCTTATCAGGACACAGCCACAATGGCAGGATGAGGGATGGGCCAAGGAAGAGGCAGCCATGGCCAGAGGCAAGGGAAGGACATACCAAGGTAATGTAAAAGTACTGAATGCTCTCAGTGTGCAGGCTCTCTGAGACAAGTCTTCCTCTTGTTGTCTGAAGCTTTTTAGCTTTGCTTGGGCCTTTGAAAGACAGAGTCACTTCAATAAAAATAGGAAGGCAGCATTCATGGGTTTGAATAAAGCATTGATTTTCAAAAAAATCAGGTGGCTCGGGCCAACTCGTCACCTAATAAGATGCACCAGACACTGGAAGCCTCTAAGTACAATTTAAGGTGTAGCACATATAGCACCACCTCATACCAACAGTTTCTCTGCAACCAGTAGAGGTGCAGGCAGAAGGACTCGCTGCCCAGCTCGATAGATGCACCACACAACTTCTGCTTAAACAGTCATTTCCCTAACTCTTACTTGCAGGCTGTCCAGATTAATAAACATGTTATATTTTGTAGTCTTCATTCACTTCAGAAGAATAATACTGTAATTTAAAATGGATGGTTTCAATGTCCCTCGTCCTGCCCCTTTAACCTATAAGCATTATTTCATTTGTAGCAGAAAATGAGCTTTTAATTCTTGTATTGTTTTGCAACTTGTGAGCAATTTACATTGAATTCGCCAGTAGGGATTACTTTAAAGCTTTTTTAAAATAAAAAAGAAATACATTGCTAACAAGAATTATATCATTGCCTTGTTTAGTGGTGATCACAAGATCATTGCAAGCATTCATGCCAGAATCATGTCACCCCTGTGGAAAGCAAGTTGAATGAGGATCAATGATACTGGTACGTCTACTGCTCATGAACACTAGTAACTTATATACAGCAGCAGAGAAAACTTCAAAGCAAAATACAATTAATTCTCAGGAGGCTAATTTTCTTTCACAGTTTTTATGTTGTAAACTTGCCCATACTTGGAGGTACATGTATGTATTTTACCTTCGTTTCCTGCTGGGTTTATGCATGATAAGGCTCAAATTAACCTTTTGTGTAACGCTACTTTATCTGTACCAGGAGCTGGACGTAGCTGAGGCACGTCTTTCCCCTGCAACTCCACTGAAGGCTAGAGCAGGTCATAGCTTCTGATGGTGGGGATGGCCCCCTTGCCCGGTACCACCAAGCCCCAGCCATGCTTTACCCAGCCCGTGTTCGGAGGGCATAAGGGAGGGTGTAGGGGCTGCATGCTGCAGCCTTGGAGGGGTTCCTGGAGGATGCCAGGAGATGAGCTCTCCTCCCAGCCTGGCGCAGTGCCACTCTCCTCTCCCAGTTGCCCTGGGTCTTGGAGGCGCAACATGGACCAGTGAAGGCAGGGCTTTGTGCAATGAACATGATGCTATGGGCAGAATTTGGCTTAACTCTGCAGAATAAACTTGTCTCCTTAACAAGTAATGTTAATGTTAGATAGGCTGAACTGGTTTCCTCATACATAAATCATTAACTAGTACCTAGTTCTCCCTCCCACCTGCTTGTGACTTCAGTACAAGAAAGGTTTTTCCACCCACACCATACTCAATGACCCATGCCTAATGAGGTTTGGCTCTTTGTTGATTGGCTTTGTGTTTTGCAGGTGGAATGTTCTTATTTCAGCAAATCACAAGGGCAGCCAAGCCTGGCTCTGTTTCGCTTTGTGGGAAGTGAATGAACTTATGTCACACAGTTGCTCTCACATTCTCATCACTCAAATAACTCACGGCAGAGGTGAGGTAGGTAACACACCATTCACAGGGCCTGTGATGATTTACATGCCACTCAGAAAGCCGATAAAGATCTTTATAGCTGTTTTGTGCTCAAAGGAACTGCTGCTGCTCATTTACA
Organism: Fratercula arctica; assembly: GCA_947846985.1. Lineage (NCBI taxonomy): Eukaryota > Metazoa > Chordata > Aves > Charadriiformes > Alcidae > Fratercula > Fratercula arctica. The sequence goes on along the minus strand of CANTUZ010000005.1, from coordinate 52,659,324 downwards.
GTCTCACGAGGACACATCAGTTCCCTCCACCACGCTGCAAACGCATTAATTCTGAATCACACGCTCCATAAAAATTACACTGAAATGAAACGGGCACGCATGAAAAGAGAAAGAGGAGAGGCCAAGTGCAGGAATGCTGGGCTGCAAAATTTCAGGAGAAGCGAACAACTCTAGAACTGCTCAAAGAAAATGAGGAAGTAGTACCTCTGTGACCTATGACCAAAGACTTCTGGTTCTTCAGTCCCCATCTGTGTGCCATGGTGGAAGTGGCCTGACCAGTGAAGCCACTGAATGGCTGGGCTTTCCACTCACTTTGGTGGAGAACGGACACTTTGGGAAAAAAGTTGCTCCAATTTAGCTGTTGGTGTACATAATCTGAGGTTTCCAGACCTAAGTCACTGCATCCGTCTTCCTCTAGCTGCTTACAGTCTGCTTTTCAGGTTGTTCTTATTATACATAAGAAGGACACGGACCTGTTGGAGCAAGTCCAGAGGAGGCCACGAATACGATCAGAGGCTGGAGCACCTCTCCTGTGAGGACAGGCTCAGAGAGCTGGAGTTGTTCAGCCTGGAGAAGAGAAGGCTCCTGGGAGACCTTATTGTGGCCTTTCAGGGGCCTACAGGAAAGACTCCTTAAAGAGGGCCTACAGGAAAGCTGGGGAGGGACTCTTGATCAGGGAATGTAGTGATAAGACAAGGGGTAACAGTTTTAAGCTGAAAGAGGAGAGATTTAGATGAGATATTAGGCAGAAATTCTTTACTGTGAGGGTGGTGAGACACTGGAAGGACATGTTGCTCAGAGGAGCTGGCTGGACGGGGCTTTGAGCAGCCTGGTGTGGTGGGAGGTGTCCCTGCCCAGGGCAGGAGGTGGAACTAGATGATCTTTAAGGTCCCTTCCAACTCTAACCATTCTATGATTCTATGACACATGCTGTCATGTTTGTCTTAGACTGTGTCGCACACAGGACTGACTAGTGTGACCCCCTCCCCTTTTATTGCTCTTTTCGCAATGCAAGACCAACCTGCTCTGACAGCACCCTCCCAGCCAAGGGTCTCTCCATTCAGCAAGAGCTCTGTGGATAAGGCAATGGTATCTCTGGAGCTGACTCACAAGTGTGGACAGGAGAAGGAGGTTGTCCTTTCTCTTCCGTCAGTGCTGTCCTGCCAGCTGGTAAAGGACACTGTGCTGCTGGAGAGGTGGGGTTTGGCTGGGCTGTAAAACTGATATCCTGCAGGGATTTAAACTCCTGCTGCACTTCCTTAAGGGTGAGCTATGAATCGTATTTCCTTGAGAAGTCTCACCGGCTGTATTCTGTGTACCAGAACTCCTGCCTTCTCTCCCCCTCTGTTTTTGGTGGCACCAGTTACTACTTGGACCCGCAGGTGCTGCTGAATGCTGTTAAAGTGTCCTCTGTGTCAGGCTGCACATAGCAACATCGGCGATGGAAAAAATGAGCCCTGCGTGTTTTTTGCAGGAAGCCGGATGGCAGCTCCCCGTCTCATACAGGTGAACGTTTTCTCACACCAGTAACTCATTAGGGCAGCGTGTGTGAGCTCAGCTCGTTCACACTGATGCAAGGGCTCACAGTCTGTGCCCCTGTTCCTAAGGAGTGTCCGAAACGGCAGCTGATTGATGATCTTTAATGGCCCCCCTGCATTTCCATTTTTTCTCTTTTTAGCCTGTGTTACTTCTCCGTTCCTGGGCACAGCTCAGTCACCACACCATTACAGAATGATTGCCAAGGCCCCCTAAAATCCAGTACTGAAACACAGCCTCCATCTGCCTGCTAATAAAAATCCTTGTCAGTCATGGGATGACCACATCAGTTTAACCGAGGGAGCAGCCAGTGCGTTGGCTGAGAAACACCCAGTTAGGTTTCCAAGGACCTTGAAGAACTAGTTCAATAAATGCTTGCTTGCTTGAATGAGTGTACCTTCCATCTCCCACCACATTTTTCATTATGTCACTTGGATAAAAATGCACGTGTTTTTAATGTGAAGTTAATCCCTGAGCTGCAGTGAAATGATTAACCCTTTGCCCCTGAATTCCTTGCTACCATATGATCGACTTCTTACGGAGCTAAGAGTAAAAGCAATAGTGACAGCTGAACGTAACACTTGAGGCGAGGGGATATTTGCTCACCATGGAAGGCCAGCCTTAGTCATACACATAAAAACTTTTTGGCTTGGGGAGCACAGGTAAACAACACGGCAAAGCTCCTGTCCCCTGCAGACAAATATTTGTACCTACAATTACTACTGCTGACTCAGGTTTCTTGAAAATAATCTGTCAAGAAAATACTGTAGAGAATAAACATCCTGCAGTTTGCAGCTGTTAAACTTTCTGTTAAAACACAGGTTTGTGACGCCATTCAGCTTGGGTGAGTTGTACCAAGAAGGTAACCCACTTCAGTTTGCTCAGTGAAGCAGTCTCTGAAGAGCTGCGTGTTCTCCCCTCTCTGGATATTTATGTGTATAACCAAACATGAGTTAAATATGCATAACTCCCTGCCTTGGGGTGAGAGCTCATCCTTTTTCCTGCCCAAAAATCTCTGCTGGTATCAGCCAGGGTTGTGGCTGCAGCACGTTTGCTTCCCAGTGATCCTGGGTGCACTGGTGAGGAGCAGCCAGTGCTGCCAGTGGGCCAGCAAAGCGGTGGCCAGGAGAGCGGGCAGCAGGTGGGCTGGATGTTGGTCTGTTTGTCTGGGAACATGGCCAAACACCCTGCAGCTGGGCAAAAGCATTGAATTAGGGTGGAGTGGGCTGGTAAGTTCTGTTTCTAGCTATGCTATTTCTCAAATGGTTTTAAGTACCAAGCCAAACTGGCCTGTTTCTGCCTCCTTGCCTTTCCCTGAGGGATGAGCCCAAAGCTTTAGCTGGTAGGTCAAGATGTGGTCTTGTTTTGACTTGAGCAATTTGAGATAGAAGAACAGCTTTCCAGCTTCTGTGGGTGACCAGTCGCTGGCCTCCATGGATGTTCTTCCCAGCTCCCTCATGTCCATAGGGCCATCAAGCTTTAAAGTGTTGTGAGGACAGGCTGAGAGTTGGGGTTGTTCAGCCTGGAGAAGAGAAGGCTCCGGGGAGACCTTAGAGCCCCTTCCAATACTTAAAGGGGGCCTACAGGAAAGATGGGGACAGACTTTTTAGCAGGGCCTGTTGCGATAGGATAACGGGTAACAGCTATAAACTAAAAGGGGAAGATTTAGACTAGATATAAGGAAGACAATTTTTACGCTGAGAGTACTGAAACACTAGCCCAGGTTGCCCAGAGAGATGGGAGATGCCCCATCCCTGGAAACATTCCAGGGCAGGTTGGACGGGGCTCTGAGCAACCTGATCTAGTTGAAGATGTCCCTGCTCGTGGCAGGGGGGCTGGACTAGATGGGCTTTAAAGGTCCCTTCCAACTCAAACCATTCTATGATTCTATGATTCTGTGATGGCTTTTTGCCCTCACCCTTATTTAAAGAAGCAAGGTAAATGAGGTTTGCTTTCACCTGAAAATAGAAGAAGGAGGGGAAAAGAGTTTTATAACTGTAAGCAATACACAATTTTTATGCGTCACAAGTTTGGTCTGTGTCTTGACTCAGTCCCTTTTGGGAAGGACCTTGTGTGTGTTGCCCTTGCTCTGTGCGTGGTGACACCTGGCTGGCCCCTGCATCCCGGGGAGAGGAACATCTGCTCATCCTCAGGCAAGCCTGTGTCTTTTTTTGGGAGAGAGGCCAGCTCTGAGGCCTGGAGCAGACCCCAGAGATACAATGGCGTGAAAACACAGGGCAGAGCAGCGGCACCTGGCCCTGAGGTCCCAAAGAAGGGATGGGAGGAAAGGGGCTGGGCAGGTGTTTGGACATCTGCTGTCCCTGGGTCAGCTGCCTGCTCTGCCCTTTGCTTGGGGAGAGGAGAGGAGAGCTCCTGAGGAGACTGGGAGGACCTGGAGAGCTGCCTCTCATCACCTCTTCCACGTTGAAAGAGGCACTTCTGGGCAGTGTCACAGGCAAGTGGGACTGCAACAGTGTTTGGGGAGACACCCCAGAGGCACCCCAGGAGGTGGCACTGTCCCAGCCCGGTGGGAGGGCACCTCCTGGGGATACTGGGCTTCACAGACAGCCCGAGGAGCATCCCCCGGGTACCGGGAAAGGGCTGCTCCTATGAGGTTTTCACTGGTAAGAGAGAGGGATAAACTGTAGGAGTGATGGTCCCCAGCTCCCCGCAGCCCTGGTGTCCCACCGGTCCCCGTCCTGTCCCCAGCCCCATGGAGGTGCCTGATGCCCGGGGCTGGGGCTACTGGGCTCCCTGGCTGGAGGTGCACAGGGCTGGCCTGCCTCCCCCCAGCCCTTGGCTTCCCCAGCTCCCGCGGCTCCCTGCCAAGTCCCTCCTCACTCCCTTCACGGAGCGGGGGCGTAGCAAAAACACAGACATGCATTTAAGTGATTCCCTGCATTTGGACCTCTCTGTCCAGCCCATTTCTAACTGCAGTGGTTAAACCCCACAGATATTCACTCTTAGCTGGTCGCAGCTATCATTCCTTGATGTGCTTTTGAACCAGATGAACTAAAATAGTTCTGTGAGATCTATTATGTCTCTGGCTTGTAAAATGCAATAATTTCTTACTAGGTTACACTAGTATTTCGTAATTCATTCTTAATATTATTCTTCAATAAAGCTCTGCACAAACAATCTATCCCACAGGAGGAACTTCTGCCAGATCCCAGATGTCAAACACATTTGCAAATAGAGGAGTTCATGACCTTTTATGTTTGCTAATGTGACGCCATGGAAATTATTTATAATAAATAACCGTATTTCAGAGTCAGGTGCTCTATGGGGCCTTTTTCAGTGATACAACAGTCTTTCCTGAAACAGGTCTTTCCTGTTGAGGTTTTTGTTGTTGTTGTTTTTTCCCCTTAACAATGAAGGTTTGGGAACAACTTGAAACCCTGTTATTGAACTGAGTCCAACTACTAAACTGAAAGGTAGACAGGAACTCAAAGATATCTCAGATTTCAAATCCTTCCTGAAATCAGCAACAGATAAGGTTCTTCCTTTCTCTTTTATCCTTTACCCTGAAAATGCATTTTTCAAACAGCAGACTGTATGGATACAGACAAACACTAAATATATTGGCTTAAAGCACCGAATCCAACAGGAAACTACCGGAATTGTTTGGATCCAAACGACAGATTTGATATGCCAAGTGATTTTGCATGTAGCGTGCTCATTTTAAAGCTGGGGTAGCACCGTCTGCCCACAGTCTTGCAGGTATAAGAGCTGTAGAAAATATCTGAAGGTCTCAATAGGTTGATAATATTTAATCTTACTATCTTTTTTCAGCAGGTGTGACAATGTCCTCCCAAACCTGTGCTGGGGTTAAGAGCAGCTGGCTCTTAACAAAGCCAGGCCAGAAAAGGATGCAATTGGAAAACAGTGGAAAGAGCATGCCTTGGCTCCATTTCACCCTTTTGTCAATTGTACATGAAGGTTTATAATGCCTCCTGAGTTTACTGGAATCCATCATCTTGGATTCCTAGACAGTAGGAGAAATGCAGGAAACTGGACCTTTTGCTCCTGCATAAATATGCACCCACAGTCACTCCTGTTTGTCACTCCAGGCTGAAGCTGATGGCCTCAAAACTCCAGTCCAGGCCCAGCACAGCATCCCGGTGCCTCGGTGTTACCCTCCCAGGAACCTCCCCTTGCCTTGGGCTAGTTTGGGGCTCGTTGCCATTTATGAGGCTGAAGGCTGCCATGTAGCTCAGAAGCAATTCCTGCAGCCTGCACAGGTGCGGAGCTGTGGAGAGACAGGACCAAAGCGTTCTGGTGCACGAAGGGTAAGCCCACCTTGGATTTATTTTCAGAATGTATTAACGATGTGTGTGTGTACAAAGAAAATCTGCCTTCCAGCATAAGGCAAGACATAACAAGCCAGCAAATCTCTTTTCAAATTCACAGTACATCAAATCAAAATGAGATAAAGAGAGGGTCTCATTTGGACAACAAAGTGCCTCCGTGCAATTGCTCCTCTGGGCATCCCAGCAACATTTTCAAAAGATGCCAGACATCGTGCAATAAAGCTGTTCTTCTGCAGTGCTGTGGGAGGAGGCAACTGGCTGCGGTCTCAGATGGTGGACAGAATTACAACAGGTTATGTCAGGAAAGCATGATGTTAAATGTGCATTTGAAAAAAGGAGAAAACAAAAAAAAAAATTAGTGACGGACTGAATTATAGCAGCTTTCTATAATGAAGTGTGGGGACCCCACCCAGCATCTGTGGTAGAGGAGGGAAGGTGTCTGCTGAACCCAAAGGTTATGATGGGAATGGAAAAAGCCAGGCTCCAGCTGAGAGTAGGACAGGGAGGATGAGGAAACAGTTTCGTGTTTCTCCCAGCAAAACCTCGGGGGATAAAGATTACTGCTGCAAAAACTTTAATGGTAGTAAAAGCCCCTGGCAGCAGAAGTTGTTTATAACGGAGGTGTATTAACCGCTTAGAGAATTCAGCAGAAAAGGACTCCAGTATTTCACTGAAATCTAAGTTGCAAAATCCTTTTTTCTCTCCCAAAAAGCCTCTGCGTCAGAAAACTTAGTTTAGTGGCTACACATGGAGTTTGGCTGTGAGACGTTGTAGGCTGTGTGTTGGACATGTCCTGATAACGCCCTGCTTTTAGGTCCCGATAGCTGAGCTCATCACTTGGCTATTACTCTGCTCACTGGATTTTAGGTCTGATCATAAGTACAGCACTTCATGCTAGTTTCTGAAACTAAAATATTTCACAAGCAGCAGTGTTAGACGCTTGCTTGCTCTGAAGGATTCTCAGCAGAGCTGGGCAAGCTATTTGCAATCATCAGCTGCTTAATTGCATTTAATGTTTTGCAAAGAACTACTAAGCAGTGATGTTTTCCACTTTTTGCTTTAAAGATTCCAGTGTGCTCTGTGCAAACATGATTCAAGCTCTGAACCGCTTGATTTTTAACGTGGAAGCTGGCATGATTCAGTAAGTGTGCACAAGTGGTGGGATCAGGTTTCTGATGGCAAAGGACCACGAGGGAGAATTCAAGCTTGATTGATGCTAAGCTGCAGCCTTCACCAGCATTCCTGCTTAAAACCTTGCTCACTGGAGCATTTGCACAAAGTGAAGAAAATGGGTCTTAGTCTGTTTGAAAGCTTTTGCAGATATAAAGAATTACTCAAGAACATTTGTGTCAGTATTTATACATGGGGGTTTTTTACTGTTTCAGGTCTACTTCCTAAAGGTTTGAGACCCAAAGACTATTAATATGCGCTCCTGCTTGTAGCTGCTTTCTACAGTCGTCTTTTCTGGCTGCTCCTTTTTCACTGAGAAAAACATTGGGAAGCTGTAATCCAATAGCATAAACAGCCGCAGCAGCAAGTGAAAAAGTGTGCTCTGCGGAGGTTCAAAACCGACCAGACAGGCCTCGCTGGGGGATACGAGAGGTGAAGCGTAGCCCAGACTAATAAATTCTCCTCTGTTGGCTCTGCACGGGTCTGCTCGAGTGTCTCAGCCCTGTGCTTCTGGAGCTGAGCGCGCCGCAGTTTGGCACAGCCCGCCAAACCCAGCCTGGTTTATTAAGCTTGGTCTGAGTACCGGGGGTGCCCACGGTGAAGGCAGCACGAGGAGGCGAGAGCGGCTGCAGAGTTCATGAATTTGTTTGGAATTTGTGAGGAGGAGCGGTTGCAGTGAGAGTCGGGGATGGGCGCAAGGGGAGAGGGGCCGAGAGCAGGCGGCAGTGAGGCAGGGGCACATCCGCGGGTTCCTCAAGCCAGGTTTACAGAGAGATTAGCAAGTGCGAGAGCAGAGCATGGGGCACTCTCTAGTCTGCCAGGAGGCTGGCAGGGAAGGGACATCGTATTTGCCGCTGACAGAGAGCTCTAGGGAGCAAAGAACAGAGGTAAATTGGCTTCACTGATGATTTTCAGACTAGATTTGTTTGGGACAAAAATCTCCTAAGGGAGGGACAAGGTTTGTTTCCCATTCCAGCTAAAAAAATCACAGCACAGTAATGCTCTTCCCCTCCATACAAAATCAGGTCGGACACATCCCTTACCATGAGCAACTGAATTTTATGCTTATTGAAACAACCTTCCCAATTTTCAAGCAGCTGACAGCAGAATGGAAGATGCATCCCAAACCATCCAAAGAGCCCTGGGGACGTGAGAAGGGGCCCTCTCAAATGACAGAGGACAGCCTTCGCTTGAGAAAGAAGGAAGGTAGTCTTGCAAACTGTTTTTTTTTCCCTTTAACTGTCTTGTCAAAAATACCATTTTTTATGTCATCGGAGAGGCAATCTGTGGACCTAAAGGCGGGCTGCTACCGCACTGCCAACTCCAGCAGCTGGGGAGCTGCTCAGGCAGGACCGAAGAGCCTGAAAAACCCTTGAGGATGAAAAAGCTGACGTAACCCGAGAGCAGCAAGCTACATACAGCCACCTTATTGTCAGCTAACCACCGCGCTTCTACAAACGGTGAAAATAAAACTGTTCGATCACGTACATTAATTCAGTGAGATGCCTTGCAATGTGTGCTTAACGTGCACCTCAGAAGGACTTGGGTAATTCTGGAAGCATCCCAGGTTACTGGTATTTCTTTAAAGCAGTAACCTCATGAGCTCCGTTAACAGGAATCAGAGCTGCTCTGCGATGTGATACCCCTGTGCCGAGCGGCTGGCTCTGTGCAGGGGTGAACAGAGATGCTTTGTTTGCTCAAATATTACGAGTCCGTGCTTCTGGCAGAGGGTCTCCCCTTCCAGGGGCTCTGGAGCTCAAAGTAGCTGCGTTACGCTGCATGATGACAGGCATGAAATTCCGAGTTAGCAGCAGGTCCGTGGTGCTATTAAATTTGAAGTAAAAAATATCAACAGAGAAAAACTACAGTCTTGGTGGATGGGGGATCCACCAAAGGCTGGAATTCGAGAGCTATTAGGGCGATCGTGCGAAACTTTACTGCCTGGGAATTTTAATGCTCTTAGAGCATAAACAGCATTTCCTTGAGGAAATATCCCTTTTTCCTGCTAATGCAGCCCTGCTTCTGGCTCACGTTTGCCTTCTGGGGTATTTTAGTGCTTCTGGTTCTTTGTCAGGCACTGGAATCGAGAGGAGAGGGAGAGCGAGAGGGAGAGGGGGAGAAGGGGCCACCTTGAGCCTCACAGAACTTTTCCTTCCTGTAAGGAAATTTCTGAACCAGAATTTCCTGCTGAAATTTCTGAACCAAACGCCTGTGTGTCATCCGTAAACCATCCTACAGACTCTGCACTCTAGGGCAGGGGCTTTCTCTCACATGCCTGCATAAAGCATAACTTGACAGGGATCCATGTTCCACCTGGACATGCCATTTACTAAGAACATTACACAAATTTTGAAAAATTCCCTTTCCCTCTCTAAGGCATAGGCCTGCTTTTGCTTCTAGCAAAGCAAGGGGCAGCTTCGGCACTGAGTTTGCCGGTGTAACCACCCAGCCAGCGAGAAGGACAAGTTATCGGCAGCGGTTTGGAGATAAACCTGCCCCTGCCCATAACTTTGGTGCGGCGGGTGAGGGCCGGGCCCGCGGGGAACCCCCGCCCGCCACAGTGACGGCTGAGGAAGTGCTGCGGGCCCGCACCTGAAGGGCGGGAAGGGAAGAGAAGGGCGGGCGGGAGGAGGCGAGGCCTGGGCGGGCGAGGCGGCCGGGGAGCGGCGGGGCAGGGCAGGGCAGGGCAGTCCCGCGGGGAGCTGCGGGCAGGAGGCGGCCGGCAGCCGGCGGAGGGGCGGCCGGGCGCCCTCGCTGCAGGTACCGGGTTGGGGTTGGGGTTGGGGTTGTGGGGGGCAGTGGGGACGGGAGACCCCCGGCCCGCGGGGCTGCCCGCCGGCGGCTCTCTGAGGAGAAGGGGGCGGGCGGCAGGTGCGGGTTGGGGAGGCCGAGCGCCGGGGCGGGCCGGGGGAGCTGCCCCGGCGGCCACGGGCAGCCCCAGGCCCCACGGTGGCGGCGGACGGCGGAACCCGCTCCCCGGTTGCCCCCCCCCCCCGGACCCCGCGGGGAGCGGTTGTTGGCTTTCCTTGCCCGGCCGCTCATCAGACATGGAGACATATTTCCAGCGGAACCAACTGCCCGCTGATCCCCGACAGACTCGTGACTCAGCTCAGTATCGCGACAGGGGCCGTGCCTGAGAGGAAATGGGAACAAAACTTGGCTGCTGTGTGTCTGCCTTGCCAAAGCGACTCTTCCCTGTTTGTGACTGACGTGGATGTTAACGACTGCCGTGTGTATTGATAGAGTATTGAAACGCGGTACTTTTTTTTGCAGTTTGTAAGTTATCATTTTCTCAGCGTGCATCGACTTTTCCTCTGTGAGTCTCACACTCTCACTGTGCGTTTTCCTGAGAAAGGAAAGCTAGTGGTCTTTTTTTAGAAACCCAAATGTATTGGGGGTTGGAACTAGATGGTCTTTAAGGTCCCTTCCAACCCCAACCATTCTGTGATTCTATGATTCTCTTTCACCTGGTGCCTACCCATGGGTTATACTGAAGGGGACAGCAGGTTTTTAAAGTCAGGATTCTTGAAGGATGTCCACATGTCAATCTACGTGGTTTTTCTAAAGTAGGCTAAAACTTGCCAGACCAATTCAGCTTGCAGCATGTGAATTGCAAAAGGCGGTGTTACCGGGCAGTTTATGTTTCAGGTGATGCTGGACATCTGTGGTCCCCCTGCCACCACCCCACAGCATTGGGGGGGGATTTTGGGGTGAAGACCTGCCAGTGCCCAGGGTTGGTTGGTTTGTGGCTGTACGAGTGTTAATTTGACAGCGCGCTTCCAAGATTTGGCTCGGGACTATATTTTTTTTATCAAGTGATAGACCTTAAGAAGTGGAAGCAGGTGGAAAAATAGCAACTATGTTGAAGCACTGCAGAATTAAATCTTCATATAAATTAGGTCCGAGATTAAAGTGTATTTAAAACAGTCTTAAACTGGTATTGCTATAAGAAAATATCCTTGTAAAATACAAATACTCTGTGTGAATTAACATCTAAGCATTATCGTAGGCAAGAAGTAACTAATTGGATCACCTTCTCTAGGAACACTTCAGGTAATTAAAGATATGGTTTAGCCAGCACTCAGAAGGAAGTTGTGAATATAGCTGGACAGAGTTTCCCTTCTGTACTGGATGAAATTAGCATCAGAAAGTATATTATATGTACTGAAGTTATAACCTGCTGTATCCAGGAGCACTGTTAAAGCAGCCGTCATAATCATAAGCTGTTTCAAACTGTCCTGTTTAAAAGCCACAGTGTACTTTTTTTTAATGCATACCATACAGCTGGATTGCTGGGTGGTTCAGATCACTCTAGTTATTAAACAGCACGCTGAAATAAATACCATCTTAAATTAAACTGTGAGGAAGTTAACTTTTCTTCCATGTGGAAACATGCCCAATGTCTCATGTGAGGCATTTCTCTAGATAAGAATGGAAAGGTGGGTATCATGGCCGTTCCTACAACATACACCTGTGCAGAAGGAGAACTAGATCTCAAGGGATGTGGGCTGGGCCACAGCTGTCCAGTGCCTGGGCATCTCAATGATCCTGTGGGCACCCGCTCCTCAGGGCTAGATCCTTGCAGTCCTAACCCTCAGTCTCTGACCTGTGCAGGCTCAGGTTTTTCCCAGTAATACTTGCTGAATGCATTGAGGTCTGCTGCTGGATGTGCCTTTAGTTTTGGCAGCATTGATGAGTTAGGTGCTCAAGCTGTCCAGGGATCCAGAAGCGAGGCGTTCCTTGACAAGGTGTTCCTGGAGAGCCCAAGTGTCTTCAGATTACATACAGATGATCAGGACCACTTAAAAAACATGCAGGGGAGTATATTGCCATGCTTTTTTTTTTTTGCCCTTTTTTTTTTTTTTCTTTCTAGGCTTTGCCTGGAGCTGTTACCCAGATGTGAAGAGCCAAGTTCTGAATTTGCATCTTTAATTTCTCAAGACAGTGCTAGAGCCATAAACCTGTGTGGTGTTCTGGGCTGGTGGTCTCTGACTCCTTACTTACGAAACTATTCTGCCTTGCTTTCAATACAGAAATATTCATTAGGTGAGCTGTGATTCTACAACTCAATGGCGAGGGCATGAATCCAGGAGAGGGGAAGTTTCTCATCTTTTTTCCAGCTGTGTGTTAAATATTAAAAATATATTTGCAGAATACATGTGGTTAAGCAATATTGAATTTAAAGAAACATATATTTATTATGAAAGCATCCCTTGATTCTTGCAAATACTTATAAAAATCACACCTACTTAAAACGCTGCACCCAAAGAGGATGTTGGGCCACAGAGAAATCCCATCAATTCCACTGCCCTTCCCTGCACTTAATTTAGGTGATGGATCCCCAGGTGATTAAGTCCTCTTTCTTCTTATGCTATGGAAAGAGTGAATGTGGGCAGGATTGTTCAGTCGGTCATGTGTGTGTAGGCTATTAATCTACAATGTTGGAGAAAAACCTCGGACTCTGGTCTCTTTTTTCTTTGTCCTAATCATTAGACTTAGTCATTTTACTTGTTTGTTCTGTCACTTGTGTTTCATATCAGCTGGTTTGCTTTTCCGTTTATCATACTCGTAGGTGTCTTAATTTCAGAAGCAGGTTATTCAGCATGCACTCCCCAGGGTTGTGGGTTGGCTGTGAAAAGGGCAGTCCTGCTCTGGCCCCCTCGTTTTCCCCACTGCCCATTCTGACCCCACCTTGTGCAGTCAGCCACAGGGGGAGTTGGAAAACTACCTTTTTTTTTTTTTTTTTTTAAATAAAAGTGTTTGTTTATTTTAGTGGTTTAGTTTCACATTTAGTCAGTGAGCTGGGCCAACTCATCGTGCAGCTGCATGTTTACTAGATCCAACAGGAATGGTTGTTGGCAAGGGAGAGCCAAACTGCCCCTCTGGTAGCAGCCAGCCCTTTAGACATCTTCAGGACAGGCAGACGCAGCCCCCACGTCTGGTGGGCAGAGCCAGGGGACCTGCCTTGGAAGGGCAGCCTCCACTAGGAAGCGAGGCTTTGGCTAGCTTAGGCCCACTGTCTTCCTGGGAATCCTACCTGCTTTGGTTTACACCAGAAGTACCCTTTGACGTTCGTGGAAACATTTCTTGAACTTGTTTGCTTGATTAAAATGCTACTTACTTCATTTCGTGAATTTTGCATGATGCATATCCTGACCTATTGCTCCCCTCTTCGGACTCTTGTTTAATTTTATAAAAGAACAGCTTTGTTTACTCTGAATTGCTATCTCCCAAGATACCTTAAATCTGGTAAATATTCTCTGTCTAATCTAAGTAGGACAACACCCAATGTCCGTCAGCAGGAAGCATAAGATCTCGTCTCTTTTAAAGTGAAAGGCAAAGTGGGCTTTGACTTTTAAGTAGGACAGGCTGAGTTTGGTTTAAGCCATGTTGTCATTCTGGTTAGTAAGGTTATTCAGGCTCCATCAGAAAGATTGCTTATGCAGAGACAAATTATATTGATAGCCTTTTGCGGCCAGAATGAATCCTCAGACCTAAACTGAGGAGCCTCACATGAGCAGAGGTTCAAATCCTGGGTTTGGTTTGAGCTCATCTGTGTGGCATCATATCTCTTACGCCTTAATACATCAGACCATGCAGAATTAGTGACGACGCTTCTCTTAAGCTTAGTACGAGTATTTGTTTGCTTGTCATCGCAGCTGAAGTTTACATTAATTCAGTGCCAAAAAAAAAATTATGTCAGAAGTCTGATGCTTATCTTTCCTGTAAATTGTACCCTGGTGATTTTGGTTTGAAGCTTTGTTTTTCAGTGATCTAATAGCCACACTTAAACTGGAAAGAACAGATAATTAGGCCCCAAACGAAGGCCCTCGGTGTTTGGAGGGCTCTTGTGGTCATTGCAATGAGCTTTGGGTCTGGCCTCACAAGCAAGTTCTGAAGATGCTGCCTTGGCAATTAAACCAGCTTTGAAGTCCAAAAAAGCAATCTGGAAGGACCATGACCCAGTGGCCTCAAAACCTATTAGGCCCTGAAATTAATTTGGCACCAGTACTTTGGAGCCTGGAACCTGGATGTGGACTGGTACGGTGTGCTCCAGCCTGGGCAGATGGGTGCCTGGCTCCCTGCTCAGCATCCCTGGGGTGGCTGGAGGTGGCCTTGTCCACCCCGTTTGTTGAAGCTGGGCCAGCATGTACAGCATCAGGTGGTCCACGTGGCCAGAAGATGTCACAAGCCTTGACCAGGGCTTGGCAGAGGCTGGCAGGGGCAGATAAGCGAGGGCTAAGGGCAGGTTCTCTTCACAAAATTCAGGCATCCATTCTGCTGTGTGTCTGTGTTTTCCGATGAGGAAAGCAGCTGCTGTACGGAGAGGAGAGCCCATCAGAACGATGTCTGAAAGTAGCTCGAGCTAGCAGTGCTGCTGTGGTTAGCGGTGGGCTGCTACACAAACAAGTTGTATTTCCTGTTTTTGAGAGATTCATCAAATGTTGGTTAGTACTGGTCTTCTAACAAAACATTCTCAAGACCAGTTTTGTTTTGTGATAGAGGAAAATGCAAAACCTTTTAGTTCTGGGTTGGGTTTTTGTTTGGGTGGTGTTTTTTTTCCAATTTACTTTTGCAAAATGGGATTGTTGGCCTCTAGATTGGGAACTCACTGTCAGTCTCCCACTCAGGTTCTCTGTTTGCCCAGCAGTGACCAGGGTAGCTAAAAAGTTTCCCCCATGGAACCATGATTAAACACAGAACATCTCCCTGAATCATCCTGGCTTGCGTTCAGTTCAGCGGTGTGTGTACTTCCAGATCTGGTTTCACCAATGTGTGAAATCATAGGTCAAAAATCTCTTGTGAAGAGTGTGAATTTAAACTCAACAGGATAAAAAAACCCCTATACTTTCATGATGTAGTATTGTTCACTTTGTTGTCAAGCAAATTTGTCCTGAGGAGAAAAAGGGAATGGTTGAGTTCATGCTGCCAACTTCTGCTCTCAGGACCTCTGTCTCCTCAGAAGGGAGCAGAGCCCCACCACTGTGCCCCATAGTTGTAGCAGCATTTGGCCAATAGTAATTGGGATGCTCCCGTAAAATAGAGACAGTTCTGATTTCTGCTGGTTTCTCCCAATGTCTATGCAAAATTCTTTAACAATTTTATGCAGTGCCTGGTTCCCACTCATCTGCCTGGGCAGCTGTAACTGCTCCAGCCAGTACAGCTCCCCGAGAGGCACTGCTGGGGCTGGTAAAAGTGGTTATGGAACCCTGGTCTGGGTGGATTTAAAGCAAAAAAGAATTAATAATTGCACCTTATAAAGACGAGATTCTCCTGTACTTTTATTTTAAAGTGTGTTTAGGCAGCTTCCTGAGCTCAGCGCACGTGCCCTGCAGAGCTATATTCCCAGTCTGTTTTGGATTTGAATTAATTAAGATCAGTTACCGTTTCCTGTTCTCGAGTAGTTCATTTAATCTGTTTTCATATATGAGATGTACGACAGTCACCTGTTTCCTTTCTTAATTTTAGCCATGGTCTTTTAGCCTTCATTTATACAACTTATATATTTCCTTCCTCTCACCCCAATGCTGTAACTGGTTATAGAGTGACAGCACAGAGCAGAACTGTTGAACAGGGAATCCTCGTCCTGTGGAAACTCCATAGTTTTTTTTGTTTGGATAATAATTATATGTAAAGTAACTACTAAAAAACTGCTTTATCTAAACCAAAGCAGTAGATGTGTGTGTGTGTGCACGTGTGTGTGTGTGTGTGTGTGTATATATATATATATAAAAAGAAATATTCCACCTTGACTCTTGTAGGTCAGCAGGGTTCCCTTAAAATAGTTTTAATGGTAATGGAATTGTATTTTTCCATGCAAAACTATTTGTGTTTTCTTCTTTCTTCATACATACAGGAGGAGCTATTTTTCATTAGCTGTCTGGATATTGTATGTGTATCCATGTGTTCTTTGTGTAGCTCTGTGGTCATGGCAGAGGCTGAGGAGTCCTGGATGCCATTCAGTGCTCTCTTTCAGTGTCACCTTGAGTTGGTTTCCAAGGGCCATCTTTCCAAAGCTAGACATGTTTAGCCGTGTTAGGGAACTCCACTGCACAGGCAGATGCTCTTGCCTAAAATACCACCTTCTTGGCTGTCCTGTTGAAAAATGCATCCAGATGTTTCCAGTTCTCTTTGGTATCGGGGCTATAGAGAGACTGCCGACAGTTCTATTTTTGTGGCTTCCTGGCATTACTGCAGAAGGAGAAAAAATTGGATTAAAACCTGACACAGAATATATAAAGAAAGTCTTAAGTTTTAAGTTAGATTATGAAGTAACCATCGGTGATTGTCATGATTTTTTCCTAATCTGCTTAGAGCGAAGGACTTATCTTATGTTGAATTCTTTCCATGTTCTCATCAAAAGCCAAGTTCTTTTTACAGATATTTCAGTCTCTTCAGTTTTCTTTTCTGGTGTCCTGACTTCAACTCTTGCTTTGCTGTTTTCCATCTGAGTCCAAAATGATTTGCAGTCCAACATAATGGATTTATTCTTTCGTGTTTACTGCCCCAATACATACCATATTGTACATCCTTGTCCAAGTCAGTGAATTTATCTCCAGTTCACAGGAACAGTGTTGTCAGTTCAGTAACTGGATGAATTGGTTACTTGCCTAATGCAGCATTAGGAAGAAACACTCTCTATATCAACTTTTACAGCGCAGAGCATAGGGGATTCAGCATATTAAAATCCCAAGTTTTAAGCTTTATCATGGGATAGATTTATAATGTTCCCTTCTTAATTCAAATATAAATCTCGCATGAGAAAAATTGGCTCAGATGTATGAAAATTGTTCTTTTGGCCCTTGTAAATGATATTATTAATCTTCTGCATACTGGGGCGGGCTTGGATTAAGTTTGCATTTAAGGGCTGCAGGTGCAAGGCTATAATGCAAAGCCAGAGCCGGGGTGTCCCTGGGGGCCGTGTCAGAAGGACAACTTTGGATCGTGTACTCATGCCAGGGCTTGTTCCCCTTCTCCAAGGGATGCCTGGAAAGCAGAGGCAGTTGTTCCTCTAGCACAATAGCTCAAGCACACACACACCTGCTCAGCTTTATTTTTCATCAGGGAAGTAGGCAAGAGCAATTAGTTCTTCGTGACTTGCTCTCGGTTTGGTGGTCTGTGCCTGGGCTGCTTGTGCAGATGCGCTGGAGGCCATTTGGCCTCCTCCAGTCTGGAGCCCTGGGAAGAAGCAGCTGCTGAGCTGAAGGAGACCAGAGCTAGATTGCACAAGTGCTCTTTCTGTAGGGTTCAGCTCAGGGCCTGCACGAAGGCAGACATAGATTAGATCATCATCGTCTGGGCAGAGAAGCTGGAGGGAGAAGGGAAAGTTGCAGTGGGACATGGCATGATCTCTCACAACTTCCTGTAGGAAGACGTGGCTGTTCCAGGCGGAGCTTCTGCCCTGGTTCGGTTAGAGCTAGACCTCCTCGACAGGAGAACATATAAAGCACTGAGTAATATTTTTGTACAATTGTCACGTTCCGACTGATAGCAGTGAAGTATTGAGCATTCCCACTCATTACAAGGGTTTTAAACTTTATGTGCAACTGTTATCTCTAGGAGAGCCCAGCAAACAATATCTTACCTGAACTCTATGGCAATCACCAGAGGGATGTGGAGATGCTCTCTGCAGGCTCCTGTCCTCCTCCTCTTCTCCACTTGCTCAGAATATAGTCAGGAGGATGCAGAGGCAATGGTGCACCAGTAACAATTTGGGATCTCAATACAATGCTGTGGGTATGAGAGCAATCTTGCCCTTACAAGTATTAATTAATGAAATATATTCTCACCTTAGATTATCCTGTGACATTGTTGAGTCTGAGGTGCATACTTCAGGTGTGGTATCAGCCTGAATAAAACTGGTCACAGGAGGGATAATGTTTTGAGAAGAACTATACAAAACAGACTCGAATGGTGTAAAACCTGCAGGTTAAACTTGTCTCCATGGCTTGCTTTGGTCTACTTAGCTTACTGAAGAGAAACAGAAGAGAAGGTTAGATCCTAATCTTTTAAGATCTTAATGAAGAAAAGAGATACGACTGATAATTAACACCCTTAATATAGCAAAGACATAAAAACTGGGGGGGGAAATAAACTGGAAATGGAGTTAAAATAATAACACTGAAGGCAATTAGCTATCGGAATGTTTTCTGAAATAAAACCCAGGTCTCTTCCTGCTTAAGTTGCTCGGTGTAGTGCAGGAGTAACTGGTTGAACAGTGAACAGTGGTGTCAGTAACTGAGGAGGGTGGGACAAGGGCCCATAATGGGCCTTCTGGCCTTCAAAAGCAAGGTTCTGCTTTAGCAAACTGCAGGTGAATGAGAGGAGTGCAGGGCAGGACCGTGCTGGTTCGGACCAGTGGTCTGTTCAGTTCTGTTTCCGATTTCTGGGTTCAGCAAGAGGAACCCGTAAGGCTTCCCCCCATGGGCGGTTGTGGCATCATTGCCCAGCGCAGGAAGGTGCTTCCTGTGCCCAGGCAGTTAGTGGTTTGTTTGCGTCACGGAGCGTGACACTTTTTCCAGCAACATTTTACTGTCTATTTCTGTGACCAGATTTAATGGTGTAACTACTTAAACAACGCCACTTAGGCTCTTTGCCCCAGGAAAGCTATGCAACGGTCCATTGTAAAATCCCCATCATCTAAACCAGGTTAATGATGCATAGCTATTTTTTTTTCAGTTTTAAATAGATATTACACTTTTTCTTCATTTATTTGCTGCACTGGGAGAGCTTTGCATCTCTTCCTTTTGTTTCTATCGAACTGTTTGTAAGATGTCTCTCATAAGAATGCCTTTCTGGTTGTGTCCTTCCAAAGCCTTCTCACAACTTCTCTCTTTCTGTTGTGTTTTTTCACCATCTCCTTTGTGATCCGCTGCTTTCAGGGTGAAATCCCTTTCTCTTTCCAGGCACAAACGAAAGGAAAGCCTCATGTTTTCTTCATGTCCGTGGAAGACAGAACTGGAATAATCTCCAGTGTGCAAATTCCCAGAGCTTTCACGCTTTTCCCTGAGTTGCGGTTACAAGCAGAGAAGGGAGGTATATGTACACACACACACACTACTGCAAATATCACTGTTGTGGGGTTCTGCTGAAACAGGCACAGATAGGAGTCTTTTTATCATGCACCCGATAGGTGTGTATTAGCATGGTATTTTTTGGTTCCCCCCCTTTTTTTTTTCTCTTCCTCCAGACAACTTACTACTGCCTAGGTCTATAATGAATAGGAACAAAACCTTGTGTCCTGTCTTTTCATGTGCTCAGACCCACTTGAAGTGCCTCTCTCTCTTTCCTGTGTGGACGGTACAAATCAGACCCGCGTACAGTTCCAAAAAAAAAAAAAAAAGGGCTTTTTTTTTTAAACTGTGGGCTTTATGTCTTTGGCAAGAGTATGCCCGTGCATGGCGCTATGTGTGTAGGTGGGTGCACGTGCTGTCCTTGCTGCTACAGTAGAAAGCAGCTGGAGGCAAATTTCTCAAAACCATTTAAGCTGCTTTACTAGCATTGACTGGTTTTGAGATGGAGTGGTCACAAGCCACCCTTCGTCAGGTGAAGAGCTGTGCTCAGACTGGTGCACAGCTTCCAGGTGCTCTCCCCCAGAAACAAAACTACGAAACAGCTGGCCATGAAAGTTAAACCTTTTGCAGCATCTGCACAGTCAAAAGACCTGCAGCAGAAGCAGCTTTTGCTGTGCTGTGTTTTTGTTAATCATCTGGAGACCTGCGGTGGTATTGCTGTGCTCTTTGAAGGATTTATATGACGGATTGACTGCATCTCCTGGATCTGAAAGGCAGAAAGGCACAGAGGTAGCATAAACGTGGTGTTTGGCGGAGGTGTGAACCGGCATGCTTGAGCTCCATTTCTCCTCAGTGTCGTGGCTCCACTGGGGCTACTGGAGCTGTAGACACTTACGTCATTCGAGAATCTGTCCCAAATGCTTAATAACAACCGATCATCCCTGTTTCCGGATGTTTTCTTTTACATCTCCTGCTTTGTGAGGACTTACTGCTACTAGAAATTTTGCTGTGATGTGTTTCTGGAACGCAGATCTGAGAATGCGTTTTATACATTTATGGCTGGCAATAAATTTCATAACGTTTGAAACCTCTGGTTTAGCCAGCTTTCCCAGTTTGAGATCAGCTGTTTCACCTTTGTGTCTACTGTGTAATTTTAAATGTGTTACCTGATGAACTCGAACGGAGCAGTGCTGTGACTAAATGCAGTAAAACACATCAGCATCTTAGAAACTTGTTGCAAAACACACACTCTCATCATAAGGCAGCAAAGACCTGACATTTCTTTTTAGAGTGCTTTCAGCTTTTTATATTTAATACTGCGATCATCCGTTTTCTATCATGTTCTTTTTATTTAATGAGTTGTTGAAAATATTTACTTTCTTCTCCAAACATCTCTGTCTTGTAATCATTCTGGAGGCATCTGGAACTGAAGTCTTTGATACTCTGTTTATCTGATTTTAGCTCATTCAAAATTTCGATCGGAGAAATCTGGAAATCATTAAGATAATTTATGTTCTCCATCTAAACCTATTAAAATACTAGTGATTGTAATACTCTAGGCTCTGTGTATGTGTGTGGTTGGCTTTTAAACTGTTGTTTCCAGGATGTTCTAATAACCTTGGCTCTCCTTCAGCCTTAATGTGGAAGGATTATTGCTGTGTTACATTTGATTATCTTATTTTGGCTTGATACTGGGAAGAGAGAAATGAAAAAGCTTACTGAAATTGGTGGAAAACACTAAGAAAGAGAGAGAATTTGAGACAGTGACAAGATCTGGGTTCGATTCCCTCTTCTGCTACAAGGGATTTGATTTCTCTCAGTTTTTTGTCTGAAAACCAGGGATAATTCTTCTTTTCCTCCTGACCTTTGATTTCTCAATGTAGTATCTCCAAAATGGAGGATGTCTTGATGTATTGTCTAACAAAACTGATCCCAGAACTTAGACGTAGGGTCAAGGTGTCCTAACTTTTTGTTAAGGTGGATGGCATTGCTGGGAGGTCAGTACTTCTTTGGAATTTGGTGGTGCACCAAACAAATGTCTATGGGTTCAGGTTTATTTGGTAAATTTATTCCCAGAAAAATGCGTGTTAGTACAACCTTTTAACAACTGTTAAATGATATACTGAGCATTTTTGGGCAGCTGACAGCAGCAAAACGTTCTGGCACATGGGAGAATTTTAACCTTTGATAGAAATGTCAGTTTTTGTCAGATCATGAAATATTTGTTTAATCGTCTACAAGATTTTTGTTCATTTTCAGTTAATAAAATGTACAACAGAACCTGCTAAATTTCTCTCTGTCCCACATGGTTAAGACAAAACTTTTGCATGCAGTGAAAGTTGTATAACTAACTGTAGGGAACTGGAAAAATACAGATATGAGAAAATAAAGGAACTGGGACCCAAGCCATCTAATTTATTGCCAGGATTGCTCTTCTGAACTAAAACAAAAAACCAAATATACTTATGTCTGTAGCTTAATTAAGTGAATTAAAACTTTAAAAAGTAATTGAGACCATCCATATTGTGATTTCACAAAAAGAGCAAAGTACTCTAAGCAGAATGAGGGAGCGCTGTATCTAGATGGTCTGTCCCTCAGCAAATGCTGTCATTTTTTTTCTAGGAACACAAGTGCAAATTTTGTCACTGAAACCATTATGTTTTAAGCTTAAAAAAAAGTGTAAATGGTGTTCTAGTCTCTTACTCTTGGGACTTTCTTTTCAAAATGCAGTATTTAAACTGAATTGCAATCTCTAAGCTATGTGTCTATATACTTTGGCATTGGCTATGATACTACCTTGCCTATGATACTACCTTGCCTACAAAACAGTAATCTGTAAATAGTATACCCTCTTCTGTGCAATAGACAGTGATGAATTACTTTATATTTGTCTTCAGGTAGGAAAAAATCTATGAATGTTTGCATATTGATAAATGGGGAAAAAAAGATAATGGTCATAGACTATCATGGGTTATTTGGTCTCGCTGTGAAAAACATGGTCTTTTTTTAATGATAGAAGCACAAAAGATGTAAATTGCATTATTACTGTTATATCCTCAATACCTGTATGTAGCCCTTTCTTTCTAGATAAGGCACTCAACCTCATGATGGAAAGGCAACTGCTTGTGACAGATGATATATGTTTGTTTACTTGCTCACACTAATGGTACCAGCTAAACAAGTCTGGGGAAAGAAATTACTACCATGAACTGAATTTTCTGTGATGCAGGAAAACTGATTTTTCCACTTTGTCTAGCTGGAAAGCAGGGCAGTTACTACATTTTGGTTTCTTCATCAGGAGTAGCGAATAAATTCAATCTGGACATTTTGAGATAAAAGACTGTTTCGGCTGCACAAACTGCCACTGAGGCTTAGATACCATTGTTGCACAGCTTAGAGCAAATGAAGCAGCTGTTTCAGCCCAGTCTAAACATGGTGAACAAGAGTAAAGCATATTAACTCCAGCTGTGTACTGATAACAGCTGGGAAGGAAAATCACTGCAAGGGAACCTTAAAGTAAACTTTGAATTCTAGCAGGCTTAGCTATCGTGAGTGCGCCTCCAAGGGAGGAGCAGCGATGAAAATTTGATCCATAGAAACATGGAGAATTTAATGATAAATTCCTGTGCCTCTTTTTGTGCTTCTGCAAAGATGCAGGTTCTGGAGTTGATGGTGTCGCCTTTGAAGATTTTTGCTGCAGATCTCATACTAACGCTCACAGGCAATTTTGAGATCAGGGCAAGTATCACAGAATCACAAAATGGTTAGAGTTGGAAGAGACCTTAAAGACCATCCAGTTCCAACCCCCTGCTCTGGGCAGGGACACCTTCCACTAGACCAGGCTGCTCAAAGCCCCATCCAGCCTGGCCTTGAACACCTCCAGGAATGGGGCAGCCACAGCTTCTCTGGGCAACCTGTTCCAGTGTCTCGCCACCCTCAGAGTGAAAAATTTCTTCCTAATATCTCATCTAAATCTCCCCTCTTCCAGTTTAAAACAATTACCCCTTGTCCTGTCGCTACACTCCCTAAGTACTGAGTGATGGATTCTGTGCAGAGTAATGCTGTTCCTTTTAAAGCAAGGTATTGCGTCCCTGCCCTGTCTGGTCAGAAACTATGCTGTAAACTCTTTGGTAGGGTTCTGTTTTCCAGAATAACATGTACCAGTATTCAGGCTCCTTCTGCGGTTTTTATATTCGGGTCACTTGCATTTTGTTCATTTTGGTCTATTGAGCATAAAGAGCAGTATAAAACTAGAGGAAATAATTAATGTCACTTAGTGGTAAAACCAGCAAAAATTATTCAGAGAAATTGCGTTAAACTAAATATTCCCTTAGGTCCCTGTTGCAGTAGAATAATGGTTTACTTGGGTTTTTGGTCTAATGGGAATATATTTTAAGGATTTCCTTCTAATCAGTACTTTGTGATAGCTCATGATTAATAATTATTCTGGAATAGTTACGTAGTTGTAATAATAAACCTTGATTATATTTCGCACTATTATTTTAAACGTAACAAGTTAATTCAAGGCTTCCTCATGAAGACATGTGCCCTCAGTGACTTTGCAAAACCGGCAAGTTAAAACATAAATAGTAGTGCTGAGGTCTTGTAGAGCGCAAAAGAGCAGGTCCGTAAGTATATGCTGTGTTTGGTCAGTATTGGCAAATTGAAATATCTATTGATAACTTTCAGTTGCCCACTACTCATGGAAATAAAAAATGTGAAGACCAGAAAGCACACGTTTTCTAAGTTAGGTGAAGTTTTCCTTAGCTTAATATTGCCACTTGGCATCCATCAGAATTTTGAGGGGCTTTTAATGAAAGAAAAGTTTTGGATATATTAGTGTGTATTACACTGTGTGGTTCCCTATCTGCCTTTGAATACGCATACAAAGAAAATAACAGCACTGTTCAAGCTGCAGGTGGGAATGGCTTCTGTGCTGGAGCACGGAAGCTTTCAGCAATTTCTTGCGATTGAGGTAACTGAGCAAAAGTGTCCATTTTTGTGTATTTGTCATCTTCTCTCTGTGCTTTCCCCCTTTCTCTTACTTGTCATCCCCATCCCTTCAGCTTATGTCCATGTTCTGTTTGGTGTCTTCTAACCCCTGTGGAGTTGGAATCATGTCTTGGGTATGTTCTACAAAGAACCTTCTGTTCTTTAGGTACATCTAAAAGGACTAGACTTAGACAGACAGAGTTTTGGACAGGAGGCAATGCAGCTGTCTGTGTCCCTCTGAAAAGAGAACATAAGGATATGAATAAAGACATTTAAATGAGGCCAGTTAGTATTGTCATAAAGTTCCTTTAATGTTAACCAGCTGTTATAGGCTTGTTCTCATTCTTTAGTAGATTACATGCCTCTTATTTTGCTGGAAGTCAGCACGCTCTATTTCTGTATGCATAGTAGACAATTATATAATAAAACAGGTCTTCAGTTTCATGTGTATACAATTATGAGAAAGCAGTAGTTCCTCAAAGACGGCAATTTTGGCATCATTCATAAAGAGTGTTTTCAAATGTAAAGTATGGAGTATGTTGAGTGAAAAATGTAAACGCATATGGATGTATGTGAAAATATTACACGAGTGAAAGAGGATAGGAGAAACATGAACAAGGGAAACAGAATGAAAAACACATCTTGCAAATGACTTGACAAGACCAAATCAAAACAGCTATAAAGCTGAGTAACCTCCAAAGCCCAGTGGCACACACAAATATGAGGAGAATTTTAGTGTTCCTGAAAGACAGGGACCTGTCTGAGTAGGTCACTGAAAGTACTTGGATGCCGTGGTTAAAATGATTTTTCTCTTTCGCTGTGCTTTTATATAGAAAATAATTTGTCTGAGTAAGAGAAATCTGATGGCTCTCATCCTTTTATGACAGAAGTAACTTTCTCATTAACCCTGGGACTGTGTCCAATAAGCAATCACATATTAAATAACTGATAGTATTGCATTTTTATTTCAGTTATTCCCAGCTAATATGGTTTGGTTTATTGTGTTTTTCAGGTTTGATAGCTACGCTGGATCTTTGATTGTGGTCTCCTCTAAATTGCGACACTGAAAACAATGGCAACAGAATATATAAAAAACTGCTGTCAATGGTGTTTCTGCATGGAAAAAGAAAAAAATGATCGTGAGTTCTGACATAATGACATTGAGGAAGGGTTTTGCTGTTCTGGCATCATTAATGATGAGACTTCCCATTAATAAAATGACTGTGTCACCCCTGATAAACTTGGGTTCTTTTACAACATCCAAAATCCTTTCCATACCTCCACTTGGAGATTGAACACATGCTTGTTAGTGTTATGAATTTGGAATTGGAACTGAAAAATAACACTTGTCTGAAGTCTGCTCCTTGCAGCCTGGAATGCCGTCCAAAAAAGCCAACTTTTTTACCCAAGGTTGTGTAAAGGTCTTGTATCTTTCAAACTCTAAGAGTGAACACTTTTTTTCAAACTCTAAGAGTGAACACTTTTTTTTAAACTCCCTGTGCATTTGCTGTTAGGATTTTCTTTGGTGTCTTAGTTGTTTGAAGAAGTCTTCTACAATACAAGTGCACCTATTGTAAAAATTCAGTTAAGAGCAATGTAGCTATAAACATAGAAGCTTGGGCAACAAAGAGTTTGCATCAGTACAGGTGTCACGAGGATGAATGTCTTTTCCAGGTGCTAGTCCTGAATGCTGGTAAAACTGAATACTAGCAGCCGTTAAGTAATGTATCAAGCACAGATCCTATTAAATAAAAGAGATCTGTTCATAGTATTGTTCAAAACTTAATGCACGTGTGGACAGTGTGTTTTTCTTGCTCTTTATTTTTAGCAGTTTCCATGGTGCAGGAATCTGAAGCAGTAGCCGCAAGCAAGCCAACTATTGTAGAGAAGCCTCCATTGTCTTCTGTGTCAGTGAAGCGTCAAGTTGGCTGTTCAGAGGATTATCTGCTTTCTAAACTGCCTCTGGACGGCCAGGAGGTACCATTTGTGGTCCCTCCATTCAAATTGGCTTATGTACAGCCGAAGAACCTTCCTAATGTGTCACATGCTGGAGGGATTCAAGGTAAAACATAAACAGCATTGCTGAAACAGTTGTTTAGCTTCTGCTGCTCCTTGAAAGTTGTCATGTATTCCTACTGAAAACATATGTTTGCAGAACTTTTCTAGAAGCCTGGTCTTGTCTCTTTTCTCTTTGAACATCCAGAGAAGTTTTGGGAAGGATGTCATCCCACTATGAATCTCTGTGATGTTGCACGTATAAAACTGAAAGGGAGGATTGCACACCAGTGCTCATACTCAAAGTAATGGAAGACACTTAAAGGAAACAGAAGCTTTAGTAAAGAATTTATTGGAGGCAAGGAAAGACCTGACACATCCCCAGCATCCCCATTGCTCAAATAAAGGAGGGTGGTCTGGCTTTCATGTTTAATGTACTGATATGTTTTAACATACTAACACATCTTCCTTTTCAAATTTTGCCAATAGATAGCATGTGCTACTGCATGGCAGAATTTTTCCCCCCTACTATTTCCTGCTCTTTGGGAGGTGTCACAGATCTCAGTGGTATAAAGTTGCACTTGATACTATGAGTCTTTGATTCACAACAATCTTGTGCTTCAACCTCTGCCAGTTAGGTCCCCTTCTCAGACTGCCAAAATGAGGTACATGCAATTCAGGCACAGTGGCATTTTAAAAGAATAGAAGCCTGTCCCAGTAACGTGAGTTACAGGGCATATGCTATCGCTGGGCTCCTGGTCCTGCCAGCAGATGCCTAGAATTAGATAGGGGAAGATTTTGGCACAAGGTGTACCTGATTTGTTTTCTCTAGAGTTGCTTTGCTTCGAGGATGTGATAAGCTGATAATATGCTTTTAGTCCCATGTGACTGTATTTCTTTTCTGAGGGTGGAAACCTTAATAACTGAAAAAAGTCAACCACATGTTGCCTAATAACTAATGCAGTGCTAGCTACCCTTTTTGTGTTTGTGTGGTTTTACTCCCACCCTTCTCTCTTCTCCCCAGGTCCTTGGCTGTTGCTTCTTTTCTCCTTGTGCGTGTCTGTTACCAAACTTCCTCCTCGCCCTCAGCCACCCCTGTTGGTAGCACTAGAGCCAAGCTAATCAGCCTAGCAAAACTTTTTGGTATAGATTGGCCATTCTGTGCCCAGTCTTTTTAGTGGGCTTTATTTGTGATGTCCGCCTCACCGGACATGGACAGGCAACCTAATAGTTGGAGGTAGAAATGTGAGGTCCTCTTCATCTGTGAGCCTGCCCACCTTTAGCCTCCCTGCTTCCCTGCTACTTCAGTAGCTAGTTCTCGGAAGTCCATACTTCAATGAGGTACGGAAATGCAGGACATGCTCCTGGTAATCCCCTTGCTCACGAGGTCTGGGCTCAGGCTCTGCATTGCTTTGTCCTACCACATCCTCAAGACACTGTACAGAGAAGTCCATCAAGGACTCTGAGGCACGAGTGTTCTCCAGGGAGAAGGAAGACGTGTCTAACAACCTTCAGATAATGTTTTCTTTGTTCGTGCTGTTCTACACAACCTTATCAGTCGGTGACTTATAAACCAGTGATTTGTCTTCATTGGGAATTCTGCTTCATCATCATTTCTGAAGGACCTGGTGAACAGAGTGGCCCTTAGGCTATAAAGCTGGTAGGTAGATCTTCTGGCAGGATGACCCGACTCTTCATAATTGTCTCTCTTGAGCAAATATTTTAAATTCTTGAACAAATATTTGAAAAGTGGCTCTTATGTTAAGTAGGCGACTTCCATTTCTCTTTCCAAAGATAAATACTTATTTTTTTAAAGTACAGCTTTTAAAGCCTTGTTAAAGTTGTGTTTAAAAATGCAAAGTTTACTTTTTATGGAGATTTACTAAATACAGTGAAGTGTGCTGTCATTCCTTCTTCACATTAGCCAAAGCACCAAGCATATTCAAAAAATGCCTCTAGAGTATTTGCTTCTTAGACCGTTGTTAAATATCTGTAGAAGTCCAAGTTCTGCTCTCAGTTTCACTCCATTTTCTTTGCATGTCTGACCATTTTCCTTTAGTGAAACAGGACATGCTCAGTGTTAGCTCTTGGCATCCCTTCTGAAAGCAATTAAGTTCTGGCAGCCTTTCTCTTCAGTACTCACTGCAGCATGTCTCACGCTCTCACAGAAGTAAGCTAGCAGGAAGAAGTGTGCTCCTGGTCTGGAACGCTGGCTTTTCCGTCATCTGCTGTGTATCAATTCTTTATGGCCTCACTTCTAGCGTTAATCCTAATTTACGTCATGCTCAAGCCCATTATACTTGAATTCTTGCTTTATCATCGCCCGTGTTCCATCTCACTGTTTTAGTTATTCTTTTTTACTTACTCTACTAAACACCTGGCGGAAAGGATTTTACGGCAGTAATAGTTTGCCTTTTACGGTGCAACACACTTGCAGAATTGAGGGCACTTTATAACGGGGCAAAGAACCTTTTAACAGATAGGTTGAAGTAAGCAAATGTCAGAGCTTGGCAGAGTCCAGGTCACCCCATCCCCAGTCTCTCCTGTACTGTTATATATGGTTTATTTTTGCTCCAGACAAAGTGAAGCACTGCAGCAGTGTTCTTTACTGTTCTGCTGACCAAGACGTGCATGTTTTTTCTGAAATGATTATGAATAAAGGAAAGAAAAATAGGACAGCTGTGCTGTAATGGGCTGAGTAGAGGGCTGGGATTCAAGCATTCTCAGATCTGTCTACTTGTGCTTCAGCCAACAATTCAAGTCATTTTGGACCAGTGATTTTAGCACTGACAGACTTCCTATGGAAATTGGATGACAAGAAGGCTGCAGATACAAGTCGCGTTATCTTTCTGTACAAAACCCTCCTGAAGGTTTAGGGGTCCGAGTAGGAATGTCCTGGGGGTCAGTAGCCAAATAAGTCAGAGGTTTTCTGTACACATGGCCCTACTTTGCCTGTTAATTTCTGTCTTGCTGTCTGCCTTTGGAGCCTTCTGTATTTTAACTAGTTAGGCATTTATTGTGGAACTCGAAGACAGGGTATGCGTAGCTTTTTATGGCCAGTTTAATTCCGGTGTTTGCTAGTACACTGTGGAAATCTGACATAATGTGTATGTGTGTTTTCTTTGCTTTTTCTTTTTTTTTTTTCTTTCCTTTTCCTGAAGCAGATAATGTTGAAATATTTTGTCCTTTGCCCTGAAGGCACTCTGCCTGCCTTATGAAGCCAGGCAGCATGTGTTATGTCTGGAACTCTTGTATTTGATGTTTACTTGTGCTCTGCAGAATCCGCCAGAGCCTCATTCAGTGACCGGAAAGCAGAACTGCACGGCGTGTACCAATGGCCCCGCTATGATGTGTACAACCCATTCTATTTGGAGCATCGGGTTTCGCCAGATCTGATTAGGCGCTTCCAAGCAAAATCAGATAATAGGAAATTATATGGATCAGGTGAGAAGGACCGCACCCTTACTTTTCTGTCTTCCTCCTTTTTCCCAGGATTTACAGGTAAGAGAAGAAAGCCGTTCATCTACAGAAGACATGTTTGAATATAGCAGTTCTCAAACTGTTCTGTGTGCTGGTCTGTTGGAGCCAGCTCTGCTTGATTTCCAGCTGCACTGTTACTTTCTGTCTTTTGGGGGCTTAACAAGGCTTGCATGCATCACGTGAAGGTAGACAAATTGGCAAAAGCTAGCGTAGCTGCCCCTGATCCAAACCAGAATGCGGTACTGGAGAGATTCCAGCTACCAGTAATAGGAGTGAGCGAGACGGAAAAAGGAAGTCAGGCAGTTTGTTGAGTGGAGGAATTCCCGAGGAGTATCTAGATGGAGAGAGGAACAAGCACCAAAAAACATTCAGGGCAGATGATAAGAACAGGGAAGTGATGCTATATGCCAGCTTTCTTGTAGTTTGCCTTTGAAGGTGCAGAAACGTCCCCACTTCTCATTGTGTAAGTGTGTTTAAGAATGGGGGAGGGCTGTGAGATGGTAAAAGTGTAGATAGAAAGTGTTTGGCTACCTACGTAAAAAATTTTCTCCTATGACCTTCACTGGTATATGTATCCTCTAATGAACGCTGTTTAGAATAAAGTAGATGACTTAAGTGTTGCTTGCTGTAAGTGATTGCTAAGGCAAACGCATTCAGAAAACTCCTACACTCGAAGAAATGTACACACCTCTCTATCGCATTGGAAGCTGGCAACAGCATGCATTTTTAAAGATGTTTTATTTAGAATGGTATAGCATGCTTATTTTGCAGCTGGGGGAAACGTCTCAGACTGTGTCCTGTTTTAAAAATAATTCCAAGTCACCTTAGAGACTACATGAAAAGACTACTCCATATATTTTTTTTTTAAAGAGAACAAAACACAGAATTATAGCAGCCTTTAACGCACATGGTTTTACTAGGCTTTGTAAGCACCTGTGGTGGGAGCCAAATGGGTTTTATAAAACTATCTTGAACATCTTCCCTTCAGTTCATCATCTCTTTTTCCATTTTTCTTCAAGCTAAGTAAACACGTCACTAGTTTTGTCTTGGTAAGCTTAAACACAAGAAAGGTCACTTAGAAATCTACTCTAGACACACTTAAAATGCCTTCTTTCTCCAGAGTTTTTCAACAGCTGTTTCAAAAGCTAGATGATTCTCTTCTGTGTGCATCTATAGACTACTTAAGCAAAATTCTAAGCCTATTTTGTTGTAGCAAGTGCCATGATACTACTTATGTGTGTGGACTTAGAGTTACCGAACGTGTTTATTTAGACAGTATGGAGTGAAATTCTTGAATTTTCATATGAAGTCCGTCCTCTTCATTTAGAAATAAAAAAAAACAAACCCAAATCCCAACAACAAACTGAAAAAGAAATTGATTAATATTTTTCCAAAATTCTAGTTATTATTGGTAAACAACATACGTTTATGGTTAAAATTTTTCTGCTTTTTTATATTTTACAGACAGCTTTCACAGTGTAAAAATGGTCATTTTTTTTTTCCATTAAAAATTTAAGTTTTTGAAAAAGGCAGCATCTTTTCCACCCCCACCCCCGTGTTCTTTGAAAACTTTAACCAGGTTTACTAGAAACAGCAGATCCTACTATCTTTAAAGGGTTTCAGTGTTTTGTAACCTGTAGGCTCCCCGTAGTTTGTGAAAGTCATGAATACTACTGAATAGGGAAGTAATTGCCATAACTATAATCAGTTTCAAATCAAGTAATGGGCTGGTCTCTCCTCTTTGCTCCCATTATATCAAACAGTGTTTCTAGGCCTTGTATGATATTATAATGCTATTTCTACACCAGCCTCAGTGAAGAACTTGGTCCTTTTGTTTCATGCACAAGAGAGAATTTGGAACTCTTGGCAGACATAGAGACCTTCATTAAATTTTATCTAAATTAAGTTGTTATTTCCCTTTCTCTCCCATGGGTTGTCAAAACTTGTTCGCTTTTTCTTCCTTGGGAAAAGAAAGAATTATTCTTTTTTGTTCAATAACAATAAGCATAATTGGTTATTTCATTTGATGGCATAAAAGGGAAATAAATTTTCAATAACGGGTGATGTAATTCTATTAAGCTACGTGAATTGTAATGGAGGTCTTCTGAAATACCATAACATAGCATTGCAACAAAAAGCAATTAATTGCATCAGATAGGACTAGAAGTTAAACCATTCTGCTTTCATTCATTTCCGTATGGGTCAGTTTTGAAGTTGGGAGGCTTTAAAAACCTCTTGAACATTACTGGAGTCAGCAAACATTCCTGAACCAGTGTCATTAGTTCAGCTCTCATTTTCTACTGATGCTCATAATATGCATAAACTACATGCTTTAGCTCTGTATTGCTTTGAGGTCAAAAGAAAACTGATAGGATCTACTTAACCACTGCTGAGGAAACTACCCTTCTATAAAATAAAGAACTTACTTTTGTGCTGTAACAGGTATGTGTCATCTTAGAGTCCAGACTTGCTTTGTCTGAGCTCTAGTAAGGGTGCAGAGTGTGGTGCTTTGACACTGTGATCAGTAAAGCCAAGGAGATGCGGCCAAGCTTAGTAGGCAGCATGTTTTTGCCACTGGAATCTTTACTGTGGAAAAATTTAAAAAAGGAGACCAGTTCTGGATGACTAGATTTAAAGACAAAGCTTTTCTGTTTTGCTAAAGCATCTACTAAAAAAAACCATTTCTCTTGAGGAAATAACTTTGAGGCAGGCTCCCCGTTCTACCAGTGCTACCAATGTGACCAAGTAAGTTTGATCTATTTCAAAGATGGAATTGGTTAAGATATTTTAATGCCTTGTTCTCTCCATTTTGTCATTTCAGGAGAGTGGTTTGGGAAAGGGAAGTGGGGAAAGGTGCTGACGTCCTTCCTTACATGTTATTTAGCTAGGTTTGAATTCTACCATAGGTCTACTTAAATTTAAAAAAAGCTTAATTATTTTTTTTTCTAGCAATGATGCTTACATGATTTGTGTTGTTCTCTTTGTCTTTTTAGTTAGTGATTTAAGACCTAGTGCTTTGCCTGGATCCTTTGATGTAAGTCGTTCAATGTTTGATCTCAGAAGCCCACCTCATCGATTCATGAAGGTCAGTTCTCGTTGTAACTTCGGTTATACTGAAAACTCAGCTTGCATGGTGTATCTGTTCCTGTTGCCTTGTGTTTTCTAACACTGAAGGGCATTGTACTATGCACGGGAAGGACTAGAGGGAAAACTTCAACATCTTGACCAACTTCAAGAGGCTCTTTTCCTGATGTCTCCTCTGATTACTGCTGTTCTGGCCCAACAGGGCTGTTGAGAAACCCAAGTGGGCTGTTAGGCAGGACAAGGCAGACAAGAGGTTGTGGTTCTTCATCTTGTGATTTCTCCCATCAGTTGAAAAGTGGAACGCTAGAAGTTTCCATTAATACAAAAAACAGTGCTGCTTTTTTTTTTTTTCCAAATAATCATTTTTTACATAGAGATGAAGTTCCATATATATCAGCGAGCAAAAAAATCCACCCTGGCCATATGTGTCCTGTATTAGCTCTTTGCATCAAAGTAGTAATTCCATGCTGCAGGATCAAGAGATTAGTAGGGAATGAGACAATTATTTGAAATTGGATGTTGTTTTGTTTTCATCATGTCTTGTCTGATGGTAGAATCTCTGGCTTTTTGCATCTGTTGCTCTGAATGCAGTGACATATATTTTTTTGCCCTCAGAGATATGATTCATTCTCCAGTGTACCTAGCAGTACCTCTTCCAGGAAGGATTCGCAAGGCAGTAACAGGAGTCTCGGTAATGTGTTTGTTTACCTTGTAATGAAATATTTCCCCTCGCACTTGAAACATTAAGCTGTCTCTAGTGTTGATGATTTTATTTTTTATTTTTTTGAGATGAATCTGATTAGTAAGTCACTTTGGAGCTTTGCAATTTGAAATTCAGAATTTTGGACTTGCATGTTCCTGTTGTCAGGAGATGGAGAAAACAAGCCTTTGAGGAGCTCTCATGCTTCTGAAAAATTCATCCCTGGATTTACTACCCCAGTGAACTAAGAAATTACAGATGTTCTATTAGGATAGAATGCAGCATCTTGGTCACAGCTCTAGTCCTTTTTCGTGTATCAGTATTTTTCTGTGGGAAGTGCCTGGAATCCAATACCCGTATTACACTGAGAATTGGGCAAGAATATTGCATGCAAACCTAGTATCCTTATTTATGAATGAATGCTGAAGAAGTGGAGATACTGCAAAATAAACTGTCAAAAATGAATCAAGTCCCCATGAAAGTCACCCTGCTGGAAGTCAGAATTTTACCCAGTCTCCTCAAAAAGATGACTGCGGGGCAACAGCCCAGCCTCAGTCATGACAGACAAATGCTGGATATTAAACAGCTCTTCTGACTTGGAGAAAAGCATAATAGTAAAATGTTTACTAGGCTGGAATTGGAATCTGAGAAAGATAAAAAGCAGGCCAATTTATACACTTAACAGTGAAAGTGATTAAGGGAAGTGATAGACTATAAATGTGTTCTGGGTGTCTCAGGCACATGCTTTTGTTCTTTCGGAAAGTTGTTTGAGTACAACACAAGTTATTAAATTCAGCAGGGGTAACTGAGGTAAACGTGAAGCCTTTTAGTTATGCAGAAGGTTAGGCTACAGGACTTCAGGGATATTTTGTCCTTAAAATGTAGGCATTAAGATATTTCAAACTTATTTTGAGACAAGTTTTCAAAGATAGGCACTCCACCTACTAATGAGTTCCCTTATTCTTGGAATGAACTTTTAAGATACTGCATTACTTCTAAAAACACCAATTGGCTTTCTTCCATAGATACTATTACATTATCAGGTGATGAACGAGACTTTGGAAGACTGAATGTGAAGTTGTGTTATGTTTCTTCTGTAGAACAGATTTGGATCACAATTTTACATGTAAGCGAATATAAATAACTTGATTATTGTTTACTCAAATGGCTATTTTACTATACTTAGTGCTAATTCTCATTAAATTTGTCTCTCTGTTACTTTAAGGAATACTTTTAGGAGAAAAGGAAAATTACTTCTTAGTATTAATATAAGCAAAGTTCAGTCAAGTGTAATACTGGGCTTTATTCAAAGTATCTTCCTCTCCTTTATTTTTTTTCCTCTTGCCATCTCTGTTCTGCTGCAGTCAGTAGTTAGAAGTAGTATAAACTCCTTATGTTACTATACATACGTTCTGATTGTGGAGTGAGGAACTGTTCAGCATAGATAAGAAAGCTGAGCTGGTCATAGGCTGGTCCTGCTGCGGAGATTTTCCTGTGGAAATTTGGAGGCAGCAAATTGGAGCAGCTTCGGAGGCAGCATTTAACTGACTTCAAATCTAACAATTCCCTCACGTCAGAACCATCATAGCACTTTGAGGACATTTAGCTTCTTGTGGCTTTTTTGTTAGCTAATGTGATCCTGTTATGCTGTCTGTTTTATACACTTCCAGGAACTGTGAATAATTTTTAGGCAATGGAACTTTGAGTAGTCAGAAACCTCCTAACTACATCAAGTGATAAATACTACGTAAGGGATTTCATGATTTATCTATTGTCAAATTGCCACATAGTGAAATCATTAAAATCTACCAAATAACTTTTTACCCTCTGGTTGTGAAAATTAATTGTTAAATGATCTGAAGCAACACAATCACATTATACTGGCTCTGATTTATATTCAATATTACAGCAATTATGCATAATTCTAGAACAGTGTAGAAAACTGTTTCTAAGTTGTCTACAGGCCAGACTCTTACACTGACTAAACTGACTCTGTTTTCAATGTTGCAGTGCAAAGACCTGAGCTGGCCTTCTAGCTGTGGGGAAAATCCTCGTATCTCTGTCAAGGGAATTCTCATGTTGCCCAAACCAGTGCATTTCAAATCTTCTGCCAAGGAAGGATGCAATGTAAGTAGAGGCAGGGAAAACACCAAGAAATGTTCTTCCCCCCAAAACTAAAAGTGAACTGTAAATGGCTTTTTAAAATGGACCAAACATCGACTCCTGTGCCATATTTGCTGTGGTAGTTGCCTAGGTGCAGGTTGCTTCTCCCACCCCCAGACTTCTCAAAATCCAAATAAAAGCCTTGTTCCACTCTTTTCCCCTATATCTTGCATTGTACTGTTGCCTCCTTTCCTCCTAAGTCTGCAGGACAGATACGGTCATAGCGGACTGAACCATGAGCTGCTGGCCTTGGCAACTCAATGGTGGGGGACTAGAGGAAGACCAGGCGTACCTGTAGGTGCACGTTCACCCCAGGGGAGGTAGATGATTGTGGAATCACAGAATGGCAGGGGTTGGAAGGAACCTCTGGAGCTTATCTAGTTCAAACCCCTGCCAAAGCAGGGTCACCTAGAGCAGGTTGGACAGGAACACGTCCAGGCAGGTTTGGAATATCTCCAGAGAAGGAGACTCCACACCCTTTCTGGGCAGCCTGTTCCAGTGCTCTGCCACCCTCAAAATAAAGTTTTTCCTCATGTTGAGATGGAATTTCCCATGTTCCAGTCCGTGCCTGTTGCCTCTTGTCCTGTCGCTGGGCATCACTGAGAAGAGTCTGGCCCCACCCTCTTGACACTCGCCCTTTAGATATTGATCAGCATTGATGAGATCCCGTCTCATCTTCTCTTCTCCAGGCTGAACAGCTCCAGAGCTCTCAGCCTTTCTTCATCAGAGAGGTGCTCCTGTCCCTGCCTCTCGCTAGGGCAGGAGACAAAATTCATACTTCCTCTCTGCAGAAAGTAGTAAGAATTGCTTGCATGGGACAAGACTCCTGATAGTGGCAGTAAAGGAATATTAAGGGGATGGAAGGT
This sequence comes from Fratercula arctica, assembly GCA_947846985.1. NCBI lineage: Eukaryota > Metazoa > Chordata > Aves > Charadriiformes > Alcidae > Fratercula > Fratercula arctica. The sequence continues at coordinate 52,623,014 of CANTUZ010000005.1, read as the reverse complement.
AAAGGAACATAAACCTCCCATAATGTGAGTCAAAGGCGAAAAAAAATAAAATTATCAGGTGAGACTGAGGCAAAAGGCCACAGGAGGATTTGCTATGCCAATGTGTGTGTGCTGTTGAAAAGCTCCAGAAGAGATGGCCTCAACTTGTTATGGTAGTGAAAAATAATCCAGAGCTTTGTCCCTGCCAGGGTGTGACAATGAGGTGGTGAATCTGTAGGGGCTTACCACAGTAAAAGCCCACTTTTCCGTTGCAACCTCAAATGGTGTCTGGGAGCAGTGGGTATAGGACCAGGAAGCCTTGGTTTCCAGGTTTCGGGCTCAGTTATACTCTTTTTACAATGGTGATGTTACCCCTCTGTTTTTCTTTCTAGGACATTGAATTTATGGAAACTTTTGTATTTGCCATTAAACTGCAAAGCCTGCAGGCTGTCAGATTGGTATTTAAAATCCAGACGCAGACTCCCAGGAAAAAAACAATTGGAGAGTGCTCCTTGGCACTGCGGGAGCTCAGCGCGGAGGAGTCAACTCATTGGCTGGATATATCTCCTCCTTCCAAAGCACCTGTAAGTGCCAATACTGCAAAAGCATGTTGTTATATCACCTAGAAGGAGTTTCTAGAAATGAAAGTAAAGTAATTCAATGCTAATTCAATGCCAACAACAAACAGGATTTTTCTGTTTTTTTGGGGGTTTTTTTGTGGGTTGTTTTTTTTTCTCCACTTTCTTGGTGAAAGGCATTTCGATGGCGGGGGTGGAAATATCCAGACTTTTGAACTCAGCACATAGCTGTTCTGGTCATAAACTGCAGCTGTTTCTGGGAAAAGAGCTAGAGCAAGCTCTTCCACACCATGGCCCGCAGCTTGAGGGAGGGGCGTTCTGGGGAAATATTCAGCAAAAGGCACCGGGTAATTGCCTTTTCCGACCATAAAAGCATCAGAAGATCCTTAGGACTCCCAGCAAGAGCTCAGAGCAAATGGAATCTGCTTTTGTTATGGAAGAAAAGTGCTAAGATCTTCAGCGGCTTGAAGCTGCAGGGATAGCTATATATTTAATGTTCAGCTTGCATGCTGTGAAGTAATAATTCAGGCAGTTCATTTCCATTAGTGTAACAAGAAGCAGGTGCTTTTCACAGTGGGATTTCTTTCCCCCTTCCCGCACTTTGTTTGTTTCTTTTACAGATTGTGTCTAGACAGTTGCATTTTCAACAAATTAAACCTGAATTAGCAATTCAAAAGCAAATCTCATCTAAGTGTGTCTCAGTAATACGAGTGATACTCTTGATTTCTAATACAAGTTACACTTGACATTTTTTAGTTCTAACAAGAATAACCATATTGCTTCAAAAGCAGTAAGGTTAAGCGAAAGAGGAAGCTGATTTGATTTAGAAACTGCTTCATCCCAGTGTAAATTCCTGAATCATTTCTGCGTTGGCTTTCCTCACCATTACACCCAAGAGCCCTCCAGATGCTGCTGGAATCCATCCCTGTACTACCCAGTGTGGCAGCAAACTACCCCATTTGCCAATAGAGAGCCAAAACTCGGGGTCAAGCCAGTGGCTCCCTCTCAGGGTTACACAGAAATTTTGTGGCTGAGCTGCAAAGAGGATTTGGGTCTTGATGAACTGGAGCCTCACTGCTCTTTTTCTGACCTGTTGCTCTCTCGCTTGGTGCATTTTGCTTCACTGAAGTGCGTTAAGGCTTAAAGGGAACCAGGACTAGCAAAATCCTTTTAAATGGAGGCTGTCAGGAAAGCCGGGTCTCTCCTGGCCTTCTCCTGCTGTTCCTACAGTGTTCGGAGTATGTTAACATCTGACAGGAGAGTAATGAGGATGCCTCAGTGTGACTTTGCCACTAGCAAAAATTCTTTTAAAAAAAAAAAAAAAAAAATTCAGACTGGGGATCTGAGTACATTCAGAGTGTGGGTGTGTGTGTAGGTGCGTAAGACACAAGTGCTTCCACAACATAGGAAACTCCACAGCATTCAGTCACCCTAAACATTCATGACATTAAGTGACGGGGCCTTGTATCTATGGAAATTATATCTCCATATTGCAAAATTCAAAAGTGTGGGGTTTTGTGTTAGTGGAGCATACCTGGTCTCTCACGTGCACACCCAGGTTTAGCAGAGCTATAACTGTCTGGTTTTCCCTGTCTGTGTCTGCTCTTAGCATTAAGGAATCTTTCCCAGGTGAAAACTGAGGACTCGTTTATTTGTCCGGTATCTCTGGCTGCAGCCCAGGAGGGCCAGATGTGCACTGCACATAAGCAGTCCATCAGCGGAGCATGTGTACTGCAGCTATGACAAGTGCGAGATGCAGTTCCTTACTGTGCATCTGCAGGTTGTGTACGCAAGACGCGCTTGTATTTCTGTCCAGGAAATCCCAGATAGAAATGCGGGAGCCCAACAGATGACAGAATTCCTCTGTTTCCTGAGCTTAGAAGCAACTTAATCCAGATGTTATGGCAACATTCTTCTGCTTGTAGGTGTGCCGTGCAGAACTTCAAGTAGGAACTTGTTTTCAAGCAATAAACAGGAGGATTCAGTTACAGATTCTTGAAGCACAAAACCTTCCAGTTTCATCTACACCGCTGTCTTCACGTAAGTTCCATCAGCTGTCTCACACCTCCTGTCTAAAAGCATTTGTAACAGGTAGATTGCTGCTCAAATGGGTTGGCAATTCATAACATTCCTTACAAGCCTCAGACTAACATACTGTGCAGCAGATTTCCGTTGCCGAGGCTTGTTCCCACAGATGTCTTACTTGATTACTTTTTGTTTGGTTTGAAGCTACATGTTTATGTATTTTGGAAGATTTTTATCCCAATATTAATCCTGACATACAAGCGCATTAGCTCGCACTTGCTGTTTGGATGCTGTGTTAATCAATTCAATATTATTGAACATACTCTGTGTGACTAGTCAGGAAAGCCATTGTACAGTTCTTTTGGCCAGACTTTTGGGAAATTGTTGCAATTTGAACCATACATGTGGATCTTGTCAGTTCCTTTTTGGGTGTGTGTGTTTGTGAGTAACCCTTTGTGTGCTATGCCTCTTTCCCTCCCTTTTGTGCTAGATTTCTTTGTGAAAGTTGGAATGTTTAGTACAGAAGGGCTGATCTATAAGAAGAAGACTCGTCTTCTGAAGTCCACTAATGGCCAAGTGAAGTGGGGAGAAATGATGATTTTTCCAGTTAGCCAACCTGAACAAGGAATTAGCTTTCTCATCAAGCTCTACAGCAGAAGCTCAGTGAGAAGAAAACACTTCCTAGGACAGGTTGGTTTCTGCTAACTAGCATGATATCCTTTACTTAAAATCCAGTTCCATAAGTTTCTTGGTATGAGTTTTAAAATACTTTTAATAAGCAAAATAGTAAATTCTAATAAACTCTTCTGGATATAACCCAAGAAAGATAGTACTGGGCTCTTCAACGTGTGCTGTCAGAATGGGACTTGACATTTGACTTTGCTTTTAAAATGAAATCATTAAGTCATTTTTGTGGGGGTTATTACTATGTGAAAGATTCCTTCCTACAGACAGCTATAGGATCTCCTCCTTACCTCTAGGCTTTCTAAAGAACACAAACATAGCACTCACAGGGGCTCCACAGCCTGCAGGACTGTACAGAAAGGGGGGTGTTGGTGTACCATACCAGTACACTTACAAACAGGTGTGTGTAAAAGGAATTATCAACAGCTACAATATCAGACTGCCTTCCTGGGTAAAACAATGCTGAAATTAGCACAATATTCTAAATATGTATGGTCAAGTGATAACATAGGTGACCAAACACAATTTTTATTATTTTTTTTTGTAACAGCTGGAACTTCAGTAGTATCATTTTGAAAGTATTTGTGGGATCATTTTTATTTAACTACCACAAAACTTGGTAATCTGGTGCCTTTTTATTCGCTCTGTCCTCTTCCCCTGATAGTTCTAATTTACCATCATCCTGTCCCTTCTTTCTCTCCTTTTCTTCTTGGTATGGTGAGCCATAGCTGTTCTTAATTCTCTGTGCTTTCCCTGACCCAGCTAGATTTACCAGCAGAATTTTAATATATGCATAAATGAATAATGTAGAATTGATTTTGAGACGCCAACTGTAATGTCCCTTGTTAGATGAAGGGCTGTGCTGCCCTTAGGTACAGAAAATGGTACTGTCCCATTCTGGTGATGTTTCTTGTGTCTGCTGAAGACGTGCAGTTATAGGAGATGCTGATGTGCTACAGAAATGATGTGCTAGCAAGAGTTATGTGAAGTTCCTCTATTTTCTGGAGCCTCACGTCACAAATGTTCCATCTTCCTGTGATTCCTGTTGGTGGAACTGGATTTGGAATAGGAAAAGAAAAAAAAAAATTGTTCTTTTTAGTTCTGCTACCTTGGGCCGAAAATGGCTGGGTATGATTTTGCAGTCATTTAGCAATATGTGAGGTCACCTCAATCTGACAAATTACATTTAATCATGGATCTTATTTTTAGGGGGGAGGAAATGAGCTACTTCTGCTCTTCAGAGATTATTTGGAAAAGGTTGTTTCAGCTCATGCAGGCAGACATTGCCGCATAACACATGAAGACATAAAACATGGCTCAGGGAAAAATGTACTTTGAGCAATTGGCTGGGTAGCTGGAAAAAGATGAATATAGCTGGATCTATTAACTTTGTTCTTCAGAGAATGATGTTTAATTGGATGCTGTTCTAAGCAGACAATACTTAGATTAGGCTGCTTTTATAGGCATGTCTTTAATCATGAGCAAGATGTATATTGGATCTCTGTGGATGAAACAACTGTCTGTGGTATTCTGGAAGACATTATTCGCACTTCTTGAGGACTCGTGCTTCAGCAGCGTAGGGTAAATGTACTTCATGGTGAAGGTTTCTGAGAAGTCTTAAAAAGACTCGTTCTTGGAAGACATGAGGAAATAGAGTCCTGTAAATAATGATACCTACTTACATAAGCAGAATTCATTTGGCAATGGAGGCTGGTGATAATGTTCAGGGGGAAAACCTCCTACTTGCACCTCGTTTCCTCATTTAATGGCCACTATCCATTAACTGAATACTGGGAAGAAACGGACTCTTACTGCGGGACTACATGTGGTACGGGCACGTTAGTAACCTCTGTGGAATGCAGGTTTGGCCCTGTCTGTTGGAGTGTGCAATCTGAAATGCTTGTGAGCAAGCTGGACAGCTCGGGAGGCCAGGTGGATTGCAGCCAACTGGAGTTTGAATGCACAGAGCCATCGCTGGCCCTCATGAGCCCTTGACCCCAGCACATGCATTTGAATGGAGCACGGAATGCTCGACTTAAAACACTGTATTAAGTAGAGAAACATCAGAATGTAGTGAGTTCTCTAAACTGTTTTAGAGGCTAAATTTAAACCCAGACTCCCCGTGTTCCCAGCTGAAAGCCAAAATGTGTTGGTCCTAACAGAACTGTATTTGCTGCTGTTATGCTTTGGTCGCAGTCTACATGTTGCATCTCGCTCTATAATTCTATGGTATTTATTTGGACCTAATAAAGGCTGGGCCTCTGTGTTACCTCAGGTAAACTCAATTTTATTTTTTTTTTTGTTTCTTACTGCAGATCTGGATAAGTTCTGATAGCAGTAACAGTGAAGCAGTAGAGCAGTGGAAAGATACTATTGCCAACCCTGAAAAAGTTGTTATTAAATGGTACGGCGTTGGTCCATCTTGAAGACTGGAGGTGAAACTCAGGACTCATTTTTCTACAAAGATATTCCTACGCTGTTTAAATAGTATAAATAAAAAGAAAAAATATTGTCTACACAAGTTCTTCAGAAGTTCTCCACGGCATCAAACCTCCATGGCAACTGGGAAAATTTGGTTTCACCAAGAGAAATACTGGCTAAATATTATTAAGAGGAAGACTTAGGAACTGGGGAAAAGTGCTCATTTGATTTTAAAAAATCCACTTTGAAAAATACATTTTTGCCCATTTCAGGCTCCATAAAAGCATAGAAATCCAATTTTGGAGAGAAGCAGCTTGAATCAGCGTCTTCCTCACTAGTCACTGACATCTCGTTGTCTGCAGTCTTGTCTTTGGCAGACTCCAAAGTCCATGGCAATCAGTCCGGTCCATGGCTTGATCCCAGGTACCTCTAAGCCTCTGGGGCTGGACCCGTGTTGGCACCATTTGGTCGGAGTAATGTGTGTCTGAGTGAGTGGGAAAGCTGTGGCAGTAGAAGGTATAAAGGGAACTATGCAGTAAGCAGTACCCAAAGGCTTTTCCAGTCTCCATCTGTGATGAAGGGTTGTTGAGTACCCTGACACACCTGAAGCTTGGGTTCTCCCTCATCCTTCTCTCTTACCAGAGAGATGGAAAGATAAGAGTTTCTCTGACTAACTGTCATCTTTGCAAGTGAGGCCCTCCAGACTTGCTCTGTTCGGGTGAATTCTGGTTGGAATCAATGGAATAATACAAACAGGCAATGTCCCTACCTGCGATCAGAGCCAGTATTTTTAGATAAATTACATTCTTATATAGAATTCTTACGCGTAAACCATTTCCTATCTAATCAACAACATTCTAGCATTTGCTTACATTGCTAAAAGCCAGACTAATATGTACAAAGGAGTAAGCAAATATTTACTGACATAAGTGCTTTTTGATATTAATTAAAATGCAGCATGGTAAAGGACTCAGACGTTGTTTAAAAGATGGGCTATTACTGCAGAAGTATTTGTTACATGTCTATGATGCCAAAAAATTATGTGTGGCAGTATATTTTTCTTACTTGTTTCTAGCAAGAAGAAATGACCATATTTTTATTGCAGATTATATTTTTCCTACAAAATCCTAAGTTTATTTTTTTTATATTAGTCCCCATATTTTCAGGGGTTTATTCACAGTTATTTTTAAAGTGGGAAAATGCCATGTATATAATCGATAGTGTATGTATCTAAAAGCACAGACCTCTTTGCACTACTTTAACTACTAAATTTAAAATATATATATTCCATTACATCCACTACTTACACATTTACTGTTGGCTGTCTGGTCTGTACAAATACGTATGTTCATATAGACGCCGAATAATTGCATCTTTTTTTGTAACTTGGATCCCGTTCAAACACCTGCCATGACCTAGAGTGGCAGTGAGAGCACTCGCTGCTGGAAGGCAAAGGAACAGCGGGGAGAAGAGAAAACACAGTAACAGGAAAGTATGTTGTATTTAAGCATAGAGCTTGGAGCATCTTTATTTTAACTTTTTTGACTTTGAGTAAGGGTTAAGGAAAAAATGGAATCTCTTAGATTATTTTTTTTTTTTAATCCGCCAATAATTGAAGCTTTTAAAACTTCAACCATCCAGATTTTTGTTGTTGGAATTTAATGTTTTGAAAATGGGCAAGCAAAAGGATTTTCCCAGGCTCTTACATGTTCTGCTTTCTGACCAGTTTTTATAAATGAACTGAAGACGTTTTTGCACGTTACTCAAAGAATAAACATCAGTTCCAGCTCTTACTGACACTCTTTGCAAAGCTCCCGGTAGGCCCAGAGGATCTTGACTGGCAGTGTTAACTTCCAGCCAGCTACAACACTCGGGATGCACCTGGTTTGTTGGGCAAAACAAAAAAAGGAACTGGACTGAGCTGATACTCTTGGAGTATCTTTACTTGAATACGTGGATCTTTTTTATTCATTGTGGCTGAACTGCAGTAAACAGAAGTGTGAACTAACTGTTTCCCAGTTATATCCCAGTGTTGTGGAGGCTTTGATTACCATGGAAGTGGTTCTACAGAGATTGCCAACTCAGTGGATACAGTGTAAAATGGACTTTTGGGGCTGTTTTAGGACACCTAGGCCTAACTAGTAATGTCTCCTTTTTCCTATAGTAATATTTAATCCATATGTTTATAATAAAAGTTATGAACAAAACATATTCCATCTTTCTTCCCCATCCCCCCCCCCAATTGTTGATACCAATGTTTACCAGCATTGCAAATGAAGTTCGAGTCCTAACGTGTGAGCCGATGCAGAACAACCACAAAACCATGGATGAAATGCAAAGAGTAAATTTAATGTCGATCCCTCACGAAGCAGCACCTGGGCAGAGGCACACAAGCGGGAATGCAGGCACCGCGGAGCTCAGTCCTTGCTAGAGAGTGTTTTGAACCTGCTGTTCTCACCTGCGTATCAGGGATCCCCACAGGTGTAGTTTACCACTGTGCTTTGATCTTTCCGACAGCAGGACAGGAATCTCAAGAATGTTCGATAAGGTCTATCACAGGCCTGTATTATCTAAGCGCAGATGTTCAATTTGTCAAGTACACAAGACTAAACAATGATATATGTGGTTTTTGACACCTCAGCTGCAAGTCACCTGAGCGTGTTTACAATCCTCCTCACTGATCTTCCGTTATTTTCCCACGCCCTCCCTTTTCTCTGAGAAAATGCCAACTAAGGAACTACATTTCACATTGTGTTGCACGTAGGGGAGTTGACTGCTAACACACTGAGGAGATACATAAGGCCTCTCTCTGCAAGAGCACTCTGAAGAAGGTATGCTGAGGCGTGGCTTCACCCTGTGCTCACTCCCAGGCCTTGGGCTCATCTGTGTGTACATTCATGTAAGAATTTAATGAATTCTTAATAGTTGCCTAAAGACACTGTGCTTTTTTTTTTTTCTAGAAAATTGGAGAATTTAAGTAGCTTGTTGCCCAGATTTGTTCCTCAGTTTGTCCACAGAGTACTACAGTGTTCTTGAGGAAAATGATTTATTTCAGGTTTAGAAAGCAGCCCTGTTGTACGTAGTGGGGTAGAGAGGGAAACAGGCAATACCCAGCTGCAATAAGATGAGGAAAAGAAACTTATGTTGCACTGTTTTGGCTTTTTTCTTTTTTTTTAAAAACTACTGTGTCCTACTTGTGCCCTAATTGCTGGCTCCCAAGCTCCTGGGAGGAAACCAGGAATTCTCTTTGCTTTCAGTACTGAGGAAAACCGTCTAGAGATGGAGAGGGACCTGCCCAGCTCAAGAACCAAGAAGTACGCATTCATCGCATCAGCATTTGCCTTGCCAGGAGACCAAAGGTGTGCTTCAAACAACCCATCATCACCTGAAATAACAGGCCAGTCCTTGTAATAATGCCTGTTGTGGTGCTTCGGAGGATGCCTGCCAGGTAGAGGGGTTGTCCAGAGGATTGCTTACAGTGGGTTGGAAAATGGAACTGTTCTGGAGGATGGAGGCTGTCAGTGAGTTAATTACACGAGGTTATCTATCTAAGAGGTGTTGCAGAGGATGTATGGGAATGGAAAATGGCTGGAAAGAGAAGTCTTTGTCGGTTATTTGCTTCCAGGCGCATGTAGAGAACACAGTGGGGTGCATACACACTGACTGACTCTTGAACAGAATTGTGAAAGACGGAAGATAATTTGTGCTGTAACAGAATCAACCAGTTACGCTTGCTGTACAAACTTGCTGGCTGTCACATAAAGCATTTTTCATTGATGATTCACTGGGGCTGGAGCTTATCAGTATGGTTGTTATGTTACAAAACAACAGTCCTGAAAAAACCCCATGAGATAACGCATTTTTACATGCAGGTTCCTAGCACCAGTCCCAGGTACAACCGCCTTTAAAATGGGGTGTTCCAGCAGGTGTTACTTCAATCTGAATGTCTTAAAAGGCCAGTTAGGAATCACCTGAGATGTCTTGTCTTTTAAATGCAGAATATTTTGCTTTACTGCTTAGTGACTGCCTTAGTGGAAATGCATGTGAGGCACTGGCTCCTCCAAATTCAGCTCCTGGCTTATTTGAGACTAAGGCAGCTTTCCAGAAAAGGAAAACGATGCATCATTTCAAGACCAATTTATGACATAAATTAGCAAAGAACTTTATGTACTCCAGGATACATGAAAGAAGAAGGAAAAAAGGTGTCTCATGGCACTCTTCTAATGGTGACAGCTGTATGTTATCCCTTTAATGCATGTTCAGCCACTACTTTGATTGTTATATCCAAGTTTACGGTCATCGAAAATGCTGTTATGAAAGCTGTTTTGTCAGTTCACTTAATTTGTAGATAGAAGGCACACATGGTTTATAGTTGGATTTGCTATTGCTTCTAGTTAGGGACTCACTCAGCTTCCTAACTTATAACAATCTTGATGAAAGCAGCAGAGGTTCAGAAGCCGCATCAATTTTATTTCAATTAAGTCCAAAAAGGATGTAGGTGAAGTGGCACAACAGTTACGATCGTACATTAAATGTTATTCGTACAGAGGTCTGTGCCTGCTCAGTTAGAAGCCAACCACAGACTAAACTCAATCAGATTTTCCAGAATGTGTGTATATAATTTCACTGTTTAATCAAACAATTCTGGTTTAAGTTTATTTATTTATGACTAATAGCATTCTATATATAAACGAGGCCAGCAAATTTATTTTTCAAGTCTTTACATCTCTATGGCACGGCATGGCATTCCTTTTAAGGAAAAAAAATGTAAGATTCTACCTCAAAACCTGAGTGGGTGTAACAGTTTTAAACCACATTAGCATACACCATTACTTGGAAAATAACTGTATTTAAGTATCCAATCTTTTGTGATCATGACATAAATAGCGCCCTATTGCTAAATGCATGAGACATCCCTGGTTTGTTCTTTTGTTGGCAGGACATTTGTATAAAACAACAGGTGATTTTGTAAGCATTCAATTAAGCACATACGCTCTGTGACTTGAAAACCGTCTGCCCGATGGTGGTTGCTTTTTGAGTTACGATTTTGCAGCCAAAGCATAAGGCTGTCTAGAAACTGGGAGCAGGGCTGTCCCGCTTCTTACTTTCGTCCTGCCAACATGTGTATGACGTGGGAGGAAGGCTGCAGAGTTGTGGAAAGCTTGGCATAAATCACGCTGGACACGATACACCCTCCTTGTTTTTCCAGCTTCTGCTGTAAAATTACATCACCATGTAAATACAGCCGCGTACATGATCTCATGCTTGGTGCATGGAGAAAGCCGTCACTGAAATCAGCACCATGTTCCACAAACACTGCTGCGGCAGACGTACGTTCTTTTCTCTAGCTTGCACCGAGGGCCGGGCCATCATCTCTCGCAATCCGTGGCAATGCTCCCAGTGCGTTCGGCAGAAGCAACCAGTCTTCAAAGCTGGTTTAGTTATTTCAGCATTGTGATGGTATGATTTATCCAACAAAATGTTTCACACAGCTTAGGGGGGTTTTATATTTTTAAAATAGATAAAAATCTGTTCACAGTGATGCTTCTGTAGGAACTGAATTTCATTGACGGGGGTCTGCATCCCTTAAGTATACTGCAATTCTTCCCATAGATTTCAGTGGCTTTGAAAGAAATCCTCTGTGCTGATTTTTTTTTTCCCCCATATTTCTGACTGTGCAACTTTTCCCTTCTTTTATTTGCCTGTAGACTGTTCTTTTTCCTCAGCATAAACAAGTCTTTAAATGATGTCTGCTTTTTGCAAGTAACTTTCTGCTTTTCTAGGAATGTTTCCCTTCTTTATCTAGTATCGGGACCAGCATTACACATATCCTACTTTTGCTGTTTAAAGAACTAGCTACAAGCAGGAGGCTTTCAATCTGAGGGCTTGGATCATGTCTGATGCTCTGCATTTCTGAGCTACATTTGCTCGCAGCTTTGATAGTGTGGTTCTTTTGGAGCTCCCTGAATTTCTGCGTTGTGTACCACCATTGAACACCACGATCGGACAAATCAGTTGTAACTTCTTCTGTCTACCGGGGTGTCTTCGCTTGCCTTTCTCCTCCACCAGAAATTACCTTAGAAAATTATTTTGGATGATGAGAAGGAGCAAGCTGCTTGTGCTGACCTCGAAGGACAGTGTGATTCTTTGCCTGCTGTTATCTGTGCTGTGAGACAAAGGGGAAGGCTCAAGGAAGAGTCATGAAAAGCTGCACTTCCAGGTGGAGGGAGGCTTGTACCTCCTGTATATGTGATCTGGGAAACACTTCTTAGCCTGGGGACTAGAATCCCATGCCAGATGCCCAAAGGGAGGGGTCATAACTTTGTACTTTTTTATCCTTATCTTGCAAAACTCTCTGGAACTACAGAGCAGCTGAATAGGGAGATTTTCTGTAGGAGGAATGGTATGGTTCACAGACTTCTATGAAGCGGAGCACTGACTGAAAGATCTTGGGAGTCTTTGAAAGCAACCCAGTCACAGGAATGTACTTGTTCATTTTAAATATAGCCAAACTTTGCCACTTGTCGTAGGAGAGGAGTGAATTCTTCATTTACTGTGATACATAGCAGCAGAAGAAAATGGCATGTACAACCAAAACAGGGCTGGGTCTCCTCTGCACTGGTATTCGTTAGTCCTTCAAACGCTGGGGTGGAACTCTATGTGCTGATCTGCCCCTCTGCAGCAAGGACAGGTTGGGTGGGGGATTGCTAAGGGCAGGTAGTGAAGGAGGCAAAATAAAAGCAGCGCTTTTGTTTTGGAAAACATTGTTTTTCAAAGCAATGTAATGTGCCTGTAACTATTGACAAAGCTTTTATTTGACGTGACTTAAGATAGGTGATTACGCATTTAGATATTTGCTTAGGTTCTCTCAGTACTTCCCTGGCATGAGACTGAATTCATTCTCTTTGTATTTAAATAATGCTTCATTCCGCTGTGTTCATTGACCTTTGAGCTCTAGACCTAATTATGCCTGATTTCCTATGGATTCGTCCTTCATGGTTGATTGACTTTGGTGTGCAAACGGCAGTAGACCTTCTTGAAGCTTTTTGCTGCACATCAGGTAGGTAGAGAGTTTCTCTCCCAGTTGGATTCTCTAATTTCTGGTAAGAAGTGAGGTCATGATAGCTATTCCTTCACCTGGGAAACTGGGAGCTGGCTCTCCCTTGTCTACCTGAATGTTGTTGGGTTTTCTTGAAACCTGTGGAAACAGAATTATCTGTGACATCTCTACCGTCAGTCAAATTTGGCTTAAAAATTACTGTGGGCCTTCGAGAGAATGAGAGAAAAGCTGTGCTGCGTCAGGACCCTGGGGCTCAGCTGTCTTTTCCTCTCTTCTGCCACAGGCCAGGGCAGCTTTTCAGATCATTGCTGATCACGATTCCAACAATACTAGTTCTCAAGGCAGCTCAAGCAGTTTCTCTGAAGACAGGTTTGTTAAAGCACGGATGTTTTGGAGCAGTATGCTGTGGAGCTGGCCGCTTGCGGTGCTTTCACAGTTTTAAAGATCTCGGTGAAGAGCATTTTGAAGTTCCTTGATATTACCATTGACTAAAAGCAGAAGCAGGGATTAATTAGGTTAGTATGAAGAAATGCTTTAAAAGCTTCATTTTTAGATTATAAATCTATTATCTAAATATATAAATCTAAAAAAAAAAAGATTATAAAATAAACACCTTCTAATCTCCATCTGATTAGGACTGCAGTAAAACTCACAGGCAATAATAATCCCTTTTTTTAAACCACTAGCCTTGCTACATTTAACTCAGTGCTGAGGTTGAAAAGCTCCATGTTCTACTGGCAGAGCGCTGACTCTGACGGCTACAAACTGCCCTGCGTCCAGGAGCTCCTTGTTCATCCATGCAGGCCTCCCGGTGTTTCTTCCTCTTTGTTAGGATGCATCACTCCTGAGTCATTAACATGACTGGGTCAAGCTGATATGCCTGTGTGGGGAAAAAAGTGGGTCAGAATACCCATTAAAGAAAGGTAGGGGAAAATGGGTAACTACAGAGAGAAAGGGCTGCAAAAACCAGGATTAATACGCTCCCCTAATTTCAACAGCAAGGAAGTAGAGGCGATGTTAGGGGCACTTTAACCAAGCTCTCGTGCTAAGGTGAAGTAGATCTTGGAAGCATAAGAGGATCTCTGAGGCTCTAACCCTTTGCTGTGATTTGTTAGACCTTGCTGTCTTTCCACATTACACATTTTGTAGACTAAACACAACCCTGCTCGTTACCATTCTTTAGACAAATTGCATTGTGTGTATAAATTAAAGCTTTAAGTGTGGATTCAAAAGTGTACCACAATGGGATTTCTGGTATTAATTCTGCATGGAATGCCAAAATTCATAGAGAAGGAAATGTAACATCAGTGTGGATTCTGTATGCTCTGTCTAGCAACACTGTTCCTTGCTGTGGGAGTACAAATCCTACACGTACCCTGTTTGAACAATACAGCAGGTGCCGATACTCTGGTTGAACTGAGTGGTTTTATGGCATCCACTTGTTCTCAGCTACTTAATCTCACCAGCACTTTGTTCCCTTTCCTTGTCTGTACCTTTCTTAGTTGCCTAAGAGACAAAGCATAGTCAAACACATCCAGCTGTTTTACTTCCTTTCATCAGCCCCTGGAAGGTCATCGGAATGACAAGTTTCTCCTGTGCTTTAGAAACGTGTGTCAACTCTGTTTGCAGATGTCCCTCTGTATGAACAGATCAAAGCACTAACCTGGTCAACAAAAGCAACGAGCAGATCAGCTGTGCCAACTGCCTCAACGCTTGAGCAGGAATTTTGGCAGAACAAGCCATGGATCCAGTATTCAGGCGCAGAGCCTCAGCTGGTGCAATGTAAACCGGACTGTGTGTTGGTAGATCTGAGCCAGCTCATCTTAGCTGGGGGTCTGGACGTGGAAGCCACAGAAACGACAATCTGCTAAGAAGTCAGAAGACTGCGACTGTTGCTGTTCATCCCTTGGCAAGCTTCAGTAGGCTGCGATGCAGAAGGAAATGTGCAGGGCTGGAAATTTCAAAGTCCTTTCAAAGCGTGCCCAGGGAAGTGGGAGTCTGGAAATGGGGGAAGTCTGGCATTTGGGTGGCCACAGCCTCCTGAGAGCACACCTGACAGTGCTTGAGGCTTTTACTACTTCTTAATGGAGATCTATTTTCTAATTAATGGAGATTAACCTAGGCCATCTATGAAACTGTCTTACAGAAATATAAGGACTACACTACATGTAAAAGTGAAAATTACTGAATTCATATTTTTAGAAAGAGAAGGTGAAGAATATTACAATCTTTCAATTTGGAGGAGTTCATTGAGGCCTCAAGACCAGATCATACCTGGAAACTAAGATAAACTGTGGCGCTACAAATTCTACAATTAATTTTTGATAAAACCATTGGACTTTGCAGAGCAGCGGCAGTCATCCAGCTCACAGAAGCTCCTGCAGAATTACCAAGGCTATGACAGCATGTATATAATAGGCAATCCAAAATACAAGACGAAAAGAAGGTTAAAGAATAAAGGTGTGCAACACTAATGAAGAGGTCATAGGAAAAAAACCATCGTGATTCCCCACGCTGCAGCAAATGGGTCAAGCTAAGACGATGCTCAGCGCACAGATGAAGACAGTGGCATTGCTACCACAAAGAATTTCTTCACGGGCAAAGGACGAGGGAGCCATGCTGTGACAGAGCGAGCACATGGTCCTCGTGAAAGCACACTGGCTTCTGACTGCTATTAAATGGTCACAGAGGGAAAGCTGAGAAACTAACAGGACTGTGTTTATGTTGGAAACTGGCATCCAACTGCCTGGACATCAGTTAGAGCCAGACATGGCAAAGAGGAAAAATCTCGATATTTTGGAGTTCTGGGACCTGTCACTTACTTGACATCATACATGCTTTTACATACACACAAATATATATATATATAGACACACACAGACTTGGGAGACAAATGGCCTTGGCAGCAGCATCACAAGAGGTGGTGCTGTTGTTGAGTGAGCTTGTTACTGTGAGTAGAAATAAGCCAGCCAAAAAAGAAGGTGACGCTTTCTTCAAATCCCACACAGCAAAACAGCACATTTTGCCCAGGGAGCCAGAATCCGTATCATCTGCCTCAGTGAAGTTGGCATCTTTCTCTATAAATATCAAGCTGGCAGTCATTCAGTTCCAGACGTGCAGTCCCCACAAGCCTATACTGAGTACTTCCATGGAAAAGGCTGTCCAGTGCTTTGGCAGCAGATCTTTTTGTTATATTGGTTGTAAATGTAGAAAGAAGGTGCAAAATAATGTGAACTGCGAAGTGGGCCGTAGCTCAGTATCGGGTTTGTAAGGTCAGGTATGGATGGGGACGCTAAGATTCAGCCAACAATCAGACAGAAAGGCATGTCTTGGCACCACCATCCCAGCCACTGGGGTGTGATGACGATGGCATTGATTCTTTATATGCCATTCGATTTTGAGTGTGCAATTATGTCAGGGATAATATTCCAGGGTGCTGAGGTTAACTGCTGTTTATCCAAGCTGATTGTAGGCCTCCCAAATTACATTTACTTTAAAAACATTGAAACATTTCCTGATGTCTGTAATAAATTAGTCTGCTGTTGGAATTTACAGGAAGGAGGTAGTAAAGGCGAAACTATAGCATACTAATTTCTGCAGGTTCATACTGAAAGCAGAACTCAGCACAGTGCACATTTTCAGAGGGTCAAACCGGTATTTTGTGCTTCAGAATACAGATATTTGAACTGGCAATATAGTACTGTTGCAAAAATGGGAAATACCATCCTGAGACCGAGAGTTTAGTACAGATGACACAGAGCTATGCATCACTTCCCTCGGTGCTGGGAAAGCCCCAGCTGGAGGATGGTGTCGTTATCATCTTTCAAGACAGATACAGGCAAAATGGAGATTGTATAGAGGAAATGATGAGATTAAGAACAAGAAAATCTGACCTGTGAGTAAGGAGTAAAGGCATTGGGTTGTTTAAGCTGGAAAAGAGAAAGTGTGGAGATAAAATTCTGATAGACTAATGTGCAAAAGTTTGTTGAAAAGGAGGCCAGAGAATGACTGTTCTCTCTGTTTGCCAGGGATGAACCGGATACTCACGTCATGACAGATGACAAGGAAGTTTCAGCTGGAAAATATCTGCTTCAGTTTTTCAGGCTGCCCAGCAACGTGTTAATGTCTCTATAAAATACTGAAGCAAAAAGAATGTGCTCAGATGTAACCTGCCTCTCTTAAAAGTTTGTTTATTGCTGAAGATGAATATAAAGGTAGTTTTCTTTACTTCTTTAGTTCGCTGGCCTGCAGAAGAGTCTTTAAAAAAAAGTTCTTACCAGCAGACCGAAAATGATATATGAATTTTTTTTTATTGAATTCAAATAATATCTCTTTTCATCTGGCTTTTTAATCCTTTCATGAAAGTTTGGCAGTTCTCAGAATGAAAACCGACAAAAAGTTAATTTTGCAAAGGGAATGTGAAGCATTCGCCTCACTGATGACGAGGAAATAACCACCTCACATAATTTACCCATTGGGTAGATGTATTATTTCTGATACAGTAATGGTCCACGTGGTAAATACAATGTTAGTATTACCATAAAGCACAACTTTCAGCAAACACAGCTTCTCTCCCTTTTGTTTAATCCATTAATTCCTTATTGGCTATTCTGTCCCATAGACGTTGGTTTGTAAAAGCTTTCCATTACATCAGGTGTGAGCAAAAAGCTAAAACAAAAGTTCATTGACTTCCTCAGCCAGGAGGCGCCTGGCACGTTCCTTGGGCACCTTTCACTGCAAGGGCTGTGTCACGCACGCACAGGGCTCCTGCTCCCGCCACCGACTGGAAAAATGGCTTTATAAAGTACTATTGAAAAGGTTGAGCAAGTGCAGGGGTGGTTTTATCTCATTTTGGAAGCTCCCTCAGTGATTCTCACTGTCCAAGCCCACTTTCATCAGTCTAGTTAACAGTGACATTTAATGGAACGGGATGAAGATGCCAGCAATAAAATGCTGGTGGTACATAACTGGGCAGGAATTTGTTCCGGTTCGCTCTCCAGGAAACAAGCAGGACCACACTGAAATCCGTGAAAATGCTTTGAATTTGTTTCTTTTCTTTTTAAGTCTCATCCCATGGTCCCATCAGTTTCTTTTTGACTTAGCAGCTGGAATCTGGTATTTCTGTCTATGGGGATGGTGAGGATTTAGGCAGACTGAAGAGCTAGGCTAATAAAGTGGAACAAAACACTGGCAGCAAAAAAAGTATATTCTGTTCTTGGTTTAAAGCTGAATCTGCCTTAAATTGGTGAACTGGTGGCTGCTTTGAACTTGAATATGTTTTGACTTACTAGCATGAAAAAGGTAATCATTCAAAACCCCACATTCTATATTAATGGGACACATGCATGACGTGAAGTTTCAGAAGGTACCTTTTGCTTGATCTTCTCTCGTGTTACTGTAACGCACAGTTGGAAACTCAAGCAGCACCACCAGAGACTTTTGAAATAATTTGTTTGCATTTCAGTCCCAACCTATTCACATTTATAGTATAGTCTATTTCCAGATTAAACTGATTGAGCACATTCTGTGTTCACTCATATTTGTTAAGAGTCTGACGCACAAGCAGCTCTGTGCTGATTCCCGAATGAGTCCAGGTATAACAGGACCGGGCCTACCATGTCTTCTGTTGATTTTCTGATTATGGTATTTTATTACACTTAATTTACGCACTGAAAGCTTTTTTTTTTTTTTCTTTTACGGAGCTTCCTGTTGGCAACGCAACATTGTGTGAATGGCATGTAATCTTGACTCCTTTTGCAATATCGTGTGGTCAAATGCCAACTTTTTGTTTAAAAAGGGTGTGAAAGGATTTGACCTATGAGAAAATGATGCTAAACATTAACTGTGACATCGTTTGAGCACCTGCCTCATGAATAACCCCGGATACTCTCACAGATGCAGAGCAGAATAGAATAGAAACTTTTTAAAATCAATTTCAGCAAGAATTCTGCCATAAAATCCCATGTGTCCTTTCTGCCTTTGGTTTCTGCCTTAAGTAAAAGTTTTGTTCTTGTTTGATGAACAAAGAATTTTCAGCCGATACCAAATACCTAATTACTATAAACTGTATGCTCTGGACAAAGGCCAACTATGATAACCATACTTCGCCTTAGTAATTAAATTTGTAAGCTTTTTAATGTGGTCATCAATTTCCCATCTCCGCTGTTGTGCAGTGTTGCTAAGGTGCACTTACACCACCTGTGACTCACCTCTGCTCAGCTGATTTTGTGAGTTTTCCTCTGGGCACAGAAAGCTTTTAAAATGCATAGGTTGCCTTTCAGCAATAGAAACACCACAGCAGAAATCACGAGTGGAGATTTTACAGATTAAAATGAATATGCAGAAGATCTTGTTTACTTTCTATTACTTAGACCTTCTGCCTTGGAATTGAGTATTTATTAAAATAAAAAAGTCAATGGCCATGAGGGGTTCCAAGGTTTGCGTGTGAAGCACTGCATGAAAAATGGAACAGAATTAGGTGACTTAATTGAGTATTTATTGTCATGTTCTCTTCAGAAGCTGACTGCTTGTGGAACAGACGAAACAAAATATTATTATTCAGCTCCACTGCTAATTATTTGTAAAAGGCTTAAGTCTTAAGGTAAGATCTCAATGTGAAAATCTCTGCCTTTCCATCCAGCCATTATTGCACAGATTTCCTCCAAGTGCTTCTTTGTGCATAGCTGAGGGGGAGAAAAAGAATTGCACCCAAACCTGCAAGTCTTTGGTTTTAAAATATTATATCCCATTCATACAAAGCAAAGCAAAAAAGAATTTTAATGATACAACTGAAAATAAACTTTGGGGAGTGGGGTAGAAAGGACTAGCTCCATCTCACCAAATTCAGTCACTGGGGAGAGGGCTGGGGAGGTCAAAAGACAGCCCCAAACCACACTGTAATTGAATGTTCGCTTTTTGCATGTCACAGGAAATCAAAACTCCTGTAGTAGAACTGTCCTCTTGGAAAACAGCTTCCACCTCCAGTTATTCTGGGCAGAGTTGTGGCTGAAATTAACTTCAGCTGAGGGAGGTGTTTGTTTTATTCTGTCAGAGGCTGAGGAAGGCGGTCCTTGCACTCCCTTGGAACACCGAGTAGGAGCCATTTTAAGAGAGCACCTTTTCTATGGCCCTTGGAAACCAAAGGAGTTATTTCTGAAAAGTAACTTCTAATGCTATGCTATTCCCAAGGAAAAGATATTTTGTATTATGAAATTACTGAATCATGATTAATTTTATTTATTTTCTTGATAAACTATTCATTGCACCAGGTATACATTCCACAAGGACAGAATAAGAAAGACACAGAACATTTAAGAATAAGCCATGCCCAAGTGAATATGGGGTAGCAGAAAGCTGATGTCTGCTTCAGTGCCTGTGTGAGTTTACGCATTTGGTTTATGTGTATCTATATCTATATTGAGGTACCTGTAGAAGAAACTGGTAGAAGGACCACAAGATAGTTGTGTAGAGAGTAAGGCCTGGGCAAGAATGGAGAAGCCCAAAAGGTAGCAGACAGCTGACACTTGAGCAGTAGAGCTGAGCTTGGCTAGACGTTTGTGCTTCTCTGGCAATACCAAGTATTTCTGAAAACCACTTGATTAGTCAGTGCGCTCTGGCTGTTTTAAGATGCTCTGGAGTAAATCAACCCAAATATAACCTTTTTTCATAGCTATCAAGTTACAGTATGAGATGGCAGAGACTAAAATAATTTTCATGCTCAAATGATATATTTTCCGTATCTTTAATGTGCTAGATTTTCATTAACCTTAATTCTGGGTTTCCTAGGTTTATCATGTTTAGTTTAGGAATAATAACATCACTCTATAGTCATCTGGAAAAAATTGTCTGGATTTTACTTTACATTATGAAATCCATTTTCAAGTAGTTTTGTCAGGGAATAGAATTCCCAGCATTGGTTGAAACAGTTTTGGCGGAAAATTAGATCTTTATTAAATGCACATTTTTACACAAAAAGCCTGCTTTCTGGGGAAAACCTTGTTTTCTTTTAAATTAACTAATTAAATACTCAGAACTAGTCTTATAGCCAAAAGTTGGAAAGCCTCACTCTGGAAATACTCCCATCTCTTCCCGTGGGAGCTGTAGCTCAAATGCCTGGTTGTTGTCCGTTAGGACTTGCTCTCTGCAAGGAGCCTGCAACCCCAAGGAAGCCCTGCAGGCAGTCGACAAGACAGGAGACAGACAGACATAGTCAGAAGCCAAACCTGCACCCTCAGTAACAGCTCCCAGGACCCAGCAGGATGACATTTTCTAGACTCAAGCTTTCGGAATTCTTAGGAAATAGCTGGAAATGTGACTTCCTCTTGCGTTCCAAGATACAACACGCTTTCTGCAACATAAAATTTGCAAAAGCAGTGGAAAAAACTTACTATCGGCTTGCCTTCCTCCTTGCTCCTTAGAAACCAGCGTTATTCATATATCTGAACATGGGAACTAAACAAGGTTTTGATGTGGTGGGTGTTTGGCACCTGGTAGTACTGGTCCCACTATCTTCCAGAACTGTCAACTGACAGTTAACTTAAATCATGTTATACCCAGTGTCTGTGAATTTGTTTGTGCATACCGATTACAATTTATATAACCTTTAACAATACTGTAAAAGAAAGTTCACCCACAAAATACCCAGCAGCATAGCTTAACAAACAGCCTTATCTTCATTTACATTAGGCTTCCACTCTTTCCCATTCAACATATGGTTTCACTTTGAAAGAGCAGACTTACAGTAAACTGTATCATAAATGCTGTAATTCAGAACAGTACATCTCTTTGAGGAAGATTTCCCATGCCTAGTGAATGCTTAACAACTTCTTAAAACACTAACTTTCTTTATATATTTCGACACCGAGTACTGTATATAGGAAAAGAAATTATGGTTCTTGCCCACACCTCCAAGAATTTTAGCTTTTCATTTATTTTACAAGTACATGCTGGTGTTTGGATACTTAACACAGATGCTAACCTCAAGATCCCTTGAACTCGAGAGACAATGGGATCTTAATTCTACCTCAATGCCCCTGGCTTTGCTGCTCTTGTAATGTGGCAGGTTAGAAGTTCTGAATAGTGTAATTTACATTTCACAGTGCAAGTGTGGTGGGATCACGAGGTCTCACGTTGGGTGCTGGAAGGTTTCTGAAAACCTGCTGGCCCAGATGAAGACGTGGGCCTGCCTGTATGAAACATTTTGCTTGGAGGTCAGCAGAGATGCAGAAGTGACAGAGTCCTTGAGGTTTCTGAGGTACCTTCAGACTTTTTTTTTTCTTTCTTCTTTTGTGAAGCAGCAAAGCTGGACATCACCAGAACATATACATGACTAACAGGTGAGGAAGCCATTCCAATTGAACCATCAGTGTCTTTTGCCCCAGGCAGTGAAACAGAGCCCTGCAGTGAGACTATCACTCTGTATGAGGTAATTGTGGATGTATCTACACAGCCCCAAATGGAGGCAAACCACACACCCCCTTAAAATAACCAGGCTAGTGCAGGTCAATGCCCAATGCTTCGTTCTGGAGACTCCAGTCTGCGAAGAAATGCTTCCAGAAGAGTCTGCTCAGGTAGAACATATATAGAGTGGTATGAAGATTAAACACATTGTAGGGCTTGGAGTCTGCCTGGTAAAGTACTACCATGACCTGTAAACATGGGAAAGGATTAAGGTCATATCAACATGCTGACGCAGGACGTTTATGACTAAGTTAATCATCCTGTTTGAAATGCAAACTTGCACCCCTCAGAAAAGCATACAAAGGGGCCATTAGTAGTGCCTGGAACCAGAAATTTCCAGGTTCTGCTCTCACAGACAGGGCAGCTGGCAAAGACAGATTCTGCAGATGGAAGAGATATAAGGCACCCCTTCCCTGAGTGGTAGAGAATGCTAAGTCTAGCAGAAATCATCGGCCTACCCTTGGTGTTGGATGCAATGACCTGTGCCTCAGGACAGAAAGTCCGGGATCATTCAGCAAAGGAAAGAGCCAAACCCCAACCAAGCTTTTCATCAACCTTATGGCATTATTAAAAATATATACATTTTGCAACACCCTCAGGCAGATGAAGTCACAATGCAAATACTGATCCTGAAGGCATATGCCAAAGAAATGCTGCATTTGGGGCTGTTCCAGCCTCTTGGAAAACAAACAATTCCCTGTGTAATTGCTGTTGTTGCTGGGTTGGCCATGGGGCCGTAAGGGCACTGAAAGTTTTTTTTTCTTTTAATCCCTGAATCAAGGCTTTAGCTACTAATAGTGGAGACATTTGGATATCCAGATAGAATGGAATTAACATTTTTTCCCTTAACTCCCTACAAGTGAATACCATATCCCAATCTGATGTCATGCTGGAATGGCTACAGAAAGCAAGGTACCTGGAAATGCCTCACTTTCCCAAGCGATACTGGCATGTTCCTTCTGTGACTGACTGATATGAAAGGTGCGTTAACTTTGACTTTACTTCCATTCAGCCTAGATAGAGCTGCAGCTATTTCTCAGGAGAAAATAGCTCATTTCCTATCTGTATGAGCCCTTACATTGCTTCATGCTTCGTTAGTGTGTCATCCATGATCAAGATACACAATTTCACCTGCAGCTGCTGATGACTGTTCTATAAGTATAGATTTTGCAACCAACCCAGTTAAGTATAGCTCTAACCAGCCATAAGGTGTTTCAGATGTGCAATGGGAAACGGACAGATGTTGCTGCTGACAAGGCAGCAACACGTTATACTTAAGATGGAAAATACTTCTGTGAGAAAACAGTAGGAAGGCCTAGCATGCCAATGGACTGAAACGTATCTACTGGGTAACATGCAAGAAAAAACTGTTCAGTATGTAGTCCTGATCCTGGAGCCCCTGCTCAAAGTGCTAACTTGAAGCAACGCTTCAACTGGTGCTACTGAAAGATAAGATACAGGAAACAACCTAATCATCAGCAACATAAATAAAATCAAGCTTTGTCAATTCTGCTTTTTGAAGAGTAACTTGAGTAGCTAATTGGAAGTAGCTCATCAGAGGAAGCAGTTTGTCCTGGGATACAAACTCCTGAAAGACATGATGTCCCTCAGAACGATCAACAGGGGACATCAGCAGTGAATCTTGACTTTGAAACTTACCGGGAAAAATGTAAACAACCCACTAAGATGCAGAGGTCAAGTTCACCCTCCCGGTGTTACTGGTTTTGGCTGGCTTTGGACTTAGGAAGCTGACATGCTTCGTTCATATTTCCATGATTGTCTTTGCAATCATAAGAATAGTGTTTCTTTTTCCCATTCCCCTCCCCCCCACACTAGATTTTACAGTAGTTCATAGATTGTGTCAAATTCTACAGCATCGAAATTGGGATATAGCTGAATAAATGAGTAGAAGTTTGGTACAGACTGATGACTGTTTATTAAGTGCTTCTCTGTTTTTCACTTTCCAGTGCACAAAGAAAACCAGTCTCAAAGGACTAGCAATTTAATAGGACCATGTAAAAAGATCACATAAATGAATAGGTCTTTGTGAACTAAGTAAATCTGAATAACTTTGGGGTTTTTTCTTACTCTAGGATCTTTTGTTTGTTCTGTTTGGCTGTTTATGACTCCTTTGGCCATAGACAGATGGATTCTGGTTCCTCATTCCACCCAAAATTCTCTCTTGAAGTTAGCCAGAGGATCAGATGTCCGAGGAAGTAGGATCAGTCTTGTCATAGTCATTTCTTGCAGCAATAGTGTCTTCAGTTGACCAGCATTTAAGCTTTCTCACAGTTCTTCTTTCCTGTTTAGTTGCAAACCTGTTTAACCTGCAACCAGTGCAAAGTTGTTGCTTGTAGAAGTGAGGGACATACAGTCATGCAGGTAGTCATCCTATCAGGCCAGCTTAATCACATTTTTTAGCAAGCTCTGTAGCCCCATTAAGACTAATGCCCACATTCATATGCTGGAAATACATTCTACATGTTTTATAAAAGCCAGGCTATATGCATGTTGCCTTTCAGGACTAATATCATAGTTCTGTAAGACTGTACCATGAGAAATGGAAGACAAAACATTTCCGCCATTGAAATATAGCACAGGTTTGTAAGACAGAAGTCTTCTCCAAACTGTGCTCCAAGGCACAGTTCCATTACAGAATTCCTAAACGTACCCACAATGAGCAAATAAGAAGTGAATAGTTATATGTGCATTCCTTAAATTTTTAATTTTCATGAGTTTCTATCAAAAGCATTTGCTTAAAATTTGGACCACATTTCCTGAAGTTTTGCAAATCCATATGGGTGGTTTTGTGCTTCTGCTTTTTTTTGTCGTCTTGGATTTCAACATCAATTGTTCCCATGGTTATGTTCAACACCGTTCTCTAAACACAGTCTGGTATCGCCTGAGGTGTGTTTTGACACAATGGCTTTAGTTAAGAGATGTAGGTTTGGATTGTTTTGTTTTGGTTTTGTCTTTCAGTTTGTCAATCCCTAAGCAAATGTGCTGAGACTGTAGCTTATTACCCACACTACATTGTAGGAAATCATATTTGTCTTTCGTTTTGTATTACCCAACTCTGTTTCTGCTGTCTACAAGCACACTGAGCCAGCGCCATCTTTTCTATGTATGTGGTGATGACTTCAAAGAGGCCCTGATTCACTTCTGAAGCTTTTTGTATCATCTAATTCAAAACTACCATGAAAAAAAAAAAGCACTTTTTATTTAAACTCCCAATCAGGACATATACGTTCTGTCAATAATTCCATTCAGCATCGATCTTAAATACTGAAATGGAGCTAATTAAAACCCTGCTTGTCCTTAAGATGTCTTTTTGCTGTTATGTGTGGATAATGACATACTAGCTTTTCAGTTCAGTGGCCAAACTAAACAAACGGAAAATAATTTTGGTTTGGGTAGAACTGAAAACATTTTCGTCAACCCAAAACAAAAGGGTTTATTTTGGTTTCTTGTTATGCACTGCCTGGAAAATCAAATTTAAAACGAAAATGTAATTTTAAGACTACAATTTTGTCCCAAGTTTGCAGGAACAACACACATTAACCTTTCGGTATTATTTTCAGGTCTTGTATTAAATTCAGTCTGACTTTGTTAATAACTGGTATGTTCTGAAAGCATGTTTTTCAGAATTAGCTAGTACTTGCTAAAAATAGGGCTCTCTGCTCTGCTACAAATATGGATCAACAAGTTTTCTGTTTCTTTTAAGGAACGCTGGATTGCAAGAGGGGAAAAGCCATTTAATTTTTCTCGTCGCGCCAACAGGAACTCCCTGGAGTTCTATTTATTGTCTTCTGTTGAGGGGATTATTTTTAAATTTGGTTTTAATTCTTTTGCCTGGCTGTCCTGCGCATCCACATCCAGGCAGCTCCTTCTGCTCAGAACCAGCTTCCCCAGGGCCCACGGCCGCATTTCAGACCCTCCACCTTGGTGTCTCCTCAGGAATCAACCCCTGCCCTCCGCCATAGCACCCTGTGAGGAGTAGACCAGGCCGGGGCACCCTGTCCTTGGCAGTAAAACTCACGCTAGCTACTGGCTCTGCCAGTTAACTGAATGAACTGCCTTCACCTGGATTCTTTCGCACCTTTAAAAGTAATTAACCGTCAGCTAATGGCATACTTGCCCGGCTACCGGTTGCTATTTCTCCAGCGGTGCTTGCCTGCTCCCACAAGCTGCCCGGCCACCACAGCCGGACAAGATGGCGCCTGTCTGAGGCGGGCGGCCGCGGGCTGCGCTCTTCCCTTGCTGCCCGCCTCAGAAAAATCATCGTCTTGATCTCTTCTGCCACACAGTGGCTACTGTGAAGAACAGCCGGAAAACCATATGACAGACCTCAGGTAAATCGGGAGGTTTAATCCCCTTCGCTTTTGGTCAATTCGAAGCGCAACTAAAACCGCTTCCGCTTCCTTTGCCCCCCCCCCGCCCACCTTCCTGAGCCCCGGCCCCATCCCGAGCCTTCTCTCAGGCTTTTCCCAAGCTCCTTGGCTGTTCCTTCCTTTTTTAGGGGGAAAAGATAAAGACAAACAGTAGTGAGCTTGATTTATTCTAACGCTGTAACTATTCTTGTAAACAGATCATTGGAAACAGAGTAGGAGCCATACTGGAATCTGTGGTACTCTGCCCAGCCAAGACAGCTGTGAGACGTCCCTGTGCCGATGCTGCTCTGAGGTGATGGAACCAGGTATGGCCACCAAACCACACAGCACAGCAGGGCTGTTTGACCCACCGCCACTCTCAGAGGTGTTATGTGTCTCCTGAGAGGTCTCGGACTGGTGCTGAGCAGCACTGGGCTGTGTAGACATACCAAATGACTCATTAGGTCCAGCCTCTTAAATGGAGAACTGTACTGAATTGTACAGGCACCGCTTTAGGTGCTGCCAAAGTTGAAACCAGAGACAACCAGTATAAGCAAGTTGTAGAACAACAAAAGCAATTCCAGTAGGTAAGGGAGTAGCCCTATATCCCCTTACAGTCAATATGAAGGGGAATAGGTTTTCTCAACTTCGTTTGGCAATTTCAGCACATGTTGCTACCTTCAGTTGGGTGAGGGCACCTGCTGCTTTCTTCACTGCAGAGCATGAGTAAGCTGCTAGCAGGGAGCCTCTCTTGATTCATAAGTCACTAGAACTGTGGCTGCAGAGCCTTTGGTAAGGAGCATACTGAAGTAAGGAGCCATCTGATGCATTTGTCTGGTGAACTGGAAACATACAGACTTCACCACAAATCTGACCCACCTCAGAACGGACAGAGGTGGGAAGTGTCTCTCTTGACCAGCCCAGCTTATCTTCCTAAAAGAGATACACAGAGAAACTAAATTAGGCTAGATCAGATTTACCCCATTGGCCAAGAAGGTTGTGAAACCACTGTCTTGCCTCTACCCCATTGTTGATACTACTTGGCAGAATGAATTCCTGATTTTCCTTGAAAAGGAGCTCTCTGCATTTAAGGTTACAAAATGTACAAGTCAGGATGGTATCACTTTTCATTTATACTGGCCAAGAAGAGTTCAGTTTAGAAATATGACTTAGTTATGACATTTCATTTGCTGAAAAAACTGAGTTCCCACGTTACTTGGAAAAATGACGGCCCTGCGCTTCCAACAGTTCACATACACATGTGCAAAACAGCTGGTTTCTGGGTTGGTTGATTGACCTTTCCATCCTTCTAGGATCCAGATTGACAAGGGAGACACTTTCAATTATTTTTATCTTTGCATTAAGCATGTAGAACCTATGAGGTTCTGCAAAGCTCAGAATATTCTTCAGGTGTTACTCCTTGAGCATTATTATTCTTATTTGGTATTACTGAGGGGTCTGATACATTGTCCATTGAAGTCAATGGCAAATTCTCCCTTGACTGACCCAGTGGTCACAGATGAGGGCCAGGCAGGGAGCAAGCCTTTGTTCTGCCAAGTTTCAACCAAAGACACACACAAAAAGGCAATACTTCTCTCAGAGAACTTAAAATCTAAGATAAAAGATGATAGTAGTCTGCCATTTCCTGCAGTTCCTAATGAACAATTTGAGAGTTCGTAAATTTCAAAGACTTTGCTGCAAAAAAAAAAAAAAAATCTGCAGCGTTAATGTAACTGTGCCCTTGTATTTCATCTGGGACATCCTGGAGGTTTTCTCATCCCCATCTAATGATTGACGTTCCAGCATTAGTTGAGAGACATATTAGCACTAGAATGAACTCTAGAAAAAAGTTCTTTTTAAATGGATGCACTCAGCCAAGCACTTTTGTGTTGCCTCTGCTAATTCTGGAGCTAAGTGTATTTGAATAGAAATGTATCTCCTTAACCTTTGTTTTCTCATTTGGCTGAGTCTACAGTGATCCTGTGTTCTATGTTTGCAAAATGAGATTTGCTGCTACAGATTTACTGCAGGGTCAAGTATGATGAAAAAGTATGTTGAGAGAAAGCCAAAGCCTTCTTTAAACACAGATGTCTTAAATGTTACAGATGTCATCCACGTTTAGCAAATAGGGTAGGGGGCTGGATAGCTGATGTGATTGATGATGAGTGATCAACCTTTTACTGTTAGACCACTAGCCCTAAACAAGCAGAGAACAGTGAGAATTACCAATTACATGTTGGTATCTGATTATATGAAAGATACTTGCTAGCTATTATCCATTTCACAGTGAACAAAACCTACAGCAACATAAAAACTCGTTACTTTATCACAGATACCAACTAGTATAAAGCCGTTTTTCTTTCAGCAGCAGATCCTTTAGATTAGGACTGGGGGAGAAGCATATATTGTTCTTTGACTGCACCTCTTCCACTGCTAAAGAGTTCAGGGGATGTAAAGAGAGCACCTTGTAGTAGCAAGAAATTTAGAAAATAGAGAGTCAGCCAAAGCTAGTTTGTGGAAACTTACGAGATTAGACTTGGGGACACCACTGACCTTTAGATATTTTGTGATGGGAAGGGAGTGTACTATTTACAGTAAGTATTTGGAAAGCTCTCACAGCTTCCTTGAGACTAAGAGAAATTAGTTTGGCAGTATGGACTGTGCTATGACCTTCCTTATCCTTCCCAGTGATTGTTGGGTTTGTTTTTTTTTTTTTTTTCATTATTGACTTTCTGGTGAGAATTGAATTCAGCAGAACATTATTATACTTAGTGATTCCTTTCCTTTGAATTCAAATTCTCTTTAAAATAAAAGCTTCCTTTATTTCTGGGTTGTGGGTTTTTTTTTCCTCTTCAAATGTTCTTTTCTGTTGTTTTAAATGGTAATTTTCCTTACTAAGTACAACTTCCCACTACTTATTTTAATTGTTGTGTTTCACTGGCTTATCATTGCTTTTGCAATGCAACATTTGGCAACCATTGCTCTCCTACACTGATAATATACTGGTATGATAATGACAACATGATCTTATTTTTAAGAGACTGACCCAACAGCTTCTGTAGTTCATAAAAATCTTGGTACAGATTACAGTGTGCTTTGGATCAGTGTTGGTTATCAGAAATTGAAATTCTGATATCAAAAGTCTTTTCCTGGCTATGTCAGAGACATTTTTAGGTGGGTCAGAGACAATAGTTTTTACCACCGTATCTTATTTTCACCGTCTGTTGTGTGACTGTGCCTGTTTGCACCTCAGGCACGTTGGAACTGAGCTTGCTGGCATTTGTAAAGTGCTTTAACATCTTTGCAAGTGTTACTTGCAACTGCTATTAATTCTGTGATCTGAGCATTGTAATATGTAGATGTTAAGTTGTTCTAATGTATATCTTGTGACAAGTTAGACTGTAGAAGACTTACAGCTGTTGGCACTTTCATAGTCCTATTGATTTAAGGGGCTGTTCTAATGTTTTATGAATATCTATATTTGTATGTATGTGTATACATATACATGAATATGCATAGGGCATATGTAGGTTACGTAGGGCAGTAGTGTTGGTCCTGTTCTTATTCTTTCAGTCAGTTTCTGGTTCCACCTGTTGAACTTCCTCATTTTGCATTTTGCTGCGGTGGATGTTTGCCATGGATGACCAATCATTCCCAGTTCTATTACCCTGTATTTGAAGCTCTCTCCTTTGCAGCTTGCTAGGGCAGAGGAGAAATTTAGATAGGCTGATAACATCACCTGTGAACAAGGCTTTACGATGATTTTGTGTTTGCTCAGCTAGTAGAACTGCCTACAGCCATGTCAGCAATATATTGCTGCACAGCTGTTTATGGCACAGAGGGGAGAAAAAGCTAAGCATGCAGAGCTGACTGATGCTGTGATCTTTACTCACTGTCTATAGAAGGATAAATATGGATACTTATAAAAGAAAAAGCATCTTTAAAAAATTGGGGCATTAGCTGTTCTCTTTAGATTTTGCTCTTTGCCACGTCTAGTCTGGAGTATAAGAAATCTGTCATAAACCCATCAGAGGAAATAATGTAGCTCATACCAATTAACAGTATGATCAGATGATTGCAAGCAGATGTGTGAGGGCTGCTGCCTATGTTCCTAATCCCTCCAGTCAGCTGTCTGTGAGCACACATCTAATTGTTTGCAGGGTGAAGTGAGTTGTGTTAATCCCCACGGAGGAAAGATTGGCAGCAGGCAGCTCTGGTTGTCAACCTTTTTAAACTGCTAAAGGGAAAATGCAAACTGCTGCTGCTGGCCTTTGCAGGGTCAGAAGTGAAATGCAGGTGAGCTTCAGCTCCATAGTGACTAAAGCCGTTAAGGCAAGACTGCAGTCTGAGGGGTGAAAGAGCCGACAGCCCTCGGGTTTGCTCTCATGGTGCTCCATGGCCCTGCTTCCCCAAAGGGTCAGGGCCAGCCGCAGGGGACAGTTGGAACGGCCTCGGGCAGGCCATTGTGTCCCAGCCAAGGAGCTATGGTAGCTTGTTGCCAGCCCAGAAGAGCACAGACGAGACAGTAAAGAGGTCTGACCAGGTACAGTGGGGAGAAAGAAAGGGTCTCCTGCTGCATTGCAGCTATGCTAGAAAGGAGAGGTAGTACCTTAAATGCAGGGAATAAGAGGGATAAAACTGAAGTGAGGGGTGAGAAAAGTTAACAGAGAGGAAGCACAAATTTGTAAAGAAGGACTCACTAAAGGAGATCGGGCATCAGGCTTTACGTTTGTACTATACCTTCTAACCGAGACCTCAGAGTGCTTTATAAACAAAAGCTCTCCTGATGCGTCTTGAGATAGATGAGAAGTATGTGATGTATGGAGAATGAATAACTTGTCCAAAACGACACAAAGTCAGGCAAACATGGACTGAATCCCTGTTCCTACCTGCTGTTGGTTATCGCTTCCTACTCTCCCTGCTCATCATGAGTAATGCAATGCGACAGCATTGGATAGGCAACACAGGTGCTCTGAGAGCTGACTGACTTGCTCACAGTCAATGAGGCATCGAAGGCAAAAATCTCAAGCAGAATCCAGAAGTCCCCTATTCCAATAGAAAGGTGTTGTGAAATATCCTCATTTGTTGTAGGGCTGATAGAAAGAAAAGGTCTCTTCTTGTAGATTGTTAGACTTTTAACTCTGGAAGATATCTTTTGTTTTTAACAGATGGAGTTACTGATTTTCTGTACCACAGCTGCAATGGTTTTAAAGATGTTTCCACTGTCTTCAGGCAGTGTCAAGGTAAGAGGCGAGTTGAACTTATTTTTGATTTGTCAGTTCGGTTAATTTGTTGATTAAACAGCACAAGTGATAGTTACAAAATAACTTGTGAGACATAATAGTTAAATGCTGGAAGAGGAAGCTTATCTTTACAAAACATTTTGGAACACCCTAGATTCAACATGATGTACCACTTATAACTTACCCACCATTCTATTATTAAGTGATTTTTATACAAACAAGGACAATCCATTCTTTTGCTCACTCCAGTTTAATTTGTCTTTCTCATGCTGGTCCCTAATTCCTTGTTTTCTGAGTCTCATGCCTCTTCCTTATCATGTGGCAGCAACAGAAGTGCTTCATCAACTAACCCAAATACTTGGACACCAAGTTGAACAGGAACCAGCAGTGTGCCCTTGCTGGATAGAAGGCTAGTGGTGTCTCTGGCTATGTTAGGCAAAGCATTGTCAGCAGGTGGAGGAAGGTGACCCTTAGGGATTAAATATATTTACTGCTGAAGGAATGTTACTGGGTGCTCTCAGAGGTGAGAATAAGATGAGGCCTAGTTCTGTTATAAGTTGAAACCAGAGACTAAATTCAGTGTATTAGCACAAAACCTCTTTCCATTGAAATCTGATGACAACCACAGCAGACATGAAGTTTCAGGTCTGGCAGCTCTTACAGTTAACTTTAAGAACATCATAGTGTTCAGATGTGTGTCAAACATAATTTAAGAAAGAAAAAAGCTCTGAAATTTTACACAGGTACTTCTTGCTACAGTATGTATACTAATAGTGCAACAGAAACATGTTTAATGAATTTGAGTTCTCCATGTTAAAAGCATGGTCTTACATTTCAGTGATGTTTCTTTTCTTGATATGTGTTTGTTAGTAAGTGTATTCTTCCTTTCATGCTAGAGATAAAGCTATTTAATCAGTTTATTTTCTTACATACTCACTCTACTTAACCTCCTATTATATTTATCGTCTTAGTCCCAAAATCCATAGTATCTCAAGTCTGGTTCATATGCGTACAGTTTATTTGTGCTTTATCTGTTAAGCAGCTGGACATTTCTCTTCCACAGAACCTATTCTTCAGTGGGAACTTGCTGGAAAAAATATCCCCTAAAGACCTTGATGCTGTAATACCTTATGTAATAAATATCACATTGTCAAAATCTTCTCGTGCTAATGATGTGGTAGGCATTGCTCTCATCTGTAGTGCTACAGTTCATGGTGAGTGTAGCTCTCTGGGCTTTTACAAATGCACAATGTGAATAATAACAAGTGAAAAGCAATGTATATGTAAAAGAACTGATATGTTCTGAGTTAGCTGTAATTTATCAAATTACCTTCTGCAGTCTGCTGTGCCCTTTTTGCAACCCAGTTTAGCCAAGGAAAAAGTCTGGTATAATGCTTTAATTAAAATTCAGACATAGCCAGATAATTAAGTAGAAACATATTCTCTATATTTTTATGTGTTTTATAGCTCATTTATATATACTTACTCTTGCTATTGAACGTTATTCTTTTGTTTAAAAAACAAAAACAAAAAAAAAGCAGAGCCTGGGGGGGGGCGGGGGAGAAAAAAAAATAAATATCCAAAATACCCCCAGTGAAATTATCTGAGATGGGAAAGGACATTCAGAAGTCTAAGGCTATTTAATGTAGGAAACAAATAAAGGAGGAAGAAATGGATAGTTGTGTAACATAAACTGCACAGGAAAGGCCTTTTGAGCATATGCTTCCAGAACAAGGGCTCTCAGTGAAGATCTTCCTCTTTGTTTTAAGACAAGTTATAAATAGTTTGTTGACATCAGTATCTAATTATGTGTTGGGACAAAGAGTTGTTTGATTTTTTTTTTTTTTTCAAAGGGCTATGGCTTTTTATACAGACAACAGACCTGATGTCACTTGTTCTCTTAGGTGGGATTAATATCTGGATTTGTTTATGTACAATGTAGGTATTACTCCTGGCTCATTGCCTAAACTCTTTGTAGTCAAGTGAGAGAAATAAGCATTTTTAGAGTGCAGAGTTCTTCTTGTCTAACTTTAAATGCCTGTTCAAAGACAGACATCTTTATCCAGACTGTCTGGATAAACTTAACTTGTGTCTGCGATATGTCTCAGGTCTAAAATGATTTTTAAAAAATCTGCTAAACTCCTCACCTACTTCTCCCCAGATGTCCTTGCAGCTTCCTTTCTCATCTAGACAATGCTTGCCACTCTGACCTGGTCATGTTTTACTTTGTCCTGCAGGCTTTGGCTAAATCCTGCAAGCTCTTTCCACTACCATCCCAAGATTCAGCTTTTCCTATTCCTCCCCAAAGTTGAAAGTCTCATGACTTATCCTCTCTTTTGATTATTAAATTATCTTCTGTGTTAAGCAAAGTCAGAGAAATCTTACACCTTCACATATACTCAGTGCTGATGAATAAAAAATAAAATTGCATTTCCTTGCATGTCTGCTCTCCCCTTTTACTGTTACTCCAAAGATAAGCTGTTTTTTCTTTAGTGTGAAAACTCGTTATAGCCTTTCCTTACTCCATCTTTTCTCATTCATTATTTACAGTATACCTATGATGCCTGTGTCCATGTACTTGTTGAATTCTCCACTAAACTTTTTTTGTTTCTCCGATGTTACTTTTCAGTCTTGGAAGAATATACAGACACATACAGGGCTGTCCTATTATCATTTCTTAAATCCTTCCTCAAAGCGGTCCTGTGCACACAAAGCTCTGCTATTAAGAGTGTATTTAGACTGCTGCTATGTAGAAACCATTGCCTCTCATGCTGAACAATATCTCATTGTTTCCTGCCTTCAGGTATCCGTTGTGTCTCTTGCTTAGATTTTAAAACAGGGATCATTTTGTGTATTTATTCTGTTTTAGTACAGCACAAACCAAAGGGGGACATCTCAGTCCTTTATTAGGATTCCTAGACACTGTGGTAATACAAAAAAACTCCATTACAGCAATACTGAAATTATTAAATTAATACTTAATATTTTTCGTAGCACTTTCCGGAAACACGTATGTGCTATTTTTATTGTTTTCTAGATAGGCATCTGAGGCACTGAGTGGTGATACATCTGGCTCCAGTTATCCAATTTGTCGATGGATTTTATTCCGATCTCTAGCAAGTGATCCCCTGCCTCAGAATTTGTGTTGACTGTTACCCAGGTCCAGGAGAAAAGTCACGCTATACAAAACGGTTATGCAACTGACTGTACTGTGAAGGCTGTAAAGCATCCTAGGAAAGCGGATGTGATGAGCTATTATTGGAGATGAAGGATTTGCTAGGTAGACACTTGAAAAGTAGAATGGTTGAATGAATAATAAGTCATAATTCTGCAAGAACCCAGGGTGATCTTTCAGTCTTAGCTTTGCTGTAACATAGCCTGTAGAAATTTCTAAGTTTACTTCTAGAGAAAGTATTAGTCATGTTGCCTCTGTCTGTCTTCACCCACAAGCTTTTCCAGGCATTGGTGAGTTCAGCTATGCCTTATAGACCGGTGGAGCCTAAGAGACATCATTGTCCTACAAGTTTTAGAAAATAAATGACTGTTTAGACAAGAGAGCATATTCATGTGCTAGTGAGGGGGAAGTAACAACCTGCCCATATCCTTTAATAGACATCATGCAGGAGATTCACAACATAAGGCTTCCATCTCATTAAACTAATTGTGTCTTGTAACAGTGTGCTACTTAGAGGCATATCTGTCTTTTATTTGTCTTATTAGCATGAACAACTTCAATATTTAGCAAGCCAGTTTTATATACCATTCTATGATCTGAGATGATATACAGACTCTAGTGTCTGCAATGCCAATAAAAGTGACTGTTCCAGCTAAAGGGAAATGTAAAAACAGAAAAATAGAAGTAAATGTAATTCCACTCTACACCAATAACTGTAGACCTCTAAAAATGTGTTCCCAGGTCCATAAAGTTCAAAATAGGACCTAAATAGCATAGCGAGGGGAAGATAAAATTACCAAATAATTTAAGAATATTTTTAACATGCTATTTAACATCGTATTTCACAGACATAGGTGACTTATCTGAACTACCTGTTGTAGTTTAACCGCAGATGTCAACTAAGCAACACAGCTGCTCGCTCACTCCCCACTGAGTGGGATGGGAGAGAGAATCAGAAGAGCAAAAGTGAGAAAACTTGTGGGTTGAGATAAAGACCATTTAATAAGTAAAGCTGCGTGCTCAAGCAAAGCAAAACAAGGAATTAATTCACTACTTCCCATCGGCAGGCAGGTGTTCAGCCATCTCCAGGAAAGCAGGGCTCCATCGTGTGTAACGGTTACTTGGGAAGACAAATGCCATAACTCAGAATGTCCCCCACTTCCTTCTTCCTCCCCCAGCTTTATATACTGAGTGTGGCATCATAAAGTTTGGAATATCCCTTTGGTCAGTTGGGATCAGCTGTCCTGGCTGTGTCTCCTCCCAACTCTTTGTGCACCCCCAGCCCACTTGCTGGTGAGGTGGTGCAAGGAGCAGAAAAGGCCTTGACTCTGTGTAAGCACTGCTCACCAATAATGAAAACATCCCTGTATTATCGATGCTGTTTCCAGCACAAGTCCAAAACATAGCCCCATACTAGCTACTATGAAGTAAATTAATTCTGCCCCAGCCAAAACTAGCATGCTATCGTGTGTTCTATTGAAATTTACCTCACTTCTTCAGAATGCTTTTGCAGTTGCTTACTTATTAATTGCACTGAAACATTGCAGTATGACATGTAACTTGCTAGGATTTCTTGTTGAATTTTCAGTAAGAATTGAGAGCATTTCAGCTTTTCATTACAAAACCTGACAAATTCACATGGGAAAAACAGCATCTCAAGAGATGAAAGGCAGAATTAATATGTGAGGGGCAAGCATTTGATCATTAAGAAACAGCCAGCTCCACGTGAAGAAACACACTCCACGTGAAGTATCTGACTGACTCCAGTTCTCTAAACTGGATATGTGCAAATTTAGCAACACAAAGCATGATTTTATGATGGACAGATATCAGATGTTTACTCACAAAATTTAAATCAATTAAATATTCTCAATAGCTATATATTTGTGCACTGGAGGAGCAAGACCAGATCCACAATATAACACCTCATTGAAGGCTAACATTCCATTGCGCTAGCCAATACCTATGCCAGTATTACTTTGTGACCTGATGATAAAAGAAACAAACAAAAGGTAGAAAAACTGTAGAGACACCAGCAAATCTCTTTTACTCTCTTTACAATTTATGCTGTCTTTGTTGTGTGCTATTTTTATCCTTATTCATTTCTTTCTTTCCCTAGTTCTCTAAAGTGAGAGTCCATAGCTTTGAAATGGTAAGAAACCTGGAAATGTAATCTGTTTTCAATCTGCATATTTGCAAATTTCTTTACACGAGTGAATATTTGTTTGAAAGTATTTGAACTCTTTGGGACAAAACAGCTCAATTGCTTAACATCTTAACATAGAGACATTTTAGGGTAAGCCAAGATATTAGAAAAATGCAACTTTGGATTGTAATTCTGGAATTTAGTTGCAGCTACTTGAATTTGGCTGGGTTGTTACCAGCAGATGTTCTTGTAAGAATGCAAAGGGATGTTTTTAAACAGTTTGAATGAACAAAGCTTTGATTTTTCTGTATAATCAGAATAATTAGATCTCCAGTGGATGGTATTGCTGCTGTTTGTTTATGTTCAGGCATTTCACTCTCCTGACTAGGAGAATAATCCGTGTGCTATTTCCTTGGAGGTCTTTCAGAGTACTGACCAGATTCCATCTTTCTTAGCTTGAGATCAGTCAAGTTTTACGTGATCTAGCTATGCCCAAATGCAATCAATCATTCATTTTGCCTGCCTATTATTGAAAGTAAACTTGTGTTATTTATAGATTTATTTTTTACGTCAAAGGAGATACAATCACTTTAATGATTTCTTTCTTTTTATTTCTTGTACAATGATTATTTCAGTGCAAGTATATGGTATAATCACCAGTGCCTAGCTAACAGAGTAATCTTTGAAGGTAAAATATCAGATTTTAAATTTAAGAGGAAGAGAAAAAAAATAATAAAAATCATAATAAAGTCCATTTAGAAGTTAATATTTTTTCAGCTTCTCAATCTCAAAATTTTGAAAGAGTTCATATAAAGGAGTGACTAAACTTGCATGGAAGTGGGGACCAAACTCCCTAGTTCATGTGAACATCTCCGTTCTTAATTTCCAAGTATCTCTTTAATTTTAGAGCTATTTAATCTCTTAAATTTTATCCTGCTTCTAATATACTTCCATGTCTCCTTGTATCTGGCGAAAGGAACAGAAACCTATGTTTTTGACGTGTCGATACAGCTGATAGAAAAGCTGGATGGAAAGAATCCTGTGCTTTCTAACTGTGCTCCGTTAAGCAGTACAGTATCTTGCTCTCCCTCACTTACCTATTAGGCCGATTGTTGATAAGAGCACCACCTTGTGCACAGAAAGCAAAAAGCACTGACTGTTACAATCAACACTGCGAAGTGACAGCTGAGAAACTTTGCATTACTGAGACGAGGGTTCTTTCTCGACTAGTTCATGTAATATTTGTGTGAAACAACGTTATTCAGATCTTGGGGAAAAAAATTAGCTTGTGCAAAAGTCAATCTATATAGACAATTGTTTTAAAAGATACGGTTGTGTCACCCATCCTTTACACATATTTTGCACAAGCAAGGTAAGACATTCAAATACCAGTGCTTATTTTCTGGTTCTTAATATTGTTTTGCATAGGTATTTGAATTCAAAACATCTACTCTTGCAATACAGATTGGAAACCACATTTGAGAACTCCTGATCACAAGTTCTTCTCAAAAGTGTCTATGAATTCCACTGAGAGATCGCATATGCTGAGGTTGACATGTCTATGTCCATGCAGTGTACAGCAAGTTGAAGGGAACCATCCTTATCCCAAAATTAAGTGTTTGTGAATACACAGCTATTCCCTGTCTCATTACAGAAATGACTAGGAAAGGACTCAAATCATGGCCACTGCAGAAAAAGGTCTGGGAAATTTCTCAAAGTATATAGCTGAGTTTCTGTTTTCTTTCCCCGTGCCCAAATACTAGACTAGATAGATCTTTTCTTTAAATGGCTGTTATTTTCTTATATACAGAAATTTCTTTAAAAATAGTTCTTACTGTTTTAATACATTGAAGAACACACCATAGAGGTGCTAATGTTCCTTCTAAACCGCCCAGAAAGATACCAGTAGGCACATCCTCTTTTGTATGCAGAGCAGAGACTGTATCGTTAATATTTGTTCATGTATAAAATCACTCAATTATACAAGATGATACTGACCCTCTTTTAAAATTGCTTAGCGCATA
Source organism: Fratercula arctica (assembly GCA_947846985.1). Classification (NCBI taxonomy): domain Eukaryota; kingdom Metazoa; phylum Chordata; class Aves; order Charadriiformes; family Alcidae; genus Fratercula; species Fratercula arctica. The sequence continues at coordinate 52,583,850 of CANTUZ010000005.1, read as the reverse complement.
ATCTGCAGATTATACAGAATCTGGTAGATTAAGGAAAGTTTCATTTATTCTAGAGGATGTTGTGTCACATTCAACAAAGGTAAGACATGGAGCCAGGTAAGAAAATGGAAGATTTACATTGACTTCAACAATATGCTGCATAGTACAAGTTTGCCTGATTGATAGCTTCATGATTTTAAGATTTCTATTTTGTTTCCATTTCTCTGCCTGAGTATTTTAAGCTTTAATATTAGTAGTTCATCAATACTGACATATTGTATCCCAGTATTGGAAATCTAAAACTGCTGTTTAAAAATTGCTTTCCAGTTTATTTAACCAATAAATTCTAGTTCATACTATATTCTAATAATCTTAGTGATTGGTACTGGCAATGTCTGACCCTTTTAGGATCAGTGAGGCACCAGATAGTTGCAAGTAGCTTTTTGCATGGACGTGGATGGAGATCCAGAGACCACAGTTTGAATTTCCTTATCAGAAATAATTTGTTATACCTGTAGGAAAGGCTGCTTAACTTTCACCTCCCAAGTTTTTCATCTGCTGATACCAGATGAATGATTAAAGTTTGCCTTAGTTTCAAATGAATGCTTCAGTGCAAGTAAAGTTCAGGACTTGAATAAATCTAAGTATTGCTGAAGAGTTTTGTAAGAAGACATTCTACCTTGATGCTTCTATGCTTTTTATTTAACTATGTGGCACTGTGTTAGTTAATGCTGAGGATCCGATTTTAACTTTAGCATACAGAAACAGCAAACTCAAATGAGCCCATTCATGATGTCAACATGCAGAGTTTACTAACAATATATTTTCTTCCTCTCGGGTGTTGACCTGTTTTTATAGTTATGATCCCTTCTTTATTGGGCAAGTTGCCTTCAGGGAGGACTTCATGACACAAAAACATCTTCCAAAAGATTAATAGCGTTTCTGATTGATTATAAGCCAAATGCAGGAATAGATATTTTTATGGTTCAGGTATGTTATAGGACCAGGGAGAATTTGTCTGGCTTTGTGTATCTATATTATGTTTACAAATTAGATTAAATTAATTGTTCTTACTTGTCATTCTAACATATTTGAACAAAGACAGTTGCATGATGTTAGTGAGCAGTTTAGGTGAGACACTTCAGCCCCAGAGATCTTGGTGCTGTTCTCAGCTCCTTCACTGTACTGGCAAATTGCTTTATTTCTTTGTGTACCAGTTTTCCTATTTGTAAATTGAAGCAATTTACCAGAAATTAGAAGAATCTATTCACTGTGTAAAATTCAGTCTGAAAAGATTAAGGAGAGGTTTACAGGATGCAGATGCTTTTCTGGTTTATGTTGTACTTCTGCCTGATAGAGAATTTCTCCTAAGAGTCTCAATTTGAGATCTCAGCCAGTGACGCGTTAAAAATTGTAAAATAGGAATGATGTATTTTTCTGTTTTATTTCTATGCTATTTCCTCCTTGTGATATACAGGACCCAAAAACTTAAGTGACAGTATCTTTTCATTGGCACAATTATTTTGATTTGATGAATTTTCAGATTCAGCTGGAAACACAGTCTGCTTCTCCAGGCTTCTCATGGATTCAGCTACAAATCCTTTGATTTAGCTACAGCACCTTTCCCTCTTCTTAAAACTTTTCATCTTCCAAACACAGAAAAAAAATATCCTTTCTTGAATATTGCAGGTGACCGTGGAGTGCTTGTCTTTGACCAGTTAAAGGAAATAAATGTTTGAAATCAGATATGTAGTATTTATGGCTTTCCTTCTCCAACATGTGTAGTTTGCTTTCCCCTGACTTAAATTAATTCTTAGCTTAAGTGTACTGTCTACTCTTACTTTTTTTGGTAGTCTATATAACTGCATAGCCATTATGATGTTATCATCTCAGCTATTGATACTTAATGTGTTATTCCTCTTCAGAAAAAAGTCAATGGTTGCTGCTTAAAATATAAGAGATCACAAAATGTATCAGAACTCAAAATTTCCAGTGTTTGTATTTCCAAACACCAGATTTTTGCCACATGGAATGTTTTTTCACCCACAGAGTTATTGTCTCATTCCCTCATGTTTATGGAAATGAGGTACGTATGTGGAGCAAGTAATGTTGAAATTGAATGTAACTTAATTTTTTTATTTTATTTTTAATTAAATGGTCCAAATCTGGTTTTAGAACTGTTTCTTGCTGATTTCTGTGAAATCAAGCTCACAATATTAGCTTCGTGCATTTATCAGTTACTTTTTTTGCAGGGTTTGTACCATCTCTGTCAGTGGTCTCATTTAAATTGTGAGACTTCCTGAAATAATAGTTATCCAGCGTCAGCACCATTTGCAGAAATTGATCTTTAGTGAGGAAATCCTTCATTTAAGGTTTTTGTAGAGACTACTGAAGAAGCGATCTGTAAATAATTTTTGATTTTGATTACGGGGAAATCTTGAATCAACAGGAAGAGTTTTTTTTATAAACAAGATACTGTGTTCTGTCAGTTTGGTCTATGCACAGTAGTTTACAGGCAATTACTAAAATAAATGATACGTTTACACTTGATGGAATAGACATACTCTTTTCAGAAAATATTAACTAATAAACAGCCTCTGTAGTGGCTCTGTCTCTAAGCAGACATAATTCAGCAGTGACTGTTTATTTAACAGGTGTGGTTATCTAGCGATGGAGGCAATTCTTTTCAATTATAAGTCTGGAAGATGAAAAAATTATAAAAGCAAACACGTGTCATTCATCACATTCATGAGTGATAAAGGAAGCGTTTTCTTCATGAAGGCAGGTGAGGAATTTAAACCTACTTTTGCAGTGAAGCGAGGCATGACAACTTCATGAAAAAGCTCCTGCATTAACCAGTCTTTACACACACCTTGTTAATGCTGTTTTACAGTAAACATGTTCTCTACAGAAATATTAACGCTTCCTGTTGATAAGTTATGAGTGAACTGCCAGGTTAGAGTAGTTGAAAGAAAGGCAAGGTTTGTAGAAAGTAGTAATACTGTGTTTTAGTAGTTGTGTAGCTGGCAGAATCGAGCTTGTAATCACACAATCCCTCACCTAGTTGAAGAGCAGCAGGCTTCAGGCAAAGGGTTACACTGGTACCAACGTACAAAGACAAAGAAAATGTAGTATGTGATTGTGCTAAGCAAGAGGAGTCATGCTTCACTACTTGCTGAGAGGCTGTCAAAGGACATAGCAAGCTAGTCAGTCATATGCCATATATTCCTTGTTCATGTGCTGCACAATGCAGGTGGCTGTAACCCAATAGCTCCTGTATTGTCATCGTATGGATTGAATCTTCCAGGCAGACTGTCCTTTCTCCTTTTCCATTTGTTGCAGTGTGCTATATATTGCATACTAGGATAAAATTGGCTTATATAGATGATATCAGGAAAGTATAGATTTACTATAGCTGTCTCTTAATTAATCTCTTCACTTAAAAAAAAAATATATAGTTCATGTTAAGAAGAGAACTCTTTAGAAGTACTTTCTGTGATATAACAGTGATTCACTAGTCCAAGAGTTGCTGATTTTAGTTGAATATTTTTGTACTATACTTTGCCTTTAAGTAGAAGAAAATGTGGCATTGTTTTTGTGTAGTGGCCTGTGAGAATCCAAATCCAGTTTGCTCACTGCGCCACTAATATACAGAGAAACCTATCAAGTTAAATGTACATACATAAATTTCACTGGAGGAGTGCATACTGATGCTTTAGCAAGATGTAAATTGTATGTGAAAGATTATGGAAATCAATGGGGATTTTGCCATTATTTTTGTCATGCTTTGAATTGAGCCCTAGGTTTTACAGTCCTACAAAGAACTATACAGATGCAAAGCCCCTTGTTCTTGTAGAACCTCCTTGAATTTATTAATAAGTATCCATTCTAGTGACCAGTGCAGGATGATGCAAATGGTATGTTTGGAGGTATCTTAGGAAAAAACATTCTGTTTTGTTCACTTCTTGATTTGCTCTGAAGATGTTCTTTTCTTCCCCTTACTAATTTACCCCCTAACGTAATTTTTTTAGGTATATGTCAAAGCAACAGATCTGAATTATTGGAGTACTGAACCTCACTGCTACTCCTGTATCAGCTTAAGCAGCATGACTTTTGTCTTCTCATGTGCATTATCTACTTCTAATTCATTGTCTGTATTTCTTCTTTGTAGGTTTGGAAATATATGCCAGGTCAGAGACTAACAGCAAGCGCTGTCAGTTTGTACTATGACCATTTGGGAGCTTTGCATTTAATTACTTTGAATAAGTCAAAGCCTGATAGGCTGGAAATAAGGAAGCTAGATATTTTAACATCAATGGAGGTCAATTATAAAAAAATTTAAATAACAGTTGCAAAATATCCTTTAAATCTGCAAGGAACCATTTGTTTATTGCTGTGCACAACTTCTAGAAAACTTGGTTTGTGCAAGAAATTGAATCAAAACTATCCTTATTGTATGGAGAAATGCCAGGCTGCTGCATATATACAGCTGTTTGCACATTTTAAATGTATAAGCTGGACTGTGTGACAACTGTTCTGCATTCAGAGTAATATTCAGAGAATAGATAACCATGAATCCTGTGGTACCAGTCTCTATTTTACCACAAAGAGAGTGAATTAACCTTGTTATTTAGAGCCCCTTTACAGCTCTACAAACTGAGCATGCTTGAAAAAGCCTTTTAATCCAGCTCGTGTGGCCACTAGTCTGATGCAGAGGGCTTTGAGCATTCACTTCACCCTTGGAACACAGCTGGGTCCCCAGTGCTGCTGCACAAGCAGACATTACTGTATATGAAAAATTACATTTCTGACTTGCAACTTTTCACTTATCCACATGGAATTTCACCTGCCCTTTTATAATCAGTCATGTAATACCATGATGTCCCTCTGCAACTCTACATAGTCAGACACTATCTGTATTATGCGTAGAATCGTTAGTTACATTCATCACCTTGTTTTCATTCTTTTCTAGTTCAGTTTTGAATAAATTGAACACAAATATGCCAAATGCAAAGTCAGTGGGATTCCACAAGTAACCTGCCTCCCGTGAGATACAGTGCTTCTAACTGTATGGGCATGGCTAAGTCCTGTTTGCATACTTTGTACCTGACTGTTAGTGTTCTGCTGATAATGGCATAATCAGAATATTGTACCTGCTGAATCAATTTAAGTGGTACTAACCGTCATCCAATGATACAATCCTTGTACCATTTACTATTCATTTTTGCTGACACTTTAAACAATTGGTAAGAACATTTTCTAAAGGAATACCTTTGTTGCTATTTAGAGTTTTTTGACAGCAATCACACAATTCAGCTAGTCCTTTGCTGTAAAAAGGAAATACTTACAGTGTTACAGATTCTACTAATTTAGATCAAATACTAGTTTAGATCAAACTCTTAAATGGATAGTTATTCTACGAACAAGGTGTCCAAGTGGAAGCAGCCACTTATACAGGAACTAGTAATTTTAATTACTTCCATTTGACAATAGGTTGGGTTTTTTTAGGAGTTTTAAAAGAACATAATTGTAAACAACTCTTTCCAGCAAAGCAACAAACATCTAATTGAACATTCTATGCAGTCTTAACTATATTTGTTTGCTTGTTTGTTTACAGTTTGTTTTTTTCTTTTGGGTTATATTCACATCACCAGATTAAAACAATATATATTTGGATTGAATTGAAATGTTCATGGAGATTTCTCTTTCCTTTTTGGTGGGTTTGTTGGTTTTTTTCAGCTGCCAGAGAGTAGTTTCTTTTAGCGAGCCCCTTGGGAACAATTAATATCTCCCCAAAGGCAGAGGCCTCAGCACATCATTGGCACACAGCCTGTTTACGGTCTCACGTGACATTGCTGGCAGAGGCTCTGTATCCGTAAAAGTCTTTTCACTGTGAACATTCCTTAGCTAACACAAATGCTCATGTCATTTGACAAATGTTTTGTGATCCCAAGGTGTAATGAGCAGTTTTGAAATAGTGATACAAGCTTAAATCTTCCTTTCTCAGACCTAGTGTGGTGAGTTGATACCTACTTTGGTCACTTCTTTTCTCTATTTTTTTCCTACTGCATCCAAAAAGGCGTTACTATAGTGTTCTGAGGAAAGAATACTGCCTCCCAAATGCCTCTTTTTGCCTAATTACTTTCTCATTGCACCCAAAGGTGATATCATTATCTGCCCTATAGGAAGCTCTAATGTGATCTGAATTTTCTTAGTAGCTTGTAAGATCTTTTCTCTGTTTGTTACTGGGAAACGTTGAGGTGAATGGTAAGAAATCAGCTTCTCTCAAGGTTCAGTCTTGGGCCAGATGACCTGGGTTGTGAAGAACTAAGGTAATTTGAAATGTGGACAAGGAGAGGCTGGTCAGCAAAAACCTTCTGAGGTCCGAGCTGTTCACATACTGACCCTTTCTTCTCAGAAAGGGAAACTAAATCAAGATCTTTGATTCCTAAACTTTGGCTAATTAAATAATAATAATCTTCAGTTTAATTTCATACGGTACTATTAAAAGATTGTTTGTTTTAAAAGATCAAACTGGATCAATTTTCTAAGACAAAAAGCAGCTACGTTATTCTTGAAGTTTGTTACAAGTATGTGTAAGGTGATTCTGCATGGTTTGCTTTGCAGCAAGTTTTATGCTACACCTAAATTTCTTTTTGGTGTAGCTGTTGAAATCAGAATTGAAACATAAAAATTCAGAGCACCAGACTTTACTCCCGCTGCACTGCAGAAAGCAGAGTTTGAAGTCACTTTGCAAGGAGTGGGACAGGCCCAAAAAGGAGTTTCTGTGTCATTTCTTGCCTGTTTGTTGGTCAGAAAGGCAAGCATAAATGAAATTAAAATTGTGATTAGCTAGAGGACTTTTCTTCTATCCCATCTCCGGCTGTAGTAATGGCATTGGATTGGCTCTTTGAGGAAAGGTGTTTTTTCATTAATGTTTTTAAAGGAATTATGGGATATATGCTGTAATCACATAACTTAATACATCATGTTAAAATAGAAGTGCTGATCATGCCATGGATTCTACCTCTAATGGTGAGATTGCTGTAACTAACATGAACTTGTTAATTGATGAGGAATTTTACTCAGAAAGCTTCCGTGTAAAATATCCATAAACAAGCTATCGGGCAGATCGTGTTGCTTTGTGGCCTTTCAAATAGCAGGGATAAGGAATTATTCAAAATTAAGGTCATGATTTGGCCACAGAAATGCTAAAAATTAACAAGCAAACTTTAACTCTTTGCTTTGCTTTCCTTAGGTAAAAACGGATATAGAAGCAATGATGTGGAAAAGACAGTAGTGATTCCAGGGAGCAGTAGCTTCCTAATCACAAGAATTCTGGACAGTAAAACTGCTATAGCAGAGCACACCATGCCTGACAAGGTGCCTTTTGACAACAGCTTTGCATCCAAGCAATGGTTCTTGCATGACTTTGATACTATAAACAGAAAAAAAAAAAAGGGACCTAAAGTTAGAAGGGTGCAGATATTTAATGCAAGACTATAATGATATAGCAAAGAATAGTATTAAATACTTGGAACCAAACACAATCTACAATTTCAGATTCAGAGCAGTCCCTCAACATACAGGTAAGAGACTTAGCATTTAGTCCTTTTTTAAGCATATGTTTTGTGTGTGATGCATGAAATGGCCATTAGCTAGTTTGTGTGACTTTGCACAGCCCAATAATCTCAGCAAATGTAAACTTCAGGTACGTCTACTAAAATAGTTCGTCCTTACTTTCAAACACTAGTACCTGGGAAATGCACTCTAAATGCTTATATTCAGCCAAAAGTGAATCTTACCAGATTCTGTCTCTCTTGTCTTTTCTACTAAGAAATAAAAGCACTTTACTTTGGCTGTTATGAAATCTTTTAAGTCTCTTTCAATTTGGCAATGTCCATACATGTTTTATCTTTTATCATATACCTTAGCAATGGCCTAATTTAAACACTTAAACTAGCTAGAAATATAAACTCTATAGGTTCATCTGTAATTCTGATTCAGTGTCTCGAAGTTAATTTGAGAAGTGGGCACCATTCCAATGATTTAATTGGGCTATACATATGATCTTTGTCTTCATCAAAGAAAAATGGCTTTTGACAATTTTCAAATGAAAACCATACAAATAAACATAGTTAAAGTAAGGCCAAATGATTAATTTTAAGTATTTATTAATTTTCTATTGCATGTGGACATAGTTACTGCCCGACTCAGATACACAACTTCTTAAATAGTTGGTCCTTAGCAGATCATTGAATAAGTCAAATTAATAGAATATAAGCAAAGAGAATGTAAGTAACAGTGATCAGTGCTTAAATAGAATCTTAGTCTAACAAAACATTGTGTGTGGTTTGACTTTTATGAATGTAAAATTCAGGAAGAGCAAAGGAAAACATTAACAGTAGGGAGGTTTAGAACTTTTTTACATTTATTTCTACTGGTAAAAGTTTGCATGGTAAAGTTGTTTAGGAGGAGATTAACGTAATCAGTAAGATGAACATCTCTCACCCAGACTTGAGAAGGATAATTCTGCAGTAACTGGTGTTGACTGGTTGAAGTTGGTATTTACCCTGACTGGACATGTGTTGAAAATATAAGCATATGGTAGTGTCATTAGTGGTGGTCAAATCACGAAGGAAAATAGTGTCTAGATAAGGATTTAACATTCTAAATCAGGAGGACAAATCACTTCAAAGACATATTTCCGAAAGATTACAGCATTTATGAATGCAGGTCCATTTGGGAAATTAGAGAGATTTACGCTTTTAGATCCCCAAGACGCATTTGGAAATACCAGCTCTCAGCTGTGGAGAGGAGACCAAGTCCTATCCTGTGCACTGGTTACGATGTGAGCTACACTTAAGCTATCTGGGGAGACAGGAAGGAATTCAAGGTATTCTTGACACCGTAGTACTTTATCCTATGTGAGCAAGCACCCTGTTGGTATCAGAGAGTAATACCATGGTTTATAGTCTATCATGCTGGGAGTAGGTGATGTATCAATGTGCCTACATAGTTCCATAATCCAATTCTTTCATGGAAAAAGTATGCACACCCTTAAGGAATGCTAAAATCTTGATAGTTGATGTATTAGTTTCAGGCCCAGTTATTAGTTTCAGTGGTACTTGTCTGACCTTTCTGCCTGTTAAAGGAAAAACAAGCAACTGTGCTGCTGCCACTGATGCTTGTGTACACTGCAAATGTACTGACAATCTTGCTCTGATTGCTGTGGCCTGAATTGTTCCCTCCCATAGCTGTAAAATGAGTCCATCTCTGCATATAAGCTCTTCATTCTGGGTTCTCAGTCACTGCAAAATGACTTTGCAACTTAATAGTTGTTCTCTGGTCTCTGATCTTAAGACTATTGTTATTAGTCACTGGAGTAAGAAATGAAAACCAGTTCCGGCCATCAGCCAGGAACTTGGGACTCTCTCTTTCCCCTGCAGTGCTATCAGGTTAAACCATCATGCTCTCCCGTGCATGCTGTGTTTCTGGCTTCATTTCCCTGAGTACATGGCTAACAGCAAGTATTTCAGCAATAGGAAAGATGGAGACAGCAATGTGCTCATCCAGCTTTATAAGCTAACAGTCAGGATGCTCTCTTGAGGAAAGGGTTGGGACTTAGGCTGTGGAGGAAGCTGAACATAGGGCTTGTACTTTCTGGGTGAGTGCTCTGACTAGTAGACTGTAATGCCAATGGTCAGCATGCCTAGCAACAGCTGGTTTTGGAAAACTAAAGTAGCTACACGTACATTTTAAAATGGAAGAAGGGCACTTAAGTTTCCTTTTAACCCGACTGAATGTGCCAACCCGACAGATCTCCTTAGAAAGCTGAGGTGCCACTCCGCTTACATTTGGATCTGTGTTAACCTCTTTGAGAGCTGGGTGGTTACTTGCATAGGGCAGAGCAGGCTGGTAATGCTCAGAAGCAGTGTTGAAAGAACTCGACGACAAAGGCAATGGTCACAAAAGGAAAACACAGGAAATTCCATTTAAACATGAGAAAAAGTATTTTACTATGAGGGTGGTAAAACACCACCTGTGGACTGTCCATCCTTGGAAATACTGAAAATCCGACAAGATCCAGAGCAGCCCTTTCTAGTGGATTCTGGTTTGTGCCAGACTAGGCAGTCTCCAGAAGTCCTTTCCAAACTCAACTATTCTGTGATTCTGGGAACACTGAGAATTTGAAGGCCAGACAGAAAGGCAAACTCTGGCTTGAGACTCAGATTTTGGTGCTTGAAACTCAGATAAATCCTAAGTACCCAAGTCCTCACTGAGATCAAAGCAAGGAAAAACAGCTGTGAAGAGAACTTCCTTTATACTTGCATGTATTTTCTTTCATGCACTAACATGGATAAAGTTAAAAAGAAGTGTGTGGGAGTGTGTGTGGTGTGTGTGTTAAAAAAGAAACAACAAAAAGAGGGAGGGAGCCAGCTTGTAAGGAAGAATCAAACCCAAGGGCTGGAGAGCGCAAAGCAGTGGAAGTCAGAAAGAAATTTTTAAATCAACACTTTGTACAGATTTTTGAAGTGTGAAATAAGTGGAGATGGAAAGGCTACAGACAAAAAAAATTAAATATGCTTCCACAGTTACTTTCATTGTCCTTGGCTACAGTACAATAAAGGACTAGTTAGCCAGTCAGCCAAACTGGCAAAGAAGCAATAACTGGTATTGTGGAGAGAGTACACATAGAGTTGTGATGAGGAAATTTTCCTTATTCCGTTCACATAGCTTTGAATGCAAGTAAGTTCTAGAGCTTGAAATAATTTTTTTTTTCTTTCCTTGTGATTTTCTTCAACTACAGAGAACAGAATACTAAATAAGTATCTTCACTTTCTTGCTCAATTTCACAGCCTATACAATGTTTCAAATGTGATTAAAATAAACCTTATTGTTGGCAATCCATCACTACTGGAAGTGAATGCCAAAGAGGACTGGGATGAAATGGATAGTTACATATTGGAATTCTCTGTTTGCAGCAAACACTACAAGCTGGTAAGGGAAGAGTTCATTCTGAGGAATAGCCATGCTTCCACCATTCTTTTATTCTGAAGGGTTATTCAAATATAGCATTATTTTATTCTGAATAGTTTTGGTAAATGGGGGGGTTATATTGAGTCCAAAAAAGTATTGATTTATTATATAGTGTGAAAAATAATAATATAAATTTTTACTGAAATTTACTGATTATTTTTCTCATTTCAGCAGCCAAACAGTAAAAACTCTGGTATAACACATCCTTAACAGATTCAAACAAATGCATTTGAAATAAAAATACAAAACAGAGAGCTCTTAGCTGTTACTACTCATGAAAGGGATTTGGGAATTATTTGGATAGGCAGTGCCATGCTCTGTGGCAAGAAAAGACAAACTGAATATTACAATTGTTTCTTATGAAGTGAATACAGAACAGAACAGGAAAACATCACAATGCTATTGTACCAATCTTAAATCTCAAATACATGCACTTCTGGTCATTCATATCAAAGACCAATGTAGTAGCACTGGATAAGACACAGAGAAGGTAAACAGTAGTGATCAGAAATAGTTAAGAGGTTCTGTACAAGGGAAACCGAATAGGACATTCCTTTGTGGAAAAGAGATGATTAAAGGTGGATAGGGCATAAAATCAATGGTATGAAGGTGATTTATTGTTTCTCAGAAGTGTAAAAGCTATATAGTAATTTGAAACAAACAAAAGGAAACACTTTTTTTATGTGTTACTCAATTGAATTACTGTACTCATTGCTAGAGGATACTTTGGAAATAAAAAGTACAGATACGTTTTAAAAGGGATTAGACAAATATATGCGGGATATGTCCATTGTTTGCTATTGAATTCAGTGGTACAAAATGCTTTAACAACTGATTGTCGAAAAAAAGGACCACTTTATATTATCCTGCTTCTTATACTCTTTCTCTGAACAGACCCAACTGGTCACTGTACAGAATGCTAAAATAGATGGACCTCTGGTCTGATCAGTGTGGCACTTCTTGCAGTCTTGTGACAGACACTTTTTCTTTGACTGTGTTCAGTGTCATGCTGAGGCAACATCAGTGGAGCAATATGAGAAGTTCAATATAAAAATAACACCCTTTTCAAAGTATTATTTCCGTTTGTATCTACCACCCCTCTCTACTGTGGCAGGCATTGCCAGTAGCTAATAATAACACAAGCCCATAAATAACATCAGCACTAATCATGTGTGGCAGTGATCTGCTTGTACCATACTTGTCAGTTTACCAATTCATAATTGACAGCTGTTTCCCCAAGTACTCTGGTAAAAGTATGGCATTGCCATATACACTGAAAACTAACAAAATCAGGCTTTGTTACATTAAAGGTAGAACTACAAATTCTTCAAAGACACCTTGCTAAGCACATTCTGCTATTAGACCATTCCTAACAAAAAGAGGGATCAATTAAAAGGTGTTTTGATCATTACCATAGGAGCATTACAAAGGGAGAAAGCTAATTTTGAAATGAGTGGCTTCAAGATAATGAAATTCAAACCCTTTATACCCTTGCACTAGGTTAGTAGACAGGAGAAGCAATCTTCGCAATGCAGATATATCTGCCAGTGCAAACGTGGTATTTACTACATTTTCTTAAATGGCTGTTTTTCTTTTGGGAGTACTAATTTATTTTCATGACATAACTACCTACAGGTTAAATCTACAATAGCTGTGATTATCCCAGAAGCATCATGTATTTGTGATATGGTAGCATACATTATAACACTGAACAGTGGCAGCATACGTGGGAAATCAGTTGGTTACATTTCTCCAGTTCTCCAGTTGAACTGCGGCTACAGAAAGATCAAAAAAAGATGAAAATGCTTTTCCTCTCCTAAAAGACCTGCCAGTAAGAAAGCCATTAGGTGGTGCCTAGGAATTGATATAGAAAGGGAAGGACTTCCTACCTTGTGCATTCATTTTTGCAAACTAACCAGGAGCATGTTTATACTTACGTGCATGTTTATCTGAAGAAGTTGTCAACAACAGCCTACCAATTTCTATAGCGAGAATGCATTGTGCAGAAATAAATCAACATGCAAAATCAGACATCAAATTGAAAAAGTGCATAAAATGAGTCTATTTTTAATGTATGTTAAAATATGCCTTGTGCTATTTAGGTTGAATAAATTAAACTGCTGCTTTCCATGTAACCCTGTGACCTCCCGGGGCTTTTATTTTCAGTAGAGTATTTTGGAAGGAAAAAAAAAAAAAAAAAAGAATTTCCCTTAGGATCCCTAAGTTCCTCTGCTATGAAAGATCTGAACTGAGATAGCTTGAGGCAAGAAACAGCACGGTTCCCAATTATGATACCATTCACTGTACTACTACTAGAAAAGTACCGTTTAATTGTCATTCCATAACCATCTCCTGTTTAAATGTCTGAAAATTTCTTTTGCTAACAGGTTCTTGTTTTATGTTGTGAAATGCACGGTCCTGAGTTTAAGCTGTTACAGAACTGAATAATATGTCCCGTGTTTTAAATGCAACTGATTAACAGAACTTGTATCTCATATTAAACTCGTATTTCTAATTTTGTTGCCTAAATAAGACATATACTGTGTTCATCTCTCTGATTTAAACTTAAGACAAGCCTGTAAAAGTAACATATATGCTGAAATCTCTAGGGTTCAGTCCCAGTGGACTGGAAGTGTCTGATGTCTTCTGAACATCATTTCTCAGCAGCATCAGGTAGAGGTGAAAGATCACCAGAAAATCCTGAGTCTGAAGCACCCAGTCAAGAAATTATGGCCGTATATTAAATCACATAATTCATATGAGCAGCAAGCAGTTGTTGACTCAGTTGTCACCACTGATGTGATGTCTAAGAATGGGGGAAAAAAAAGTTCTTTTTCTCTGAAGGACTTTCTGGGAACTGAAATATTTGATATAGATTAATCACTTGCTTTACTTTATATACTTTGGAGTTTAATACCATTCTTCTGTTGTATTATCCTGACATTAAAAATAACATTTTATCAGTCTTTCTGCACAATAAAAGTATACGTATCTACATCCCTCTGTCTTATGGTGCATTTATATACAGGTAAACTACAGATCGATATCTGAACAGAGAACAGGTATTTCACTTGGTGAAAACATTTATCATGCAGATTCTAGCAAATGAGGAATGAGAAATTATCATAAGGATTCAAAAGTAAGTCTTTTCTAATAATTTAGTGGTTACTGAATATACTTTAAAATGGATTATTTTACCATCATTTATTGCATACACAGTGTTCTTTGTTTTTCTACATTGTACTTTAATAATCAGTATTTTGAAAAGTATTTCAGTGGTGTGCTTACTGCAGCCTATTTGCTTTTAATTAAGACCTTTTGGTTGCACACTGTTGGAGGACACATTTTTCTATCAGGCTCTGAAGAATGTGATGGTGTAAAATTATGAATATTACATTAACAGAGAGGATAGACAGTGGGACAGAACAGGACTTGAAATACAAAATCAGGTAACTTCAATGTAAATTTTTAAACTGTAGTTATTAATGAGGAAAGCACCTGTGCCAGAGTTTCCACTTCAAATCTATTCTCATCACCACTGGCAGAGGTACTGATAAGATGTCATGAGTTAAAATAGAAAGACAGGAGAGGATATCTGTAAACCTGGCTCTTTCCCTCCCAAAGCACTGTTGTTAAAACAACTGGCATAGTGTGCTAGTCATAATTCTGAAATTCTAAGACATATGGGGAAAAAATAGCTTTTTAATCAAAATTTTCAAATAGAGACTTTTAAACAGATCTTTGTGTGTTAATAAATTTAAAAAGTTAAAACAGAGTTGACACCATACCACGAAGTAATCGAAGTTTTGTAGTTCCTCTGTGAAAATGTCACATGGACTGTGCTCACAGGTTTTTTTTAACTCATATCTGCGCCTCTATGTTCCTGGCTTTTGCCTACACTACAAAAGTTTTCTAAACATTAAAAATCTCTTCTTTACAGGCTCTTCCTGACAACTACAGCACGGGTTCACTTTTTGCTTGTCCCAGGAAAGGGAAAGGCCCATTAGATGGCTTGTCACCACATTGTGAGTCTGAAGGAATAGAACCTTTGGCGATGAGATAAGCTGGGGCTGCCTAAAGGAAATCTCAGGTGAGCAACTGGGTCATTCAGGCAGGGCTGGCTTTAGGCATAAGTGCAGAAAGAAGTTGCTTAGGCTAGAAATTCACAGGGGCAGCAGAGGAGCTTCCCCAAGACCATCCTCCCCAAAGAGCTCCCTTCATCCCAGTAGGCTCCGGACTCACTTCTTGTGCCCTTGGTCTCAGTGTGCACCTTCTTTATTCCTGCTGCCGTGCTATTGAAGGGAAATGAAAAACAGGAAGATGGCAGAGAGGTTTGTCTTTCCCTTTGCCTTCCCTTCTCCTTCTTGATTTGGGCAAGGGGAGTTGGATCCATCCAGTGCTGGTCTTTTTGGTTTCCAAAGAGTCTTTTAGGAGTTTCAAATACAGTTCATTTTTTTCCCTAATGGAACAATTTTCTGCTGGAAAATCCTGTCTCATCAAAACAAAGAAGATCATCAACATTTTGACAGAAAATTACTGAAATTTTAAAAGTTCAGAATTTTTGGATGTAGTAATATTAGTATAAACAATAAAATACAGATGAAATTTTTAAATCTTAGCAAAAGCATATTTTAAGTCTGAAAACCTTTTTTTTTTTTTTTTTAATATCAGTTTCTTTGAAGAATCCAAAGATTTCAATATTTTTCCTGATTAGAAATGAAATAAAATTTTTGGCCTGATACCCGCTGGTATCTGACTTGTAGCAAATATCATTATTTTAAAGTCACTACACCATATAGGGATAATTGCATTGGTTTACTCATAACTTCTGTAAATTCTTAGTAAAGAAACTGACCTAGGATCAGTTTTTATGGCTTTTCCACAGCTTCCTGAATTGTATAAAAAGTGTGCTAACAAGTCATCTCGAGCTGAATGCAACTGTACCTTGACTGGGAAAATGTCTTCACTTTCAGCTTTCTGAGACTGTACAGAGAAGGTAAGAAATAAAGCAGAAGTATCAAAATTATTGTCTCTAAGCTAAATTCTAGTACTTGGCCAGACACCCCACCAGTATTAGAGTAAGAACTGGTCAAGGAAAATTGTGCTCAAATTGGACTATAAAGGAGACATTCCAAAACACCACCAGGGCTTGAAAGGTTTAATGAATGCCTGAAATAATGAGAGCAGTTTTTCCTTCAAATGCATACAACTTAAATTTCGAGTTTTAAGAATGAAGTATCCAGTTACAATGCTTCCAATCTGTTTCCAACTTAAGCATTTCAGGTACATCAGTAATCTGTCCTTTCCTTCTTTTGTCTCAGTTACTGAAGTCAACCAAAGGACAGGCTGGGAAGTTAAAGGTAAGGATAATTTGAAATTACAGAACAATTTTTACTCCAATGAGTCCATGGCAAAAGCCAGTAATTTCAGTAAAACCAGGAATCATGATCTTTAAAGGTCATTGTGTAATAACAGAAGCCAAAAATCTTTCTGAGTATTGCTCTAAGAAAAGCATCCCTTTTCCCCCATACTGTTACTTCTCTCGTGTCCATGCCTTCGCCACAGTTTGTGGTTACAGTGGATTCTCTATACAGTTATTTTGCAATATTATCAGGAGTTTTATCCCGTTGCCACTCCTCACGCCTACGAAGAGGCCAGACTGAACTAAATGACAAGGCTGTGTGCAGGAATCCCCAAAAAGTCACTTCCTGGGAAAACTGAGAACAGTGTTTGCAATATGAAGGAGAAAGGGCACTGTACATGGGATAAGCCAGAGGCTGATACATGCTGATTGCTAGGGGAAGGCTTTCAAGGCAGCATAAAACAGGAAGGAGAAGGATAGTAAAAACCACTGAGAATGTATTTGGCTTGAGGAGGGAACTAAGTTGTGTAGGACCTTGCAAGCATAGAGATTAGTCCTATAGCAGGGGACATGGTAAAGCAGAGATTTCAGACTAGTGATGGGTACAAGCACAATGGTAGATGAGAACATAACCTAAGCACAAATCATTTGGGTGTGCTGAAAGGAATGAAGAGAAATGCAGTAAAGATAGAAAAAGGGCAGCTGCATAAGTGAAGGAGGGAGATGAGAATGATTGGATCCATGGTTTCCTAGGTGGGAAGGTCAGGGAAGGGATTTAGTGCTGGTCCGTGGTTACACATACAAGGTAACAGGAAAGCATAAATCATAATCCCAATGATTTGGGATTATCAGAAGTGAGAAGCACAGAGGAAAGCAGGAAGGGATCAAGGCTCCAGCTTTACTGACTGGAATTAGTCTTGTTTTCTTTTATCTCTAGTTGCCCTAGAATTCTCTCATGCCTGCAAAGCACCATGAGATCTGTAGGTGATCAGGGCTCTAGGGTGGCAGTCAGGGGACTTTTGGCAGCTGGCAATTCTGTTGTTGCCATACATATGCATTAAATTGAATGGCTGTGGTACCACATATTTGAAATACTAGAGAATGTCTTGAAATCAGTGATCCTCAAACACCTATGGAGGCTAATAAAAATCAGAAAACCCCTCGAAGTCTAATAGGCAACAAATAGAAGTGAGGAAGAAATCAGGCCCACAAATTTTCCATGCACTGCTGTAAGAATGTGAAGAATGCATGTGACACCTCCTGCTGCTGTTTATATGCTACGTTTGCCAAATGAGTGGGGGTTGGATTGTTTATCCAGCTTACCCTCCACTACTGGGCTCCCTAGATCGTGAGCCCACACAGTTTACATAGCATCCTGAGCCAGCTGCTGACCCAAAAATACAAGTCCGTGGCTACTGAAATGTCTCAGTCAGTATGAACAGCACCTACAGCTGCCTTCAAGGAATTCGGCCGTGTTTGGTAATGGGTCTCAAGACTGATGGTGCTCCATCAGATTGAGCTGGAGCCTACAAATGATGACTCAGGTATGGATGCAGCATGACATGCTGGGTTTTTATTCTCTTTCTTGTGAAGCTTCACTTTATATATTTGGATAATCTCTCACAGTCAGCATCTTGGTCCACTGATCCTTGAGCATTGCCTTTAGACAGGATTCCAGCCAATCCCAAACGCCTCTGTCAGTGATGACTGCAATCTGTCACCTAATGGGAGACAGCGCTCAGTGCCTTACAAGAATCAGTTAGGGGAAAAGTTAGAACAAAAAAAAGAAATTAACTCTCTTTCCCTATCTGTCTGTGAAACCAAAAGCTACGTTAAGTGGATTTAGTACATCTGGGGAAAATAAAAAATTGAAAATATTTTTGAAGTGTTTTGTGGTTTGTTTGGTTTTTTTTTAATTTTGCAGGTATTAAAAGCACCAGGAATGTTAAAAATAAAAGACTATTCAGGAAAAAAAACTCCAAAATACCATATATAATCCAGAGTCTATGTTCTTAAACATATCTATGAGTTTTATAATTGCAAATTAAAATAACTATTATAATCAATACAGAATTTTAGGAATAATTGAATAACAGATATTTAAAATATTTTCTGTTGCAGGTTTATGTTCATAATGCTGTGACCTTTTCTGAAAAATATTTTATGTTGATATTATCCCAAAGAACAAAGGAACATAAATTCAGGAGGAACGACGATCACCATTGCAGACTTCAAATGCTGCAACTGTTATTTCTGCCTAGGTGGAGGAGCAGTGTTTTCAAATTACATACAAGAAGATACTATAAAGATAAGTTATTTATTTCCCTGCATGTTTATTCAACCTCTTGCAGATATTTATGTTAAAGGTAGCTCCTGATGTGATAATATAATAGTAATCTTCTGAAATGTGTAGTTTTACATATGTAACTTCTCCATTAGAGCTAGACTTATGATTTCCAAATTGTTTTTGAAATCTCCAGAAAGTATATGTTTACAAGACTCTTTTTATGCAGAAGACTTCAGAAAATGTAAAGAATTCTCACTGTACTGGTTTAGTCAGTATTAAACACAAACAGGTAGAACTGAGATATATTCTTATAGATTCTCCTATGATTATTTTCTTAGCTTCCATCACCAATGAAAATTTTAAACCTCATGAATAAATCCTGCATGTTAATTAGTTTAGACAATTGTGAGTTAATATTTAATAACTGTGCAGTAATTTCTACACAGTGACAAGCTGTAGTGATGATTAATGAAATGGTGTGTGCTTACACTGTCTTTGGTAGCAATGTCCAAGTGTGCTCTTAGTCATACTTATTTAGGACTATTTATTAGTCCTGTTTGTTTAGGACTATTCCTAGTCCTATTGGCATGCGTCAGACAGCTGCGCAGTAGAGGCCTTAGGGCTCTGCATGTGTAACTGCATTCACACTACACTTCAACGCACTGGGGCGCGAAAGCTGCCATACGCGCTTCGCACCTCACTGTTGCAGACCTTACTCGCATGCACACCATTCCCGACCTCCTTCCTCCTGCACATCCGCTGATAATGCCCACATGCCATTAATGGCTTTGCCCATCAGTCACAAAAAGTCTCTGACTTAAGAGCTCTGCTTTTAGGCTGTCCATACTCTCTGCAAGACAGCCTGGTAGAAGATTAGTACATTGGACTTGTACTTTGGACTTCAGCATCCATGTCACCTTGCAGCAGAGCATTCCATCACGTTCTTCAGTGAGTTATGAAAAAAACCCTCTCTTTCTTGTTTTGACTGTCCCCCTGACTAGCTGGACTTCTTGCTTCTCAGTTCTCGTACTGGAGAAGACATTAAACAACTGACCCCTGGTGACTTTCTTCATGCCTTTCGAGACGTTACAGACATCTACCACATCCTACCTCTGGCATGAGCCAGAAAGAAACCAACATGTATGGAAAATCAGGGGACGAGGCTGGGAATGTAGAATCAGGAGAATTTCAATGTGGCTATTGAGGCACACCCATTCCAAAATAATTTAGGTTGTTATTTCTAGGTGACAATAAGAGCAAAAACTCAAATTTTGCATCTGGTCTGCTAAGCTTCACTTTTTGGTTAGAGAAGAGATGCAATGTGAGGACAGCGCACATTTCCCTCCCTAAATGCCTAGTCTTGTTACTGCAGAGCTCATCCACAGATTACAGAGTCTGGGTGTCAGGTTCTCACCTCTGCTTCGTTAGCTTCATATGCAAAATGGAAGATACTAGAGCCAACTTAGATAATTAGTAATCTCTCTAGTAGTTGGATGTGCTCCCAATCTGCCTGCTATTCATATTACCTAGTTGCAACTTGGACCACAATCGTTCCTGCTCTGTGCAAGTCTCAAATTATTTGCGTTTTTAAGGCCATCATTGTCACGAACACTGAAGTGACTCATAACTTTTAAAAATTAAAAAATAAGCCTATATTTGAGTTCCTGTCAGTACAACAGATGATTCTAAAACACTTCCTTCAAAAAACTCATCTTCCTCCTTTTTACCAGAACATTTTTTCAGGGTTCTGACCCTTTTTTTTTTTTTTTTTTTTACATTTATTACACTTTGTTACACACAGAAACATTGTTAGCTTCACCAGCTTTTGTCCAAGATCCTAAATTTCCACAGGTCCAGTCCAGTCATCCCAGATGATCAACCTAGTGAGATTCTGTGAGAGTGCGTAGGGATGAGTGGCTGGCTGGCTGTGTCCATGTGCTGCTGTCTTGCTCTGGCTCTGACAATGTCCTTTCTCCTCCCCTTTTGGTTTTTCTCCCTTTTCGCTCCAAATCCACCTATGTAGTTCTTATTTACACAAACTGGAAACAAATTTAACAGGTTCCACACTCACAGCAGGATGCGCCTAAAGTAATGAGGAATTTATTTTAATGAGAGTATTGCATTGATTAGTAATTTTTCAGATAGATACATAATAGGAAAATGGGCTAGGTTTTTCTCTTCTGGATTTCTAGTGAACTTTCAAAGCTTCTTGGAAACAAGGTTGTGACGTGGATCTCATGCTTTTTGCCTCTATCCATCATTTTTTCAAAAGATACCAACCATTTGGGTCTAAGAGAAGGCTGTTGCAGTCTAAGTTACAGATAAAGTACTGGATATCTTGTTAAAAAAAAAACCAACAAACCAAGGATACATGGGAGCAAAACTTAGCAATAGGAAGTCTGCCATAGAAAAAGGAGAAAAAGTACTCGGTAACATCTTACTGAAAAGGTTGACAAATACAGTCAACAGGCACAATAATAAATGTAAAAAGAGAAATACATATTGTGTAGGGGCAGCTATCATAATTCGGACATCTCAGAGTTCCCTGCTCAGAAAAAGGGAAATTTTCACTATTGGATGAATAAACGACCCGGTCACATTCTCTGCATCCAATAGCTTCAGCAATGCTTTGAAATTCTTCAGTCTCTGATGACGAGGCCTACATACTTAGTGCAGCATTTCCAGAGAGGCATGCAGGGATTCAAAACAAATACAGCCTTTGCATGACTATGCAGTTGCACAGAATTCTTAAAAGGAAGCTCTGCTTGGAAGAGTAGGGTCTTTTCAGCACTGTGGCATTTAAGATGACAATGTAGGGTTGAAAGAAAACAGATGACATTTCTGTTGCGGGGATTCTTATGCACATTATGTAGGAGGAAGAGTCACATAATTTTAACTGCTGACCTACACGGGCTCAGGTTTGTGGTTCAGGCACAAGAATGGGACTACTGCTTCCAGAGGATCTGCAGCAGGATGTGAGAGCTGAGCAGTGGCATCCGAGGCATGATTCATAGGGTATGCTGCAAAACAGTGCACGCTGCAGGAATCCGA
Source organism: Fratercula arctica (assembly GCA_947846985.1). Classification (NCBI taxonomy): domain Eukaryota; kingdom Metazoa; phylum Chordata; class Aves; order Charadriiformes; family Alcidae; genus Fratercula; species Fratercula arctica. The sequence continues at coordinate 52,562,131 of CANTUZ010000005.1, read as the reverse complement.
GACTTTCAAGTGCAACAAATGGATCTGCAAAAAAATAAAAGTTCTTCAGAGCAGCCCTTTCTGCCCATTTTCAATTTCTTAAAATCTTTTAACAATGAGGACACTGGAATTACAGAATTAAAGCTACTTTTAGTCCTGATGTTACATTCTTCCACAACTTGCTAGCTTACAATACACCCAAAAGGTATTAGATCTTATAGATACAGCATGATATAAGAAGTTTGTGTTGGATTGCTTGTTTACTATTCAGCCCAGCTTCTTTCAGAGCTCCCGTACTATTTATACCCATAGGTGTGGCCTTGTATTTGGCTGTATCTGAATGGTTCCATTTAGGAGGTGTAAGTCAGAGCACAACCAGGCCATCCCCAGCTGACCATGGTGCCCCACCCTGGCTGCCTGAGCTACTTGTCCATCACCTCTTGAATCAACACTGTTTACAGCCCAGAACTTTAAGTTAAATTGTCATTGTTTGCCTTAAAAATGCAGTGATGACTGCTCATGAGCTCACAAGCTGGAATAAGACAGATGCAGCTGCCAGTAACCTTCCCAGCGGTCCCAGGCTAAGCCATTCCTTCTCCATCAGAGCCTTCAGTAGGTGAACCTGTCTGTTTCTGACCATTCTATCCTCAGCTGTAAATATAACTCTTCCAGGCTCTCTGAGTCATACACAGTATTCATTCACAGGGATTTTATATTGACTTTCTAATCATTACTATAAATCCTAAATAGCATTTATCCTACTCTTGATTTCTGCACAGTCATCTAGAACCGTCTCCACTGATCGATAATTCCTTTTGAGCTATGTTGGTCACCCCATATCTGACCTGTGGAGAGCGAGCTTTCTTCATAGAATAAAATGTTGACTTTCCAGGAAAATAACTGAGAACTATCCAAGTATGTTATATTGGCACCATTACCCTTACGAGCAATTTTGGAATTTAACAAGAAATTAAACAATTTTTTCCATAAAGCCACATCAGCTGCTGCTGCTATATTCCCATCTTGTAATCCCTTATTGCATCCTGTATCAGCATGTAGTGTCTGTGATTGATACCAGATAAATCAGTCTATTATTATCTGTATTCTCACTTGTCCGATTTGAATATTTGAATACTTGAATACTGCAATAATTTAAGCTTTATTAAAACATTAGTATCATTTCATGCTTCCTGAGATCACACATGCAAACTCCTCTAGGACTCTCAAATTCAACTTCTTTAGGACCTGTGTACTTTAAAATGTTTCTCTCTAAGAAAAGTTGTTCAATATCCTTCTTAATAATGACCAGGAAGGCAGTTAGTCATCATCATATGATATAAATACATCACACGTTCTTTCAAGTATAGAACAAATGTATTTATTAAGGAGTTCTACTTTTCTGTATCAATATCAGCATTTTTTTAATATCTAGATGTAATAGACCTATAATGGTGTTAAGATTTAGAAAACTTGAGCTGTTCCTAAAGCTACCAACCGTGCATATTGCTTGATGTTCTCATCCATTTTCCTGTGCTTTGTAACTTGTAATGATTGCTAGGTTTGCCTTTTTCCTACTTCTTGTATACATTTATTTCAAACTGCTGTGTTCACTTCCCCACTAAATGAGAAATGTATTTTTCTAAATCTCCCCTCTTTCTTGATCCTCAGTACCCTGACTTATGTCAATCAATTTCTTCTTTATAGACTCCTTCTACTTTGATACAGGTTTTCTATGTAATTTTTCTTTATTCTGTCATTCATTTTCTACACCTCTTTTGGGAACAAGTCCAAATATATGTCTTGGGATCAAGAAGATGTAGCCAGTACCATGTGTGTGTATATAACATGCCTTGTGACCTTGTTTGCACATACTGAATGTAGCCATATTTAAATACTCAGACAAGGACTTTCATTCTAGTAATTATCTTTACCCTAATAAAGCCTGAAGTTGTTAATTTCCCTAATATGATTTTTTTTTTTGGTCAGAAAATCATTACCTAGTGTTTTTAGGCACTTTAATAATGCTTTAGCACGTAGCTCCAAGTTATATGTCTGATCTGAAGTCCCTCATAATAACAATGTCATTTTCTTTCACAAAATTATGAAAGAAAAAGTTATCTTGTTCTTTAGTCTTGACCGCTGTGCAAGAGGCCCTCACTGATAAACCCATTTTAGGCATGTTCCTATTACAGTGATCCGTGTGCAATTCCTTTCCTATAAATATGATAAGTTTAAAACCATATTCAGTACTCCATTTCCTCATTTATTACTCAGTTCCTGGTGGGCCAAAACCTCAGTCAGGGCAAGGTCCTTGATTATGTGCAGGAACTAAGGGAGCCTAACCTTTTAACTCAGTTAAGAATGGCCTCTCACAGTCCCTGAACATATTTATTTCTGGACACAATCCTTCAAACCGTTGGAAATGGAGAGAAGGAACTGAGACGTGACCTGACAACGCTTACATCTTCTAACTAATGACACTAAAAAAAAAATAAACTAAGTGTTTGGTTTTTTCTTTCATAACTGCTTTCCAGCATGGGTAGTTGCCCTCAATGTCCAACCTTTCTTCTGGAATCACTGGGGTGGAAACATTTGAAAAAAATAAACCCCCTGGCAAATACAATGGGAATCAGGATAAAACCTGACAATTGGGCACTACTGTTGGGCTGAGCATTGTTCAGACTGATATCCAAGTAACACAAGGCCAATGAAAAGAAGCTGAACATAAAATTTTCGTAAAGCAAAGTATGCAAACTGAAATTGGATTGAACTTGTTGTTTTCAATTCACAAAAAAAAAACCCTGAAAGAATCAAAACCGCAGTGAACAGTGGCCTATGCTTAATCTGATGGCCACAAGAGGGTACAATTTATAAATTGTAAGTAAGTGTAATGGTCCCACAGAGGTCTCCCTAAGTGACATCAATCTTTTTTGAAATCACAAAAATCCCTCTCCAGAACTGCCTAAGAGAAATTCTGGCACAGCATCTCCCCATGTGCGTCCCCTTGGGGACTTACAGGTCGCTGAAGGCAGGTGAGAAGCCACTTTCTGTGTGTGTTTCCCTTCAGCAGGGCCTGTCACCTGCCGTTCTCAGACAAGTGAAGCTTTTCAGACCTTTCTTTGCATTCAAAAGCAGCGTGGCCAGCAGGCTGAGGGAGGTGATTCTGCCCCTCTACTCCGCTTTGGTAAGAACCCACCTGCAGTGCTGCCTCCAGCTCTGGAGCCCTCAGCCCAGGAGAGACATGGACCTGTTGGAGCAGGTCCAGAGGAGTCCGCAAGGATGATCCGAGGGCTGGAGCACCTCTGCTGTGAGGACAAGCTGAGAGAGTTGGGGTTGTTCAGCCTAGAGAAGAGAAGGCTCTGGGGAAACCTTAGAGCCTCTTCCAGTACATAAAGGGGGTCCAGGAAAGATGTGGAGGGACTCTGGACTAGGGAGTGTAGTGATGGGATGAGGGGGAATGGTTTTAAACTGAAAGAAGGGAGATTTACATGAGATATTGGGAAGAAATTCTTTACTTTGAAGGTGGTGAGGCACTGGCATGTGTTGCCCAGAGAAGCTGTGGCTGCCCCATCCCTGGAGGTGTTCAAGGCCAGGCTGGACGGGGCTTTGAGCAGCCTGGTCTGGTGGGAGGTGTCCCTTCCAACCCGAAACATTCTATGGTTCTGTCATTCTGTGATTAGCCAAGAACACCGTATTAAGAACAACTGAGCACAACATGCCTTCAGCTACATTATGGATGCCCAAACTATACTCTTGAAGACATTTGTCCTTAGGCATCAGTGCCAGACCTGAATGCAGAGGCCAAAATGGCTCCATCTGAGCACATGAGGAAACTGGATGTGAATTCTGGAGCTGGACACTGCCTTTCTCCTGGGGTGAGCTAAATAGACGATGGAGAAAGGAAAGCGGCGCATGACTGGAGGCTTCCTCCAGTTGCATAATTAATTCTGGGGTGAAAGTTCGTAATCTGTGGTTTTGGCTCAAACCAGCCCCTGTGTAACTCACTTTGATAAACATCAATACTTATTTATGGAATAGAATCACAGAATGGTTTGAGTTGGAAGGGATCTTTAAAGCCCATCTAGTCCAACCCCCTGCCACGAGCAGGGACATCTTCAACTAGATCAGGTTGCTCAGAGCCCCATCCAACCTGGCCTGGAATGTTTCCAGGGATGGGGCATCTCCCACCTCTCTGGGCAACCTGTCCACAGAAAGTTTGAAAGTATAAAGTAAAAACAGATAGATGAAATTGGGGATATAAATGGCAACGAGCGCCCGTGTGCATAACCTGTCTAGAATGTGCTCTGAAATGGGCTCTCTCACGCAGTGGTGTGTCTGTGGGGGTCACAAATGCACTAGTGTTTTTCTGTATTTTAGGGAAATCTGTCAAACAAATGTTCCGATGTTGCATCAGCGGCGAAAGCAGAGACTGGAGAACTTCTGTTTGCGGTTGCCACTGTGCGACCTTACCCCTGCCCGCGGGCAGGATCCACCAGAACCTGCTTAACTTTCCAATCACTCAGCGATGTGTGACAGGAGAAAAAAAAAAAAAGAAAGGAAGCGGGGAAAAAAATAAAGCCCCTTTAGCGAGAGGAGCACCCCGACCGCGCTGACAGAGCCAGGACACCCCGGCACGCGCTCTGGGGCCGCTGGCCCTTTAAGGGCGGGCGGGCGGCCCCTGCCGCTGCCGGCCGGGAGACCCCGCGCCTCCAGTGAGAGGTGAGACCAAGATGGCGGCCGCGCAGTGACTGAGGCGGAGCCGGAGGGAGCCGGGCTGGACGGGCCGGGCCGGGCCGTGCCGTGCCGCCGCCGCCGCTCGTCCCCCTCGGCAGGGCAGAGCGCCTCGCTGCCGGCCGGGCTGCTGGGTGCCTGGAGCGCAGCCACGTCGCGGGGCGCGGTGAGGAGTCGGGACTGAGCCGCCGCCGCCGCAGCAGCACCGGGAGGAGGAGGAGGAGGAGGAGGAAGAAGAATAATATGGCGGCGGAGTCGGGCTGGGAGTGAAGCCGCTGCCTGCGACGGGAACCCATGGGGGAGACGGGGCGCTGAGCCCGCTCGTCCGCTTCATCCCGCTCCGGGACAGGCAGTGCCCGCAGGCCCCGGCCGGCCCCGGCGGGAAGGAGGGCGGCTCCTCGCAGCCCCCACGCTGACGGACGGCGAGCGAGGGGCTTCGGGCCTGGGCAGCCGCTGCACAATAGAGCCGAGCTCCGGGCCGGGGAGAGCGGCCCCTCTCCCGCCTGCCTCCCTCCGCCTGCTTCAGCCCGGCCTCGCCGCCCTCTCGCCTGCTTCTCTCGGCAGGGCTCCGGCCTCCAGGGTCGCCGGTTCCTGTCACCCCGGGCCGGCCGCCCGGGCCGTCTGCTGTCCACCGCTGCTTCCACTCCCGTGGATCCTCTTCTTCTCCAGGATCCCTTCTTCACCGCTTCTCCTGCCTGCCCTTCACCCTGCAAAGAGCCTGTTTCCTCTCTGCGGCTTTCCCCTGAGTAGGCTTTCTCGCCTTTTGTGCAGCGCCTGACTGCGCCTGGAGCGGCTCCCCTTTTGCATCTTCATCTCTTTTCTTGTTCCCCCTCTTCCCCTGCGCCCCCCAATCCTGTTACCCTCGATAATGAGGATCCCGTTGGAGCACTGAAGAGGAGTAAGAAGAGCTTGCTTGGCGTGCCCCTGTGGGGCTGCTACCTTCCTTCCCGCTCCCCTCCTTTGAGGGGGGCCTAGCCCCCGACCAGCCTCCTGCTCCTCCAGCGATTGCAAGCCAGAGTGGTGGCTGTGGTGTGGCAGGCGGCAGGATGACTGACACCCGGCGGAGGGTGAAGGTTTACACGCTAAATGAGGACCGCCAGTGGGATGATCGAGGCACAGGGCATGTGTCCTCTTGCTACGTGGAGAGGCTGAAGGGCATGTCCCTGCTAGTCAGGGCAGAGAGTGATGGTAAGTATATGTCTGAAGGTACAGTCTTTTCCTCATCCTACCCAGAAAAGGAACTGAGTTTAGCTTTGTGTCTGTTGCCTCAGTGTTTCGCTGCGTAATTCAAATGTGATTCCTAAAAGCAAGTAGGCACTAACCGTAGTTCATTCGTGTTAGGCCAAGTGAAAGAAATGGCAGGTTGCCATCAAGTGCAAGCATAGTAGGCACTTGGTTCTTAGGGAATACACAGTGTTGCATACAAAACATGTCCAGGTCTTGTTGTAAATCTTGTATGGGTTCGGATACCTAGTGATCTATCACTAGATGCCCAGCGTATTCCAGTTTAAAAACTGATCACTGTGATGTATCTTTCCTTAGTTGTTTCTGGAAATGATCCCCTCGTGAAAGGAGTTGTTCAAAACTTAGATCATGGTTTTTTATTTCAGTATGGATTTTTAAAAGGTCATTGGATGGTGCACACCCTTTCTTCCCCCCCCCCCCCCCCCCCCCTTTTCTTTCTAGCAGGAATTATGCAAGACATTCTAAAAGCTATCAACAGTTATCAAAGTACAGCTGTTAATAGTAATAAAGACAATACAGAACAGCATTTTCAGAGATCCTTCTTTTATGGAAGAGTCGTTCTCGGTCCTTCAGCAGTTCTAGATCTTCCTGTAAATAAATTTAACACAATGTATTATCAATTTCCTTCACATTTTCTAACAACATATGACAATGGTATAGTTTGAGTAGTACTGTCTACCCCTGTAGCTCCATGTTCAGGATAATCTTGATTATTGGTTTAGTGAGTTCATGACTGCTCTGATCAGAGTAGATTTTAAAATGTATAATTTGCAATATCTGGCACGTACCATTTTGCTAGTAAAGTCAGTGCATGACTTATTACTTCACTAGATATATAGTTACTGTATCTAGTGACTTGTAGGTGTAGTTGTAGCTTGTGACTGTCAACAGACCTTGGGATTTTGTTTATTTGGCTTTTTCACTGTAGGAACTAGGATGAAAAGCTGCTTGAGAATTGTTAATTCTTACTGCTTGAGAAAGTTCTGACAAACTACAATAATATCTACAATTACGTTAATCATAAACTGATAGGAGGAATCAGACTTTCATCTAAGCAGGATTTTGATAATTGAGCTTCTGATAAGCATGAATTTCAGGGTTTTGTAATTCTATGATTATACTTAAAAAAGTTAAATTGATACTTGATTTTATTTATTTTACACTGAAGAAGATGCATTTATACCTTGGTCAAATTATTAGTGTAAGAGAAAACATTCAAAATGGAAATAGTTTAATTTCAACAGGAGGGAGGGAGTTAAAAAGAAGGTTATCACTACATTTTTAGGCTAATCTTTACAGTATATTTTGTTGTAGGTACCAGTCCTTTCTGTCTACGTGGCTGCTGTGCTCATGTTTAAAAACTGTTATGTCTTCTATACACTAAACAATTTCCTGATTATTTTTTTTTAAATTCTTTTTAGAAAAGAATGCAGAAGAACTGCAGTTCATAACCTGCTTGCAAAGAAATAGCCCATTCAAACTAAAATCCCTGTATTGACTTTCAGTGGGATACATGTACTTAAGACTGATCAGAACCTCAATTGCACCGTTGTTGCCAGTTTATTTGTTGCAAATGAACATCTGTAAGAAGGAAAATACAAATTGATATAAACCCGAAACAAAGATGAAGTTGTTACCTTGTGTTGCATAGCTAAGACACTCTAATCAAAGCAGAACTCGCTCAAACTTACTTATTGCATCTAATACACAGAAGTGTATTTAATAGGATACACACATTAAACCTCTCTCAAACAGCATACATATACTCCAAGAGTATTAAATAATACGCAGAGCGTAAGTTCTTAATTTAGTAGGCAGTATCAGTTCTGGGTAAATGTGCACTCTATTAATAGTCAGCTAGTTTTTCTGACTTGCTTTGTAAACACCTCAGAAAATCTGATTTATATCTTGTTTACTCCCAGTGACAACTGTTTTAGGGCTAATTTTGAAGGCAAATGCAGTCTTTTTTACATGTAAACAGCAAATGGTTTGGAAAAAGATAATGCCAGACTTGTGTTTTAGGTACTAGGCAATTTGTGTGTTCCCTCCTGTGCTTTTTTACCTACATGAAGTAGTTGAGTGTGATTCCTCCCCCCCGCCCCGTTATCAAAAATATACAGGTACTAGGAACCTGACCTATACACCATTTGCCTCCATGTTTCCATTGCGTTCTTGTATTGTCTTTCTTTGTCAGCTCCTCCTCTTTCCACAATGAAACTTCTTCCTTCCTCCTTTTCGTAAACCAGCTTTTCCTAGGCTTTGAGCTGAGATCCGTCCTGTGCAGACTGGAGTGTTCTTGCTGACTTACTCCAGGAAGCTGACCCAAAACCTTGGGATCTGCCTGAAGTCGAGGTTTCCTGAGTGGGGGAGGTCGTGGGGGGTTTTAGCAGTAGTTCCTGCTGTGTCTGGGAAATTCCTACTCCTGTTAACGGGCCAGTTCGGCTGTGCGCAGAGCAACAGTGGAATTACCAGAGGCTCATTTGGCTGACTGCGTTCAGTCTTTAGATTGTGGAGCTGTGGCTTGGTGTAGCTCCGTGGCTGCTTTACAAGTGGTTGAGATTTTTATGGCAGGGTCAGGGTGATCAGATAGGGGAGCTGCAATCAGTATGCCAAGTCCAAGGTGAGCTATCGTCTGCAATTGAAGCAATAAGAACTGAATAAGACTGCAGGGTTTTTTTATCTATAAGAGTGGCTTTTTTTCTTGGGTTGGTGTTTTTTTAACACCATCTTAAAAGAAAGGAATTTAGAGCAGATGAGTGATTTGTGCTGCTGTCTGAGATGTCTAATGCTCCCAGGCACTAAACTTTAAATCATTGCAGGCAATTTGGAGTAATCTGTTATAGTACAGGAACATCATAAACTGCTTTCAGATCAGATATATTATGCTTTGAAACAAGGAATTGTATTTTTTTTTTTACACTTAAACAACTGTTAACTTTTTTACTTAAAACTCTGAAAAGTTTCTCTGTGATTCCTAGTTGCAGTGTATGCTACTTGAGTTGCAGTAGAGCAGTAGTCTTTTCTTACAAATAGTGACCTTCCATATGAAGGTGTGTAATCCTGTGTGTAATCAGAAGGCTTTGATTTCTTACCTGTTTCTGACATGGTGTTTTAGGCTGCTGTGGCCTGCCTCATTCTTTAAATGTCCGTGTGCTTCTAGATTTTCACTGAATGGTTTCAGATTGCTTTTTTTTGTTCTGAGCACAGGTGACTGAAGTGACCTCTAAAACGAACATTTCTGTTCAACTAACCTGGCTTAATTTGAAGGCTTAAACCTTTAAGTAAAGCTTACTAGTCCTGTAACTAAACTTTTTTACAAGCCAAAGTGAACTCCCCCCATTGGAGGCTGTATTTGCCAGCTATCTTCTAGGAACTATCTAATAACATTCAGAAGTTGTAGTTTGCCACTTCTGAGTTCTGTATGTTAATAACTTCTGCCACAGGGCAGACATCTGCATCCTCACTGTTTCTTTAGACCGGGTATCAGTAACCCCATAATACTGGCAGAAGGTTTAGCCGAAATTTGTCCTAAGTTTTTACCTTGCTCAAACTCTAAAGATTAGCTTTATTTATTTATAAAGCAACACAAGCAACACAGAAAATCTTGCGGTTATGTACTTACCTTATGTTAAAATGAAAACTAAAAAATGTGGGAGGGAGCATGTTGGTTTTTTGGTTGGTTTTTTTTTTGGGGGGGGGGTGGGGTTCTTTTCACGTGGTTCATCCCTCTCCTTAGTGTTTGGGTTTAACCTTTCAGAAATGTGATAAATGAGGAATAGTCTCTTGCGAATCCAGAGTGCGTTCTTGGTCCTCAGTTAGAGCTGTTTCCTTGTTTCTGGGATTGGTTTCTGTGACTCAGTAGCAGCAGAACTGATTGCAGAACTTAAACGTGTGCGTGTATCTTGCAAAAAAAACAGCTCTTGAATTGAAATTCTCACTTAAAAGTAAACATGTTTATACTGGTGAGGGGTAATGAGGGACACTGCACCTTTTCTGCTTTTGAGGAAGGATCCACATAACGGTTTGATGGGAGAGAAGCAGCATTCTGTATCAGCAGCTCTCCTCCATAGGCATGTATGTAAACAAGTCTGCAGATCTGTTGTTTAAGAATACTGGATTGGGATATTTGATGTTCTCTAAATATCTTTGAAAATAGCATTGTATATCTGTATGTAATCTCTTTTGAGCAAGTCTTTCCCTATACACACATTCCTTTCACAGCACAGAACGGTGTTATTATACTAACAAAAAACCACAGCTGTGCTATATTGCATTACAGTGGCAAATAACAGAATTCTGCAAATCAATGTTTTCTTCTTTATAGGTGGTTTCAGATGTTACTTTCTGGCACCAGTGTTTTGCAGTTACCTTTACAAATTCATTCAAGGCTATAATTTAGAAAATAACTAGATCTGCATAATTTTGAGGGGGTTTATTAAAACCATGTCCTGTATTAAGGTGAGTTTTCAGGTCTTACCTAACTTTAATAGAGTCATCAGGTCAATGAAGATGAAAATTTGTTGGTGTATTTTTATAAATACATATAGGCTGGATAGTCTCGATTTATTCTAGGATAGTACCAAAAGAAACATACCTACGTAGAAAGTAATTGCTTATGACAAATGCAAGAGTAAGCATCTTGAACTGTATTTAGGGATCAATACTGATAGTGACTTTGAAAGAAGAACTTTATTTGTGGTACCTTCAATTTCTGTAACCTTTTTCTAAATATATTTGTGTTACAAATGTCTGTTACTGTTGCCTGGTTCCCAGAAGCAAGTAACATAGACCTAAGACTGCCTCATACCAGGAAGGGGCCTGATCCTGTAAAACTTACTGTATGAAAATAAACTCATATAGCTTAGAGAGTCTAGAAAATAACTAGTAGAATAGTCACTGATTTTGAGTTGTTGAACCCTTTTTGGGGAACAGATTGCAGAAATGGAGCATCAGATTCTCCAGAAAGATGGATTTGGGGCAGTTACAGGTTATAGAGCACAATTTACGTTTCTATGTTTCTGTCTCCCAAGTTCATATTTTTCTAGTTGTTGTCTGGAATGGTGAGGACTAAGTTGAACCATGTGGTAATGAGAAGCAAGTCAAGCCTTATAAGGCTTGATTTGTCGTTCCTGCAAGTGTCAGGTTTAGCTGAGAAGAAGAAATGCTCTTTTGTGGTAAGTCTAGTAAAGAGGTCGTTCTCTAGTGTATGGTTCTAGCCTGGAAGATGAAATATCTGCATTCAATTGTCTTCAAGATTTCTTTTTTAATAGTATTTTGTCAAACGTGATGGTTCAAGTTATGTATGATATTCTGCTAATTTCAGGATTTCCATGTCTATAGAGCTGTGTTCATCAGTTAAAACAAAATGTTGAAATTATCAATTGCTTTCAATTTTGACAAGATTCTAATTCATATTTGCTAGTATTAAATATTTCTAGACAGTAAAGTCTTTCTAGAAGTTAGTTAACCGAGTTAGTAGCACAAAATAATATTCTGAAACTTCATGTAGTTGAAGCTGAGGCTTTGAAACTGAAAGTAAGATTGAAGTGAAATACTGCTATCACTGATGATCATAGTGGAAAAGGGAATGCTGTTTTTAAATGTTCACTAGACAAACCGAAAATTCAAAGCTCGAGATTATGGCCGAACTACCAAGTGTATTGGATTAATCGGTAAAACTCAGATGTTTTCCTTCTCTGTCCTGCTCTATAGTTTGTGATTATTTTTTTTTCTGTAGTTATGCTGTCGCACTGCTTTGTTAACAGAGCTGATGAGGGTTAGAAAACTGGAAAAACTCTTAAAAAAAAAAAAAAAAGAAAGAAAGGTTTTATATGTGGTTTGGGGGGATTGCTTTTTTGTTGTGTCTTGTTTTCCCTTGAGGGCTATTTAGTTCAGTTTTGCTGAATTGTATCTGAGTTTGTAAACGGCTCTTACTGCAAGAACAGCTGAGATGGGGCGATAGCTTCTCAAGCCAACTTCATTGTCTGCTTCTTGTAGAACAACAGACTTAGAAATTAGGAAGAAGCAGCCATCACAGGTAAGTTGTTGAACCTCATGAAGTTCAACAAGGCCAAGTGCAGGGCCCTGCCCCTGGGTCAGGGCAACCCCAGTATCAATACAGGCTCGGGGAAGAAGGGATGGAGAGCAGCTCTGCTGAGAAGGACTTGGGGGTACTGGTGGGTGAAAATCTGGACAAGAGCCCACAATTTGTGCTTGCAGCCCAGTAGGCCAGCTGCATCCTGGACTGCATCAGAAGCAGTGTAGCCAGCAGGGGGAGGGAGGTGATTCTGTCCCTCTACTCCGCTCTGGTGAGATCCCACCTACAGTGCTGCCTCCAGCTCTGGAGCCCCCAACAGAAGAAGGACATGGACCTGTTGGAGCGGGCCCAGAGGAGGGCCACAAAAATGATCCGAGGGCTGGAGCACCTCTGCTATGAGGACAGGCTGAGAGAGTTGGGGTTGTTCAGCCTGGAGAAGAGAAGGCTCCGGGGAGACCTTAGAGCCCCTTCCAGTACCTAAAGGGGGCTTAGAAGAAAGATGGGGACAGACTTTTTAGTAGGGTCTGTTGCGATAGGGCAAAGGGTAATGGTTTTAAAATAAAAGAGGGTAGATTCAGACTAGATACAAGGAAGAAAATTTTTATGCCGAAGGTGGTGAGACACTGGCCCAGGTTGCCCAGAGAGGTGGGAGATGCCCCATCCCTGGAAACATTTCAGGTCAGGCTGGACTGGGCTCTGAGCAACCTGATCTAGTTGAAGATGTCCCTGCTCATGGCAGGGGGGCTGGGACTAGATGGACTTTAATGGTCCCTTCCAGCGCAAACTATTCTATGATCTTCTGTTAGTCACTAGCATTTCTTCAGGAAAGGAGTGTGGGGTTTTTTTGTAAATGTAACCTATGAGATTGAGGATGGTGATACTTAGTAAACAAACATTGGTTTGGGATATTTTTTCTGTGGGTTTTGTAGTCGATACATGCTTTAGATAGTGAAAACTAGCTAGTCGTTGTTGATTCTTGTGTGAGATTTGGAAGTACAATTTTCGATTGCAAGTATGTTTTTCAGATCCAAATAATTTGTTTTCTTGTCCTGCCTTCAAGGTCTCAGGCTTACATATTTGAGGTGGTTGAAGCATTTTAATTTGTATTTAGTGTAGGTTTTGTGAGGATATTTGGCAAGTGTTCTAGTAATATAAATACAAGAATTCCTTAGGACCGTAGGTATGAAACTGAGAAATTGAGACTTTTCTTAAAGAAAGTTTGGACTTTTCTTAAAGAACAAATTTAGGCAGGCAAAGGAATAGGAGAAGTGCCTCTTTAAAGGTGTGCTTGCAGCCTTGTGTTTTAATTACAAGACTGACTATGCAAGTAAATTTATCTATGTATCACTTCATGTGTGTTGAGTGAAGGTCTGCCGATATGTAAATTTAAGTCATGGCTGTAAGGAGTCCCTCATGCACTGGCATTTTTGCAGCTGAGCAGCACAGGTGGATGAGAGAACAGATGTGAGAATGGAGTTGCTGTTCTATGTCTTAAATCAGTATAAGCTGCTGTGAAACTGTTCTTCCTAAGTTTATAAAGTCTGAAGTTTTTTGGTATTGGCAGTCACAATGATTGCCGCTCTAAGCATTAGTTTCCAGATATGCATTCCAGCAAAATAACATAAGTGTTTTCCCTAAACTTTAAGAACAAATACCTTATGATTAGCAATTTTCGGACAAAAACAATTGTAGGTGATTAATGGAATGCAGTTGTGATGCGTTTTGTGTGCTGATTTTTTGCAGGCAATTAATGGAATGCAGCTGTGATGTTTTTTGTGTGCTGATTTTTTGCAGGCTTTATCATCTCTAAAAAATTTTCGTTGGAGAAGTCATTACTCGGAATAAGAAAGAGGTTAAAAATCCAGTCCTCAAAACACTCTTGAATGTTCTGTACTATGTGAACAATATCTTTGAGGGAAAAGTGAAATATAAAGCTGCTGAATATGGTTTTAACAGGCTTATTGGGAAGAAAAGTGTTAATAGCTACTTGAGGAAAGAGTGATCAGAAAATTCATGTTGAGATTGACATTTTAGTACACATGTAAATAAGTGGAACTTTTTTTTTCTAGGCTCTCTTCTTTTGGAGTCCAAAATTAACCCGAACACTGCATACCAGAAGCAACAGGTAAACATACTTTTTTTTCCTCACCTTTAAAGGCAGGTTCTTTAACTTCAGGGATACAGTCATTTTTTTGCCTCTGTTGCAAATTATATTTTATGTTGTTGTACCAAAAATAAGAGGCAAAGTGGTTCTCAACATTTTTGTGCATTTCATGATACATGTGTGTTATTTCTCTCCATTTTTTTCTCCATTTTTTGTGAAGTTGTTTAGATAACTTGCACTCTGTTTTACACCAAAAAATGCTTTGGGAGAGACAGCCAAGCGTAATTGTGAAAATCACAAAGTAGCTGAGGTTCCTGAGCATAATGGTATCTGCAACTTCATATCATCTGGCTTTTTTCTTTTTTTATATTTCAGACACTACAACTTTCATTGTATTTTATTTAAGAGAAAACTAGAAGGCTTTAAAGCTATTTACATGCTTACCTTTGTTTGGCTTTTTACTTGGAAGAAGGATATGGGTTACTACTGCTTCAAAGTATTCTGTATACATAAAAACAGCTTCTCACCTCTAGTTTGCACCTTTCTTCAATTATTTAAGCCATAGATTCTGAGCCACTAAAGAATGCTGCTGAGATGGGTGAGAAGTGAACTGTAGATACTGCACTTCCTTTGTTGTTCTTATTCATGGATACTGAGAATTGCCCTTAGAGGTTTAGAAATGCTGAACCAAACTGCATTTCATTGCCTGTCTGGTCATCTCAGACTTGCTAAAATCCTGTCAGGTACAGTTAATGTATTAAAACACTCTTAGGTCTTCAGCTTTTAATAGTTTATTATAAGCACAGACATACGTAGCTTTGCTCGCAGGCAGTCTTAGTGGTTGTGTGGCTGCAGCTGTTTGTAGGATTGTATGTTGAACTGAATGGGGAGAACCAGTCTGGGTTAAAAATACCCTTCCTTGGAAACAGTCCGTACTGAACAACTGTCAGGGCCAATGTAGGGTGGAGAATCAATTGCAGGGAGTAAAGAAGGACAAGACCAGGAAAAATGCTAAGCAAACTAACTCTTAGTTGTAATCCCAACTAGCTTGAGGTCATGGTTCTATGATACAGTAACTTGAGCTTTAGGACTCGTAAAATGACATTGAATATTTCACAGCGCTACGGCATAAAGTGCTGAGCAAGTGTAAACCTGCTTTACTGGTTCAAATATGTTCAAAGAGCATTGAGGGGGGTAAGCTTTGTATCAACAGGCTTTGTGCCAGATCAAACATGAAGCCTACTTAAAGTAGGCATAAAATTGTAAGATCAGTGCAAAGCACCACATGTGCCTGTCAGTGCAACAGCATTTCGTATCTGTGCTCACTGCTACTTTGGGTCAGACATGTATTGTAATCTTGCACTGCACAAGTCCTGTACTGGTGATTGTGAAAACATCGTTAGAGAAATAAAAATATTAAATGTAAATCTGACCTGTTAGAACAGCACTGTATGTCTTCTGTGCTGGAGAAGGAAAAGTGCTGTTCTTAAACTTTGGAGTGCTACATGGACAGAAATTTATATTTGCAGATGGATTTTTCATACTGTTTAAATAAAGCAGTCTCTAATATAGATTAAATGTAGGGTTCCACTCTGAGCCTTAGAAATACCAAATCTTTCTTGGTGTGTATATTAATCCTACTTTGTAGCACATTATCTTCCAGGTGAGGCTTACTTACCTTTTCCCTTAGTAACAGGCAAGTTCTGAGTTTAAACCTGATTCCATATGAGCTAAGCTTGGAGCTTAGCAGCTGAAAGAAGAGTTGCTTCTTTCCAGCTCTGCTTGTAAAACTCTGAACTGCCTAAACTCACTAAACCAAAAGCAAATCAACTTGGTACTCCAAATCCCTCTTCAAAAACTAGTAACTCTCTACATCAGGAAAAGTTTCAAGCCACCTTACAAGATCCATTTGTGGAACTGTGGGGTGGAAGAGTGAGTAAAATCTTTTGGTTTTAGCTGCAGAATGCCACTTGGGCCACCTCAGCTACTAGTGAAATTGCAGCCTTACTTAAGAGGACTTACTTTTGAGTTTGCCTGCAGTTGTCAGCTGCACTCATAAAATTTCAAGAAAAATCTCCTAGAAACTTAAGATTTAAAACTTCAAAGTAACTTTCCAGTGTTTTGACCTTACCAGCCTTTTATCTCCAAATTTTGTTGTGAGGGTGAAGCTCCATTACATTTTTAAAGGGGCAGATAGCAGTGCATCAGTTTTCACTGTGACACAATTAGCGTGTGGGCACTGTGGAATAAGTGGATGAGTTCTGACTTTTGTCTAGGCTGACATGAGGCTTGTAAGAAGAAACAAACTTTTATTGGACCAACTAATGTGTGGTTGGAAGGAAGGAGAGAGGTGTGAGAGAAAAGCTCTTGGGGAATCCATTGCTTTGGGGGCTTCAACAAGCCTAGATACCTTTGTGATAAATAGTGAAGTTCTTCCACTGGTGAAAGAACCTTCTACCTATGCTGCACTGTTAGTGCCAGCGTGAAATAGATTCTCATTAATTGTTTATATCACAAATCATGCAATATCAGAGTATACGTATGTATATTTTAATGATAACTGTCACAACTGAGATCATTATTTGTCAAACTAAGTGTGAAGACCTGACTACAAGTTTGCCTTGCTGCCTCTGTTCTCTTCATGTGTAAAACATCCATGGAAAGCAAAAAAAACCAAACCCAACAATCCAAAAAAAACAAAACAAAAACAAACAGCAAAAGCTGTTTGTTGTGAACCTGAGCATCAAGTAAAATTTTATCAAATTGTCTGCTTTCGATTTCTTGGGGTTTAGGATTGAAAGCAATGAGAGCCCTTTATTGTGGACTGTGCATGCACATAAATGTTGATCTAATTGGTGGTAGATACAACCGACTGCTTTTCCCTCTGGAGAGGAAAAATACTTGGCAGATCTTGAGACCTGCCTGGGGACTCATTTTTCATACATCAGCACGATCCTGAGATACTTCAGTTTGCATAGTCTAGTCCCCGATCTTTTCAGATTTACCTGCCATCTAGAGCTTTGAAATAATTCTTTAAAGCACAAAACGCATAGGCAGTCTTTTAACTATCTTTTCACTAGTCAGATGAATTAGAATAGTCTTTTCTATCACAATAAAGAGTCATTTTCTGCCGTGCGTTCAAGAAGAAAGATAAATCTACGTATCTGATTCTGTAACATAGAATTGCTGCCACTGGCGGTTAGATGCTCTGAACTGTGTACTTCCTATGCAATCTTAAAGGAGAAATAAATTCTATATATGTAGCCTTTATCTAGGAAGATGTTACGGGTGTGGACTGGGGTATATACTTTTCAATATACTTTGGCAATGCTTTAGCAATAGAACAGTAAAGACTTACATCCTCAACTTTATTTTTGATACATCTATGTACATCCTGTAACCCAGTGATGAAGTATGTATTGCATCCCTTTTTGTGCCTGAAACAAGGAAGACTTGAGTTGCTTACAGCTTCCAGCTACAAAGTCTAATGCCTCAGCGCTAGAAACTTCAGTGTCTCGTGTTCTCTCCTTTTGTGGTCCCTTTTTTAGTTCCTCGCAAGAATACAAAGCTTAAATTCATCCGGAGTGCCATCTACTAACTATGTAGCTTGAAGGTGGCTATCCTTGAATGATGGAGAGCTGGGTTATGAACAATAAAGCTAAATTTTAAAAAGATCCAGATCCAAACAGCCACTGGCAGAATTCTCAGAGAAGATGAACTTCCTGCCCTTGCTGTCAGGACAAGCGAGCCAACAGTGAAACTATTTCAATAAAATTTGTGTCTACTGTAGCTAAGATAGTAAGGAAAAGTGTGTGGTTTTGTGGGGTGAGGGGAGAAACAAGGGGAGTGCCTGCTGGTGGTTTTGGGGTGAGTTGGTTCATCCATTTTAAATGATCACATATTCCTTTATCCTCACATGTGTTTCCTGTGAAATCTAATTTTCCTGCTATTTCTGGGTATGGTCACTAAGCCAGTGAGTTGAGGTTCTGTTATAGATCTAATAAACTGATACTCTGTGTGATTCATGGGAATGCAGCTATGAAATGGCTAACTGGAGAGTCATGTATGATCGTTGAGTTTTTGTAGAAATTAACAGAATACATTCCGCCAAAAGGCTGGGTGTGCTTTTGGTTTGTTATTCCAGTTTTTGGGATAACTTCTTAGCACATCCAGATAACCAGGTTCTAGGTGAACAAATGCACAAAACCTAATGCAGAATTGAAACTTCATATTATGTTACTGGGGCAGGTTTTTTTAGCCTGAAGATTCTGCTGCAGCCTACCACAATAACTATATACATTTAACTTCAAAAACCTGGACAGTGCCAGTAATTCATTTCGTTAGCAGAAAGCTGCCTGTGAAATTGTACTTTTGATTGTAAATAATTAGCTAGTAAGATGCTGAAAGGTGACTTGGCATGTCCAAGGAACTGTCTGTAACCGTAAACAATGTAGGGGCTTAGGTAAGAAAGGTGAGCAGCCAGGCAGCCCGAAAGGGTGAGAAAGAACCTTCCTCTCTTGAACTTCCAGGGGGAGCCATGAAAGCCCCCTAGGCTTACGTTGTTTGAGGGCTAGTAGGAAGGGATTAATTTCCTTTTAAGACAGAATGCAAGAATTTATGAAAGACCCATCTAATTTAGGGGATCACAACTTCTTGGGAATAGCCTAAATCTCATAGGAATGTCAAGAGAATATTTTGGAGCTGCAGAGAAAACTAATATTCTCCCTGGACGTGAACACCAGTGGGAGGGCACTGTCAAACAATAACTGTTTTAATTTTATCACATTACAAAAGAAATCTTAAATCGATCTTACATCAGAATCAAATCCTAAGTACTAGTTGCTCTGGGATTCTTCTTTATGAAATCCCAGGACTTGCGTTGGAGATTGTATGAATACTGTACAACACACCTGCTAATCCGCTTGCTAATAGTTAAATGAAACTGATTTGATGTCTAATAAAAGCATGACTTCTGGTCAGTGTTACGGTGAAAGTTTGAGACTGATGGTGTGTATTCAACAACCTTTCTATTAAGGAAAGTAAGCCTTTCGGAAATAATTTCAAAAAGCGAGGAGAAATCATACAGTAGATACTAAGCCCTGTCCGTCTAAGTAAAATTGCCACTGCTTGCTGGTTTAAACTATTGCAGTAGTATTTTTGAAGGTTAACTTCTTAGGAATGAAGTCTGAAATAAACCTGTAGCACACAGTAGTGTTTCCTTGAAAACCTCTAACAAGAAATTGCTCCACATGAGCATGATGCAGCCAACAGCGAGACAAGCAGCGGAGAAATGCTTGACTATATTCTGAAGAAATTTTGCCTCAGGCTGTATCTTTATAATGATAAGAGTGCAAAAAGTTAACCCCCATTGGTAGAAATTATAAATACCTCAATGGGAATATTAAATACATAGGTCTGCTAAAAAGAGGCCGTGCTCAGGATTAAAATGAGAAATTCTTGACCATATCGGAGCAGTCATAATGAACAATAATATGAAAGAAGACAAATTTATATAAATGGTCTTGGGGAGACAGCAGATTTTGTATGGGCTAAGGTGGTGATGACACATCCAACTGGCACTATTGGCAACGTGGGTGTTTTTCGAAGCAGCAAATGATTTTCAAACTCTGAAATTACAAACTCTACGTAAGTAGTTTCCTGAATATCATCCTATTTAAAAAAGATCTTGCCAAGAACTCTCATGCATGTTGCATAATGTGAGGAGCTGGAATGCTGGGATTCTTGCAGAGCACTCAGTATAAAAGCCTTCAATGATAAAACATTTCTCCACATTTCTGAGTCAGTTCACACAATGTAGGTGTGATTTAATACTGCAGTTTCACATTTTAACAGTGTTTAATGACAAGCTAGACAAGAACAAATTTTAGATGTTTGTTTTAGTCATCCCATCCAGTTCCTTGTCTGGAGGCTAACATTTTGTATGTAATGCAAAAAAAGGATATGTTTTTGATCAAACTGAGCGAGAACTGCTTTTATGAATCATATAAGATTGAAGATTTTATGCTCATAGAGGGGTAATGTGCAAGCCTCATCTCCTTATCTCTCTAACCAGTAGCTACTATTATTAAGCATTTTTATTCACACTCCTGTTTTCTCCTGGAATGATGGAGGCAGTTTTAAGAAATTTGAATTGCTTTTTGGAGTTGCAAAAGTAATGTTTGGCATTTGGAAGCAACAGATAGTCGTGTTCCATAGCCGAGAGATCCAGAATATTTAGTGGATTCCAATTACACTGAGGAGATTTCAGATCAAACGCATAGAAGGAGTCCTTTAAATATAACAAGCAGAAACTAGACTTCTATTCATGTTTTTTTTTATCTTTTAAGTACATCTAGAATTTCCTTCAGTCACTTCTCCCTACATGTATTAAGTCTTGTACTGCTCTTTTTGATGATTATAAGCTTTGTAGGATTAAGAAAATGAAATTACATTAATAACTGTCTGCATTTAACAGTGAATTTAAACTTTGACTGAGCTGTGTATTGTGCAGCAGAGTAAAGTGCCCTTCTCACTTTGTTTCATGTTCTCTTTTAAAAAGCCCTCTGAGGCAAGAAAGGATGTACAAACAAATACTCTCTTAGTAAAGATCCACAGAGTAGCAATTCACAGATTTCTGCTGAGGCACTGATATTAATCTATAGTATGAAATCCTTGTGTGATAAGACAACAGACAAAAAATCATTTGAAACTGTTAATATTGGGAATTGGAAAATACTTTTCTAATATTAATAAAACAAACTTGAAGATTATGGTTCTGCTGCTTAAATAATTTTTCATCAGTTTTCTGTTTTGCTTTCCAAAGACTAAACAATTAAAAGTCAAAACGTGTAGAGTCTGAACTTCCATGTACGATAGTAGATGATCTTGTTTAACAAGAACAATTGCTGTGCTATTGCCAAATACACTTCTGTGCCTCTGTAACTGTAGTTTTAAAAAACAGCTTTACCTTTGTATCTTCCCTTTCATTTTTCTCTTGCCTATGGGTTGGAACAGGATGGTCTTTAAGGTCCCTTCCAACCCAGACCATTCTGTGATTCCTCCTTCCATCCCTCCTCTCCCCAGACAAAAAAGACAGACCTACCTGTCTTGGTCTAGTGCTGGATTTTATTCAGAGACTTAGAGCTTTTGTTTGTTCCACTTACTCCAGTTAATGTAAATAACACTGTCCTTATTTGTGTTCTTTTAGTCATTTCTCTATTTGTTAGTCTAGTTCTTTATAGAGAAGAAAATACGTTTTGATCTTTTGGAAATGGCTTGCTTAGAAATCTAACCGCTTTCACTTAAATGGAAATGAAATTAGGTGGGAACGTTGCAAGTTCTGCTAGGGTCTACGTAAGATTTAGTGTTAGGGTTTGGTTTTTTTAAATGAAATAAGTGCTACTTAGTGGGAAGCTGATGAGTCAGTGACCTTGAAAATTATTGCAGTATAAATACTAATTGCAGAGATCAGTGTATTAGGTTTTGAACCTGATACACACAATGAATACTGCAGTAAGGTACATACTGTTTGTACAAGATGGTTTAAAAAACTTTTTTTTCTTTTGGACTTTCCCTTTCTAAATTTTTGTAAACTGTTATTTTTCTTAACCTCCAGGAGTGAGCTGTACTAGGTGCTGTCAGTCTGTTACTACCAGAGTATTTGCACCTTGACCTGTCTTGTAGAGAATAAACTATTAATTGTGACTTTCTTCTTCCTTTTGTATTTTGGAGGTGGTCTTCCTAAATCCCTTTCTTCTGTGTACCACCTCTTCCTCAACCCTTTGGAAAAGGAAAAGGTAAACTATTTGCCATTTGCAAGGTAAAGCCATTAGTGCCTCTGAAGCAGTATAGCTGCTCTGGTAATGGCAAATTGATTATATTGTATTGTTTGACTGAAACCTAATGGAGCTAGCCGATCGTGCTATTTAGATTATAGTTTAGTTTAAGGAGTTTTCTAGTAAGGGCATATAAAAATCTAAGTGTAATATTTCTCTTTATCCTCAGTGTTCACTTTAATATTTGAAATAAATTAAGCCTAATTCATAAACTTAATAAATGTCTGACAACTTACAGTGTTTTTGCAAATATTTAAAATGAATTCCTTTAGCAGTAAGCACTATAAGCAAGTCTATATTTAATGAAGAAAAAATACTCTATTTTATGGTTCTCCTTGAAATACAAGTAGAAAAATTCTCATGTCTCTTGTGAGTAAATGCATGTTTTAGCACTTAACTGAAATAATGCAGTTTCATGGGGCTGTATATATTTAATGTGGCTGTATTTCAGCTAGCTGTTACAGGAAGACAAAAGACTTAAAATAACACGCGATTAATGTGTAAATAATGCCGATTATATTTTCTTCTCTTTTTGTTGTTTTTTTTTTTATTCTCACAGTTATTTAGCAGACTGTGTGTAAACTACTGCATCAAATACCTTATCAGTGTGCGATATTGCTGTTTGCAGCATCAGCTTTCACTTCCGTATATTGTTTTTGTGTGCAATATGAGGGCTCTGATAAACTCTTGAACTATTCTAGTAAGTAGATGAGAGCTTAAGTGTCTGGGTAGTAAACATAGCTGAGCACGGTTTCAACTAACTTCTAGAAATCTAGGGCAAAACATCCTTTTCCAATTGTAGTTTGGAATGAGTAAAAAGTGTGTGTGTGGTTCAGTGTAATGGGTATGTATGCTCTTAGGCGGCTAGCTGTGTGCATATTCGAGTTTCTGGTCTTGTTTAAAGTTTGTAGGCTTCTTGGGGCAGCTCTTCTGTGCGTTAGCACAGTGTCTTCTGGGGCCTATAAAAAAATGAAAAAAATGATTGTGACTTTGATCCTACAAAATGTGTGCAGTTTTATGTGGTCCAACTGAAACATTTAAAAAAAAAAAACAAACAAAACCAAAACCTGTTGCTTTTGTTACCATATTTTATCAGAGGATGCACTGAGGTAGAAATACATACTCTCGATCAATCTTTTTGAGATTTACAACGTTATGGTCACATGAATTAAAAACTAAAACTTTCAGTAACTTTCTGGAACTTCCTTATTCTGATTTATGCAGAAATGTTTTTAATCCTAAGAATCTCAGAACGTATAAAAATCTTACAAAGTATGATGATTACATTTGTGTTCTAATACTGTCCTGTCATAATTAGGTGTCAAGTTGTTTTTATTTTAAAATTTTACTCTTTAAAAACTATTCAGGTTTGTAAAATCTGAAATACATTGCCTGAAAATACTCTTCCTCTCTTTAAAGGATACCTTGATTGTGTGGTCTGAAGCTGAAAATTACGATTTGGCACTTAGCTTTCAAGAAAAAGCAGGATGTGATGAAATATGGGAAAAAATATGTCAGGTAAGTTTGATAAATGTGAGATTGAGACAACCTAAATCATCTTAATGTATGTGTTCAAAATTTTTAGACTGTTCTAAGAGGTGAATCTGAACACAGTCAGTAGAAAGTAAAAACTACCATCTTAGCCACTTTCCCCAAATTTTGCATTTTTGAGTTTGGAAACTCTCCTTCCTCCAGAAATTTGACGTGAACTTAAACTATGTTTGGGGTAATTTTTTTTGAGCGTTTTCAGGTCTTCTTGCTTTACGTAACTTTTTAGCACTATTATCGCTCAAGGAAATTCAGCTCAAAATGAGCGCTTAAAACGTTTCATAACAATTAATTTCATAAAAAAGCTTTTTCCAGGTTGGCCAGAAAGGAAAAGGTTACCTGTCCAAATTTTTATTATTGAGAGAAGAATGTATGTGAGCTCTTAGTGAATTCTATAATGTATTTCTCCTGGATTTAACCGCATCTTATTCACATTTCTCTTTCTACATTTCTTATTCTTCTTTTTCTCTTATCGTTCTTCTGTTTCAGGTGAGGGGAATGTTGAATTTCTCAACAGAACTTTTTTCCATGTAAATGTGACATTATCCTTCTGTTGACTGTCAGGGTATGAAAGATTTATCTGATGGTTGAAGTAGGAGATATGTCTATCCCTGTGTTATCACCTTAAAGCTATAATTCTTACAGTTTAAAGAAATCAAACCATTTATATGGAGCATGTATATATTTTAATATGTGCTAATTAACTCTTTTATGTTCTACCACTACAACCAGACGACTATATGTCACTGTATCAGTATTGTTTCTAGGTAACATTTGGTCAGGTATTAACTATTGAGCAATACCTGACCGAGTTTAGTCAATATATTCACTGATGTTATTTCAGTTTGTCAGTTCTTGTTTATGTTTTTTCTTCCAAGTATTACAACAATTTCTTAATTTCTATGTTATATTAGGTGGGATCTCTCTAAAGTTGTGTAATTCTCTCTATGTACGCTATCTCTTTCTGTTCTTAACAAGCATCTAGCTCTCTCCACTCTGTCTTTTGGAGTTTGTTATCACTGATTTCAGAAATAAAGCAAAAGAAATCTGGTTTCATAATGGCATGTGTATAGATCATTCCTGTTTTTAGGAATGAGTCTTTTCAACAGTTTACCACTTATGTAAATAAGTACAGAAACTTATGTAAATAAGTACAGAAACATTTCCAGGAACTTCAGCAATCAAAGGACCAAAAGTTGGGGAGAGAAACAAAATGGGGGAAAGGGGAAATTGTGTTCTTGGGAAACACCCAGATAAGAAGCCCAGTTTCCTCAGCTTCATGTAAAGACCTAGTATTTTTGTAAGAAACCAGTGTCTTTACATCCTGTTTTGAGGCCATGCTATTGTATTTGTGTCTAGTGTAGTTTAAAGATCTTAAGCTTCCTCGGTCATTAAAGCTTCTTCTAAAAGGAAAACTTTGATACCACTTACACTGGAAGCGGTTGCTGATATGTAAGCAGAACAGTATGTGGGTTTTCGCAGCATTCTGGATTTTATACAGCAACTATATGCTTGCTGTTATCCCTGACGAATTATTTCTCCCAAATTTTTTTTTACTAATTTTCCGGATTAAAAGCAACAATACCTTATACCGTTCTACACAGCAGTGCCTTTCTGGATTTGACACATCAGACTCTAAGCAGATACTACAATTAAGATGTCATTAAAGCTGAAACACTCCGGTGCCCAAGCATCTGTCTCTGTTTTTTTCACTAATTCATACTTTCCACAGTTTCCTCGTTTGTATCTCTAGAGAGATTTGCAGGTCCTGTGCCTTGTTTTTCTGACAGCTCCAGATTGCCACTACTCTCTTGTTAACGTTTGTTTGGGGTTTTCTGTTCTTAAGAGGGGATTCTGTGGCTGTTGAGCATTTAGAAAGTGCACAGTAACAGATTTTGACTTGCAGCTTTCCAGAACTGAAAACAACAATTAAATTAACAAGACTGGCCTCTCTCCTCTATTTGAGGTAGCAGAAGCTTTGAAAAGCATCAAGAGCAGTTAAATAGCCTAGAGATAAATGTTTAAAGCTATCACTGCAATAGTATAATACTGGCTTGCATTTGAAAATCTGTCTGCAGAGAATAAAGACTGGAAACAAATAGCTTAGTTCAGCAGTCTATGAAAAAGTTGTTGTCCATACTAGTAATTATGAATTTCCTTTTTTAGTTGAAGTACTCAGAAAATGTATCTAAATATCTAATGTAGAAATAATTTTGTAAATTTTTTGTTTGAAGAAGTCTTTTCATTATATCTTATTTTGCAAACCCGCTGTACTCCATGTCAAACTTATATCTGCCCTTCTGTTTTCACCATACAAAGAAAAAGTGTAGGGCATTGCAAATGGTATTTTTAAAAAAACACTCAAGTAGCAGTAAACATTAAACTCCACTTTTTTGAACACATCTTATTTCGTAGGTTCAAGGCAAAGACCCTTCTGTCGATATTACTCAGGACCTTGTCGATGAATCTGAGGAAGAACGTTTTGATGATATGTCATCACCAGGTCTAGAATTGCCATCTTGTGAATTAAGTCGACTAGAAGAAATTGCAGAACTTGTGGCATCTTCACTGCCTTCACCATTGCGTCGTGAAAAACTCGCACTAGCACTGGAAAACGAGGGCTATATTAAGAAGCTCTTAGAAATTTTTCATGTGTGCGAAGACTTGGAGAACATTGAAGGACTACACCACTTATATGAAATTATCAAGGGAATTTTCCTTTTGAACAGAACTGCACTATTTGAAGTCATGTTTTCTGAGGAATGTATAATGGACGTAATTGGATGCCTAGAATATGATCCGTCGTTATCACAGTCACGGAAACACAGGGAATTTCTGACTAAAACAGCAAAATTTAAAGAGGTGATTCCTATATCTGATCCAGAGCTGAAGCAAAAAATACATCAGACATACAGAGTACAGTATATTCAAGATATGGTCCTACCCACTCCCTCAGTTTTTGAGGAAAATATGCTATCAACACTTCATTCTTTCATCTTTTTTAATAAAGTGGAAATAGTTGGTATGTTACAGGTAAGTTTCAGAATTTCACAGTCTATTTGCGCTTGGGCAGAGAAAGTTGGATAATTTTGCTTGGAAAGATTAAGGTGCTTCGGTGGAACCTTCACTTCTGTGATTCTGAAAGCCGTTTTGAAGTGACATGAAAGGCATGGATTTGAGTACTGAGCGGATTTGTTCTTAAATTTCAGATTTTGGACTAGATTCTCTGTAACTGATTTAAATGGAGGAAACATATGTACAATCCTGAATGAGGTTCTTTGGTTAGTGCTGTTTGCATTTTGTGCTGTTTGCATTTTGAAGGGTTGATTTTGTTAGGGTTGGCTTTTTTCTGTATTTTGGGACTTTTTAGGCACTACAGGTAAGGGTAATTTTTGTCATGTTACCATGACAAAAAAAAAAAATCAAATTACGTCAACAAAATTTCACAAATATAATTTCATACCAGGATATAAATGTTTCTAATTTTGAAGTAAATTAAATTAGTTGTTTGGAAACTACAGGTTCAGAACATAACGTTGCCCAAGGTGCTGGAATGTTTTCTTAGTTTGTCTTATAAGTCCCTAAATAATACTGCTTGGAGTTATCAATTTTGCATGATGTATGTCTTACTGCAAATGTAAAGAGATTATATGATGCTTTAGATACCTTACCTACATGTCTTAAGTATTCTGCACCAACCCATGAACTTCCTGAACTGTGTAGAAATAGATGGCACACCTCTGTGATGGGAGCTTCCTAGACCTTTCAGCTAACTCAGGAGAGCATTACAGCACATGTATTTTGGTTTGGAGAAGTTAATTACCATTGCCTTAATTCTCCTGACATTTAATAAATGAATAGCCAGTGTCGTAGGGGCTGTCTGATCTGGAGAAATGGACAGAGTGCTAAATGCTACTGGTTACCTTAATCGAATTTATCTTCAGATGAGTCTCAAAGTAGAGTTAAAATTCCTTTCACAGGCTCATACGGGAAATCATTGTCAAAACCAGGCCTCCTGACTTTTCATCCACCACACTCAGTTGATCAGAATACTGATATTATTTAATCCACCATCTTGGAGCTTTAATCACATGGCGCATTTCATAAGCAGCCAGATGTGCAAGATGTCACCCAGGTCTGGCAGCTGAGGTGTGTGCCCTGTGGACAGACCGTCACTTACTGGAGCAGCCCCCAGAGCTTGGTGGAGCACCTGGGGCATCTCCAGTAGTACTAGACCCCAGCTTAGGCCCAGCTGAACCAAACTCTTCATGTCTGTATGTGTGTCCTTGATAAACAAAGTCACAAATGTGTATCTGAAGCAGTCAGGAGGCCTTAATCATTTTGGAGTGGCCAGTTTGAGAAAGCTTACAAGCCTTACTGAGAGAGAGTGCTGAAAAAGATTCAGTTAAGGTGTCTCAACTTGAGTATCCCAGTAGGTCTCTGAAATATCTTGACCTCTTTGCAAGGGTTGCTAAAAGTAAAGTCCTGAGGATGTTACATTGTGGCTTGAGGAGAAGGAGGGGAAGAAATATTAAGGAGTCTTGGTGTCAGTGGATGAATCTGAAAGCGATATTGAACTTTGGAAAGGAAACTGGGCAAGGAAAAAGAGAACCTGATCCTGCAAAATCATTAAGGGCGTGTTTGCCAGAAATCCTGAAGTAACTTGAGTGAGGACTTGTGGTTGATTAGTTTCCTTTTTGCTGTCTCTTACAACCTGGATTAGGTTAATAGATGTAGGGTGAGCTTGGATTATAGTATTAAGGTTTAGTGTTGTTGTGAAACTTGTTAGTTGCAATTTACAGTTGAAATAGAGGCTCAGATCTGATTTTGAATTGTTCTGTGACAGCAGGTTTCCAAACCTTATCTTCACTTCTGTTGTTGTTATCTGTGGTTGAGAATAAGGTATGCTCCCTGTGCAGTGGGGCCAGAAGAATTAGCGTTGCATAACTTTGAAAGTTAGATAAATATTTCAAATTGTTGTAGGGCTTTCTACAGCTTAGAGGAGCCAAGAGCAGTAGCGCGTAAGGAAGAAGATACAGCCTGTGCGATATTGCATTTCCCGGTCCTTTCACAGTACGGCTCTATAGCATTGAGGGGGAACTCCCTGAGTTTTAAAATAAGTTTATAACTAAGAAACTTCTGGAAATTGTTTGACATTGATGATCAGTTCTCCAGTTGCATTTCTAAGAGATTAAAAAGCTTGATTGATTGATTGATTGATTTTTAAGTTCTCACAGTGTAGCTCTAAACCAAGGTTTAAACTACCATTTATTTTATTTACTTGGCATTTATTTATCCTCTTATTTATACAGCAATATGGGAGGTTGCACTCCTCTCTAATCTCTGCCCCTAAAGTTTCATTCAGCCCTTTCCTTTCTCCACACCCCCTTCCCTCAGTCCGTGTATAAAATGTATGATACTGTTCTTTCTCATTTCTTTAAGCAGAATAAATAATGTTCTGAGAACAAAATTAAAAGACTGCTTTTGTTGCTTTCACTTCTATACCTAATTCTTAGAGGTCTTTCTTCCATTAGTGTCTGGTTTAACGTGCATTTCTGTAGCTGGGTGTATCACAATACTTTGGTGGGAGGGTGTGTGTTATTTCATGAAAGATTTAAAGTAGTCTGTAATTGGAATTCCTGGCATTCACTATTGTAGATCTTACGAGATCCTGGTGCTAACTAACCTTATGTGTGTGTTTAAGAAGCTGTTCCTCTTGTAAGTAATTATTAATTGGAGAGTTTCTGTGATGCTTCATGGTAGTTTATTGGGAGCCACAAATGAGTTTCGACTTGGCGCATAGTACAGGTTGTTAATGCTCCTGCTGTTGACTTTAGGTTGTCTCTGCTGGACCACTGAGGATGTGACAAAAGAGCTGTCTTTTTAGGAAATTTTACTTCTCAGATCAAAAGTAAACTCCCTGAGCAACTGGTATCCTGTGACATACTGCAATTATTGTGTGTACAACTGAGTTGTTTTATATTCTGTTCTGTTCTCTTTCACTGGCTGGGAAGGAAAGGAGAAGAAAAGCTGTTAACTCCACCATGAAAAAAAGATGAGCTCTAAAGAGCCCTTTTCATGTCACACTCTCTGTTAACTAAAGTGGCACTTTGCAATACCCACATCTCAGATTGACTGAGCCATACCTTTATAGAAAAGTGACTAGAAATTTGTACAAGACTGTGCAAATTGTGCCTTACTCAAAGTTATTGCTTGTCGTATTTAAGGTATTTGGTGTCAAGATGGGGCATTTAAGGTCATTAAAGGTCACTGACATTTAAGGGCTGTTTTTCAATTATAACTAGTGAATTCTGTAAATAAAAATATGCTGTTTCTTAAGAATTCTGGCTTTTTTAGGAGAGATTTTGGATGTCTTTTTTTTTTAAAAAAAAGATACAAATTCTGTAGTCATGGAAGATACCTTCTTCTATTATTTTGTTTTCTTTAATAGGTAAATAACATTTGCCCATTCTGTGGTAAAACCAAAAATACAGAATGGGTCACCTTTGGCACTTAAGGTTATGAACTGTATTCCTTCCTCATTAAGGTTACCTTTCCCATTATCTTAAAAAAGTGCTTACACTGATGGGCTTTTCTGAGATATGGAGGTTAGTTTATTTGTAATTTAATTGTCTAAGATCTGTCATTTTAAGTAACTACGTCAAGATCTTACTAAACCAAATACTATTGGTCATGATGGATAGTAAACCCATGATACCAGTATTTCCAGTCTACCGAATTAACTACTGTGGAAACCTGCTCACTTACAGGTTTTATGATTCGCTGTACGTAAGATACGAAAGAGGTATATAACATTTTTTTCCAATTTCAGCCCCTCCTAATATGCTCTTACTGCTTGGGGTCCAGCCTGTTCTAGTCTTGAGATGTCATAGCCACCAAGAAACCTTGCTGAAACGTGGAGTTCGCCAAGTTTTGACAGTGGGGGTGGGACAGGTAAGTGGTGTTTCTTACTTTATATGACGCTCTTTTGCAATTTAAAAAATATATACTAATGTTCACACTGGAGGCCACCAGTTCTTTCCCTTTGTATTATTAACTAGTTCTTAAAAAACAAAAACTTGCAAAACTGCGCCATAGAGTGAGCAAACACTGTTTCCTTCCCTTCCCTCCCCACTGTCTCATTGGCGTGTTCTTTCTGCCAGCAAGATCCTGGGGTGTTTTTATCTTCCAGAATACAGAGCATTGTTAGGATTACTTTTGAGTATTTGCATTTAGCCTTCAGAGTCTTTTATTTTCAGGGAAGTGGGGAGTGAAAGGAGAAAATTGGACATATGTTAAAATAATGTATGTGCCTGGTAGAGCAGTGATCACTTGGCATTACTGTACTGGTAAATCATCTTTTTTAAATACAGGAATCATATTACTGGTAGTCCCTATCTCCCCTTTTAATAAGTAAAAAATTGTAGGCATTTAGGTACATCTGTATATTTTACTGGATTTATATATAGCAGTAGGCTGTTTTTAATTTTGAAAGTGGCTTTACAGGTACTTACTTATTCTTAACAAAACCCTGCGGTTGTGAATGTAATTATCTGTAGTTGTTTTAGAGGAAGAATTGTGTCAGTGCATGTTGGCAGTTTTGCCCAGATGTATCAGGATTGGAACGTCTCCTGCCAGTCTGCTATTTTGCGGTAGCTGGCTCAGGAATAACTCTGGAGATTTACTTTCAGCAAAATTTACCTAGCAATAAAGTGTAAAAGAATGCCTCTTTTCTGGGGGGAATGACTTAGTGAAAGAAGTTTGCAGGTGGTGCATGCTCATGATTGCTGAGATTAACTTCTTCATTGTAGAAAATTATTTTCAATGTGTACAGAAACTCCAAATGTGATTAGCTGGATCCCGCTGCTGCTTCAGCCTGATGTCTCAAGTGGAAATAGCTTCTTGATAGCGACTGAAGGCATGTGTGGGAAGGCAGCCTGAGATAAAGGAGACTGAAACATTTTGAACTATGAAATCTTCTTCTGCTGCGGTAGCAGGAAGGAATGTACGTTTGAAGCTGTGATTCTCTGTTTGCTAGTAACATTTTATGAAAAAGCTTTCGCTTTCTGGGCTGAAATATTTCTGCCTAAAATGAATATGGAGGTGGAAAAGAGAATGGAAAGTATACTCTTTTCCGGCTCAGGTGTCATTGAGTTTCTTGGATTTTTTTTTGAGAAAGGGATTTTTTTCGTCATTTATCTATAATCACAGAGATGAAGTATCCGATAACTGGAAATTAATTATATTTGAGAGACCTGCTTTTGAAGAATGCTTTTTAAAGTGCCTTTTGGGAGGAGGAGGACTGCTTTGAAAGTAGAATCACAAATGTAAATAATGTCTTTTTTTGTGATCCTACTTTGTGGCTTTTCTTGTTTTTAAAGTCATAAATGATTGAGTAAGTACAACTTTGAAAGGTATTAAATCCTAGGAGCATCTACTTAGATCTTGCAAAAGCATAAATGATTATACTTAGCATTCGGTATATGCATAGTTTAAGTATTGCACACTTGATTATTTCTCTGCATGGAGAAAATAGCTAGGTTCTGCAGTTACCCTGGAAACTATTGTTTGCAGTTTTGTTTTCTTGGAAAACAGTTGTGACCTTCACAGCTTGTAAGATACATCCACATGGGTTTTGATACTTGTTTGCATGAGGAGGCCAGATACTGCAAAGAATTATGCATTTGTGCTGCGTTCATTTCACAAACATATTTTGGGGGATTTTTGCAAGTTGGAAAAAAAACAGAAAACGTTTAAGCTTGTGTAATTCTCGCATTCGGTGTTGGTGCTTTGTGACTTCTAAAATATGTGAACTCTGCTCTCAGACCGTGAATGCATAGATTCTGGTGGTGGCGTTCAGGAATGTATCTTTAGATGTGCTGCCCTTGTCGGCAGTTTTACAGCTTGAGAGAGAGAATCTTGTATTTAGAATGTTCATTACAATTACAATTTTTCTATAAATGTGAGAGGGTTGGGGGTTTTTCTCATCAGTAACAACCTGTTTACCTTTCATTAACCATCTGGAATGAGATAGCACCTAGGCGCATTTCAGGACTAAGACATAAGGAAGAAGTTAGTAATAGGTTGTTTTTATTTTCTTGGAATAACTGCCATTTGTGGCATATTATCCATGTAACGGTGGGCTGTTTCGAATCACTCAGATCCGTCTTAATCCATTTGATTTTAAATAGATCATGGTTGTTCTGAGGCCTAGAGATTTCAGATTAATCCTATTAATTTAAAAATACTATGTATTTAATGTAGCTCGGGAGAGGAAATAGTGTGGGAGGAGTTTCAATACTACATTTAGTGCAGAATTGTAAAATAGTGTATTATAGTATGTATGTCAAAGGCTGAAAAATGGTTACATACTGAACTTCTGCAAATTCTTTCTGAAAGGCTAAGTGTCAGCACTGAAGTCTTGATCACTTCCCAGTGTTCGGAAGTCCCCTCTATGAGTCCCAGATGTTTGCAAGCCCAGTAAGAGGGTGAGAGGGTTGGCTTCTGCTGCGGGTGGCCACGTCTTGAGCCAGGCAGGGATGTGGCAGGATCCAGTGAGAGCCCTGTGCTGGGGTCTCCCACGCCTCCCCCTGCCTGCCCAGATCGGCAAAAAAATTGGTACTTTGGGTAATATTGTGTACCTTTTTTATGCAGAAGCACACTAATCATGGCTCTGACATATTTAAATGCTGAAATTTCCATTCTTTTTTCCCAGTCATCATTCTGAGATATTTCCGTGATACTGACTTGTGCTTACTGTCAGGTATGATGAAGGAGGTGAAAAGTTCATTATACAGTGAGAATGGAAACAGGGATTACACTGTCTGACTGGGGATAAGCATGCGTCTTCTCAGTAGTTTTGATAGATCAGATTAGTTTTACATCTTGATCAAAATAGCAAAAAGAGAAATCAAAGCAAACTACTTAGACTTTTCTTAAATGGACTGCTAATCATGGAGAATAACGAGCATGTTCTTCATGGCGGATAATGAGCATGTTCTTCAAAAGAACTGGGTTTTATGTTTTATTCTTTGTGTTGTTATTTTTATTTCAGTAAACAAGCATGTCAGTATCTCTGCTGTGTGTTAGTTATGTTGTCTGTAATGGCTAGTGAGTTAAATACCAGAACAGAAAACTTAGAAAGCCATCTAACAGCTGGACAGCAGGTAGTCAAACATCCTTGTATTCTTTCATCACAGCTTGTTATGTTTCTTGAAGTCAAAGACCTTAATAGTTGTTTTGAACAGGTTTGGCTGTTGAAATCTGAAAGTCAAATCCTCCAGAGTGAATTTTGTTAAACTTCAAATGAGGCCTCTCCTATCTCTTTTTGTTTTGATTTTGAAGCAGTCATAGAAATAGCACCTGAAATTGTGTCCCAAAATCATTTTTTTTCATTATCACGAGACTGTTGGGTCAAGTTAGAGGCACAGCACAGCATCAAACAAGAGGAAACACGTGGCATATCCTAAATATAGGGTTTACCTTACAGCATGGTGAAATGCCTGGTAGGGCAGTAGCTCATTGCCAGACTATTTTGGGTTTCTCCGTGTTGCGCAGTGACAAGTAGAGATCCCTGATGGGGATCTCATTAAAATGGGGATGGAGATCTCATAACTAGCTGCATTAGCATGGTGTGCTCTCGGAACTGAGGTACTCATTTTCTCAGCAAGGCTGCAAGGTGAGCCTGGGTGAGGTGCCTACATAATTTGCAATATAACAAAGTTTATGTGGATGTATCTGAAGTACTTTCGTGGTTCTGCTTTATGCTGTATAAACGTAAGTGAGGCAGCTTGGGTTTCTAGCAGTGTGGTTTGGGGTGGAGGGATGTTGTACCTGGTGTTACTGACTTCACAAGAAACAACGCTCTGGCAGCTTTTTATTCGTAGCTGATGTACGTGCATCTTTTTCATTCAAGTCCTGTCTTATTACTGTATAATATTGGGGAAAGGATAGAGGAAGGTTTACTTCTGTTTTAATAATCTTCTAGTTGTTAGGACTGTAATGGTTATGGGAAGCTGAGTATTGCTGCTTCTTTCAGTCTAAATACACGTTTGTCATGTGCGGCTGCTGTTTGTAGTTTTGCCAAGGTACCCGCAGAATGAAAAATAATGAAATGGTTTTTGATTGCTGCCAGCCAAAGTGCCCAATAAATGCTGTACATAATCAAAACAGTTATTTTGATTTGGTTTCTAGAATTCACCCTTCTCACAACATTGGAGGGAAGGAATCTCACCTCATTCCTGCTGTTGGGCAGCGCTCCCTTCGTCCTGTCCTTGCTTTAGTTCTGCTGCAAAGATCTCATAACATTCCAAAGATAAATGCGTGTGTAGGGCTGAGTGGGAGATCATGTTTATAAATATATTTGAGCGGTTGAAGCAAGGATATTGTAGTGTGGTTTAGGGGGACGGGCATGTGACAAGGGGGAAGTCATAGACAAAGTGATGCGAATGGCAGTAGAAAATACAAAAAAAGGACAGAGAATTCTATTTTAGAGAACAGAAAAAGGACAGCCAAAGGGCTGCACAAGATACATCATAACCGAGAATGAAGTGCTGGGGGGTGGAGTGGTATTGAACATGATAAAAGCTCAAAAACAAGATTCGTATTAATTTGTTTGAAAATTGAATTGGAAAGTTGATACTGGTATGATTACAGTACACACACGTATGTTCTCTTAATTGCAGGAGGCATGGTTTAGAAGAACTTTATATTATACTTGGATGTCTTTTGATATTGTCAAATAAACAAGTGGTATTGTTTTGCCTTTGTAGGAAGATGAAAAATTTCTGACAGACTTGTTTGCACAACTAACAGATGAAGCCACAGATGAGGAGAAAAGACAGGAATTGGTAAGAAATCTGTAAAATATACATAAAAGGGACAGTTCCTACAAAGTGATATGAGCATCTTTTTTTTAATTACTAACTAGTATATTATTCCTGTTTTTCAGGTAAATTTTCTGAAAGAGTTTTGTGCATTCTCTCAAACACTGCAACCTCAAAACAGAGATGCTTTTTTCAAAACCTTGTCAAATATGGGCATACTGCCAGCACTGGAAGTCATATTGGTAAGTCAGTTCAATTTTATTTGTGATAATATCTCCAGAGAGGTTTTTTTAAAAAGTAAGGCAAACTTCAGTCACATGGTTTTCTGAATTGTTTGCTTCATTTATCTTGTCTTGAGATTCAGAATATTTAAAATATTTTTGTAAAACTTTAAAAACAGTTACAGTATGACATTGGTAAGTGCCCTGGCATTCTTAGAGTTTTGTTTTCTCATTCACTTCCTTATCTTTACATGCTTCTCGGTGTACAATTAAGTAAGAAAATAGGGAAATAGACCAAAGGGCAGGGGAACCATAAAATTTATTTTGCCCAACAGTTGTCAAATACAAAGAAAAGGTTAGAATCAATTCAGATTTAGTATACAGTTTTAGTAATAGTGAGGTATGACTTGTAAGTAGGAATTAAAAGCTGTATGCTTTTTGGTTTTCCTTCCATTTAAGCCTTTTCTCTTAAGGAAATGTAAATGATTTTATTTGACTTTTCCAGGGTATGGATGATGCACAAGTACGAAGTGCAGCCACTGATATATTCTCATATTTGGTTGAATACAACCCATCCATGGTACGAGAGTTCGTCATGCAGGAAGCGCAGCAGAATGATGATGTAAGTAGAAGAGCCCCAGAAATGCGTGTGTTGTTTTTTGAAATTACTCTTTTATCTTTATGACTCTATTAATGACATGATCCTGAGTTCTGTAGAAGTATGAAATATAGTCGTGAGGGTTACAGGATACTAAACTACCATGTTTTTAAAAGTTTTGTTATTCAGGTGAGATGAGTGTTTGCCTGCTTACACATTCTTGTTCCGTTGTGTGCAAAGTAAACCAAGTTACCATAAACGAGTGTTTTGCTTAACGTCAGCTGTCACGTACGCAAAACAAAACATCTTTGAATAATGACCTCCTTAAAATGTGAAATATAAATTTCAATCTTGATCTTGATCTTGGCATGTATATGCGTTTTTAATTTCCTTGTAAAAAAACTGTGTTCAGTTTACTGTCACACATGTTGAAAGTGGAATTACAGTCCTAAGCGTTTAAGAACACTTTTTAACAGAGGTTTACATTTCCCAGAGATCCTCTGCAGCTGATTAATACAAAATGCTGGCACACAACTAGCAGTAAGAAAGATATTTCAAAGTGGTATTCAGTGGAGAAAAAACACTGTGCTGCCTTTTCCATGGAGGAGATCGTTAATGTTTTTTTCTTGTATCTGCTAAAAACATGCCAGAGAACAGGACGCTGCTGGTGCTGCTACTTCTGTACTGGAAGAAAGGGGCAGTTGGGACAGGGAATATCGCTGGTGGTTCCAGCCTCTTGAATCTGACGACTGTCCTCTTTTATGGGGGACAGTGGTAACCAAGCAACTTAAGCGTAGGGATTATTCCTAAATGTAGATACTGTTTTCTACTTTTATGTGTTATTCTTGTTTCCTGTGAATACATGTTGGGGTTATTATGAGGTGGAAATAATGTCATCAAGTTCAATAGCATTATAAAACTTACTCTTGCATGTTTGTGGAAATAAAACTCTTCGTATGTATTCTAAAGGGGGATACAAATTAAAACTTCTGTACTCTGAAAACGCTTCCAGAAATCAGTTGGATTTTGAGACTGTTAAGTAGATGCCTCTGTACATTTTATCTTTTGCTTTTTCAGTTCAGACTAAATTCTAAGTTAGATGATTGTTAAATTCAGAACCAGTTTTGGTTGCTTTGAAAGATTCTTCTTCACTGCTCGCCTTCTTACTGTTGAACCACTAACTAGGATGTGTCTCTGGCACGTAAAGTTAATTTGTTCCTGTTAAGTTTGGGGGTTTTTGTTTGGTAGTTGTTTACATTTTACAAAATTTTGATAGAGAATTGATAGAGATTTTTAAGCAGGCAGTAACCCTTTTAGAAGATAATTTCAGGTTTGGGGCAAAGAAGTAGCATTGGAATTGATTTTTGCCTTTTTCCCCCCCCCCGTTAGGATATATTACTCATTAACCTCATTATAGAACACATGATTTGTGACACGGATCCAGAACTTGGAGGGGCAGTACTACTCATGGGTTTGCTTCGTACTTTGGTTGATCCAGAAAATATGCTTGCCACTGCCAATGTAAGTAAACACCTTCAAATGAAATTGCATTTGGGCTTTAAGAGTATTTGGTGATGTGTGTTACATATATATATATTTTTTTCATTCTTTAGAAAACAGAAAAGACAGAGTTCTTGGGTTTCTTCTACAAACATTGTATGCATGTTCTGACAGCCCCTTTATTGGCCAATACTACAGAGGACAAGCCTAGCAAAGGTAATGCCACTCTGGATTTTGGGCATGTCAAGTCTGTTGAGTGTCAATGTTTAAAATAGAATAACTGTCAAAGGATG
The DNA here is from genome assembly GCA_947846985.1 of Fratercula arctica. Classification (NCBI taxonomy): domain Eukaryota; kingdom Metazoa; phylum Chordata; class Aves; order Charadriiformes; family Alcidae; genus Fratercula; species Fratercula arctica. The sequence continues at coordinate 52,524,215 of CANTUZ010000005.1, read as the reverse complement.
TTTTCTGTCTTAAAGAGAATCCAAGATTATGATACATAGTTCAAAATAAAATGTTGATTCGCGATTTAGTCATTTGAATAATTTATGAGTATAAAATTCAGTAAAGGGATCTGATTTTAAGAAGTGAACAGCATTTGCTGCAGATTTTGCTTCCGCAAAAATGAAAATATTTATATAATTTTTAGTAACTCTTGGGGCTGTTCAGTGACATAGACTTGTAAACATATAAATATTTTTTAAGGTCAGAGATTACTAGAGAGGGTGCAAAATTGGCCCTAAGAAGGTGTATATCACGATACTGTGCTGAATTTGAGGGTATTGGTTCTACATCAGACTAAGAAAGCAGAGATCAGTGATGAAATAACTGTTCTTGCCAGCTACTAGCAGCAGTACTGTTTGTTTGTTAATAGTATAACACATCCAAACTGGATGTAAAAGGAGGTACGTAAATGATACATAAACATTCTATAAACTTTTTAATTTATTGTATAGATTAGTTAAATTAATCTGTTTTATCCCAACTGGATTCCAGATAGATTGGAAGTGAGAGTTTTGCTGTTTAAAATACTTGTGTTCTTTAATGGTCAACAATCTGGCAATATTTTTAAAAAGGTAGCACTACCTTTTAAAAAAAGATTACATCTAGTGTGTATTTAATTTATTATTTGTCTACTTAAAAGCAGGATTTGAGCTATGTTTTGTATATGCTGATATGATTATATCCTAGAAATATTAAAAGAGCCTGAGATACCTCTTGCATAGTACTTTTGTTAAAAGGCACAATAGATCACATTTTTGGTACAAACTTAGTCAAGGTACTGCATATAGGGCAATACTTTATGATATAGACATGTGGACATCATAATGGTATTTGGTTAAATAAACCTAACCGCTTGTGTTAGTGCAAGGTTCTGTACTCTCTGAACCTTCAAACGCTGATTTAAGACAGGCAACATGTAATTGTTTCTATAGTTTAAGAGGGTTTCCTGCTGTATCCGTATAAATACAAAATACTCCGTCCATAACAAGCTTGTTCATTTTCTATTTCAAAGACTAAACATGCCCTGCAGCATGTTCCCTAATCTGTGGGAATATACAAGAACTTGGAAATGTTTACCAGACTGCAGTTGGATATTTGAAGTTAGCTTCTGAAGGCAATATCCTAGATACATCTAATTATTTTGGGGTTTATTTTTGGGGTTTATTTTTATTACAGACGATTTTCAGACAGCCCAACTCTTGGCATTAATACTGGAATTGCTAACTTTCTGCGTAGAACATCATACTTACCACATAAAGAACTACATCATTAACAAAGATATCCTGCGAAGGGTACTCGTTCTCATGGCCTCCAAGCACGCTTTCTTGGCATTGTGTAAGTTTGAAAGCTAAAGAATAAGTATTTTGTGAATGTGAAGTGTTACACATCTTCATTCTGCTGAAAGAAAGCTGTTCACAGATCATGACAATTTGTGACTGAATACAGACATTCTACTACTCTACTCTGTGATTCTCATACCAATTTACAGATATGTCAGCTAGTATTAGTAAATAATTCTGCATTTATAGCTGTCTTTTCTTCTAAAAAGCAGAAAGATTTTTCTTAATGTAGAGGTGAATTGAAAAGATGGTATCTCCACATTGAATATCCTAAGAGAACCGTTGTAAGTTTTCATATTTTTTTAGTAGAAATTATCAGAGGTATTTAATTAGAGATATGGTTATCTGACTGCATTAAACCGCGCAGAAGGTTGGTGTGCTGCTCTTCAGACTCTGGTAGTTTCTTGACCTTGCTTAGCACAGTGATAGCAAAGCAGCGTGACTTAATTGTGGAGGCAAGTAAGAGATCTTTTCCATGATTCTGTTGTGCACGTAGAGTAAAACAAAGCCTAAAGTTGACTGAGTGGTACCATACCACAAGAAATACCTTTTAAAATTGTAACTGAATTGTTTTAGCATCCTTGAATAATATTTTTTCATGTACACCTAGTTGCTAACCAAAATGTGCTGCCTTATAGCGAGTTGATACTCTGTTTAAGCATGCACATTCACATACTTGTGTACGCTTCCGAGTTTCAGAAAGAGTTTTAAACTGACTGTAAATTAAGTCTTTGCTCTAATATGTGTGTGAAAAAAAATGTCGTTTACCAATTTTAAAATTAGATAGTTTGCATCCTAATCAAACAGGACTTAATCAAATGTAATCAAACTTATATTTGAATAATAGGAATGATAAGCAAATTTCTGAGTTCTTCTACTGAGAAAATATTTTACCTTTATCATAAGTAATGTAAAAAATTGAAAATATACCTTTATGTTAGTAGTAGTATAGTTAAACAGTGCTACATTATTTCTTCAGTGAACAGAGGTGGTTTCACTTGTACAATTAGGATGGAGGATTTCTTTATGATAAAATAGATAAGTAATGTTCAGCAGAATAGTCAAGCCTCTTGAGAAGCAGAGAATAGATGAATACATTGCTTGGTTCTAATAATGTAATGGTGTATAAGAACTGAGGTTGCAAATTGCCCTAACAAATGCTGAGTAATTTCTGGATTTTTTTTCTTTTAAATTTAAAAATTGTTCTGACATTCCTGTTTCAGGTGCCCTTCGTTTCAAGAGAAAGATAATTGGGCTAAAGGATGAATTCTACAACCGTTACATAATGAAAAGTTTTTTGTTCGAACCTGTGGTCAAAGCATTTCTAAATAATGGTTCCCGTTATAATCTGATGAACTCTGCCATAATAGAGATGTTTGAATTTATCAGAGTGGTGAGTGCTGTTATATGCTGAAGATAATCACTGTATTGTTTAATTTTGCAGTTCAAGAAGACTTTTCTTTTTGCTTATACCCTAAATTGTGCTTTTGTAATGGGATTATATTATACTGTATTTAAATGAACTTTCTTTTATATCACTGTTACACATTTGTCCATGTTCTTTCTTAAGTTCAAACAGTACTGTGACTTGAAGATTAAATGTACTCAATAGTGTATTCACAGTACCCAGATTTGCAAAGGCAGCACTAATCAAGTTTCATCGTGCAGATTGGATGGGCCTGTTGTGGCAGGAATGTAAATTGAAACTACTGCTACAAAAACATCAAATTTAGCTCTGCTCTGCAATGTCAATTCAACAGAATATGGAAACCTATGGAAGAGATATCAGTCTTTCTTGATTATATTAATGGAGCGCTACAAAGTTCCTTCCACAGGGAATCTCTTAAAATATTCACGCCAATTTGGTGTCTGCACAGTACTGTTTCCTCACTGTTGTTTGCATCCAGCTTCTGACAAGATGCCGTACAGATTGTAAATGTGTAAGTGGGGCCAAGCTTGGGTGCAGACACTCGTGGAGGAGTAAGGGGGTGAGGAGGAAAGGAGGCTTTGTCACCTCTTGAGATCTTCTGTGCTGATGACCTCTTTCCTCTTTGAGTTGCAACTCACAGTAGTTCGAGACTGAGGTGACCTGATCATCGTGGAAGAGTAGATTTAAAAATGTATTTGAAGCTATGAAAAAAGTTGATCCATAGAGGTGGCCTGAACTTCTGTGCTGCGGTCTTTCAGTACTCCATGAGATTGGGTGCTCTTTCTACAGTCAGTGCTATGGAGAAATAAATCTTTTATTTTCTTATCCTCCTTTTCACATAGATACCCAGGTTACATTTCCAGAATACTTCTTGGTATCTGTACAGAATTTTTGTCAACCTTTTTTGATCCAGGTTTGTTTTTAAAGAGAGCAAATTTTAAAAAAGCGTGCTTTTGTTGTTACTGATGTATTACCATTCGTAAGAGGTCCTAAGACCTTTGAGGACATAACGAAAAAGGAAAGTAATCAGTGTATTAAGATTTGTGTTGCTTTGCTTATCCTTAGTAGATGGTAATTCAGGTGTTTATTCTGCGGTGTATTCCAGGGGCTGTGCAGTGCTAAGAAAGACAACCAATGCCCAGGAGCAGCTTTCCTGCTGCAGTATGCAGAGCTGTGCTAGTCTCAGCTGTCTGGAGGGGCTTTGGGCAGCCACGATGCTAAACTGAAATAGCAGAATAGTTGGGCAGTTTCTGTAAAGCACCTTGACCAGCACTACGTGGCCACAAAGAATATCTTCCTTGTTCTCATCCTAAACAAATGCATTGAATAATTATTTTTACATAAGTAATTTATCTGCAGTGAGGAAAGAAACAATATGAATGCTAAGTCTATATATCATAAATATATTTTCAATTGATTACAACAGGTATCAGTTAATCTATCAATCTAAAAATATAAGTTATGGTGGGAAAGACCTTTTAGAATTGGTTTTGGTATAATTTTCTATCAGGGTTTTAGGTTCTGTTCACGTGTTTTGAAGGAGATATTGCTAGAAAATTGCTGCTGTTATGCCTGTTCTGCTAACCAAATATTAGGAGCTCTAGATTTTTAACTACACTTGTATACATAATCCTCATTTTTACATGAACTAATTAATATGATGCTTCATATGGAATGCTTGAAAATAATCTCTTATGTCAGTTACTTTTTATATTGTATTAAGTAAATTAATTTGAATGAAAATAAGTCACTTTATGTTTGTTCATTCCTATAGGAAGATATAAAATCTTTAACGGCTCACGTAATTGAAAATTACTGGAAGGCACTGGAAGATGTAGATTATGTGCAGACATTCAAAGGACTGAAACTACGATTTGAGCAACAAAGGGAAAGACAAGATAATCCAAAACTTGACAGGTAAAATGCACTAAATGCTCTTATTAGCATATCAACGCTTTAATTCTGCTTTGGGAATACTGGTGGGTTGATGTGTGATAGCTGGAAATGTAAATAATTTAGATTCCTACTTGCATCTCAGGCATTGTTGAATTTACTTGATTAATATTGTGATTTCCAGATGTGTTGCTTTGAACTCTTGATCAATTTTCAGCTAACATAGTAGTTGCTGGACCCCCAGAAGTAATGCTAAGTTGTCATATCCTAAACTTATGTACGCTGTTGTAACGAGGCTAGAAGCTTATCAAGTATCTGAAGTTCATTTGCTTAAATAACAGATTCCCACTGTTTGATTTGAATGGTGGTTCAGTGAATTATCATTCTGTGGATTTTTCCTTCAGAATTTCACATCAAATTTCCTTTTATTTGAGTTAGTTGTGGGAGTAGATATTTGGATAAGCACTAACAAAATGACTGAGAAATAGAATACACAAAGAAATTTTCAGAAGATGCTTTGTTGTCACTGTTAGATTTGCTGATGGAGTAAAAAACAGTCTGATGTAACACTCCTTCTGTTTGCCAGAGCAAAAGTTCCCTTCCTTAGTACACAGTTACCCAAGGTTGAAAGGTTAGGGTGTATAAAACCAGAAAGTTAAGGGCTTTTTACTTCATTTATTTATGGCATTTGGTATTACTTTTATGTGTAGTTTCATTCAGACAAAATGCTTGTGTGAATAGATAAGTTGCTCTTAAGAATTGTTAGCAAGATCTGTTCTTGTCTTGAATTAGTTTGAAAACATATCAAAAAATTAATCCTGATTAGTCATACTAGGACATCTTGACATTTCAAACTTTTAAGTTATTTTATTTCCTGCCACAAGATTTCTTAAACAATATATAAATTTGAGACTTGTACAATTAAAATGAGAGTATAATCATAGATTTGTTTTACACTGTTCAAATATTTTCAAGAGTATGTGTGGGATCTGCGGTTTTGCGTACTAATGTTTTACAGGTGAGAGATTGTTTTGGCTTGTGAAAGCTAAGCTTATCACTTAAACAGCTGGGGAATTCAAGCCTCCGATTAATGCATGTGTTGGAAAAAACACCCAGACACTTCCTTCAGTAATGTCCATCCAGTGCAGGAAGTAAAACATCAGTCTTTTCTTGGCTTAAGTTGAGCTCAGTGATTGTGTATAGTTGTGTCGCGTGAGTTTATCCGACAGAAAACGAGAGCTTCAACCAGCCCAGTTTTTACCTTCTTCCTACGTCTTGTATAGTGGCTGCATGAGCCCTGGCACAGTCACATGTAATTTCTTAAGTGAAAACCCAGAAATAATAAAATGCAGAAATTACAAGATTCTGTTTACACATTTTAGCAAAGAATAGTTCAGTAACAAAGGCGGCCAAAAATTTTGTTGACATGGGCCACCAAAGCGTTCAGAAGAATGCCGCTTAAGTAGTAGTTTCGCACTATTAGAGAACTTGAATTTAAATGCAGTGTAAGAAGATGCGGTATTTATAGATCCAGATGATAGTGTTGGCAAGCGAATTATTCAGAATTAGATTTATTTAAGTACGTTTGACATTCTTTTTTAATACCTTGTAATTGCCTGATTTTTCCCTTCTGGCTGTTTCCCGCAGTCAGTAATGCAAGACCTTTTCTCAAAATAGAATAAGCTCAGATTGTGTTATTAACATTTTGATTCCGCTAACAAAGGCTTTATGAAAAACATTAAATTTCAGACTGCGGCCAGTAAATTCAGTGCTACAGAAAGTTGGTCAAGGGTTTCGTGCTTTTATTGGAAATCGGCTGGTAGAATCAATATCTAGCACTGAAAAGAGCGTTTTCCACCTCTCTCCCACTTCCACTTCTCCCCCTGTTCTTCAGGGTGCCCACGGCCGTCCCTCTCCTCCAAGGCCATGGTGCTGCTTCTGTGAGAAAAACAGCAAGGAAGGTGGAGCTGAGATAGACCAACACTAAAAATAGATCAAATGGGGAGGGAGAAGTAGCACTTTGTATCCAAGGCCCTGAAGAACGGAAAAGAGTGATAGTGAGAAAAAATTGTAACAGGTGGATGTGGCAGAAAGAGAGCTGTCTTTTCAATTTATCTATTTTAAAGAGGAGGCATATTGAAGTTACATTTTGGGTTGGTTTGGTTTTTTATCTTTAACATATTGGACCCCAAATTCTGACAAGTTATAAAGTATTTTCAGAAAAAAAAAGTCTGTAGTTTCTAAATTCTTTGTTTTACAACTTCTTATTTACCAGTGCAAACTGGTAAACCAAGCCTGAATGCAACACTGTAGTGACGTTTATTAAAATTACTTTTAATAGTGCTGTTTGTAAGCTACAGAATTTTGAGAGATAGTCTGAATGTGCAATTAGCAGAGTTGTATTTTATTTGATGCTTTATAAGGAAAAGTTTTTAATGATATTTGCATTGAAAACACAAAGCTTCACATTACAGAATGATTTGCTGGTATTTTTATTGCTCTACAATGTTTGTGTCTGTAAGCTGTCAATATAAATGCCAAGCAGAAGTTTTATTATTAATATCAGTTGCTTTTTTAATCAAAAGTCTTAAAACTTACTGTTCTGCAGCATGCGCTCCATTTTGAGAAACCATAGATACAGAAGGGATGCAAGAACCCTGGAGGATGAGGAGGAAATGTGGTTTAATACTGATGAAGACGATATGGAAGATGGAGAGGCAGTGGTGCCCCCTTCTGATAAAACTAAAAATGACGAAGATATTATGGACCCTATCAGTAAATTCATGGAAAGGAAAAAATGTAAGTGATGAGAAGAAGAATGCCGTATGGCTTATGTAGAAGCCATAACTTGTATTCTTTAATGCTACTGCAATGAAGGATTTGCATGTATTTATTCTGAAGTTCTTAGATTTTGAAATTGTGACGCCAAGCTAATGGGCCACCCCTTCAAAACAAGTTTTGTTGTCTGTAAAAGCAGAATGATGCAAAATATTGGTTTTGATGTCTTAAAGCATTTGACTGACAATCGTAGCTGATCGTCAGTTTTTCCTGTGTTTTATTCAGGTTTATGATTCAAAATTTTCAATGTAGATGTTCAGGTGATATCAGTGGTAGAATAAAAGTGTTCATTCACGGCCAATGCCAACACTTGCTAGGTGCTATAAGTAGTATGAAGAAGGAATCTATGATAACTCACTTTACCAAGTTGTACATAAAGTATGAAGCTTTTTCCCACACAGTAAAATGATTTGTAATTAAATGTTTCACTCAATAATATTGCTTTACTGTAGGAGTTTTCTTGTGTTTGCTTTTTCTCTCCAGTAAAAGAGAGTGAAGAAAAGGAAGTTCTTCTGAAAACTAACCTTTCAGGTCGTCAGAGCCCAAGTTTCAAGCTTTCCTTTTCCAGCGGTACAAAATCTAACCTTACCAGCCAGTCATCTGCAAGTAATCTACCTGGATCCCCCGGATCTCCCGGGTCCCCAGGGTCCCCTGGGTCCCCAGGATCGGTTTCTAAAAGCACATCTCAGATGGCAGCTATAACAACTAAGGTAATTTTGAATGAACATAGGTTGACTTCATTGTTACAGACTAGGAATTTGCTTTAGCATCTCTCTCGAGTTTGCATGAATTCTGACATGGTAAACAATAGTGGACTGTCCGGTTTACATACCTTTTGTCTGACCTTTAGCATTTTTAAGGCGATCTGATGCGTTTATAAAAAAAATGATACAATCATGATTCTAAAAAGAAGAAATAAAAGCCCTTCTAATGCCCAAACTCTTGAAGTATGAAGCATTCAAGTAGCTGCTGCTTGCAGTGAGCTTTGCTGTGAAATACAGACAACACTTTACATTTGTTAAATTGCACAGGGCTGTTTGGCAGGTTGAAATATAGAAATACTTTGGAAACATTGCCAAATTTTGCCAGACTCCACAATGTCGCACCACCCCCATTGAGAATTTCTACTGTTACCATTTTTAATATTATTCAGAATTATATAACTGGCACATGTGAAAGAAATAAATTGTATTATGGAGGGGTGGTTGCTGTAAGCCAAAAAGTACACAGTTTTTAATATCCTAGCATGACTTTTACCTTTTGAAATAAAATACAGTTTTGGGTTGGAACATAGAAGAAGAAATAGAAGATGAGGTAGTTTTTGCTATATTCACTAAAATACCAGTTTTAGCGAATCGAAGATGGTTGTAGAATAAACTCTTTACACCATACCATCTTTTGAAATTCATTCTAATCCTCTATTGAAAAACAGCAATTAAACTGTGGGTCTAACTCAATGACTACATTCTTTCCCCTTTTTCCAAAAATCTAAATAATATTAGTTATTAATTTGAAACTAAATGTTATATCCTGCTTCCTTTTGGCTTTTGCAGTGCTTCCTGTGAAGGGAAGTTTATTCAGTTCCTTTGCAAACAGGAGACCCCTTCTTACATGTATTTTTCGGGTGTTGATTTCCTTTTGGATATTCAGTGCACCAGTGTTGCAACAGTTGTGATATTACACGTGAATGTATCACATAGAAATAGAAATGAGAGAAATGAAAATCTGAGGCTGGATCAAACGTGATCACACCCTTTGTTTCTGAAAATTGTAGGTTGCATGGCAGATCCTGTTGAAATAGAAGAAGAAAGCCCATTTAAGAGTCAGTATAACTTGCAGTGAATATCCAAACCCAGCATTTTTAAATACATTTTAAGACTGAATTGGATTTTATCAGATTTTTGGCTAAAACTCTATTTAAAGCCAGTCAGGGAAACAGAGTGACTGGTGTTTTCTCAGCACTGGGGGACGGATAAGGTAGTGTTGGTACAGCGTAGTTTGGATAATGAGAATTTACTTTCATAACAAGTGTTTCGATTTCTGAAAGGCCAGGTATGTATCTCGGTTCTCAGGTAACCTCGGAATAACTCTGATTCATCCTTATTTTTTTAATGCCATCGTACTGCTTGTTCACCTAGCTTCTAGTAAAGGCAAGTGGGGTTTTAGGGTTTTTTTCTTTGTTATAGTTAAAAGTGGCTTAAGATTTTGTGTTTGGATTGCCTTCTGTTGAAAACAACTGAATGAGAAGAGTTTGGCTGATGGAAGAACTAAGTGACACTTCCTCGAAATCCTTCTGTGGAGGAAGGGAAAGCAGATTTATTTCATTTATGAAAAAAATACAGTAGTTAGTCAAGTGCTTCTTAAAAGGGGTAGCAGTGGCTTGGAATTTAGTTCAGTCTCTTCTGAATTTCTGCTGGAGGCTTGTTCTCTCCCAGACAGTAGAGTATAATTCCTCGAATCTTAAACGGAGTCTTTACATATGGAGCATATCGCATACAGAACTGGCTCCAAAATTTCAAGTCGTTATGGCAAAAGAAAAATGTTCAGGTTACGCTGAATATGCAGTGCACTGAAAAACCATTTGTGAATTCAGGCTTGTTCTTTCAGGGTAACGTACACTGTTTATAAATGTGCCACAGTCACAAAGTAGAAACAGTGTTGAAATCAGGTTTTTCAGCAATTATCTGATCCTGTTATTTTATGTGTAGTATACTCGGTGTTACGTTGTATGTGACTTTACAGAGTGTGTGTAATTGTTTATCAAGTTGTATTTTGGTATACGGTTGGCTGAAATTTTCTGGTTTGGATGCCTGTCATTAGACACCCGAATAAGTAGTATGATTAAGTAATTGAGTAAAGTACCAGTAACTGCCATTGTACTCAAATGCTGCTTAAACTTCAGAAATTGCAAAGTATTGTAGTTTTTTTGAAGTTTGTGCCACTTCTTCATGGGTCGAGAGCTGCCTAATCTTAAAATTTGTGGTTATTTGCAATACAAGGGAGTTTCAAGTATTACTAGATACGCTTCCATTTTCAGTTGCCAAGTAGTTCAAGTTTTGTAACCTGTACGCCTTATCCAATTATATTATACAAAAAAATTATTTAAGTTACTACACGTTTGAACTAGCTTTTGTGAAGACAGGCTGTGTTCTAAAATGATTGTAATTCAGAATTCAAATTTAAGGATATTCTGTATTCATTTCTGGAGTGCTTCCAGACAGCTCGTTGCTGCAGTCAGCTATACTCAGTAAAAAAGTAATTTACATCTTTACAGATAGAGCTGTAGATTTTTTGTTTTTCTTAAATTTCAACTGGAAATATTTCTATCCAGCTGGGTAGGTAAAATCCTATTTTGGATTTATTAATTCGAGACTTGTTCGTTCATACTGAGGGATTTATTTTTGTTCTGCTTCATTTTATTCAGAACCTCATGAATCAATAAGCTTATGGCAATATTCTGTGCAAACATCACTTTCCAACACAAAGTATCAACGTGCAAACATTTTCTTATTTAAAATAATTGTGTCTGTCTTTGTAGGGAGGCCTCGTTGGGCTTGTAGATTATCCTGATGATGATGAAGAGGATGATGAAGATGAAGATAAGGAGGAAACTTTACCTTTGTCAAAGAAAGCAAAGCTTGAGTCATCATAATGGCAACTGCTGAAGAACATTACCAGTTGGGGGAAGGATATTTTTTCCGCAAACAAAACAAACCCACAGCAAAGCAGGAATCTTTTGTGAATTACTGTGTGTGACACAGATCAACCTATACAAACGGATTTCTGCCAATCAAGTGCCAATTCAAAGGAGCAGAAGAATGGGAAATATTTCATTTAGGGGAAAGACTTACGCCTTTGGGCTCTCCAGCTTGGACCACATGTTGCCCTTTTCTCAGGGAAGGAAATGGAAAAAAAACAAAACAACAACAACAAAAAAAAAAACAAAAACAAAAAGAAAAAAAAAGCCAACAGGGCAGGAGTTTTGTTCGTGGAACTCTGGATTGGCTGGTCAGTTGCTACAATCAGAATATGCTTTCTTGGACCATGTATGAGACTTCTGAAGAAAAGGCGGTTTTTGCCATAATTCTTCACTAGTTAAGAATGCCAGCAGTTTCTTTGGATAAGAGACCTGCCTTTGAAATCGTACATTCTGAACATTTTAGTCAAGCTACAACAGGTTTTAAAAACCTCTACGGGGGAGGGCTGAATATAAAGTTTCCTCTTTTTTTTTTTTTTTTTAATCTGTTCCCTTTGCCCTTTAAACTGCAGAATTTTTTTTGGAGGTGGGGGATTTGTTTGTCCCTTCTTGATTAAAGATTGAGTGGAATTCTAGATGTGGTCACTTTTGTGTCATAATTTTTTTTTGCCCCCCTGAGTGTATGCTTAGTTGTTGAGTATATATTTGGGACCATTAAAATTTTTTGATGTAATATAATCTCACTGTTGTGCTGGTACCTGTTTCACCCTGTGTAATTTTGTTCTGCATCGCAGTTCTTAATATGTTTAGGATTTTATGGAAGATGGTATAGTTTATATTGGGGGGGAAAAAAAAATCTTACCACAATGTGCATAAAAGCAATACTATTTTGTGACTAAATATTTTATATTAAATTTTACATCAGCAACTGTCTTGAGAAAAAATTCAGGGAAATAGGATGAAATCAAAAAATTGAAGCCTATAAATATGAAATCAGTATTCCAAAGAGACTTTGAAATTTCATAACTGAGAACAATGATGGTAGACTAACTCATCAAAATGCAAGATGGATGATTTAGGAATACCAGTATATTGACTCATTTGACTTACAAAAATAAAAAAGAAATAATTAAACATGAAGGAAAATGGCATTAGTGGTATTTTTTAAAAATCTCTGATTCCCTTTGGAATACCAGTTTTAGCGAATCGAAGATGGTTGTAGAATAAACTCTTTACACCATACCATCTTTTGAAATTCATTCTAATCCTCTATTGAAAAACAGCAATTAAACTGTGGGTCTAACTCAATGACTACATTCTTTCCCCTTTTTCCAAAAATCTAAATAATATTAGTTATTAATTTGAAACTAAATGTTATATCCTGCTTCCTTTTGGCTTTTGCAGTGCTTCCTGTGAAGGGAAGTTTATTCAGTTCCTTTGCAAACAGGAGACCCCTTCTTACATGTATTTTTCGGGCGTTGATTTCCTTTTGGATATTCAGTGCACCAGTGTTGCAACAGTTGTGATATTACACATGAATGTATCACATAGAAATAGAAATGAGAGAAATGAAAATCTGAGGCTGGATCAAACGTGATCACACCCTTTGTTTCTGAAAATTATAGGTTGCATGACAGATACTGTGCTAACTGCAAATGTCAAAGCTTTTGTGCTTGGACTTTATTAGTACATATTAGTAACCTCAGATTTAAATAAGAGTGTGCATTAGAGAAAAATGATTAGCCATCTTTTCCTCAAAAAGTTCATTTGCAATCACTTCCCAAAGTTGAGATTTTACAGTGTGTTTGTAGGGCAATTCTCAGCAGTAGGTTTTACACAGAGGATGAGAGTTGAGCACTTGGTCACTACAAGACTAGATCCAATCTTCTGCTGCAGAGTGGGAGTCCCCATGCTGTCTCAGCGACCTCTCTGAAACCTGATTTTTGCAACTTCGGTGTCAGAGCAGACATCGTAACCAGGAAATCTGTGATTTTGCAGGTTTTCTTAATTAGCCTGAATTTAAAACTTGCAATCTGTCAGATTTTCCTTGAGCATAGAGCTCTCAAAATTTGTCCATATAGTCGTCTTCATGTCCTCCAGGCTGTATCTCGGGAAGTCATTCTTCCAGGTTGGTCAAAGGAAGATTTTTTACTGATGTTTTTTGTGTTCCTTCAGCTGTTGAGTGCTTGATCTTGTGATGTTTGATACTGCAGTCTTCTAAACTTTCAGGTATTTTCATAATACTTGTAGGAATCTTGGATTTTGGACCTTGAGGACTTAAAGCATTACAGTTAACTATTCTTTGGTTACTGGGTTCAGTCAAAATAATAATGGAAGTAGGAATATTTTTGAAATTTTTATATTTCTATGAAGCTCTAGAGGACTGGTAAAATATTAAGCTGCACACCTTTTAATGCTGTCTAACTTGTAGTGAGATGGTTAGTTGTCTTCGCAGAAATCAAATGCTTGTGGCCTGACAGGACATGTCTATGCTTAGATGATACGTTCATGGAAGTGGGAAGTAGTCAGGAAGTAGGTGAGTTGGGGACGGTGGTGGGTATGCTCATGCCCAGTGACTTTCACGTGTGTGTTGATGGAAATCTTGAAATATATTTCAGGAAATAAAAGGAAATAGCGGGGTCGGGAGAAGTGGTGGACATAAAATAAAAAAAAAAAACAGTGGGTATGAGTTAAGAGGTGATAAAAAATGATGTTACGAAATAGTGTTCCATTCTAGATCTTTCTTTGGGCTGATGGGTTTTTTTTTATTCTTAGTTTTAATACCATTTGTCTGCATCCCAAGGGAGCTGTGTGCATATTGTATTAAACATGGCTTAGTTGTCTTAATTGCATTTTAACTGCACCCTTAAGTATGGTTTACAGGTTAAACCCTTAAGTATCGTACAGGGAAGATAACAACGTGCTTGAGTCATCCGTGCAGGCCTGTATTCCTTCAGTGGTTGAAAGACTTGATGCTGGTTGCTCGGATGTACACTTCCCAGCTTTGAGCCTAGGTTCACTGGGGATACCAGACAGAAGTACGTAGAGTACCTGGTCCCCCAAGGAAGCACACCCTTACGCTAACCTAAGTAATTCCAGGTAATCTGGAATATTTCCAGATTTTCTTCCATGGTACACTGAGGGTGGTTGTTTTCAGGTAACAGTGCACATGACCGAAAAACAGATCTCCTGTGTCATAAGGGCAGAAGGATCTGAAATCTGATGTATCTAACAATACGTTGCCTCTAAAATGTTCCTGTCTGTAACATGCCTACTTGGTAAACGAGATCAGGCTGTTTGGCTGTCTCTCATAGCCCACCCAGGGGAGGCGTCATGTTCTCATGGAATGAAGTGGCAAGTAGGCCCAGCCCTTTTAACATACCAAGGATGAAACTGTTCAGATCGGGTTTGTCTGTGTTTTTACATCTCTGCAAATTTCAGAAACTGTTTAATTAGATAACTGATGAGAGTCTGTTCTCAAATTGCTACTGTGGTTCCATGAGGGAATTAGCCACCTTTCAACCCAGCACAAGTTACATTGGTTGCCTGGCTAAATTATGTTTCCTAGCATCTGCAGAGTGGCCGTGGAAGGTCAGCCTTGCCTTTATCAACCATCTTAGAGCTGCAGAGCCACCCTAGAGCAATGCTGTCTGTGCTAGGGCAGTACTGCCCTTCCCCTGCCTCGAGGACATGGAGACCCATGCCAGGTAAGTTGTGAAAGCAGGAGACCAGTTAGGTTACTGCTTGAGCTCACCCACAGCGTACGTGTAAAACGGGGCAAGCACTCAAAGAAGAGAAGTTACCAACAACGGAAGTCTTTCAAGAAAAGTTGTCCATGTGTATGTTCTCCACTTGCTCCTACTGCTTGCTCTTTTTTGGAGTCCAGAAAAACGGAAGGTTTAGACAGCTTATAGTTCAATCCAGAAAGGAGGCAGGGCATGTAGGCATGCTGCAGGTGGAGCAGAACCTTCTGTGGAAGGATTTGTAATGCCTGCCTTCAACTGCAGCTGGAATTTAAAATCTCTTATTCATGCAAGGGAAGCATAACTTACTCTATTTTCATAGGTGGCTGGCTACCTGGTGAGCTTGTATCTCAATTTAATATTGCTCTAATTGCTACCACATTTCTTGGAGCATGTAAAACTTGTGGGTTTTTTTCTTACAAATGGAAATTAATGAAACTATTCAAAGCTGAAATGAAACACTGCGGACTGCTGGACAAAAGGCAATCTAAAAAAGGGAGGGGGGAGAGGCAGTCTTCCGTATGCCAATTGTATTTATGAACAATGTAAAAATAATATATAAGCCAGTGGATAATAATAAAAAAAAAAAAGATAGAATGCTACTGACAAAGGACTAAAACAGTTACAGATTTACAGTGAATTGAGACCTATGCCGGTAGCCTGGCTGTGCACTGTTGCATCTCCCAGAGGTGTCTGTCTCAGGACTTCTCTTAATGGCTCCATGTGAACAACTGTGGTTTATGTTGAGACCTGGAAATTACTCATCATAGCAGAATGAGTAGGGTAGAATTATGCTCACAAAATCTGCATTTGTAATACAGACTGGGGATGGTTTGGGCTGAATAACGTTGATTTTGGTACCCTACTTGTAAGCAACTTTAAATTACATGCATAAAGATACTGTGTGTGGGCTGCCCACCTAAGGGAGTTCAGAAGCATTCAGTAGTAGTCGCATGTATCACCGTTCGTTAGCATTGCTTCTGCAAGTGCGTGCATACTGGAGCCCTTAATTATGCTCACGAGTTTTCAGACGAGGCTAGTCCTTTCTCTTATGTTTTCAGTGTTTTTATTTTCGATCTGCTGATGTTGAGTGGCCTTTTGGCAGCTGTGGTCTTCAGGTGGGAGGTTGGTGCTGTTTGGTTGGAGAGTTCAGTGGAGTTTTCCATCCCTCTGGTGAGGCCAGAGGCGATAACGATTGTACCTTAGCTCTGTCACCGAACGGGTGTTGAGTAGTCAAGGATCCCTGGAGGAAGCTATGACTGGGGATGTGCAGTTTGTTAGTCTCACCGTTCAGCAGGATTTGATCAATGTTCTGACGAGGGATGTGGAGGTGACTGGAAGCAGCTCCTGATGAACTGATTTACAAAAGTCTGCTAATAACAAAAGCCTGTGCTAACAACTATGAACATTTGGGAGAAATCTGCTTTTACTTTTACACGCCTGAAAATGTTAAGTTCGATCCATCTTATCTTGAAAAAAAGCTTGTTTCCTTCCCATGGCTCCCCCCACCTCCACGATTTCCCAAACCAGAAGTGAGCTCCTTTGCTGCCATTGCTTGGAGAGCTGGAAGCTGCAATTCTTACTGAAGAAATAACCATTGATTAAATCCAACAACAGAGGACAGCTCTCCACATGTTTGAGTTTAGCCTCAAAATGGAAACAATTCTACCTCTTCAGGGTCTAAATTACTTGCAATAAGAAACAGGGAAGATATAAATGTGTGTTTTCCATAGGCAGGAGAAGTAAGTACCAAAGCTAATAGAGTAATACAAGTGTCTGTGTTCAGAAGCTTTCATATGTGTGTGCTCTTTATAAAGCACCTTTCAAATTTTCTTAGTATTTATATAGCTCACCATACCTTTATCTGAATATAAAGGCACTGTTTCATCTTTAGAGCATGTGTTCCTTTGGAACCAAGTATGGAGACGTGTGTATTTTGTTAGACCAGTTGTGTTGGGGGATTTATTTTTTGATACAGTTGTCCATCAGGGCCATACAGACGTTCTGTACAGCAGGGTGAGAATGACCACAGTCCTCGCTGTTCACCGTTATGAACAGGAGAACAGGTGGAACCTCTCGAGTACCCAACGAGCTGGCCACCAGACTTCCCTCTTGCTCAGTTTGGTGAATAAGATGAGCTTTCTGTATTTGGACATTCAAAAGAAGACCTTCTCCCTGCAGAGTGAGGTGCCTGACACCAGTGACCTAAGCTGGACTCGAGCCTCTAGGATCTGAACTCCACACATTTAGTATGTTTAATTTTCCTGTTTGAATGGTATCTAATTCATGTTAATTTTGTAGGAAAGAGCTACATTTGCATGACATGTTTGCGTGCACATCTGTCTTGACAGCTCTTTAGCTGAGAGATACGTGACTGTGGCTACATCGTATGTGATGTGATATCTGAAGGAAGCGTGTGGTAGTTGTGTAGTGTCTTTGGAGCTGCAAGCTGTCTTTTGCAGCCTATGGCTAAAGTAAGGATGCTCGATTGTCACCCCGGGGAAAAATACATTTCTCCCCCATAAGCTGGCAACACTGGCTGTCAGATGAGGTACCTAATGAAGCGCTTTACTGGGAACACCCTTCAGCCCCTCGACCCTGAGCACAACTTGGGTCAAGTTCTACCCAAGTCACTGCCCAAGTATCCTTTTTGTTGACTCCTAATAACTCTATCGCTCTCTGCCTTTTGAGACAGACCCAAAGAGGTCAAGATGGGAGGGAGACCACTCGCAAGGTGCCAGTCTTTGGCTATCCAGCTGCAAGACCCAAGTCATCTTGATACCTGCAGCCGTATCTTCTTTTGCTATCCAAGAACAGGATGGACCTTTTCCCGATGTCGCTATCAAAGTTAGGAATCACAAAGCATCATGTTTTTGCAGGCTAGACCTGAGAACAGCAGGATAGTTACAGCATCTCCATCAAAAAAGAAATCACCTTTCTATCATGAGGCAATTACGCTAGCCCCTGTGCCACCCGCTGACAATTTTGTAATAGACTGCAAGATCTCTTGGTTCTTATCATAAACATCAGAACAGCGGCAGAAATTCTACGGAGATTTCTCTGTGTGTTTATTTTTGATCATATCACCCCTAATGAGATTACTAGAATTACTCCCATTTCCAGCATGCCGCAAGCCTCAATGGATTCTTACAAATCTCATTCCTCTTGCAACTTACCTTCACAGTGAAGCAATATTATGCAAACTCAAGAGTTGCTGTTAATTACATAATTTTAAGCTAAAATAAATTAAATGCCTGTCTAACTATATGGATCCTCTTAAAGTGATCAATTATTTCAGGAATGAAGGCTATCTACTTAGAGTACTGCAAGTGTAGTGACAAGTTTCCATAGACTGTGGAAAATGAACTCCTTTTTCTTTACGGAAAGGATCAGCAGGCTGCTGGTGATGAATAATAACAGGCCAAAGAAAGCCAGGTGGTTGCCAGAGTGCCCTCGGAAGCCTTTCATAGAGGTCTGAAAACAGCCAGCTACAGACAACTGCGATGGCTATTAAAATCCAGAACACCGAAAGACACCCAAGATAGGAGATGCCACATTCATGGAATCATAGAGTCGTTTAGGCTGGAAGAGACCTTTAAGATCATCAAGTCCAACTGTTAACCTAGCATGACCAAGTTACCACCAAACCATGTCCCTCAGCACTGCGTCTACCCGTCTTTTAAATACCTCCAGGGATGGTGATTCAGCCACTTCCCTGGGCAGCTTGTTCCAGTGCTTGAGAACCCTTTCAGTGTAAAAATTTTTCCTAATATCTAATCCAAACTTCCCCTGGCTTTCCTCTAGGTAGATACCTGAGGTGGTGGTCCCAGCCCTACTATCATCTACCTCCCTGCCAAGGATTTGTTAATTTCTCCTCCTTGGAGTGATTTTCTTGCACGTGAATTTACAGTTTTCTTCAGCTGTAGCCAGCATAAGTACTTTCCAAAGCCGCTTATAAAATCCTTGGTTGTGCTTGCCTGTTATTCTTCCCTAGCCCCCAAAGCCATCAATATAGGCATTGATACACTCTTGTATAACTAAAACGCCAAAACAGCAGGCTGAAAAATGAACAACTCGCTAAAGCATCGGATCTTCAAAATCGTGTTCTGTTCTTATAAGGACGTTTGCTGGTGATGATTGATAGGAATTGATACTGGTAATTTGAAAATATTTTCAAAACATCAGTATTAAATCTTCAACATAATCAAAAGATGTTCCATTTGATGATACATTTTATTCTTTCTATGCTTCCCTTTTCCCCTAGAGTGGTGCTGTTGGTGGTTCTACTCATCTCGTGATTCCCAGGTAACGCTGCTGGCATAGGTCCTCTTTTACCTCCTGCCCAGGAACATACACAGCAGTCATCTGCTCCGGTTACGTTCTGTCCCTTGACAAGAACCCAAGCTTTTGGATAACGTCCCGTGGCCTTTACACAATTATTTTGGTCCTTTCCTCTTCAGTAATCACTTCCTCAACAGACCGGGCCCTATCATGCCTTTTTAAAACCTATGAGACACCTTCCCCTCTGCCGCTGCTTCAGATGACGTCTTTCCCTATTCGATGGACATGTAGTTCCCACACTCTTTTCTTTTTCCTCTGCTGCTGTGGCACTCGTTGCTCCTCTGAAGGGTTCAAGTCAAGGAGGTTACGCCATCATTCCTGTGTTTGCTGGGATGCGAGTACTCCACTCTTGCTTTGAAGCTCATGCAAAGAGCTATAAACCACGGCTGCTCCTTCATCTTCTCCCCATGTCTTTTGATCATATTAACTGTATTGTTTGCCTGGCGTATTTGGCTCTGTATTTACCTTCTGTGGACTCAGAGGTTTATGCGATATTCTGCCCAAACTCTCTCTCCTTGGACTTTAGATGCTGTATTATGTTAATCTTGTCAGGACCCTGCGCAGCTGGCTTAAATTTCAGCGCTGAATGAGCATCCCGCCCTGTACCAAAGGTCAATGCCAGGTTTTCTGGGAGTTTCTCTCTGAATGTTTTCTCTCAGATACCAGCCCCAGAGACCCTGTAAACCACCAGCCTCCCCCCTGCATTCACATCGATCTACGGCACATAAGCAAATACTTCTGGGGTTTCGTTTGTGTTTTGGTAGCACGTATAGTTTTGTTTCTTTTTATTTTCATTCAAATTGCTCTAACGCTGTTTCTTTACCACCTTTGTCCAAACAAAATGAACAATATTGAAACCAGCATTTCAGAATCAGATACTGCAAGGAGCAAAGCTATCTTCTTTTTTTTCCTGGCACCCATTGTTTACAGCGCCAGAGCCTTATTTAAAGTAAACTTGCTTCATAGCTGAGAAGTTGGTTGATGAACAGTAGAGTCGTATTTACAAGAAAGCTGCTAAACGACAGTCTCAAGCAAAGGGGGAGAAAAAAGCCCTTTCCCGATTACCATGAGTTTAACTCTTGTATTGTAACCCCGTGAATTCTGTTATTCCCATCCCTCGGCAACTTACGCTTCAGACAGGGGCTGAATGGCGGAGCTTTGTTGATGGTTGTAATCGTTGCCAGGGGACAGTCTGGGGGAGGTGAATCATGCCATTTACAGTCAGCCTCAAGGAGCATTTGGAAATGCCTGAGCTTAGAAATGTCCTTCTGTGGCCTGCGTTGCTGAGAGTCGAGTGTTTTGTGGCTGTGGAAAGTGCTTTAGAAACACACATGATGGTAACGGAGGCTTTAAACATCCCGGTGTCTTTAGTCGCTTGTAACTTTCTATGGGTTTTAAATCGTTGTTCTGGTGCTTCTTACTTCTTTGATAATTATGTTTTTAGTTAAAAGCTGACCATGTGCAAATGGCATGAAAAGACAGTTGTTGCTAGTCACATTAAAATGAAATACTACAAATTTTCATCATTTCTTCACTGTAAGGAGCATGATTTCCAAATGCAATTGCATGTGTATGTCTGGCTCTGAACTTTCTTGGATATATTCACAGGCATTTATTTTATTTTATTGGACATATTCACAGGCTTCTTTTTTTTTTTTTTTTTTTTTTTTTTTTTTTTTTTGCCTGCTGTGGGAGGGCGGCAGCTTCAGGTACCAGCAGAAGTGAGAACCTGACCTGTAGGAGGTAGGTGAGGGTTTACAAGCTACATCTTTGGTGAAACACAAGGTGGGGAAATAAAAGTGCTCGGACTATAAATGATGGGTCACAGTTTGGAGAGAACACAGAAGAGGCAACAGGTGCCCAGCTGGGCCTGACAGGTATGACACGGAATTACTGAGGAGAAAAAACCCGATATGAGCACTTTGGGGGTGTAATAGCCAGGGTATGGGTTTTTCCCAAGGACAGTCCTCCGCATCCCAAGGCTGAGCTTTGGTGGGCTCCAGGGCGAGCCTGGTCCCCATCCTCTTCAGCTCGGCGGGTTTTACCGACACACAGGGCCCTGGGCGAGCCAGCTTGGGGTCTGCAGCTCAGGAGAGTGTTTAGGCCCAGGGACTTTGGAAGACACACACTTTTCTCCGTGCGTTTCAGCCTTTCAGCTCTGCAGCTGGGGGCTGTGGACCCTCGCAGCACTCCGGTTCCCCCGCGTCGCACGTGTTGACGGAGTTTGCCGGTATTTGACACGCTGCTTCAGCGCTGCCGTTTTTCCAAACAAGAAAACCGTGATTTCCTGGCGTTGTTTCGCTTTCAGCGCCAGAGGTGAGGTCGCAGCCCCCCCTCCCGCCCCCGGTCCGGGCGGGACGCGCCGCCCGCGCCACCGGCCGCCGCCGCTAGAGGGAGCCCGGGGCACACCAGCACCGCCCGCCGCCGGGACAGCCTTCCCAGGCCCGACCCCAGCCCCTTCCCGAGCCCCATCCTCTTCCCGAACTCCAACCCCGCCCCCATCCCAAACACCAACCCTGTCCCCATCTCCATCCCGAACACCAGCCCCATCCCCAACCCTGTACCCATTCCCATCCCTAACGCTGCCTGCAACCCCAGCCCCAGTCCTATCCCCAGCCCTGTCCCAAACCCCAGCCCCCTCCCAACCCTGTCCCCATTCCCATCCCTAACGCTGCCTGCAACTCCAGCCCCAGTCCTATCCCCATCCCTGTTCCAAACCGCAGCCCCCTCCCAACCCTGTCCCCATTCCCATCCCTAACGCTGCCTGCAACCCCAGCCCCAGTCCTATCCCTAGCCCTGTCCCAAACCCCAGCCCCCTCCCAACCCTGTCCCCATTCCCATCCCTAACGCTGCCTGCAACCCCAGCCCCAGTCCTATCCCTAGCCCTGTCCCAAACCCCAGCCCCCTCCCAACCCTGTCCCCATTCCCATCCCTAACGCTGCCTGCAACCCCAGCCCCAGTCCTATCCCCATCCCTGTTCCAAACCGCAGCCCCATCCCAACCCTGTCCCCATTCCCATCCCTAACGCTGCCTGCAACCCCAGCCCCAGTCCTATCCCCATCCCTGTTCCAAACCGCAGCCCCATCCCAACCCTGTCCCCATCCCCATCCCAAACCCATCCCCTCCCCTCTCCCGTCCTGCTACTGCGGCTGCACCGCCAGCACCCGCTGTGCTACTGCTAGAGGCCAAACGTTTTTCTGTAACACACGCAGTACCCTTGAATAAGGTGTGAGCGTTTGGCATCTAATAACACCGCCAGGATGATTTCCTGGGTCAGAAGTTTGTTTTTTGTAATTGCGCTCCATGACGCGCCCTCCCTTTCGATCGTCTCACTGCTGGCAACCCCGGCATCGCACCCTGCAGCTCCTGCTTCCTTTCAGCAGTTCGTAGAGGCAAACTCCTACAAACGAGTGGCAGCCAAGCTGTGAAAAGTAGGGATGTATTCCTGCATTTGTAACTCTTGTCTTCTCTGAAGGGGACCGTATCTTTTTCAAATATTATTACGCCGGTTTTCTTTTTATTCTATTCATTAACACACCGTGCTCTGTTGTAAGAACTGTGGTAACCGCTTTAAAATTTTATTTAATGAAATCCGTTCACAAAACAGGAGATCACAAGGCTTCAAAGAAGTTAAATTACAGCAGTCTGTCTGAGGTGTTGAAAAGCTATTAACCATTCTTCTTTTCCCCTTCATACCTGAGCAGGAGCCTGTTAGCTCAAAAGCACACCTGCTTGTCCTTCCAACTACAACAGGTGGTTTTCTTGCAATCCTTCCTTCTTTCTAGGTTCACAAACGCTTAGACTACGTGACTCGCACAATAAAGGGTTAATTTAACTATTTGTACCCTCCTGGTCCATCATCTGGAGAAATTTAAGAGAGAAACAGCTGTACGGGCTTGTAAACGAGCGGCAGCTCACACGGGGCGGGTCCGGCTGGCAACCGGGAGCTATCATTCCTTGGTCTACAGGTTTGAGGATCAAAAATACGTCGCATGCCTGAAATGGCCCGGTCACCAGGTAATTTAGGGCCATTCCCGGGTAAAAATGGGATCCATCCAAATGCAAATCCGCAGCCTGAGGCTGGGGCTACTCTTGCAAACTGCTCAGGTCCCTCGGGCAAAACAACAGATGTCCCTCCCTCAGCCCATACAGCGACTGCAAACAGACGTATAACCACCTCCCTTCCCAAAAACATGTGTAAGTGCTTAATAATGAACAAAATTTCCCGTACGGTTTGCCTGACTGGGTAAGATCCAAAAATATATTTAAATTCAGTACGATCAAACAAGAAATAGGCAAAATGCGCTAAGAAGCGGCTGATGCAAGGACTGATAAAAATCCCAGAGATTAAAAACTGCATCTGTGAAAAACAGAGCAAACGATCGGTCGGGAAGGTAGCAAACCCAAACCTCCCTACGGAACACCGTGTTATGTTCAACTTTATATTTCCTCAAAAATTGATATAAAGCAGTAAGCACCCAGATTACCTGGGATTCCCCCCGCAACTGAACACAGAATAAATTCTGTCCCCGCAGGAAAATAGTGCACACCCGGGTTATTCACCCGCGGAGAACCACCCGTCTCGGCGTTACACCACCCATCGCCTCGCCGTGCCACCACCGTCTCGGCACCGGGAAAGCGGCGCCGAGGAACCCCGTTGGCACCTCGTTGCGTTTGATTTTTCAAACCCGCACGCAACAGGTTGCGCCTCTCCTTTGTCTCCCAAGTTTTCCTTTCCAGGATTGTGCGCTGCACGTTGTTGGAGCATCCCCATCCCCCCCCCCCCCCCCCCCCAAAAAAAAAAAAGCCGTTCCCGCCTGACTTTATGGGCACCTTCGGGCTTTTTTTTTTTAAAGCAGAAACTTTAAATCCGCGCGTTGGCGTCCCGCACTTGCGCTGCTCCGCGGCAGAGCAGGGCGCAGGGCCGAGCAACGCGGCCGCGAACGGCCCGGTGCCCGAGCCGCGGGGTCCCGCATCTCCCCGGGGGTCTCGCATCATCCCGGGGTCCCGAATCTCGCCGGGGGTCCCACAACACCCCCAGGGTCCCGCATTACCCGGGGGTCCTGCACCTCCCCGGGGTCCCGCATACTCTCCAGGGTTCGCATCGCCCCCGGGGTCCCGCATTTCCCCGGTTCCAACGGGACCAAGTCGGGGGGTGAAGCGCGACCGCCCCTACCTCCCGCCTCCGCGGGGCCGCAGAGCGCGGACAGCCGCCGGTGCCCCTCTCGCCACCCCTGGGCCGGGGGCGACCGCTCCGGGGAGGCGCGACGGGAGGGCGACAAGCGGGACGGGCCGGTGGCCCAAGCTCCGCACCGCGTCCCGCCCCCGCGGCTGCCCAGGGGCGCCTCCTATTGGCCGGCGCCGACCCTCTCCGCCCTTCTCATTGGCGGCGGGTCGTGCCTGTCACGGCGCTGCCGCCGTCCGGCTGCGATTGCCGGGGCGAGGGCGCGCACCCGCCGCAGGTAGCGCCGCGGCGGCGGCCGGAGCCGGGCTGAGGGGCCGGAGCTTCGCGCCTCGGCTGCCGGCTGAATCCCGCCGGCGAGGGGGAGCCCGGCCTGTTGCTGCCGGGAGGAGGGACCGCGGCGGCGTCTCCCCCCGTGCCGGGGGCGGGGGAGCGATGGGCCGCGCATTGTTTGCCCTGTAGGCAGCGCCCGGCGGGCAGCGGGGCGGCGGGCCATGGGCGCCGCGTCTTTGTCTCCCGAGTGAGCCGGCCCCGCTCCTGCAGCCTCCCGCCGCCTCCCGCCGCCATGGACGTGACCGTCTCGGAGCTGCTGGAGCTCTTCCTGAGGAGCCCCTTGGTGACCTGGGTGAGCGCAGCGGGGGGCGCTGAGGGGAAGGGAGGGGTGCGTGCGGCCGCCGTCCCCTCACCCCCGTCCCCTCACCCCCGTCCCCTCACCCCCGTCCCCTCACCCCCGCTGTCTTTCCCTCTGCCGGCAGGTGAAAACCTTCGGGGCCCTGGGGAGCGGGGAGGAGGACAGCCTCGGCGTCTACATGGAGCTGGTGGATGGCGTCGTGCTGAACAAGATCATGCTGCAGATGTGAGTGGGCTCCCGGGGGAAAGGGGGGGTCGTCTGGGCCCCTCGGGCGCGGCGGGGGGCTGAGGAGAGGCCGCCGCGGGCGGTGCCGCCCGTCGCTCCCGGGCCCGGCGGCGGCTCCGGCGGGGACGGGTCCGCGGCTGCAGGCACCGGGTCAGGCACGGAGCGACGGCTCTGCCTCGTTGCCTTTTAGTTACTATTTGAATTAACAAAAACAAGGAGGAATCACCCCCCAACCTCATCCAATCCTGTAAAATCTGCTTTAACTTTTTTCTAGGTTTTTTTGGGGGGGGTGGTGGTGTGTGTATGTGGTTTTGTTCTTCTTTTCTCCCCAAACAGTTTAGTTGTTCATACAGGCTTTAGGGGAAGGTAGTACAAATAAGGAAATGAAAGTACTGTATCATGTAAAGCTTTACTGGGAAGACTTCATCTGAAGTGTGTCTACGTTCTCATTTAAACTTCGCTACTTAATACACGATTCAGAAAAAAACTACTCAACTTCGGTGATCTCTCTTTCAGGCAGCAGTGTGAGGGTTATGTCTCGAGGAAACCTATAAATAGGTTAAAAGAGCTGAAAATACCTTAACATTGAGGTGAATTGTCGATAAAACTTGTATGTATTTTGACCACATCCTTTCCTGTTGCTGATCTGCTGCCTGTAGATCCTGACTGTTTTGTATCATCTCTGTATTTGCTTTTAAATATTCTGAAATGTGTCTGATAAAGAGTTTGTAAAAGAGACGCATTTGACTTTCAGGGGAGGAAACTTTTGAAATCACTCAGTTTGGCACTGCACTCTTTTAAGTGAACGAAATCAACTGAAGCTTGACCAGTAATTTGCAATGTTAGGCCAAGTCCAAGCACTTAAATGAAGAGTTCATATTAGAATCTTTAAGTGAAATTTTTGAAAGGTGACTTCAAAAAGTCTTGACAACCCATGCCCCATCCACTGTAGTTGGCAAGTTTTGTTATCTTCTGGTACCTATCTGCTCCATTTGAAAAGGTAATCAAATTTCCTTCCGTTTTGATGTTACTAATAGTGTAAATTGTGAACTGGAACTTAGATAGCGGAGATTTGTGATTCGGGCCAGAATCCCGATCAATCAGCACGCTTGGGGATAACAAAGTGGTGTGAATTGTTGTCTGGGATGGAAACCTGATGTAAAGACAATAATTTCCAGCACTTCCCAAGGAGTAATTACACTTTAAAAAGAGAACTTTCTGCAAATTAGAGCCTTGAGTATGAGCGTTCAGATCCAGGCGTGTACTTTTCCAAGGCAGTTGGCTTATGATTTATGAACATTGTGTGTGGTATGGAGGTGACCAACCAAACTATCAAGGAACAGCAGCAGTTGAGTTTGCTGCAGGTTTAACTAGCTAAACTATCACTGTTATCCAGCATGTGAAAGAATCTTATTATTTCAAAACAAGAAAAATTAACTTAGTACTTAGTCGCTCTTGAATTTTGTTATTAAATAGGCTGAAGTTATGTGGCTTTTGAATGACTGTGGCGTTCTTACGTTGAATGAACACATCATTCAATGTGTGTTAGAAGTGATTTATCAGGTGGTGTATGCAAACTGAAATATTTTGTAGTTGGCCATTGAAATATGTCTAAGGAGGCATAAAACTGTTAGTCTATGGAGCAACGTAACAATGCTCTGGGGACAAGGAGTGAACGATAAGATCTCATTGAAATAAGGAAGATAAGCGTATAGGCTGACTGAGTGCAGCGACACTAGTTGGCATTTTGTCGGATATCATGCATTTGTGAGAAGTGCCCTGGCATGTTTACTTGCCTTAAGCAGTCAGGAAAACAAGTTTGTTTTTTCTTAAAAAAAAAAAAAAAAAAAAATCTCTGCCAGCAGTGTTGCAGAAGATGTAAGTGGGGAGAGCATAAGCAATGTGGAGTAGGAAACTGTCCCATTATACACAATCAGGGCTTTTTTTCTCCTTTTTAGGCAGCTTTGGCAGTGCTTCTAATGGTGTCTAAGGAGCTTGAAACCAAGAGCTTTCTACTGAAAGCCCCAAACTGTTTAACTTAGAAAGGATTGTGGTTGTATTTATGTATAATAACCCAGCAAGGCGCTCAGCAAAGGTGCTGTCTGTGACCATCACTTTTTCCTGACTTAACCTTCAGAAATTGCAATGTAATTACTGCCTGCCTGTAAATCAGGAAAGCCTTGTAAGGCATGTTTCTGCTCCACAAAGCTTTGAGAATAGAAAAAATAAATGCGTTTTTTAAAATGCTTGCTCATCACCTCTTTTTTTTTTTTTTTTTCTTTTTTTTAAAGTCCTGGTCCCTGAAGATGACTTTCAGTGCTTGGCTTGAGATTTTTTTCTTGCTTAAATTGTATTAATGAAGGCCTTCAATAAATCTGCTAGAATTTGGATGTACCAGGCTGTGATAGTGTTGATTGTCTGAAAGCACAGATGCAGGCACACACGTGCAGAGAGCAGGGGGTGGCTGGGCTCCTCATGTGGGTACCTGTTTCCTCACTCGTGTGTTATTTTCCTTTTAGTTTTTTTTAGGTTAAATATCCTGCTTGACTGCTTACTGGAACACAGATAACACAGACACATGAGCTTGCATCTGAACACCTCGTGTGATGCAGTACTTTGCTGCAGATCAACAGGTTTCTTTCAGGGAAGATTTTGAAAGCTAAATCGTGACTTTCATTATTAAAAGTATAACATTTTTGTCCTGCAGCTAGGCAGATTTTAAGTTTAATCCGTGTCCAAAAGACAGGTGGATCTGTGAAGAAATCCAGCTCTACCTGTTGAGTGGAGATTGCTGAGTGAAAGGAAGGCTTTAGCCGTTGGAGGTGAGTGGGCTGTGCGAGCTCAGTCAGCCTCTGGTTTCTGTTGTGATAGGTTGGATTTTGCCCAAAAGGTTGTCTGGCAACTTAGAGTGGGTGGAGAAGATCCCAACTGCTTGATGTTGTGGTGTCAATGTTTTTTTTAGGCGGTGGGTTCCTATCAGCAGGGCAGCTGTGTCACCAGAGAGATTCGTGACACCTATCGCTTTTCCTGGCTGTGTGACAGGAGGAGAAAACAGGGCTGTGCCTTCGCTCCATCCTCGTCAGAAACAAAGAGCTCCCAGGAGCCTTGGCCCTGAATAAAATGTCATTTGCCCAGGCACAGCAAATGTAGCTGTGGCACAAGGGCAGAGAAAGGGGACCCAGCCTGGGCTTAGGCAGATTCTGGCCACAACGGGGTCAGTAGAGGACCAGCTGGTGATCCCTTTGATGGTGATCCCTTTGCTGGTGATTTCTCGCAAAGCAAGACCCTTTTAAAAAGGGAGCTGGGGATTGTTTTATTTCTCAGCAGTGGTGCCTAGCTGCTTAACCAGTTAAATCTAATAGGAAGAGGCAGACAGACATCAGCGTTTGATTTTCCCACTTATATTTTAAAACAAGACAAATGTGGTGTTGTTTTTTTTTTTTTTTCAAGTCATTTTGCTGTAAATGAGTGGTTTCCTTTTCCTGTGTTCTGTCCAAGCGTATGCCCCAACCTGATCACTCGTGAAGGACGCGTTGATTTTTGCAGACTTGCAGTACTGGCTGAATACAGAAATGTTTGTTAATCTTCAAAGTGGAACTGCCCTGTCCTGAGCTTCTGTGTTGCTGGTGGATTTACATGTATCAGGTTAACGAGCTTCTCTGCAGACAGATTTTCAAGAACTTTTTTTTCAGATGGTTTTGTGTCACTTCCTGGTGTGAAATTAGCGCGTGGTGACACTGCATGGGCTGCCTCCAGTGTTGCAGTTGCAGCTGTGGCATAATACCTACAAGCATAAGCAAATATTTACCCTGTTTAACTTCTAGAAAGTTTTATTTGGGAAATGATGTGGGGGCTTACATATACAGGCACACAAGCACTTAAGTGTTTTCATACTGACTCGTTCTAATTTTTCCAATTGATGGTTTTCTGTTATGCGTTCCTGTTTGCTGAATGTTTTGTTAGCAATACATCTGATAAAACCATTTGTATTAAAACCACGTAATAAAAATGCACAATAATAGGTTTTTCCGTTTAAATTGCAGCTGTCATGGTTTGTGGTACTGTCAATCTGTCTTCTTTAATTTAGTCCACGTGACAGGAACAGCCACGTTGTGAGTGCCGGCTTCTTGTGGTTTATAGCAAATGGCACGAATACCGGAAGGTTGAAGATATGCATCTATCTAATTTAAAATCGTATTTAAAGTTGCATTTTTCTGCCATTTTCCATGCAATTTAGAAACCCCTCCAGCCTTCAGTGGCTTCATCCAACTTGATGTCAGAGGAAGGCAGAGTTAGGCTGATCCAAGAGTGGGTGGTGTATTTGCAGCTGGTGAGTGCCGCAGAGCAAAGAGCCTTGGGATGCTGGGCACAGCCGGCTCCTTCTGGCGTCTCATAACCCTCAGGCCCCTTACTCATCAAAATTACTTGTCAGAAATTGCTCAAATGGGATTGTCATTTTGAATTTTAAAAATGAAAATTTTTTTTTTTTTTACTTTTATTAATTAGTGGCTTAAGGGGTGGCATCTTCAAGTACTTGTGCCGCTGGCCCTATGCCTGCCGAACGGGTCACTTGGCCTCTGTCTCCTGGCCCTTCCTTTCCTCCGTGCTCCTGTAAAAGTCATGAGGGTGTACAAATCAGAGGACTTCTTTAAAATATTTGGGTATAAAGTGAGGTTTGAGGCTTTCCTTCTGTTTATTTGGCTTGGGTGGTTTTTTTTTACTGGTTTGCAAAGTTGCTTAGGCGCACCTCAGTCACACCACCTCAGTCTTATTTAGATAACTTTTTTGATCTTGAGGAGTAGGTGGTTTTTAAAAAAAGAGAATTGTAGTTTTCATTATATCTGTGTGTAAAGCAAAGACCAAACATCAAAGGACTGAAAAAGCACCTGTCTGAGGTTGTGTTCAGGGATTTTTCAGATACAAATTCCTGTCTGAATGTTTGGGTTACCTGGTTAGTGTTGCAAAAAGTCTCTAATTTTCAGTATGATCCTTGGAAAAAGTTTCTTTCTGTAAAATTCTTCATAAACAAGTTTCACCAACCAAGCTATAACGTGCAGAGTGTGGTACCAACAGCACTGTCTTCTTTAGGGTAGAAACGTGTGTAAACACAGAATTTGCCTCTTATGGTGTGATTTTACTTGGGTGCTTTTTTTTCTTTGAAGACCCTGTTTCCCTTTCCTGCTTTTCCCTGCTGTAGATCAGGCTCTTCGGGTTGTAGGGTTTTGAGTACCTCAATCTCTCTAGGGTTTTAGCCTTTTTCTTTCACTCACTGTGAGATTGGTAAGCATGTCTGATTGGGGGTTTTCTGGCAGCTTGCTCCTTCCCTGAGTACAATAATTCTGAATAATATGCATGTCTTGAAGCTTTGATTCTTGTAAGTGTTCATCTCCATGCTTGTTAGGTCAAAAGGTGTTTTGCCAGTTCAACAGGATAAAACTGAGCTTACCTGGTAAATGGAAAAGAGTAAGTCGCTCTTTTTGGGGAACCTCCCACTGCCTTCAAGAGCAAATTTCTGTCATTCCTCCAAGTTCTCAGCTGTGGAGCTAGGACAGCTGTGGTCATTGCTTGAGCTTATCTGACCCAGGATTGAGAAAAAATATGGTAACAAACAAAGAAGAAATGGGATATTGCTTGTTGAGAAGGAGTTGTTTAGTTTTCCCTGTGGTAGTTTAAAGTGTAGGCTCTGCTGGCCTTCCACATCTTGTGCAAAAGGTCCTCTCTGAAGTGAGCTGAGGTGCTGGATGAAGTTGTTACACCACATATTCAGAAATCCAAACCATAATTTTTTCAAGCTATGTTTTGATTTCAGAAAAGCTTTTAACTTCCTTGTCTGTGAGGAGGAGGAGGAGGAGGCAGGACTGCCCCAGTGACACTGTGCTGCAGCTTGGCTCCAGGTTAAGAGGCCCCAGAGGTCAACGGCATTAAGGGCTCTTGGGGCAATCAGTTACTCTTAATGAAGATGATAGGATAAAAGCTCCAGAATTGCTTCTGAGGGTCTGGTCCTGCCGATGCTTATGTTCTTGTAACAGATGACTAGAAGATGAGCAGCAGGTCGTCTTGGAAGGAGGAGTTCTGTCTTATGTGCTTTTAAAAACCTCATCCAAGTCATGCAGTTACACTACCTACAGCTGTTGAAGAAATTGCCTCTCCTTTGTTGTGGCTGGTGGGTGTGTTTTGTGGATTTTTGCCCTGTTTTGTGCAGTTTTCGGAAGGGTTGTGGAGTATTGCTCCGTTTCACAGCCAAAGCTTTATCTTCCTGGCCGTAGACCTGGGTCACTGCAGACAGTGATACAGGCAGCATGCTGCCCACATGAGCTTTCATGTGGAAACAAGAACTGTAGACTGACCCTTCTGTTTGGCCACCTTCTCTTTACTGTATGTTTCTTCCCTTTTAGCTTCCCAGTTTGTTGTCGTGACCTTGCCTAAAAAGGCTAGGCATCCTTCCGGGTCCAGCATCTGCTCAGGGTGCTGAAGGCAGGGTGCTCTCTGAGTTCAAGCCCAGGTGCCATTGACACTTCTCCAACTTGCTGTGTTGCTGAAGACCCATACTGTCCAACTGTGTATGGTTATGGCTTCTGCACTCCTGTATATGAGCAACAGTAACATAGAACACTTATTACAGATTTTACTTTAAAAGCTTGTTACAGTTGCTCCTCTTTTTTTCTCTTTTGTTCATAGCTTATTATAGTGCCAATCAGTATACAAAGTCCTTTGCTGCTGTAAAGGCTGTGTAGGGTCTTGCTAGTTTACGTCAGTGACAGTTTTGGTCATCTGTACTTCAGTTTGCTTGAACCTTGGTACATAAACGCGGTGTGTGATGTTATCTGCTGCTAAGGCAGTTTTCTCTCATCTCTGGAATACTTATGTGTTGTGTTATATTTCTACACACAGCACTGCTTTTGCTAGAGAGGTGTTTCGAGGTGGTTGTGCATTTATAAAAAAAAAAAGGCAAAGAAAAAGCTCTTTGACATACTTATGTAAACTTTGGCAGATACATTTTAAAAATAAATATTGGATCAGTTCCTCTTTTATTTCCCTTGTCAACGCCCGAGTTCAATATTTGGCCCTGGAAGAGCTGTGAATGGCTTAATTAACAGCCAAAGCAGAGCTCTGGGAGGCAGGTGCTTGGATTGTGTAGGAGTTTGCTGATAAGACTCTTTATTAGAGGGGAAACACAAAGCTTTGATCTACGCTATTGGCAGATAAAGCTTTTCAGATTCCTTTTTTTGCAACATGTTATGGTGCACGCAGAGAATCTAAAGGTGCACATTCATATTAAATAATTTGCAGGGTTTTTTTCCTTGTGTTTTATTTTTTATTTTAGAAATACAATTGTTTCAGGTGCAATCTTGTTTTACTTCCTTTAAAATCAAGACTTGAGGCTTCTTTCCCTAAAATCTTTCCACCAACTTTTTCCTGTCTTGCCTATATCTCTACCTATGTTTTTATTTTGTTTATATCTTGTAGCCCAGTAGGGCTGGTTTTTTGCGACACAGTGCGTATATGACAGAGATCTAGTCAGATGATATGGATATAATAGAAGTGCAGTGCTCCTTTTCCCCTGTATAATACGTTTGGGGTTTGCAGTTTGCGCAGTGATCATTGATCATGTGTTAACACCCTCCTCTTGTCATAAAGCTCCAAAGCCAAGGAAGGCTGGTAGTCTTTCCTAGGCTTCCCTTTATTTGAATAAGATAAACCCCTTATTATCAGAGACTGCTTTGATCTAGTGTGCACCAACTAAATATGCCCTTTGCTTCAGGGAAATACAAATAAGGAGGGAAGCTGTCCTGAATGGCTGTGTGAGTTAACCTAAAGTAGGTTACTCTGCAGCACACAGGAAGATTTGCAAGTTATACATAGGTGCAAAGGTGATGAGCTTATTCTGTCATGAATTAATGTATATGTATCCTGTATAATTATGTCAGCACATTTAATGGGTAAGTTTTTAATGGTTTTCCTGACGGTGCATTATTGAGGTGCTGTCTTAGCACTGAGTAAACTAGTAATACTTTATTTTCTTTTTCTTCTTTTAATAGAGATCCTCGACCAACCAACCAACGTGTCAACAAGCACGTAAATAATGACACCTACCTTCGAGTACAAAACTTGACCATCTTAGTCAGAAACATTAAGACTTACTATCAGGTGAGATTTCTGCTCTCTGCTCATTTATCTGTGGTGATTGCTATAATGTTCCAGCTAGTGCAGGGGCTGGTGGCTCAAAAAGAAGCTTCCTACAGGAAATGGAGAGGAAATTGTGTTTGTGTAAAAGTACTTTCAGCCATGCTTTCCTTATGAAATGACAATACGGCTACCTTCTCTATGGCCAGAGGCTGCTTCCCTGCCCCCCTAATTTTTTAAAGAGAAATTGTGCTGGAAGGCTGTGATGGCACTTGAAGATACGTGTAGTAAAAAGGCTCTTTTGTGGTGGGGTTGTGCGGTGTGTATGTGGAGGGGTTTGCTGAAATTGGAATGATGTTTTTGGGTATAAAATTTGTTTAAAACAAGTAACCTTCTCTTAAAAGGGGCTTCCAGCAAATAAATCATTATGAAGAAATGTCTTTAATGCTAGAACATAAAGCTCAAATTGATACACTATTAGGAAAAACAAATTTGTGCTTATCTTGAAGGTAGATTTCTTATGCTTTGTACCTGTTCTTAGGTGTTAAAGCAGTTGTTTGTTCTGAACTCCTTGTCTAAGAGACTTACGTGCAGGAATGACTCCAAATTCTCACAAATAGTGCGCTGCTTAGGCAGCATCCTTGAACTGACCATCAGTGTTCCCCTGCTGTCATAGTGCTCCCCTAAAACCAGCCTGGTGACAGCTGGGCACTTTTGCAGACTCAGATACATGTTGGATGCTGCTGGAAAGCCACAGAAGTGAGTTCAGTTACTCTAAATAGAATTTCTGTGTACACACTGTTGTGTATATTTAGACCCCTCACTGAGTGGGGTAACTGTTCTACCGTTTCCTTTTACACGTCTTTTGCCAGATTTGAATGCTGTACAGTATAAGCCAGGCTGAAATCACTGAGGACTGTTAAAATGCTCCTCTGCAAATGTGTCCCAATCGTATAATGGACAAAACTACTAAACTGTAGGAGCTGATGTCATTGTGCTCATCCTGGACTTCATCTTTTCTGTACGTGTAGAAGAGACTGTCTATTGGCTTTGTCTTCAAAATACAGGATAGATGTAATGCTTAACTCCCAGTAGTGCCTTTTGATGCTGTTCTCTTACAGAGCTTGTCTACTGCTGTTCCATGTTATTGCCACTACTCTGCTTCTGAACTTGCTTAGGGAAGCCTAAAAGAGAGAGGGACTTGTGAAAAATTCAGATGGGGCAGATGACTCATCTGCGCAAGTTCCAGCGGCCTGCTAGAAACACGAAGCGTGTAACTCAGGTTTGAGATGATGTAGGAGGGTATCATGTATTTCTGAAGACAGCTGACCTGCGTCTCGATTGTTGAGAAATGGAGATGCTGATGCAATGTGTTGTCACCCCTGAGACTTGTGATTTCTAAGGGGAAATTCCATTTGGTCATAACGAGAGGCTGAAGGTTTGGTATTCTATTTTGTGTTGTATCTTTGTTACCCACTGATAAGTGTAAATGTGTATGGAGTCTACAAGGAAAAAGGACCATGTTTAAGGAGAGGGACAGGACTAGTCTTTCTCTCTCTCTCCTCACCCCCACAAGATTTACAATATGAAAGCCTGGTCCTTCAGGTGTTAAAACGCTTAAAGCTTTTTTATTCATGTGAGTTCTTTTTCTTAGGGCGGATAACCTGACTGTTTTTAAGAGTACCTGAAGAGAGATCAGATTCAGGAAAAGAGAAAAGGTGACTCAGAATCATGTGATATGTTGCTTGGTGTCTTGTTGACCTAGCTGTTGAGCTGTGTGATCATAATCCAATAAAGCTAGCAACAGCTAAAATAGGTTAAGACATGGAGTTTTCAATGGGAAACAGCAGTTGAGACTTGCAGTAGCAGGCATGACAGTGATGTTCCTGTTCTAGTCTAGAAGTTAAGTTCTATGAATCTTGCTGCCTGAAGACTATATACACTGTGTGTAAACAAAGCAGTCATGAGAGCTGATCATTCTTTGCCTTTGGTCCTGAAAATGTCTAATTACAATAAAGTTCAAAATAAAACCACTTTTTTCTTTTTTTTTTTTTTTTTTGTGATGATAACATTATGTAAGAAACCTATTTGTCCTTGTCACAATCACATCTTCAGGGCAAATCCAAGGTCTCGATGCTAATCGGAGATTCCCTTTCACGTGGTGGTGTGTAGCCTTCAACTCTCTGTAGTCTGGGAGGAGTTAGGGCCGTCTACGCGGTAACCAGGCTCTGTATGGGATTGATGCCGAGTATAACGATGTGTCTGTACTAATGTCTCAGATGTTTGGAGGGTTTCTTGTGCTTTAGGGTCTGGTATAAGTAGTTTTACTAGTTTTTTTTCAACATGCAACCAAAGGGATGCTTTGGAATATATTAAATATTGTTAAGCCTCTTCTCTCCTGAATGTTAGGGATTTTTTAAATAGGTGGAAGTTGTGGGCGTTGTTTGATGAAGTAGTACTAATACATTAGCTTAAATCAAAGTGAGGGTAGTGTCTTAGGGACTGAAAACATGATCAAATTTGGTTGCAGACTGGAAGTGGGAGGGAAAAGTTCCTGACAAACAACAGGAACACAAATTTGCTGCTTCCTCAAGAGAAACAAAAGCTCTAAAAATACAGTGTTGGCCTTGACAACATTCCCTTTCACTTAATGGACCCAAGTCAGGTTTACGGCTTAGTTACTGAGTTTGGTAGACCAGGTCTTCTAGAATGAGGAAGATGCCACCTTGTGCTTTATTTAAGGACATTAATAGGTATGAAAGAATACTTGCCCCTCTGCACTGCACAGGAACGGTCAGGAATACGACATGAATTCGTGGTACTGTAAACTGTATCTGAGGAAGGTGACATAAGTGGCTACTAAAATTAACTCTGATACTCAGAGCTAGTTGACATTTCAGATCATATAATTTGTCTAGTGTATCATTTCATATCTGATTTCTCATATATTTGTGTAGCTAAACAAACCAGGTTATTGGGGGAATTTGGCTTTGGTTTGAGCCATGAAGATGAGTTCCAATCTGTGCTTCAGCAGGCATAACTTGGCAGGGATAAATACACTGAAGAAGCTTTTTTCCAGTTCAAATAACCTCTCATATTTAGAAGTCTGCTAACTTAATTTGTTCATTAACAGCTTCCTGCAGAGTTGCCTTCTCACAACTTTCATTAGCATAAAACTGGATTGCTGATGGCTACTAGGAAAAACTTTGCATCAAGACTCTTAAAACAGGGGAAAACATTGGTTGCTGCAGGTTTTGTTGTGTGTGTGTGTTTGTTTTTTAATTGGGTATGTAATATTTGTTATTGGTGGCAGGAAGCAACCTCTCTGCATTTCCCACTCTCTGAGCAGTTGCACCTTTGCGGTTCTGTTACTGGGCTGAGAGGCCTCCCTTTTGAAACCAGGCAAACGACTCATTTTGCTGTGGGATTTCACGAGCATTCAAGAGAATCTGTCATTAATTGCATTTAATAACTCTTATGGCACTGGTTCACTGGAGAAACGGCTGGTCATAAAACTTCTGGAATTGATGCCATGTCTCGGAAGAGGGCTGAGCGCGGCAGAATGTGTTCATTGCTTGCTCATAGTGTGTGTTTTATGCGTCTCTTCTTGCTCTGAATTCAGGCACTTGGCTGTCTTTAAACTAGAGTTCAAAACGGTTTTGTAGGGAATAGTTTACTACAGAGAATTACAGGTTGCTGTCTGTAATTACTGTGAGGGTGTTGATTAAAGGGGTCGATAGAGAACTGAGTGTATTGGAGAAGAGATGCTCATCCACTTCTCACTGGTGCAGGTGTCGTGCATCCCGTTCAGAGGGTGAAGTCTTTACCACATGCTACAGCTAACCAGTGTGTATGGAACAGATGGACCTCCAGCTGTCGTCTGCTGCCTTGGGGTGATAACGTAGTTGGGAATGTTGGTCCTTAAGCTAACACTGGCCAGTCCAGAGCAACACAAATGAAATTATCTTGCTATTCCTGAGCTCTGCCTTTGATTTGAAATGCTTCTGTGGTGAGCTCTACTAAGGATTATCTGCTTGCCCAGTTAAATTGGGTTGAAAGTAGTTCAGGTGTGAGTACTGCAAGACTGGCTTCACTGAAATTAGCACTCTTGACCCTTGTTGACAGTGAGTTGTTATGGCCTTAATTCCCCAGGGCCTTGTGCTTCTCTTCCAAATGGTGATTAATCCCAGCTGTGGCAACTGCCTTCAGAGTGGTGGGGCACTGTCGCTGTTTCTGGCAATTTAAAAAAAAACAAAACCACAAACAAACAAAACCCTCAAACAATCAAAAAACCAAACAAAACCCCTGAAAAATCCACAAAAAAAAAAGGGCAAAAAACCCCTCCTTAAGCTGCAACAACCTGTGCAAGAGCTATTATTGTTGCTAGTTCTATCACTTCTGATGATGGAAGAAGAAAGCTAGAAAATCTGAGGGGTGTTGACCTGTCCCTTTGCTCTGCTGTAGAGAATATTTAAATCCCGTAGGTGCTGGTATTTGAAGTGTCCAGGTAAGAGCAGCTGCCCCGATGTCTGCAATGTCTGGAGAACATGCTTGGACCTATAGAGTTTTGGAAGAAGCCTAAGGCAGGCTCGCAGGGGAAGCTTTGCTGTGCTTCCTCTGCTCATGTGCTAATCCTTGGGTTTAGGGTGTTTCTAAGGAACTAAAAATCACTTTGATACCAGTTTATAAAAAAATTAAATTTATGAAAGGATCTGTTTGGATGTCAGCTAGTTTCCTAACCTTCAAAAATGCCGATTATCACTCCCAACAATATATACAGCACTCTTAAGCAGAAATTCGCACCATTTACATGAAAAACATGAGATTAATGGAGAGAAGAAGAAGAAAAAGAATGTGATCATCCCCTGGCTAGTCCCTGCGTGGGTGTTACGGCCACATCTGGAGTATGTGGATGAGAAATGCTGTTGGAAGAAATGCTGCAATGTGGTCACGGCTGTATTTTTGTTGCCTCTATTTCCTGCAGTTTTGTGGCAGCTAAATACCTAGCAGATTGCTTCATGTTTCTAAATAGGTTGGAAATATCTCTTAATCAAAAAAAAAAAAAAAAAAAAAAAAAATCAGAGACAGGTCTGAAACCAGTTGTGACTGTGGCTTGTGCAGCTTCAATAAGAAACTCCTAACACTTAGCATTTACATTCAAGTGAGGTTGTGGGGGAGATAAAAATTCAGTAAGTGGTTTCATCTTTAGAGACTGTATCACCACAAATCCTACCCTGTCCACCTAAACTCACTTAGCTGTGCTCACAGATGATGGTGAGCAAGGATGCCTTAGTTTTAAGCCATGTTTCTTCAGACCTGTGTCCTTCTCCCTTTACTTGGTTGCTGTATATTTCTGTAAAACAAGGGTATTTCTCAGGCACGTTAAAGGGAGTTAGCTGCCTGTGAGTCTGGCCGTTGCTGTGAGTGGTTTGGTGTTGGGGCTGCAGTACTGCTGTGTTTCTAACCTCGGGAAAAGAGAAAAAATTGTCTTTAGGCTTGGGCCAAAGCTGTTCTTCTGGTGGGTCAGGGAAGGTCTTGCAATACCAGTAGCTTCCAGACCAATAAACAACTCCTGCTTCTGTAGTTGAAGTGTTGAGTCAGGCTTAGAGCTCTCGACTGGACTGCAAAGAGGAATTCAAACTTGGAGCTCCAGATTTGGGCACAAGTTATGAATTGGCAACTGTACTCGGGCTATAAATAAAGTTCTGGAAGTAGCAATGTCCTCTTCTGTGGAGTTGAAATCTTACCCTGCTAGGCAGGCTAATTCTGGTGGGCTAGTAATCCAGTCCATGGCAAAGTAAACACCAAAATGCTAGAAATGCACATAAACGTGCACACCTTGAAGTCAAAAAGCATTTCTCTGTTCTCAGGGAGAGTTCATACCCACAATGAACTCCTGAATTAGGTGATAAAACTAAACATTTTTTTGCTAGCCTTGTCCGTTTGGTGCATTAAACTACAATACTGGGTGACTGCTTTTGTTTGATTCCTGTTCCTGAGAAATCTTAATCTAGCAATTTGGCCTTTAGGAGGACCTTTCCTCATCTTGAGCTTTAAATTCCAAGATTATTAACCGAGAATGTCAGCTTTATCAAGCAAGATGCCAGAAGCTTCAACAGATAAGCTTTTTCTACTTCAAATACTTTGCAGATGTCATGCACTCTTAACAGTATGTTCTCTACCTTCTCTGTACTGTTACATACAGTCTCCTGAGTTGTTTCTGCATTGGGAATGGTGGTGTTGCACCTACCAAAGGCAGCGTACAGGTCCTTGTGGCCTCATGTTGCAGCTGCATGTAGAAGGAATGGTGAGCGTCCGCTGAGGCTTCCTGCACCTTAGTTGTTTTTCACAAGCGTGCAATAAATTAGTATGACAACTAAGTTAGTACTCAGGTGCTATTGCAGAGATACTCTGAGTTTCAGTACGGCAGTGGGCTAGGGCCCAGGAGATACTGCTGCTCTGCCACAGGTACGACCCAGAGTAGGACCTTATTAGCTCTGTGTTTGTTTCTGCTCCTTAGACTTCTCTAGGTAGCTTAAGCTTGCTACAGGCACAGACTGTCTGTATGTATTTATGCAGTGCTTAGCTTAACAAGGCTGCCTTAGCTCTGCAGTGACAAAAATGTTTAGAGTTTGGTTTTCTGTTCTGTGTTAGCATGATCATAAGCCATGAAGGATGCATGTAAGACTGGTATTGTGAAGATGTTCAGGTGTTAAGATGGTGGGTACAGGGCAAGGTCAAGACTGACCTTGGTGTAGACATTCTGGGAAATGCCAAACCAGTGACATTAGTCTCTGATATAGTCCATCACTTGAAAATAGTGGTACCACTTTGCTGCAAGTGGAATGAACATAAGAACAATCACAAAGATTACAGGCTTTTTGTATAGGTCTTACTAAGTATTTTGGTGAGAAAGAGACAGGTGACTCATCAGTTCCAGCCAGACTGTCTGATGCTTTTAAGGAGAATTGTCTTGCTCCTTTTCGGAAGGACCAAACGAAACAAACATTTCTGCCCCAGAGTTGAAATAAGTTTCTGGGGAGGTCAGTTTGAATACTGTTCCTGAGTTGGTGAGGTGGCTATTGGCTTGCTGTTGGACACCTGATTGAGATTACTGGCTGTGATTCTAGGGTGCATTTCAGCTGATATATTGGATTATGTCTGGAAGTTTAATGGAGGACTAAGCTTAGAGACTTTTTTTTTTCCGCCCTGAGGCTCCACATGCAGTTTAATACAGAACGAAACAGTGACCTCAAACAGACAGAAGAGAATAGGTTGGCTTTTAAACTACTTTATTGCCTGTAATTTCCTGGAGCTAGAATATCGGAAGGGGCAGAATAGGCTGGCATGTGTCCGTGTAGTCCTGTCTTTGTTTTGCTTAATAAGACAGAGGGGTGTGAATTCATTGTGCAGACAAATGAAGAAACTGAGCCAAGAAAAAAGAGGAGCAGCATCCTAAAATACGGAGGCAAATGGAAGTGACCTGTAAAAAATTTTACAGTATGGAATAGCTGTTTGGCTCCCACACAGCAGTATTTGCTTAACCTCTGACATGTTAACTGAAAACAATTCTTGGGATATCTGAATTACAGAACACAACCACTGTGTTCTGTATGGCTTAAAAAAGGGTAATGTGAGAGTGTGTGTGGCTTTTCTTAATGAAAGCCAAGGCCTAATGTTAATCTCCTAGACTATCGCTGTGATTACCAATGCTAAAGCCACAGGGTATTTCAGTCCTCTGTTACATACATGGTTTTGGATATTAGGTTTAAGACATAAGTCGCTGTTCAGACAGTTTCACCAGACAGCCATGTTCAGTCCTGCTGCCTAGATTGCAGGCAAATGTCCCATTTTTGTCAGCTGAAATTTTGTGAAGGAGGAAATCAGGTTTTGTAGAGCCTACCAATTTTGGGTAAGATAGAAAATAGCCTGCGTGCCGCTTGTAGCTGAAAATAGCTTTGAGATTTATTTTTGATAAATGAAAGTTAAAGATTGCTTTATTGCTTGTGTTGCTGTAATGAATTCCATGTCATTTAGTATTTTTCATTAAAAAGTCTTTAAAGAGGCAAGAGGATGAATTCCACAAAAGTATGATTGCCAAATAAACCCCCCCAATTGCATACCAGTTCCCAAAGCAAATAGTTCCTGTTTTTTAATGGCAGGTAGCAAATGCAAGTGATTTATGTTCTTATTTTCACAGACAGAACATGCAAATAAAATGTTTTTTTAATCCAGTGTGATGGTGCATGAGGTGGATGCTCTTGGGCCGGGACGTGGGGAAGGAGGTTGCAGAGTCACCTACCCTGGTGGAGAATGATGGTATTTACCCTTCCAAGTGGGTCTCTGGACCTGGAGACAGGAGGAAGTTTTAGTGTGGTAGTTTCTTTGCTGAAGACAAACCACAGGAAAGGGTGTGTTTCTTACTTTGTGGTGTATGGACTTTACACCAGCACAAACGAGGGAAGGCACCTGCTCACAGATGCACAGTAATTGAAATGCTGTCCCTTGCTGATGCATGCATATGTCTCCCATTTGCAAATATGTTGGTTTTTGAAAGGAAGGATTTTGAAAAAAGTGAACTCTAAAGAGCAAATCAGCAAATTAATGCGTGTGTGCACTGTACTTTAAGGAAGCAGAATTACTTTTTTTTAAATAGCTGTTTAGATGGGCTGTTTGAATAGAAGCTGTTTGAGCTGGTGCCTCTCCTGTTTCCCATTACGATTAAGAGGTGGAGCTGAAGGGGGATCAAGTGTTTTAAATTCTACTGGGTCCTCATATGGCCAGTAAAAATGCCTAAATAAAATCTGCTCAGCAGACTGAAATGGCCCCTGTGGAGCTGTCGCTCTCTGTTCTCTTTCATAATTAGCATTATTAAGTCTCTAGATGTTTATTTAATTTGTTTTTTAGACGTAGAATGACATCGTTAGGGCCTGTTAGGTGCTCAAGATAACAGTGATAGACATCTGGTCCTTTGGGGAGTGGTAGCAAAGACCTGTGGTCTGTGCACAAAGGAAAAAAATATTATATGAATTCCATTTAAATATCTTCCTGTCCTGTGAAAATGATTATTTAGTGGGTTATGAATAGTTTAAAAAATTTTAAACTATAATAACTACTGTTCTTCCTCTAGAAAAAAAAATCACCTTTTTTTACCTGATGCTAAAGAGCTGATTTCAAAACCATCTGAGTTGTTTGCTGTAAGGTTGAGAAGCAAAAGAAGAAAGGTAAATTCCTTGTGGCACTTTAAAGAGTTGTTTTGTTTTGGTTGTCTCTTTTTCTTTTTTTCTTTTTTTTTTTTTTTCTTTTTAATGGTGATCCCATCTGTAATAGATCTACTGGGAAGGTATTTGTAAGGGAGTGCAGCATCAAATGCGTATTGCAGAAAGACCTGTTTGGTGCATGCACTGTGTGTGCTAGAAGAAAAGGGGAGGGTGGTACCAAGGTTAATGCCTGGTTTATTTTGGAGCAGCTGTGTTACAGTGAAGCTAAGTGGCTGGAGTCCCACGGGAGGCATAAGCATTTACTGCCAGAAACTGGAAGGAGGTGAATTTCTTTTTAAGTTTAGATATTAAATGCAGAATTACTATGTACATTAAAAGGCTCATTTGTCAGGATGCATATTCCAAACAAACAGAATCAGTCCTGAGAAGTTGCTACCTTTAAAAATAAAGCATGCTTCACTGTTTTTTAAAAAAAGCCCCAAA
The DNA here is from genome assembly GCA_947846985.1 of Fratercula arctica. Lineage (NCBI taxonomy): Eukaryota > Metazoa > Chordata > Aves > Charadriiformes > Alcidae > Fratercula > Fratercula arctica. The sequence continues at coordinate 52,481,028 of CANTUZ010000005.1, read as the reverse complement.
TTTCTAGTTTGGCTAGTTACCTGTTTGAGTTAATTGGTGTCTCGAGACTGTTTAGTTACTTCAAAGCAGAACTACACTTTAACTAAAAGGAGTTGCCTTTTAATGTAATAAATGTCTTAAGGTCACTTTTTCAATTTTGATCTTTCAAAAAGGAGAAAAAAACCCCAACCTAACAACAAAACCAAACCCACCCCCCCACCCCCCCTTTCTGTGTGTTCTGTGTTTTCCTGAATCTGAAAAAGCCATGTGTCGGTACTGAAGGCTTTGTCTTTGTTTTCAAGGTTTGTGGCAAATGCTTATCTGAACAGCACGTGGACGTATCTTTACAGTTTTACATGCAGAAGGAATGAGTCTGTAGTAGAGGACCACAAAAGCTGCCATTATTAGAAGCCTTGCTTACACTTCAGTGCTCTGGCACTTAATCTAGCTCCCAGCTTCCAGTCATGCAGAAGAAACTAAACCAGAGTGCTCCGTTTTAATTCTCTAACTTGGTTGAGCCTGTCCTGCCTTCCTTCCAGTATGTGTTTCCTTTGTAGCCTGAGCCAAAATCTGGATTGGAAAGGTGATTTTGATCTCCCTTTTTCACTTAGCCCTTTCTCTTTATAAATTGCTGGGTCCAAATTCTGTGCAATTGAGTGATTCAGACTTCAAATAATTTGTTATTGCTTGAAGATTTGTCTCTGTAAGATGCAACTGCTGTTTGGCCTCTTGTTTCTTAAAGCATTAACTTGCAATTGCACTTTCTTTGTATGGTGTAGGAACTGATTGTAAGTGGCACTGATTTTGTCAGACTGAGTTGATGGAACTTGAGATGCCGAGCATCTTGAATGGCGGGGTCTTTAAGCAGTTTTGCTTTGATACCCTTGGATGTTATGAAACCAGAGCTGTCTGCCAGACCATGGTTTGTTTTGGCTCTTCTCCTTGACAGCGTATCACAGCCTTTACCAATGTCAAGGTATTTATCACACTTTAATCAGTACTTAGAGATTTTGCAGTGTTTATGGCAACCCTTTGAATATCTGCAGAAGGACTCATCCAGACTTGCTTTCCTGGTCTTGAGCTGAGCACGAGACCTGGTTTTGGGGGCTTTGAGCACTCTGCCCAGCCTGCTAGTGAGAGAGATGCACTCAGATGAGAGAGCTGAGTTGGTGTGGCAGACTAAAAAGCAGTTGTTTTTATAACAATCTGAACTGAACTGCTCTACTCTTCCAGCATGCAGACTAGGCAGTCAGGCCTGTGCTTTGTCACCCGTTAATAAGGGACAGATCATTTGAAGTTTATTTTCAGTTTATAAACAAGTAGAAATACATTTGTAACCAGTAACTTAGCCTCTTGAGGCTCAAAAAGGAAAATCTTAAGTATTAACTACATTTGAAAAAAAACCAAAACAAACCCAGACCACCTTGATCTCACTGATGCTCATGCAAGCCTCTCCCATCCAGTTGCATTAATCTTAATTCCTCAAAGTCTTTTGTAAGTCAAAAAAGTTAATAGTGAAGAGTAACTTTTTTAGTTGGCTAAATGCTGCAGAATGATGCTTAAAACAGAAGCAAGTTCCTGATTTGTTCTGCTTTCTGTAACAGGTAGCATGCAATTCCAAACTTAAAACTTTAGTATACACTCGAGTCTTGGTGCTTCCACCAGCCATATTTAATATGCAAAGGAGGACAAGTAGATGTGCGTTCAGCACATTTGTTTTAAATAACCTTTTTATATGGCAGTTCTTAATGTACCTCTGCAGCACCACAAAACCAGAGACTATAGCCTACTGGTTGTGTGTGTGATACTTTCTCATAGGTGAATATGAGATTCTAAGGCAGCTATCTGGGTTTTAAAAAACTTTTCAGTTTTTTAAAATCCTTCTTCCCCCTTCCTACCTTCCCAGCCCACCAGGTGAAATGTTTAACTTGTCCTAAAATGTTTTGTTTGGGGCACTTGTAAGAAAAGCAGAAGAAAAGAGCTGGTTTTACAAAAGAAGAAAAAGAGTGATACCAAAGCACATCTATGTGCCTTATATGAAATAGGTTAAGAATATGAAATAAATTAAGTGGAACAGTTGTCAGAGGAACGGACTGAATGCCCTGACCCCAGAATACCTGCACTCTACATGCTGATAGATTTACTTGGGAGAAGAGGAAAACCTGAGATATAATCTCATTTGCTGGGTTCGTGGCAGTTATTGCACCAACAACTTTGAAATTTGTGCTTTATTGCCAGGTAGATTTCTTGATACTGATAGTGACTTTAACTTAACTTAAGCATGAATCCATATGAACTGAAACTTACAGCTTCCCAGTTTTCCGAAACTTTCAGTGCAAGCCTGCTGTTGGACAGGTGCCGGGCTCTAAGAACTGGTCCTCTCCATCGGTTGGATCCGCTGAGACTGTGGTTGGCATGAAGTGTTGTTTCCAAGTCAGTTCACGCTGTGTAGGGCATATGACATAAAGCAACATGGAATCTGCCTTCAGGAGCTGTGACCCCCCCATCAGATACAGTAAACTCAGTTTGAACGTGTTCCCTTGCGAATGGGAAGTCCCTCAGACAGGCTGAGAGAGTTGGGGGGGTTCAGCCTGGAGAAGAGAAGGCTCTGGGGAGACCTTCGAGCCCCTTCCAGCATCTAAAAGGGCCTACAGGAAAGCTGGGGAGGGACTCTTGATCTGGGAGGGGAGCCATAGGATGAAGGGTAATGGTTTTAAACTGGAAGAGGGGAGATTTAGATGAGATATTAGGAAGAAATTTTTCACTCTGTGGGTGGTGAGACACCGGCCCAGGTTGCCCAGAGAAGCTGTGGCTGCCCCATTCCTGGAGGTGTTCAAGGCCAGGCTGGACGGGGCTTTGAGCAGCCTGGTGTGGTGGGAGGTGTCCCTGTCCATGGCAGGGGGTTGGAACTAGATGATCTTTAAGGTCCCTTCCAACCTAAACCATTCTGTGATTCTATATGGTTACACCCATACTTCCTCAAGAGACAGCTTTGCAGAGGGGTGTTTGCCATCTGTTCTGGCTTTACACTGTTTTGCAATACGAAAGGAAGCTTCCATTTAATAGACTTTCCTCTTGCACTTAATGGCTTGAATTTCTGTAGTTAATAGGGACATCCACAGTGACAGAAGCTATTTTTCCACCCCCCCAGGTAAGGTGATTGGGAGCTGCGGTCATGGTCAGCTGCTTCAACAAGGCATCTCCTCTCCACATAAACTGTGAGGCTTGTTACACTAGCATATCTTAATATGTCCCATCGGATTCCAGCTGGCTAGCGTAAGACATGTCATTTAGTTACTCTGTATATTCAAAGAAGCGTTGAAATGCCACGCTGGAATTACCGTGCAGTGCTTTTTGCTGGGTGCTCTGAAAAGTCTGCTAGAAGGGTATTTTCGGCTCCTCCTGCTAGTCTTAAATTAGGAAAGGATGTGAAAGATTTTTGTACTCCGTGACACAAATCTCAAGGTCTCAGGGACATTGTGCCTTCAGAAGAAGGCAGAATTTGTCTCTTAACATTAACTGAGATCTGCTCATTGCACTTACTGATGTGAGGATGGGGAGAGAGGGAGTTTTTTGTGTCAGTTTAAGCTCTCCCAGTTTGTTTAATCATCAGCCGCTCTGTCTGATCTGGGCCCCTTTGAGTTCCACGTCTCTGGCACACACTGCTGCTGTATCAAAGAGAAATTATGAACGGAGTGAACTGGTTTCCTGGCACTTGGGAAGCCATCGAAGTTTGTGCTTAACCAAACAACCAGGCTCACTAATGTAATACAATATTAAATAGACAGCAGCCTAAAATAATTTCTGTTTGCAGGAACAAGCCTGTCTTTGTTTGTTTGTTTTAGCATACCATCTAAGCAGTTATTAAACAGAGAAAAATAACATTTTTAAAAACTATTGGCCTTCTAAGGAACCAACTAGGAATGGGTAGAGTTTAACTACTACCTCTCACTTTTTTAACGACAAGTCATTAATTTCCCTTTGATATTCAGTGCAAGTCTGTTCCAGTTCCCAAGACATATGCTGTATGCCCTCGAGGGGGAAAGCAGTTAAGAATTACAAGGAGTATTATGCTTCATAGAAGTAAGCAACCTGCTGAAGTAATAACCTGCTGTGTGCTCCTAAGTCTGTCTGTATGAATCAGGGCTTTAAACTGGTGACTGATACATGAGGAATATGTCATCTTTGAGATTAACGAGACAGCTGCACTCGAGAGAGCAGGAATACATTTATTTTCATGTTCTGTAGCACTGACCTTCATGCAAGAAGATTTGGATTTGAGTAGCCACGTAAACTGTTGCCACAGTCCTGGAGATAATACGGCTCTTTTGCTGAGATGGAGAAGGGTACACGTTTAGCTGAATATACTTCATTATGCTGTAGCTCTAATAGCGCAAAGTCTCATTTCCTAACTGTATTAATTGCCTGACACTTCTTTCCGAGACTTCTTCCATTGCAGAAACAGTCCATTTAAATGAGTCTTGGCGTTCTAAGTATCATAGATAACTGTTCTCTATAATAATTTCTCTACCTTTCTCTCAGCTGGATAAGTAACCCTGGCGAAATGGTTCTTTCGATGTTTTACTAGCCTGTGGTATAGGAGCAGTTCCTGATATGGAGTAGCGTCTCGTTCTTGGCCACTGGATTTCATACAGACTGGTTTGGGAAGAGCTTGGGAACAGAGTCATTCACTTTGAAGCGCTGCTGTGGATCTGTGTTTTATGCCTGTCTGGACCTAGGAATTCAAACACTGTCTTCTGCATTAACCACTGGACTGCCCTCTTCCTCAGTTAATTCTGTACCTGTGAAGAAAAGCACATTTGAGGAGGCAGATGCATTGAAAACACACATCAAAGTACATGTTTTAACATTTAATTACAAATTTACCTAGTGAAAAAAGTTAGTGTTAATTAAAGAATCTGTGAGTATTAAGATTTCAGAATTTAAAGTTCGTGTTGTTTGGCTGCTAAATCTTTTTTTTTTTTTTTTTTTTAAATAAATATTCCTTGAGATGTACAAAGAGAAAGTAAAGAGTTTACGCATCTACCTCCATATAGCTGAAATATTTTTAATCCATAGTGAAGAGTGGTGTGTTGCAAAGTGGTTTCCACTGCTTTGTATTGTGTGCATTCATAAAGAAGCGCTCATTAAAAATGCCTTTTGAGCCACCACCTGTTATTTGTTTAATATGATGGGTGCTTCGCTGCAGTATTGTATTATTTTTGTCATCCTTCTTTTACAAAGTGCATTATTCATCACTTTGAACCATATGGGCAGAAATATATTCTGGACATTTGATTTCTGTACTGGCCATTCCCTGAGGAAAGACTCTAATGTCCGTGTTTATGACCAGCCTGTGAAGCCTTTCGTGTCATCTTTTCATGAAGGTTTCGTACCTTCTGCATACCAAAGATGCAATTAGCAGATTCACAGCTGTGATGCTACAAGGGGGCTGCACTTGATTAGGCAGCGAAGGCCTCTTTGCTCAAAGGAATAAATAAAAGCAACTATTTTGGGGAACAAGGAACCTGCTTTCTGCAGGTCCTGTGTCCCACACCAATCCTGCTTTCCCCATGGTGGGCACGTGCTGGGGTGCACGTGTGGAGTGAGGTGCGTGCTGACCTGGTGCCTGCTGTGATGGCCTGTCGTCTTTCCGTGCTGGGAGTGACATTCAAGGGTCTCCCTTGTCAGAATTTCACAGAAACTTGTAAAAGTTTGACTCATCTGCCCCCTCCTTCATAAAAATCAGGATGAAAAATGCCTGTTGACATGCTTTCATTCGCTTTCCTTGACTGCTCCAAATCTTCTCCAGTGTACGTGTATAACTGGGAATAAAGAGCCCGATAAAATGTGCTGCAGCGCTGCAGTTCAATGCTCTGACTTTTTTTTTTTTTTTAATTCTAACTCAGCGTATCTCCTCCACTTTGGAGATACGATGTTTGCATTTTGCTGTCTCCCATTTCTCTTTCATGCTAGCAGTATGTCCCGTAACACTCGTGTGAATTGTACACGTGGAGCGGAGTATGCGTATAGCGCACTACAATATATTTTCTCTTTATAGGAGGGGACAGGGAATGAAGAGATGGCAGTGTGTCCTTTTTTTTTTTTTTTTTTTTTTTTTTTCTTTCAGTCTGGTGTCAAATCTTTTATTTAACACGACCAGCAGGCAGGTTTCATTCTCATTCTTCTGCCCTGCGTGCGTCTCAAAAACCTGCCCTACAACCTGGTGTAATCAGCAGTCTGCTCACAGGAGGCCCCGAGTTTGAAACAGCGGGAGTTTTGCAGCTCGGAGCTGAATGGTGTTGGCAGAGCTGTTTGAAGAAGTTTGCTTCGTTCCTGCCCGCATTGTGCTGAGCCAGTTTCAAAGGGGCTGTTGCCTCTACCTCGTGAGAATGACTTTCAGTCAAAATTCACAAGGAATGATGTATCTACTAATCTGAAACGTGGCAAACGCTCTTCTTATTTTCAGTTTCAGTTGTGCCTGTTCCTGTATCGCTGCTTAGAGAACAATGTCAGTGACTGCAGATTAGCTTGGGGGAAATTCAGGTTTTTACTACCGTGTGTTAATGTTCACTAGTAGATTTTGGAGACCCAGCAAATCTTCTGCATATTTATAGTGTCAGTAGAAATTGCTTAGCTTGGAGATTCAAACTTAAATGTGTGATTTTTTTTTTTTTTTTTAGCACCTTGTATTTACCATGTGTCCTAATGTTGTGGAGATAACGAACATTGGCTTATTCTGAGTTTTAGAGGAATGGTGAATTCAGGTAGTGCTGCTGAGGTGCCAGAGCATCAAGACTTGCACTCGGGTACTGCATTATACCGTATAGACTCATAGAATGGTTAGAGTTGGAAGGGACCTTACAGATCATCTAGTTCCAACCCCCCTGCTGGATTTTCTCTGATTATTTCCTGTAGGTAGTAAGAATCTATTTCTCCAGTTAAAATTAGTGGGAGCTGCGTGTTTTCTGAGCACTGAGAAGCCAGACCATTAGTTCAGATGCCCAGCTTCAAAATGTGAGCTATTACTTAGGTTTAAGGAGCACAAATTGTTTTACTGCAGCATTTCTTTTGGTGAGTGACTGTGCTAATTCCCATGGAGCTCCAGTTTCTGATCGACCATTCATCGCTCAACCAGTTCATGATGCTCTCAGCAGAAAACAGGTTTGTCGAAGTAACTCAATGCCTCCACCAAAGTCTGTTTAAACAATGATGCAGAGCCATTTTTAATAAGTTATGTGAAAAGCTGCATGTAAACCAGAACAAAAGAGTCCTTACTCCAGCACTTAACATTGTCAACATTTTGGGGTTTGCAGCAGACCTACCGTTGCTCCTTTCCTCTTGTACGGCTTGATCTCCTTGCCGAGGTTTTGTGCTTCACTGAGGTGAAGGGTGTAAACACTCTCTGCTGATCAAACAGTGCTTGTGCTGCCTTTCTCTGATTCTAGTGCCCCTTAAACTTCCTCTGAGGCTGCTTCTAGGAGTCAGACTTCTTCCAGACCACCGAGGAGGTTCGGCATGCTTTGAACGCTGCTGGGCTTAGATCTGCTGCTCAGGAGTTGCAACAACAATACAAACTTTTGTGTAATTTCTATTTTTACAGAGCTATGCAGCCCAAATGTGCTAGACCAGAGGAGGTGTTGCTGCTCTCTGCAGCCTGAGGCTTGAATCACTTTTGCCTGGAGCATATTTCTGGGGATTTACCTTCCCCTCCTCTGCTTTCAGCCAGCTGAGAGGCCGGCCCATCACTGGGGCACTGCTCTTGTTTTGTGATCTGGCTGATAGGGAGCACAAGTCACTCGATACGCCGTATTAAGTTTCCCTCAGTTGTGTTGCTTAAATAGTAAACCTGAGCTTTGCTGATGTAGGTAAGGGATAGGACCCACATGTGAGGCAGCTTGGAAATGGCCCAGAAATGATTGCCACCTTCATGCACCATTAAAGGACGCCGAAGATTAAGAAGTATAATTGAAAAATGACACTAGTAGTGCAAAAGGTTTTTGGTAGTGTGTGTAGTTGTGCTTTTTCTGCCTGTAGCCAGAGCAGCTCCTTGTGTTTGGGGGCTCTTGCTGGTTTTGAAACATTTGTGACTGTTTTTAAGCTTTTCCTCAGTAAATATAACGTCTTGAGAGTCACTTTTTCTTTCAGTTACAGGTGAGGCTTTTGTATGAGCACATGATAGATGAGATTCGCTTTCAGGAAAACACTTAACATCACAGCTTAAGAGGAAATTGTATTTTGTTGACATAGAAAATCCAGTGGTCAGAAGCCTTAAAACTGGCATAGCAGGAGTATTAGAAGTTAATCTTTCCTGAATGTTGTTAATAACATAGTGACACAGCTTACCTCTGTTTCTGTGACAGATGGCATAAAGAAAAGGATCTTCCAGGATGCAGCTGCACCCTTTACATCTTTTCGTATGATATCATGGCTATTCCCAGGGTGTTGTATACGTTAAATTTGCCTTGACTACCATTGAGTACTGATGAAGAAAAGTCTTCTTTAAAAATGCACATCAATTATTTAACCAGGTTTTCTCCATCGGAAGCTCGCCATTACTGCTTAACTCTGCCTGAGCTGTCTGCTAGGGCCATTGTGAAAGAGAACTCTTAAATTGAGGTCTGCGGTATGAGGCTGGTGGGGGAGCAAGAAGGGTAAAGCTCTGCTGAGTTAATTAATATTAACAGTTATGAGTTATCTGCAAGATTCACAGTAGATTACACAGATTGTATTAAGCGGGGTTAATCAGTTGTTTTGGATACTTAAAGGAGCACTGTTAAGGACTGGCAAGACTGAAAATTCTTGAGAGAGTGTTTGCATGTGCAAGTATGTGTATGTATGTGAATGCATGGCCTGGGTTACCATTGATACGTAAATTTTGCCTAGCAGCTAGCACAGAGGGACATTGGCTATTTCCTGTTCTGTGTACAGGTGAAATTGTTGGTAGTGACTTTTTCCTTTCTTTTTTTTTTCCCTTTTTTTCCCCCATAACTCTCTTTCTTCTTGAATATGAAATATTTCCCCTGCTGTGCAGTTGCGACAGTGAGGAGATCTTTGTTATCCTGCGATATTGACTGCTGCTTGAATTGTCGACTCATTGTGGCTCGGTGGGTTTTCACCGTTAATTTTTAATGGCTTTCTCTCTTGCACATGGGTGAAATAGAACGTGGAAGGTGACTGGGTTTTGTAAGTGTACAGAGGATGAATCTGTCGTAAGGGAGGATTTAATGATTGCAGATTTCAAATCTTAATGTACCACAGCACCTTGTGTTGTGGTTTTCCATGCTTGTTCAAAATGTTTGAGTTCTCACTTTCTCTTTTTTTTTTTTAAAGGAAGTATTGGAGCAATTCATTTTTTTGTGTAATTTCTCGGAGCCGAAATAACTTGAATAACTGAATTTTCCGGACCCTGAAAGACTAACTTTAAATTTTATCAAGTACACAGTATCACACGTTTTCTTTATCAGTTTGGCAGACTTTTCAGTGTTGTGTGTTTAAGAAGTTTGTTGCTGTGTGGTGTGGGGTGAAACTCCCCATGCTGTCACTGCTGAGCCATGGGACTCTGAATGTTTGAACATGGGACAGTTTTATGTATAGAAAATCTAGTGGTGTTTCCAGAAGGATTTTGATTGTCCCAGGTTTGAGCAGGTGTAGTAATTCCAGAGTAATAGCAGGGAAGAGTAGCAGAAACTTAAAGATATGCAGAACTATATGTGTGTATGTATGTGTGTGTATATGTATGAAGATGACGAGAGGGCTGGAGCACCTCTGCTGTGAGGACAGGCTGAGAGGGTTGGGGTTGTTCAGCCTGGAGAAGAGAAGGCTCTGGGGAGACTTTAGAGCCCCTTCCAGTCCCTAAAGGGGCTACAGGAAAGCTGGGGAGGGACTCTTGATTGGGGAGTGTAGCGATAGGATGAGTGGGAATGGTTTTAAACTGGAAGAGGGAAGATTTAGATGATAGTAGGAAGAAATTCTCGCCTGTGAGGGTGGTGAGCCCCTGGCGCAGGTTGCCCAGAGAAGCCCCATCCCTGGAGGTGTTCAAGGCCAGGCTGGACGGGGCTTTGAACAGCCTGGTCTGGTGGGAGGTGTCCCTGCCCAGGGCAGGGGGGTGGAACTGGATGATCTTTAAGGTCCCTTCCAGCCCAAACCATTCTATGATTCTATATAGATACATGTGTGTATATCCATTTCTTCTAGAGCATAGTGTTTCTGTTACTATGTGGTGCCCAAAAGGTGGGGGCAACAAGTGAACTTGGCTGAGGTGGGGATGGCACAGGATGGGACCCGGTGTCCTGGGGCTGAGAATGTAATGGGGCTGCTCCAGGTATGCTCTTGGACCTGCTTGCCTTGGGTGGCTGCTGAGGGCTTAGCATCGTGAAGCAGCATCCCTTTTTGTCATGGTAGCTCCGATCTGGCAGTTTACTAAGGGATCAGATGCCAGTGAAAGGTCTCCTCGTGGTGGGATTGAGGAGGAGGCTCCTCTGTCACCTTCTTGGTGGCAATAAGTTGGGAAAACCAGGGAGCCTGGCCTGGGCATTGCCTGTGGGTTAGGACTGACCTGGCTCTGCCGAGGTGCAAATTATTGGCAATAAACTCTGTGAATAGCTGACTGTAAATGACTGTGTCTCCTCCCTGTTCCCTCCTCCAAACGGGGCACACTAACTCTGCAGAGAGAAAGGTGGTTTGCTGTTGAAAAGAAGTAAGCGTAGAAAATCCAGAAGGGGAATGATGGGAGGCCCAGAGGCTATTTTGAGGGCATGGCCCCCATTTCCTCTCCCATTTTATTCACTATTACCACTGCTAGTTTGCATGGTCTCTCTCCTCTTTTTTTTTTTTTTCTTTATTTTTTTCTTTCCCTATTACAACTGCAGCACAGTGCTAATGGTAAAACTGGTGATTGACATGGTAAATGCTGGGAGTGTTTTCTTTCACAAGGGTGCTTGGAGTTACTTTGGGAATTTACTGCAGCTTCTCCACCTGCACAGTGCAAGACGCATTGAATCCGTTGCATGTTACTTGCCTGGGGCAATCTACTGGCTGGAAAAAGAAACACCACTGTACGTTGGTGTGTGGAAGAACCATCTGGTCTGACTTGAAGCTTCTCCCCTTACCCACCTCAAGAAAAAATTTGCAGGCTGTTGCTACAGTGGTAGATCTGTCTAGGAACTGTCTGGGTGTTTGCTGAACTTGTTGATATTGGGTAAATTAGATGATGCTGATAATGCGGTGATATGTTGAGGTAATGATGTCAGATATAAATCCTGCTTCAAAATAGTTAGAAAGCTCATAACATTAACCTGCAATGATAGCCCTTAATGTTTTCTAGGAGTATTTGACAGGGGCATCCCTGAACTGCGAGAACTCTCTTTCTATGTTACTGATATTTGAGTTTTTAGTGCCCTTGGTAACTGGTTGGTAACAGGGGTTTGCCTGCAAGAGGGAGGTCTCAGTGATGAGAAGATCAGGTTGTTGCAGGAGATGAGTGAGAAAGCAGATGAGTAGCATATGTGAGCTCCTTTGTTGGTTTTTTTTTTTTTTTTTTTTTAAACCTACAGACATTATCAATAAAACCTTTCCCTCCCTGTACTTTCCCATCCTCATCACTTGTCCCACAGCATCTTACTGTCTGGGCATCCCTGCAGGGTGGGGTAGCCTTTCCCTCTACCCTTGCTGTCTTCCCTTCAGACCAGATGAAAACTTTCCTCTTCTGTAAATCCAACATGGATTTTTCCATGGTTGTCTGCAAATGCCACAAGGACCTCTTTCTTGCCCATGCTGCTGTCCTCTGTGAAGTTGGATAATAAACCGATAGCATAGTGACTGTTTGTGTGCTTTCTGAAACACGAATTTGTTGTTCAGTACTAAGTTGCCCATAAGCTGCTCAAGCACAAGAAGGTTTAAGCTTGTTGGAAACTCATGGTTAAAAATCTTTAAATAAGCTTTTGGAAATTACTTTTAAATAAGCTTTTGGAAATTAATCAGTTTAAATTAAACTTAATTAATTTTTTTTTCCTTCACATTAATATACATGTTCGGGGTTGGGAGAGAGGGTCAGATGAGTGCTAACAGACCAGTTGCTCATTTCTCTCGCTGGTATTCCTCAAACACTGTCACAACCCTTTTCTTCACTGGGAGAAAAAATTGTCTTGGGATCACAGTTTTTCTTGAGTCAGACTGAAAGTTTTTCGTGCATTTCAAAATGAGCAGTGTTGACCAATAACCTACGTGTTTTATCCCATAAAATCTCTGTTGGTCATCACTGCCTGAATGCTGCCCATGTATTTACTGTTCCTCAGTTTCTAGGTGCCATTTTCTGCGTTTCTCCAGTACCATCCATTCAAGTTTCTCAAAATGGTTTACCAATGTAACATGAATTAAATCTTGTTTGTTCAGGGAGTATTATCCTGGAAAGACCGAGCACGTTAGTGCTTGTTTCTAAGCATTTAACTACCCTTATATTTGAGCAGCTCCGAGGGTGTTTGGACATAGTGAAGGCGAGGCATGGCACCTTCTGCTAACAATACTGTTCTCCGAGCTGACCCCATGGCAATCAAGAGGGCTACTGGGACAGTAAGGTGTTACTCAGCGTTAATAAGAGTGGCAGGGGTAAAGCAGCTTGTTTCCTTTGGGGACTGATTGACAATTATAATTAGCGAGTTCCTGCTTCGAACAGGACGCAGGAGTATCAGGTTAGTAACAGCCAACCTGGCTGTTTGTTTTACCTCTATTACCCTTACTCACTGATAAAATTTGACTCATACACTTACATTAAACTTGATCACATCTGGTAGGCCTTCTGTTTGCTACCAAAATATTGTTCATAACAAGGAATTCATTAGAAATCCTGAAAGTATCCCATTCTTGTGTGTGTCCCCTCCCCGCTTTATTAATTTTTTTCCTAGTTTCACAGATTTGTTTTCTTACTTAAACTTTGATGTCTTTGATTTGGCTTTTCAGTATTTGTACTAGAGAACCTCAAAATGGTTCTTGTCACACATGCCTCTGTGCTCTTCTGGGATTTACAGTTTATTTTAGAGTTTTCCCTAAGATGCATCATTCTGTTTCAAGCAACATTTATGCTAAATAATGACATGATGATACTGGCGAAAACGCAAAATGTGTGTACATTTAAACTATGTAGCCTCTCCTCATTTTTGTCTTCAGGAAAGCAGTATCACTATGATGTGTAACGTATTCCTGCATCTTCCTGTCTCTAACTCCTTTGTATTCCCATACTTCTGGCTGCTGCTGTTTCAGGCATTGCGTTATGATGGTCACTCCAGCGGCTGGCAGCTGCTTTGGAGTTCTTGGTGCTTTTTCAGAGGCAGGGACTTGTATTGCAGTGTTGAAGTCGCAGTGCAGATCTGTAGCTCTGAACCTCTAAATAAGCCCCACAACTCACCATATGCTTGCCTTGGGCTAATTATTTTTGCACTTCTTCATGGCAGTGTAGAGATTATAGTAACAAATTCAACTTTATGTGAACTAATACCGCGTGCCCAGTTAGGTGTTTACTGTGTCTGTTCCATATAAACAAACCCCCCAAGTTTTAGAAATACTTGTAATAAGAGAAATGGTAGAAAACACATCGTGTGTGTAGTTTTCCTATAAATGCTTTCATTGGGTTGGTGTTTGTTTCTTGATGGGAAGGTGTACTTTAATACTGTAAATTTTTTCACTCCAGTGATTGAGGGCAGTGGAGCAGAGTTTGTACCTCGCAGCGCTGCGTGGCTAATGTGCTTTGGTATCGGGGATCGGTGTTAAAAGCTGAGATATAGTTGCTCAGTTTTAGAGTTTGATGTGAAAACTTCTGGCTTTATTATCCCAGCAAAACAAGCTCCAACTGTGTATGGGAAAACTTGAGCGTCTTTGGTGCCGGCTTTCAGAGAATTCAGAAGTCTGTTCTGATGGCCTGTGGTGTTTCTTTTTAATGTGTGTTAGGCTAAATTATTATGGTCCTTAGAGACCACCATAGATTAGCTGGAAGCATGTTGAACAGATGGATTGCATTTTAGCTGGTTATATTTGTAATGCCAAGCGACAGGCCTTTAACACAGCACATTCTGTGTTCCCTGTTACTGCATAAACCACCCCAGGACAAATCTGAGGTGAAATAAAGTAGAAGTCAAGAGTAATTTGTCTGGATACTGTTATAAACATGTGAAGTCACTTGCATGTGATTTGAAGAGAGAAGTTGAGGATAAATCAATAGACTTTTTATTTTCTGCGAACTAGGTAAATTAGTCAAAGGTGCTGCTGGCAATAAAAGCAGGAGAACACAGTGCTCCACAATTGGATTTTCTCCTCTCTGGGTCAAATCAACATTGCCACTAGGCACAACCACAGAGCCGTGTGTTGTATTAACATAAGTGATTAATCTTGGAGTCAGTGAAACTAGGGTAGGAAATCTGCTGCTATGTAGCCACTGAACATTTTATTTCATATTTTGGAAGTAAATGTACATTTTTGTATTTAGTTTGATTAAAATTTTTTAGTTATTTCCTCTGCAATTGATGTATGTGGGGGGTGGCAACGTCTCCATTATTTATTCCACTGGGCTTAGAAGTAAAACTAATTGTGTCCTAAAATACTTTTAACTTTTTTTATAAAAATACCATTATTTAAATATACATATAACCTTTGTTATGCGGTATGAACAACGTGCACTGTAAAGAATTTGAATTTATCTTCAAGCAAATGTTTTTAGCAGGTCTTGCCTTGCTCGCCTTGCCCTCTGTTGTCTGGAGTGATTTAGTTCTGTGCCAGCCTGGAGCAGCTCATTTAACCAGTTCATAAAGCGGCGAGAATGTGCACAATGATCACATTATAACCACGGAATCCTGTTTTCATTTCCTTCCTCTGTTGCTTGCTACAATTTTTTTTCATCAACCTACTGATGCCTCGCATACATTTTTCAAGCTTTCTGTTCCAGGGATGTCTCACTGAGTATTTGTACAGCTTGCAGCGGGTGAGGTTTTGCTCCTGGCTGGGACCTCTGCACTTCTCTAATACAAATAACAAAACCTGAACCATAATAGTGAATTGGGTGGATAATTGTGCCTGGGTCCATTCTAGTTTTTTTTCTTTTTTTTTTTTTTTTTTTTTTTTAAATATGATACTCTATTATGTGCCATCCAGATTGCATATGTGTGATTTTTATTATTTTCTTTTTAATAAAACCTGTTTTTATATGGTATATTTCTACATCGAGTGTATTTCTGTCATTTGGTGGGTTATCCGCACCCCGCACAGGCTGAGCGTGGCTAAGACTAGGTATGATTCCTTCACATCCCCTCCCACTGAGATTCCAGTCTACGATTGTCAGAACTGATTATTTTCAGCAGATGAAGCAACAGTTATTTTAGTGGCTTTTGGGCTTCCACTTGAAGGGTCTTTAGAAGTGTACTTTGTAATTTGCTGGTTTTCAGGGGGGGGGGGGAAAAATCCCTTTAAAGACAGCTAATCCTCTAGTCCGTCACATAACGAATACAATTGTTGCAGAGATGAGCAAAGTTCTTAATCAAATTTTGTCATGTATATAATGTGTTGGCAGGGAAACAGTGAGTACTGAGTCACACGCATAGTGTCATCAGGCGTGCTCGTGTGGTAAGATGTACGTGGAAGACATCTCAACAAAAGATCTGTTTGTGTTTCACTTCCTTGTCATTCCCCTGCACCTACTTGTTTCATCTTGTCTAATCTTTTATGGGACTCTGTCAAACAGTTTAGAGAATCTTGCTATAAATTATTTCCCTGACACCATTAATAATTCCTCAGATAACCATAGCCAAATTAATTAAAAAAAAACTTTAAAAAATTGTTTATATATGTGTTGGAAGATGAATATTTTTTTTCTTTTAGAACATAACCTCCTTGTTGTAGGCTGCAGAATAACTTGTTTTCATTACTATATTAAAAAAAAAGGAAACTTTGAAAAAAAACATATTTCAAGACCAACCCTTGTGTTTCAATTTGCTGTTTAAAGTATGTTTTAATGTTAAAACTTTTTCATTAGCCTGAGTGTTCACTCTTCCTTAGAGTTCTGATCCCAGAGAAGCTTGAATTGGGTTGTCCCTTGGACTTGGAGTGCACCTTGCCTGGGAAACGCGGCTCGCAGCCTCTCTTTGTGGCAGCATCCAAAGGGACATGAAGGTGTGTAGGGACAAAGCTGCCACCCCATCCCGCTGCTGGGAGGCTCTGAGCTGGTCAGTGCAGATGGCCCCTGACTCCTGCTGAGACCTTGTCTAAGCATGTAGTGTCTCCTTGACCAAATGTTTCCCACTCCAGGGGTGTTGGTGAGGTCAGATCCATACTGAGGTTAAGGGAGGATGATGTTGGCTCTGCTGAACTTCCCTGCTCCGTTGGCCGGAGTTGCAGCCGAAATGCAAGCCAGATTCCCTGCCGAGGTAGTGTTTGCTCTTGCTGGGATAACTAAAGCTGGTGATGGTTTTTCCTCGTGGGCATTTTAAGTAGGAAAGCACCATTTGGCTTCCAGTCAGCTGGGCAATTAGCATTTTATAGCCAAGCAATATACTTTAATGGAATTGCTTGGCTTGAGCATTGAATTACAATGGCCGGTAGACTGCCGCTCTTCCTACATAATTTATTTAGTACTGGCTTCTTGTTTAGGATTCAGGCAGAGGTTAATTTAATTCTGCATGAGAGGCTGGTAGTTACTCTACTACGCTAATGCTGTGCTGTACTGCAATGCAGGGGCAAGCGTTTGTGTAGAGTTTGTATTTGCCTGGTCTCTGAGCCGTGGAAAGGACAATTTTCCCCACTCCTTTCCAAGCAATGCATTGTTTGCAGGGGCCGTTGACATGCTTACATTGGCACTTAAAAATACAGCCAAGAATAATACCTTAAGACCATTTTATTCCATGCTGTTGCACGTGGATCTTTAAGAAGAAAATGTGCATTGAAGTGTAGTATGGACCAAGGAGACTTTGTTCCTATAACATTACGAGGGGCCTGGTTACCCTGTTACAGGTAAATAAAAGGTTAATATGTGACCATAGTGACTTGAGAGCGAGAGCTGCCACTGCACCTCTTTGGGTGATCTGAGACAGAGCAAATGTCCAGTGTGTGTGATCTTGGAAGGATAAAAAGAGTAGGTAAAATGTGCCTCAGCACTCCAGAAACGAGTTAGAAACTTTTTAGATGGAGGGAATGAATATGTTTGTTCATGCTTCTAATAAGCCTAAGTGCTTAACTCAGTGCTTAGAACTTTATCCTGAATCTTGTACATGCCTTGATTTTTCCTAAAACCCTTGACTGCTAGAATCAGTGTGGAGGAATTTTGGCTTTATATTTTTTTTTTTAAGCTCCTTTCTTAGCAAAGTGATTGCAAAGAGCTTGCAAATGTGAAGCAGTTGTGCAGCAGGGGCTTAGATGCTAGAAGGCTGCTAATGAGAGCACAGAATTTATTTATTTATTTATTTATTTATTTATTTATTTATTTATGTTTAACCTCATGATTTCTAGGTAGTGTTTTTGAATCCTTGGGCGCTCCAGGACTGGCACCCTAGCTGCTTCCAGCCAAATTTCCCCCGGCCTAGGCAGTGTCCCTCTTGTTGCCCAGCACCTCTGCAGGCGAGCACAGCAGAGGCAGCGAGCAAGGACCCGACACCCAGTTTGCCCGTCCCTTAGAAAGCCTCCCGCTCCATACAGGGACACGTAACTGCCCACAGAAACCTTTGTGAGCTTTATCTACTGATCTGGCTCAAGTAGCGTAAGACTGGGCCGCTGATATTTACATTTTGCAATCTAGAAGCATCCATTCTTGCAACCATCACTGCTGTCAAAAGAGCTGAGATTTTGGACAAATCCCTTCAAGCTTATGATATCCTGATCTTTTAGAGGAACATTTCAGGCACCTACAGGTGCTGCAGTAATGCCTGAATTAATTCAATTCAATTAATTGAAGTGAATTAAGGAATACAATTGAAACCAATTGAATTCAATCCAAATCAATTGGTTTGAATTGGATTCCTTAAATAACACTTTGATACTAACATTATTTTTTCATGGAAATCTCAGTAGCAACAATTAAAAAAAAAAAAAAAAAAAGGAAAGGCGGGCAAACGATAGTCTGAGGGAGGTAATTCCTGACTTGCAGTTGCCGGCCTCCGAGTTGGTTAATGGTCTAGGTGTAAAGCTAGCAGCTCAGACACTAATTGTTCTCATAATCAGGGAAATTGTTACCATATGTTGTTGCTGTAACCTTTGCTGTTTTAACCAAGCTTTAGTTGTGCTGTAAAAATGATTAAAATGTTTCTCAGAGGAGGAATTAGGGGTTTTTTTTTTTTGTTTGTACAGTTGCTCTCTGGAGTACCGCGGGTTTTGTGGGCTATTTGAAGTGTTTGAAAACCCAGCTTTGCTCTCCAGCAGCTCCTGCCCGGGCGTGCTGCCCCTAGCCATGCTGGTCCCCTGAGGAAGAAGGACACATCCATGTCATCTCTGCCACTGCTGCGGTGTCTTGCAGCTAGGTTTGATTTTAAGCATAACAGGATCCTTTTATATAATACAATAACTTGCTGCCCTTATGGGGAAATGTTGCATTTTATCTACGATTTCTTTTGCTGGCTGGCCTTCAGCAGCGTGTTAGGTTGGACTCGATGATCTTAAAGGTCCTTTCCAACCTGGACAGTTCTGTGATTCTACGTCCAGGTTCAGCTGGTGTCCAGTGGAGCTGATCAGGTGCGTGGAGCCCTTTGGTGCTCAGTGCCATCTGAGAGGCTCTCACAGCCCAGCTCCCTGCCTGAAGGCCAAGTTTGACTTCACGGAGGCTTCGTGGTGGGATGGTAAGATGTGAGGGGAGCAGAGATGCCAGGCACAGCATTTTGCATGTCAACCTCTGTTACTGCTGATTCAGATAAAGAAAACAAGAAAAGATCGATAGGCAGATAGAAGTTGAACAATTCCTGATTTGCTGTTAGGGGAAGGGACTTTGGTTGTGTTTCCAGATGTGGGATTTTAAGCCATGGACCTGGGACATGGGCACATTATCCCAGCTACTGAGTCACTCACTGGGTGTCAGCTGAGCCGTACTAACTGTCTGTGTTTTTAGCCCGGACAAAATCCGAGCTAAATTCATCAGTGTCAGTGTAAGAGCTGTCAGTTAACACGTTTTATCTTGCACTTGTAGCTGTGTGAGTGGATGGTTCACTGGTACATCTCCGTTAACAGACCATAGTTTATTAAACTGAGGGGACTTTGTTTCTGTGACTCACTTTCCTTATCTTGAAAAAGGCGAGCGATGACATTGACCTTCCTTTAAAGTGTTGACACCCACAGTGAGCTGCACTGTGCAAAGGCTAGGTATTATCATCACAAGCACTAGTCTGAAGGTGAAGGTGTTTAGAACAATAAAGATCATTATCTGTTTAAATAATTTAGTTTAAAAATAAACAGGTCGGAGTGTCACCTCTTGCAACAATTTGAATCTTTCAATCCAAATTAAGAAGTGACTCTTCGCAGGCTTGGGGCTGTTTCTGCTTGTGTTCGGTGACTGTCGGATTCTTGCCAGAAAATACGAAGTTCAAGCAGCTGCGAGGGCGTCCGGTCGTGGTTATGTTGGATGGTATACTCAAATAATTTTACAGAAGGAGCTCGTGGGAGTGTTAACGGCATAAAGGTTAGCTGTAATGTCTTTTGTGTCTGCCAGTTAAATAGCTAGCGATCTGATGATTACACAAAGACAACACAAATTCCTTATGCATTCCTGCCTCAGTGCCGCTCCACACGCCGGGTGACTGGAAGCACAATTCTTGCTTTTTTTTTTTTTGCCACGGAAATTGCTGGTTAAAGCTCAATACTTCGGGATATGCAAATTCTGATTTTTTTTTTTTTTTTTTTTTTTGTTTAAAGCCTCAATGCCACGCTGTTTTGTCATAGCAGATATCGCAATCCAGCCCTGTGCTGTTAAATCCAATAGATTTTGCACCTGTTTTGGTAACAGGGTGCAAATAAACCTTTGTTTAGGGGTGCTCAAATGCACAAATTCTAAAATGCATTTGGCTAATGACTCGGTGAATGCTTGGTCCGCATTAGCCAAACTTCACATCGCATAAAGGTCTACAGAGCCTTCTTTCTTAACAGTACCAAAACCCCTGTGACACTGAGATATTTCTGCTTTATCCAAAAGAGAAACTGCGGCGGAGTATGTTTTGGGTATGGATCAGAGGACAAAAAATTAAACGAGTTGTGTCCAAAACTTTTTTTTTTTAATTTTACAATATCCACTCTAGTTACTTATCAAATGCTGCAGGCTCACTGAAGTATTTCCTCTTCCAATCAGGATTAATTTTCCTCCTGTGTTAACTTTGAAAGGAGAGAAATAACAATGGGGTAACTTGGAGGGGAAGTGTTTGTGTGAATGGGTCATTGTTTTAGGAAATGCATTTCTGGGCTGCAGCACTTTTTCCCCTGGCTCTCAGTACTCTGCCAGGACCAGTGCCTCTGCCCTCCTGGTGGCCTGGAGGTGGGCTGGGAAATGGAGACAAGCAGGGAAACGGCGCCTGCCAAACATTTGGTAGAGTTGTATGTGCAGACCTTTTGTTTCCTGAATACCAGCACAGTGCTTTAATCGCACAACTGTTTTCCTCCCAGGCTTTTTATGTGAAATAAATACTTGCCTGCAAAATGTTTTATTCGGATCGTCACAAGTGAGTGCTGGTAGCTGCAGGTCGATGCTAACAACTGTACACCTGTGCTCTTTGTGTTACTGGGGTGCACGGCTGAAAGTATTACCATGCAGAGTCCCCTTTGCAGTGTTTTTATTTGTCCACCTTTGAGAGGGTAGATTTAAATTTTTCGCTCTGAGGGTGGTGAGACGCTGGCCCAGGTTGCCCAGAGAAGCTGTGGCTGCCCCATCCCTGGAGGTGTTCAAGGCCAGGCTGGATGGGGCTTTGAGCAGCCTGGTGTGGTGGGAGGTGTCCCTGCCCAGGGCAGGGGGGGTTAGAACTAGATGGTCCCTTCCAACCCAAACCATTCTATGATTTTGCCTGCCCCAGGGCTTGTAGCCTTTCCTGTCCCTTAAGCCTGTTCTGTCATTTCAGAGTAGCTTCAGGCAGCTGATGTTTAAATATCGAATCTGACCAAGCAACGCCCCTCCCTTCCATCGTCACTCCCCAAATAAAAAGACCTTTAAACAAGGTTCATGACATACTTAAATCTGTTTTACTCCCCATTAAAAACAATGCAAACAAATCTAGAACTTTAAATCCAGTTTCTCTCAGCACTGCAAGATGTCTGTTCCATAGCTTTTCCCCTCACCCACTTCCCCAGCCCATCATTAACATCTCAGACCCACGAAATAATTTGTCCAATTACTTGAATTACTCAAACTTCACAGAACGGCTTAGGTACCTTTGATGAATCCACTGCATTTGTACGCCCTGAAACATGACAGCAGCTGTATTTTGAACATCAAATGAATACAGGTCATGCCTGGGGTAAAGGCATGACTGATGGCTGTGCCTGGCATGGCCCCGCATTTATCCTGATTAGTGCCATGGGACCCTTTAAATTCCATATTAGCCATTGTTAAAGGAGGCGATTAGTGTATGTTAGCTGTGCAACCTGATGCCATCTTCAAATAGTGATTTCTCTCTCAAGTGGGACTTCCTCTTGTGACCTCTGACCTGCCAGTATGTTAAAAGCTTTGTAATCGATGGAGCTCTGTGTTCTTTGTGGTGTAATTGATTGGAATTCCTTCGCACTGAACTTTGCCTGTTGTTCTCTTTTCTTTAGGAAGTCCTCCAGCAGCTGATCGTAATGAATTTACCAAATGTTTTGATGATAGGCAAAGATCCTCTTTCTGGTGAGTAGCTTGTTGGGTTCTTTACCATTCTCCCCTGAAATGCTAAAATGAATAAAATTTGTATTTTTAAAATTTTCTTAAATAACAAACATGCTTTTAAACGAACTGTATGTATTTGTAGCCAAGCTGCAAATATTTGAGTACATCTGAGCCTCAGTTTAATGTATCTGTATGTAATAACTATATTTACATACCTTTACATACAAATATAATATCTATGTGTGTCTGCACGTCATACACATACACATGTGATAGTGAGTTAGTTCTTGCCAAAGCCAGAGCAGCAACTGTTTCCTTGAAAGTCGCGTCTCCTCACTCCTTGCTGCAAGTCACCCAGGATACAGTCTGCCATAGAAGAATTGTTTGTCCTCCAAGTTTTCTGTCCTGTGTGCCTGTATAATCGGTTCAGTTGTGGCAATATGTACATACCAGAAAAGTCTTGCAGAATTGCCCTAAAGTGTGAAGGAACTGTTGTAAATGAAGTGTGGGAAGATAAATATGTGAGGATGGAGAGAAAAATGCATATATGACAAATTGGGAGAAGTGAGGATGGGAATGGACAAGGAGAAAACCATCTGTCTGGCCACATTGTCTAGGCAAGGACATCTGTCACATGAGGTGTCACATCAAAAGTGACCTGGAAGCCAATGAGCTCATGGTCCAGAGTCCAGTGTCTTTGGTGAGACAAAATGAGAGCTGTTTAGTCTGAAAATTAAGTTGACTTCTCCTTAGAAACACATTTCTGAAATGAAAGGTTTTGTTGCTGTGGTTTTCACCCTTTTCGTTTTGCATGCCTGTTCTATCTCTGCCTGAGCCCCGTGCCAGTGCAAAGGACAATGTATTTGTTTTTACCAAAGAAGGAAAACTGCATGAGCCCTGTCAGCAGTGATGGGGAATGACATGGTCATCAGCATCTCCAGAACAAACAAAAGGCAGAAAGCTTGGCAGAAGACTTTATTTTGCTGCTCTTAGCAGCAGTAGTGTGTGTGTGTAAATAAAAAGGGTTTACATAGAAAAGAATATTAACTTACAGATGTTGGATCACTGAAACTCATGGTCTTGGCACTTCTGCAATAAAATCAAGCTGAGGGTAAGGCATCCACTTCTTCAGCAAGCAGGTTAAAGTCTGCGATGCCAGTCTTAATTCTCTGGTACAGGCTACTGTTATGGGTAAAGGAGGAAACAGAAATATAAGAGCTTTTGCTTTTCTCAGTCATATGGGCAATGGGCAGAGCCTGGGCTGCTAGCATCAAGAGTGCTAGTGAATAGAGATGTCTGGGCCAACAAGGCAGTGCCTCTGCTGGCTAGGTGTCAATGGAAAAGGCTGGCTGGTTTCTCGTCATGACCATTCCTGAGCGACAGCTGGCAGGAGACTCATAACGCAGCAACCACAGCGTTGGTTCCTGGGGAAGCTGCACACTTGAAAGCTGTCCCATATTTAGCTATAATTTCCCATTGTTGACCTGCTGTTTTATGTCAGCACCTTAGATCTTTCTTTGAAGAAAGCACCTGATGTGTCTCTTGTAAGAAAGATACTAGTCATCCATGTGTTCCCGTCTTCCAGCTCCTTTAATTATAACCGGAAATTTTGCTTCACTTTCTGACATCTTTTAAAATGTGGTGGTTTGGTGTTGTGGGGTTTTTTTTTGTTTGTTTTTTGTTTGTTTTTTTTTTAATGTGGTCTTTTATAATTCATTTTATCCATTACTGACATATCATTGGCATTATCCAGAACATGGAAAGAGAGGATAAAGAATGCAAAAATGTAACTTCTGGATGTCTAAAATGGATGGGGTATGTGTGTGTTAAAAATATGAAGTTCTTGTTTAGCCATATTTTATAACGGCTTTGTGAACCAGTCCCAGGTTAGACGCTACAGAGGAAGGTGGTAAAAAAAGACAGACTTGAGATCTGCGTGCTCCAAAGAAGGTATTAAAGAAGGAGAGTGTCTGAGGGATAGGATGTCAAGAGAAGCTCATCTTAATCTTGCCCTTAGGTAGATGACCACTGGTTAAGATGTGCTGAAGCAACAGTTAGAGAAGTGGAGAACTAGAACTTCCTTCAGGAAGAGGAACCTGGCTGAGGGCTGACGGGAAGCTCGGGAACAGGGAGGAGAAGGCTGAGAAGTTAGTAAAACCAAAATAAAAAGGTGTAGGCTGTGGTGAGCAGTGTGGGTGAGTGATGGCCAGGTGACTGTCAGGTTGATGTCTTTGTTACTGGGGTCTTGCAGAGAGGAGTGAGAGGAAGGTGGGGGCCCTTGGGAGGGTAAAAACAAGTGGAATGAGAGATTCTCTCTGTCAGTGAGAGAGCTAAAGGAGGGCTGCAGATTGAACAGAGGTGCAAAGACAAAGCAGTCATCAACATGGGAAGCTGTGCTTCTGGCATGAATACAGAGAAGTGCCAGGGAAAGCTGACAGACAAGCGAGGAGGCTGGGGGTGACAGCAGTATGGGGAGAAGAGATGACGGAGACAGTTATTTGAGGCAAGAATGGTGGAGGAGGAACCTCTTTCTGTGTGTCAGTGATCCAGTCCAGGACAGAGAGGGAAGGAGGAGAGTCCTGGCGGGGGCATCTGCAGAGACAGAGCTGGGCAATGTGGGCAGTGCTAGGAGCTGGACACCGAGGTGTGGGCCGTCTGCGGGGCCGGGGTGGATCTGAGAGGCACTGATGAAGTCCCAGTTTTGCCTTCCCTGTCCTGTAGGTAAGTTATCTGAATGAAAGGTCCCTCTTGACCAGAGGAAGAAAAACTGGTCCCATGATCACATTCCTGGAAGAAATAGTTTTGCTTTATACTGTTTGAGCTGGGAAGGCTCCCAATGACTGTATGGACTCCATAGGTCCAAGACCAGGGAGCTGTTAGATCATTTAATACGATTCACTGTGTAACAATTTCAGTGACTTATTCCTTGTAACAATACCACATTTCACTGTACATGTTTTTCAGAGCTGTTTCCACCAGTTCTATCTGCAAATTTTGCTTATTCCCTCTAAAGCACAGCCAACAGTGGTCTTACATGTATTAAATTATAAACAGAACAGCTCTAAAGCTTGAGAGTGCTGTTCTTGCTATTTAGTTCCCATTTGGCACTCAACAGTTGGGACTATTGAGAGTTTCTGCAGCTCTGCTTTGAACATGAGCCTATTGGAAAACCAAAGCTGCCACCACTAAAATTGCAGTAGCAGTTGGGATTTTGCATAGGAGATGGCACATGTCTGCTGGGTTTATGAGCTTTCCTTGCTTTCCTGTCCTCTAAATTGTTTTGTCCCATGGCAATTTTGCCTACTTCAGTTCATTTGGCCATGGGCATAAAAGTTGCAAAAATATTTGTAGGAAGATGAAGGCTTTGACTGTTTTTTAGAATATAGGGAGCTGAAAATAAATTTGAAAGTTTAATTAAAGGATTTAGAAAATTTCCCCAGGAATCTGACTTGCAGAATGATGCAGCTGACATTACAGGACTTATTCTCTTCAGTACACTGTGCAGTAGACAGCTGCTACCATTACATTTCCTCTGTTTTTGTCTTCCTCTGTGTTTTTTCTTGCTGAATATCTTTTTCAATTCATTACTGCGTGACAAATCCCCCTGTGCTCAATAAGAGAATCATCAGCATATTTATCATCTATACACATCACCGTAATCACCTTTTATAATTAACCTCTGTTTTTAGCATGCTATATAAATGGCCACTCGTTCATGTGCCCACACGAGGAATATCAGTGTACAGTACTGGTCCGGAAACTCTATTTAGAGGTGGTGTTTAATTTCTTAGTTTCTAGACATGCTTAGTTTAATACAACTAGTGAGTGTACTTGGAAACTGATGGCAATTAATCCTTTGAAACGGTCATAGTTAATGGGGGGGGGGGGGGTGGTGTTAACTTTTTTCAGACAACGAATAGAAATAAGGTTTTATTTGCCTAAAGCGGGCTAATTTCTGTCTCTTCAAAAAACTTTGCTACTTATTTCCCCTTTTCAAATTACATGTTAAGTTTGTGAATGAGAGAGCCCAAAGTCCTTGCTAATAAATGTCTATAGAAACTTTTTCATTCAAAACATAAAAGACGTCTACTCTCACTGGGGTATTTTTTCATGTCTGGTTTCCTTCCTCATTTTGTTTCACAATCCTCCAGAGGCACAAAGGTTCATAAAATATAAAGTTAATAACAAAACACTGCCTCAATAGTGTAAATTTAGCATTTAGCATAGCTTTTTCTCACTCAGGATGTTGCTACAGTTGGGGAAAAAAAGGCACTTGTGCATTTTACCCCTTCCCACCTTCACCACACATCCACCGGCCGCTGCGTGTGGCTGGCGCTCCCTCTCCTCTGCAGGAGGAACAGCAAAGTAGAAAAGTGCAGAAACAAGCATTGTAAGCTCAAGGTTTCACATGCTTGGGCTCTCTCGTTTTCATTTTCTCTGCCATCTAGGAAGGATTTTTATTTTTCATAAGCTGTATTGTCTCTGCACCTTGATCCTCCATTTTTTTTGGTTTGTTGTTGTTGTGTCTCCTAATCCCTCTTCTCCCTGAGTCCTGCCATCTGTTTCCTGCCCCCCATCCCCTGTGAAAGCGGAGGGGTCTCCTGGCTCTGGCACAGGGAGGCTCCCAGGATGCACAGGTGGTGCTAGGGCTTTCCCTCCCTTTATTTTTCCAGCAAACCCGCTGGCCCTCTCTCACGGTTGGGAGCAGATGGTCTTGCTGCAAATCCCCCAGGTGGTTGGTTCCCTCGCAAGCACAGACACGTGGCCTGAGAGCAGCTGCCCTGGAATTTGCAAAAAGGTGTAAAAGAAAAGAGTTTTGTTTTTTTTTTTTTTTTAAATTAGCACCTTTCTGTTTAAACGCTAGTTTGAATCCTGTCCATTCACTTCAGCTTGTGGGACCCTGTCTACCAGGAGCTGCTCCAGACCTAAGCGTCTGCATCCTAGGTTGTGGGAGGACACTGTCTGGCTAAGGCCAGCTAATAAGCCTGGGTGGACCCAGCAGACTTTCTTCCCAGCCGTCTAGAAGGGACTTGTGTCATCCCAATGAGCCAGCATAGGGAGGCCTGCACATTCCTGCTTATGCAGTTGCACAAGGAACTTTACCACCGTATTAAATTAGCACAAATCAAGCCTTTCGAAAAACACTGCAGAATCGTTCACTGTTCAGGAGGCGTGACTCAACTGGGGATAAAGATCGCTTGCTTTTGTTCAACATGCGTTTCAGAATAAATGCACTGTCCTGAGCGTAGAACTTTGCTGCTGCACCGTGAAATAATCCTAGATGTGCTTCTGATTCACTTAGTAACCTTGGGCACTACACTTAAGCATGTGGTATCTCAGCTCCCCTGTGGGTGAGATGAAAGGGGAGAGGGGTAATTAATCCCTTCCTGGCTCATTCTGAGGTTTCATTGAAAACTCTCTCTAAAGCACTTTAGATTGGTAGAGAGGTTTTTTCGTACTCATACCCTATTTCTTCTAAATATCTCCTGTAAATGATGTTATTCTACAAGGCTTTAAAATGTTACTCAAACCTAGCTTATGAGTGATCTCGGACTGCCTTAATGCTAACAGTCTCCACCCCATGGGAAACAACTTCTGAATGAAAGAGTCGAACTCTTTAAAAAAGAGTCACACGTGATCTTCTGAAACACTTGTGTGGCTGGCAGAGTAGATCTGCTAAGTAGACCTTTCAACCTTAAAAGTGTTTCTAGTGGGTAGTACAGTCTCGTTTTCATTACATGTGTATAGCATGTCTGCAAGCATAAAATAATTTATTTTAAAAGAAATATTGGAAAAATCCTGACAGCTAAGTTTTCTGTGAAAGCTGCCAGTGGAGAGAGCAGACTGCCAAACGTTATCTTTAAAACAATGGCAAACTAATAATCTTCTGATTAACTCGAGTGTTTTAATTTCTCACTCCTTTCTATAAACTCTGTCTTGGCCTTCCCTGTCAAGGGGGCTTGCTGTGTCTGCCTTGGATTCTGTTCCTGATGGGAGGGCTCGAGAGGGGACAAGGTCTCAGAATGGCGTTTCCAGGCAAGGCCAGTCCCTGGTGGGAGAACAGGGTTGATCGTGCTAAGTTACTCTGTGGTAATAGATGAAGGTCTTTCACCTCACAGGGTCCTGCAGCACCACTGATGCCCATCTGTTATCTCATGGACCTTTGGTGCAGCGAGGTGGAGCATGGTTTGAATGGATCAAGTAGTTTGCATATCTTTAGAATGGTCTAGATGCTCTCACTGTTGGAAAGTAACCATGCTGTTTTCTAAAATGAGCGATTTCAAGCCACTAGGCTCACCCTGAGGATAGCTGTGATGCCACAGTGCACGAATTGGAATTTATGGTCAACAGATGGAGGTGCCCAGAGCACACAAGGGTTAGAGCACTTGTATGGTGTGATCTGGAGCAAGCAGCCTGCTGGCTGCTCCTTCAGTCTCTAATGAAGAAGATGTTCTGCCCTGAGTAAGTTTGGGAGTATGAGACACGCACACTGGAGAGTCACTTGCTGTCTCTCTCCAGAATTTAGCAATTTGTTCTTCGTGTCCCGCAGTCATGCTCTGCATTTAATCCCTGATCTGGATCTGCTCTGAAGCTGATGAGAGAGCTTTGGCTGGAACTCGGGGAAAAAAGAGAGTTTATGAGCTTTGGAAGAAGGGACAGACCACTCAGGAGGACTACAAAGAGGTTGTGAGGTTTTGCAGGGAGAAAATTAGAAGGGCCAAAGCCCAACTAGAACTTAATCTGGCTACTGCCATAAAAGACAAGAAAAGATGTTACTACAAGTACATTAGCAACCAAAGGAGGACTAATGAGAATCTCCATCCTTTATTGGATGTGAGGGGGAAACATAAGTGACCAAGGATGAGGAAAAGGCTGAGATATTTAATGCCTTTGTAAGTTTGCAGATGACACCAAGTTGGGCAGGAGTGTTGATCTGCTTGAGGGTAGGATGGCACTGCAGAGGGATCTGGACAGGCTGGATCGATGGGCTGAGGCCAATGGTATGAGATTCTACAAGGCCAAGTGCTGGGTCCTGCACTTACTTGGGTCACAACAACCCCATGCAGCGCTATAGGCTTGGCGAACAGTGGCTGGAGAGCTGCCTGGTGGAAAAGGACCTGGGGGGTGTTGGTTCACTGCCGGCTGAATATGAGCCAGCAGTGTGGCCAAGGT
The DNA here is from genome assembly GCA_947846985.1 of Fratercula arctica. Lineage (NCBI taxonomy): Eukaryota > Metazoa > Chordata > Aves > Charadriiformes > Alcidae > Fratercula > Fratercula arctica. Next base: position 52,452,074 of record CANTUZ010000005.1, on the reverse strand, counting down.
GGCCAAGAGCATCCTGGCTTCTATAGAAATAGTGTGGCCAGCAGGACCAGGGAAGTGATCGTCCCCCGGTGCTTGGCACTGGTGAGGCCCCACATCGAGTACTGTGTTCAGTAAAGACATTGAAGTGCTGGAGCATGTCCAAAGAGCAGCAACAAAGCTGGTGAGGGGTCTAGAGCACAAGTGTTATGAGGAGGCTGAGGGGAGACCTTATCGCTCTCTACAACTACCTGAAAGGAGGGTGTAGCCAGGTGGGTGTTGGTTTCTTCTGCCGAGTAACAAGTGATAGGACAAGAGAAACGGCCTCAAGTTTTGCCAAGGGAGATTTAGGATGGATATTAGGAAAAACTTCTTCACTGAAAGGGTTGTCAAGCATTGGAACAGGCTGCCCAGGGAAGTGGTTGAGTCACCATCCCTGGAGGTATTTAAAAAACGTGTGGATGTAGTGCTTGGAGACATGGTTTAGTGGTGGGCTTGGCAGTGCTAGGTTAACAGTTGGACTTGATGATCTTAAAAGTCTCTTCCAGCCTAAATGATTCTATGAACCTAAAATCAGGAAGTAAGTTGTTTCCTGAGCCGCCTGCATGTGGCCACACTGGCGCGCAAGGTTCTCAGAATGGAAGTAACCCCCGTGGTAATTTTGGTCAGTGTGCCTTGGCGCATCTGCGGGGCTGTGGCAGCTTAATTGATGAGTGAGTTTAACTCCAGGTTCCCAGCCCTGGGTCCTGCACATGCCTCTGACTTGCTGTCAGCGCAGCCTTACAAGGGCCTGGTGTCGGTGGAGGAACACAGTCGCACTCAGAAATTATTTTCTCTCTTATTTAGTGACAGGAGGAATTGAACACCCAAGTAAAGCAGGGCATAAAATGAAAGTTTATCCCACAGTTATACACTCTGTGTCAGGAAATGCAAAGAAGTACAGGGATGAGGGAAAACTGTACGTGACCTGTTTCTCTCTTCTCCTCTTCCCCCAGTGTGGATGAGGACAGGCTTTTCCTGAACCTAACTCCCTAATGATTTTTTGTTTCCTCATTGAAGCTCTGCGTCTTCTGTCTGCCTTTATCTTTGATATACGTAATTTTCTTTACCACCCAACAACCCCCACATTGATTTTGTTGAAAGAAGATCCGCAGTTGTCTCCGAGCTGCATGGGTTCCCCTTGTGTGGCATTCTCTCTCCAAACCTCCAGAGGCAGCCGGCGGGGCTGTTGGTGGCAGCAGAATTCCCAGCAGTAACAACCTGCCCCTGCCTCCTCCCCGCCACAGCTCCATGACCATATGGGCATGTAGTCTGCCTTCTACATCACTCGGCTTGTATCCCTCTTAGCACACAGGCTTTGCGCTTCGAAGTGCGAGCAGGCTTTGATGCAGAAGAGAGGCAGAATTTATTTGCTAAAGCATCTCTTGGAGGGAATTTATATGCACAGAATGGCATTCAGCTTTGGGAAGTCTTGAGTGGCAACTGTTTTACAGACAGAGAATTTAGGACAAGTTCTTTCTTTGAGATAAACCCTCATTTGCTTCTGCCCAGGGAGTTTTTATTTGCTTATAGTGTTTGTTTTTTTTTTTTTGAGGGGGGAGGAAGAGGGGTAGTGGTTTGGTAGGGTTTTTTTGCACCCTTGTTAATGACAAAACAAAGGGACAAGCATTGGGCATGTGCGTTGAACTATTCAAAGGATTTATTCCCCCCTGCATCCATCAGAAAAGCCTCAGAAAATGTAGGTAATGATAGCACATCGAGGAAAAAAAGTCTTGCTGTATTTAGGATTTTAATTCCTAAGAGCTGTGTAGTTACATGGAGAAGTGTGGTAACATAGTGGGCACATACATATTGTTCAGGCACTTGTTCAAAGGTCCTATTTCTCTTTTTAGGCGGATATTTTGGAGAGTATCACTTGGATGTACTTAATTTGTTATACATATGTACTGATTCCCTTTTTTTCTCTCTAGGTAAAAGTATGGATGAAATTAAGAAGCTGCTGTTGTTGGTTCTGGGATGTGCTGTGCAGGTGAGCATTCATTAAATGCTTGAAGAATAATTTTGAATCTGTTTTTTTGTTTGTTTGGTTTTTTTTTTTCTGAACTGAGAAAATCCACCCAAAGATCAGTGCTATGTGAACAAATCTGCAGCTCAAGACAGCTCGTGAGCTGAAACTGGGAGAAGACGCAACAGGTGAATGAAAGAAATGCAGGGGAAAAGCAGCACACTGTGAGAGTGGTTGCGTCAATTTGCTGGTAGTGCCTAATCAGGCACAGGATATGTTCTCTTGCAACTAAGTAGTCCACTTTGATAACAAAGTGGGAAGAGATAAGCTTTGAACAGAGTTCTTGGTACCGAGATTGTTGTTGGTTTATTTTCTTACTGTTTTAAAATATGGAGTGTAATGCCAAACAAATAGATAAGCTAACAGTCGGAATATTTGTTTAATGAATCCTCATTTTATTTGCATAATCTTTTGACTGAACATTACATGTAGAAAATCCAAAATGAATAGATACTTTGTATATTCATGTGGGGAGTTTTATGTGGCACTTGTTAAAATAAATAGATAGGCAAAGTATATGGGAAACTCCCCAGAAATGCACGACAGTTACCGGATAAAGAAATCAGTGTTCTGCTCACCAAACCTCTGTGGCGGCAAACAATAGGCACGTTGCAGGCTAGTCTTTGCTTATAATTGACCGTTTGTAGGTCTGCCTAGTGTTTTTGTCGTGCCTTAGGACACTTACCCTGCTCAGCTATGTCAAATCAATTATGTCAGGGGAAAGCTGTCCGCATATGGCTGCTCTGAACCATCACAGTGTTGCATTGCAGCACAAAGAATAAAGGTCTGATTTGGCAAGCTGCATCCTCAGCCCCCATTTACAGGTCTGGGTTCTTCCCAGTGAAAGGAATGGTTGAGACTCAGAACCAAGCTCCAAAAGGACACTAGAAATGAGTTTAAAAAACTTTAAGTAATGCTTAACTTCTCCACAACACTGAGTTGTTACAAGGAGACGCTAATGTTGTTCGTGCACAATCACAGATATACAGAAAGCAGATGTCTGCCTCTTTTAAAGCTGTAAGTAAAAGATTTACTAAAATCTGTTTGTCTGAAATGTCACTCATTTTTATCCAGAACGTTTCCCAACCCCATTTCTAATCTAAAGCGCATGTTGATTTAGTCCAACAAGCAACATTTTGCATTGATGTGAATAGTATTGACAGTGATGCATCTCTTTTCATTGCCAAAACCAAGCGAAATGCAAACAGCAAAGCAGACAGGTTAAATGACGCAATGTAAATGTAGGCTTGTGTTTGTGCAGCTCCGTTAATGAAGCTGTGATGATTTCCTCCAGCTGTTGCCCCACCTCGTGATCTCATTGTGTGTTGAACTCGTTTTTAAAGAGCAAAACCAGCCATTTAACTTAGCCTTAATTGTACTGACTGTAAAATGTTTAAATAATTTAGTGCGTAATTTGTTTCATGCTCCATACGGAGCAACGAAGTGTTAGACCTTCTAGTGTGACGAAGTGAAGATCTTGAACATTTTGTCGTTAGCAGTGTGGGGATTTTTTTTTTATTTACATGAAAGATGGTGCAGTGAATTTTAGGATATATAGCACTGTTTCAGGGTGTGTTTTCTTTTAACAGTGTGAAAGAAAAGAAGAGTTTATTGAAAGAATAAAACAACTGGATATTGAAACCCAAGCTGCCATTGTGTCACACATTCAGGAGGTGGGACTCTCAGTATTGTCTATTCTGACATTTTATCTCTCCCTTCCTTGACTTAACAGAGGGTTTTTGCTATGAAATCTTAATGCTTGGAATTTTCATAATGGATTCATGAACTTCACCAAAAAAAAAAGATTGAATATGTTATTGCTGTCAAATTAAAAGATGAAAGTGATAGGTGTTGGGAACATTACTTAGCTCAGTGGTCTTCTAAAGAGATGCAGTGGTAAATGCCTTGCTTGCCAGTTCCAGGCTATGTAGAACAAATTGTTGTGCAATATTCCCAAAAAGCACGTATCGCTTAGGAGTCACAGTGCCCCTTGCAGCAGTGGTGCAGGCACTTAGTCCCCAAGTCCGGTGGGAGGTGAGACACAGGCTCCCCAGCGTCTTTCTTCAGACAGTGGCCTCTGAGCTCAGATGGTCCTGAAAAGCGTACTCTGCAGCTGAAATTGGGCATAAACTCTGTTTTTAAAGATAAGTTTGATTCAGTGACAAGTATTTTTGGACATCTGAAGTTTCTGAAGGAATACAGGTATGTGTTAGGAGCCAACTTGCTTTGGAGACCCAAAGGAGAGCCGTGTGGAAATGGCCTCTTCTGGGAGTTCCCCTCGCTGGGACTGGGCACTCGCTGTGTCCGGGTGTCAGCTCTGCAGGTGCGGAAAGCCCAGTACGCTCCGATTTAAGGAACAAATAGTGAAAGTCTAAGACAGGAACTTTTTTCTTAACGCTTAAAAAAAAAATAGTTCTGCTTTAAAAAAAAAAAATAAAAATCATGATGAATTAAGCACATGGTTATGACAAAAGGAGGAACAGTCTTTCACTGACCTTGAGAGACTTGCCTGACATTTCTGCTAAATGATTCAGAGGAAATCAGTTTGGGTGAGATAGCAGCAACCAGAGACTTTTCTGCTAAAGGCAGTTCCTCACAGGTATATCAGCTGCGCGTTGCAAATTCATTGAAAGCAGGGCTTCTTCTCAGTGAGCCTGACTGTTCGGTGTGGGATCAGTCCCTTCAAATCCCTGTGATGACCACCTCAGTGCTTGCAGTAAGACAGTTGCATTCTTCTAATATGCAAGCACGCGTGCTGTTGATCATAATTTGTATCTGATCACTTTTAAAAACCAGCCCTAATAATTATAAAAAAAAAATCTAAATACCAGAAATTGCTGGGTGGTGTTACAGTTAAGGTAGTTGTGTTTGTTATTTACAACCTGGTTTTGGTGGAATGTGATATGTTATTTAAGTGATCCATAGAAGAACTTAGGGGATACAGCATATACAGCAAATAAACTAGTGGAAAGACTTTTTTTTCCCTTCCTGTTCCTAGGTGACCCACAACCAGGAGAATGTCTTTGACTTGCAGTGGCTGGAGCTCCCGGATATGGCCCCAGAAGAACTAGAGTCTCTCTCCAGGAATATGGTTTTCCATCTCAAGAGGCTCATTGATGAGAGAGATGAATGCACAGAAGTACAATGACTTACCTCTCCCATATCTAGCTCATATGAAGCAGCAGATGCAGGCTCTGTTCCTTCTCTTGTGTCTTGTTTGTGCACTGGGTTTCTATTTCTTCTCCACCTTTACACTGCGCCTCTGAAAATCTGTAGAAAGATTTTGACTTTTCCATTGATTCTCACGTAAACGCTAAGGTGTGGTGAAATGATTGTTAAGGAGGAGTGGAGTGGTCTCTCCATGAAGTGGAGTGGCTAAAATATTTGAAGTTGTGGATTTGTCTTGAGATTTTTGTCTCTGCGTGTCTGCTCAGTCATTCATCTTTGAGTGACTGCTTGCCTGTCTCTCCACTGGTGTCTATCGTTGTGGTGTCTTCTCTAGGTTGTTTTCTTTGTGTGAAGGTGGCCGTATCTGTTGCTGACTCATCAGTTCCTTTCCCTTCACGTCTCTGCAGGAGGCTTTTCCCTTCTTTAACCTCTTAATTTTATTTCATGCTTTTTACTGTGATTGTTGTGTTAGTTAAAACTGTTAGTTGTTACATGAATTCTCCAAGCAAAAAAGACTGCTTTATTTTGAGCATTGGAAGGAGAAAGTTTTGGTGATCTGAGCATAGAGGAGATTCCTTTCCTCCTCTGTATAACCTTCCCTCCTGGCTATCACTTGAATTCTGTATAATTCCAGCCTAATAATTTTCTACATTTATAAATAATTTTTAGATACTTGGAAAGCAGTGTATAATTATACTGTTTATCTCTCGACACTACGTACTTCTCTGTATTTCTAGGTCATTGTAGATCTCACTCAAGAGAGAGATTATCTGCAGTCTCAGCAACCACCAAGTCCTCTGAAAGCACCAAGTCCAGATTCTTCACCAAACCCAGCCAACCCTCTTTCTAATGAAGACAAGCAGCACCTTGCAGTTGAGCTGGCAGACACGAAGGCTAAACTCAGAAGAATCCGGCAGGAGCTGTGAGTCACCAGTGATTTGTGCTTCTAAAGAGACTTAATATGTAAGCCTTGTGCATCCTGAAAATGCAGGTGCCTGTTGGCTTCAGTACACTGACCTCCATGGGAGCTCTCGGAATCACATCTTTCAAATTTTTTATTCATAGCAGTGGGAAGCTACTATGGGTGTTCCATCTTTCTTCTTTCTTAACTGGTCTTCAAACACAGAGCGATGGCTACGTCATTTTTCTTTCTGTGTCTCATCTCTCTTTCCCTTCTCAAAATGCCAGCTGCTGGCTGCACTTTTTAATTATTGGTGGGAAGCCTAGAGGCCAGTGAAGCTTGCTATGACAGCAGTAGCACCAATGAGATTTAAACAGAGGTACTTAGTTCAAAAACAGAGTTGCAAACTCAGATTGATGATACGTGTATCGTATCATGAGAAGAAAAACCCTCTTGCTTTTATGAAGCTGTCATGAAAAGAGGCTCTGTGTTCTGAATATGCTAGGAGATTTCTGTCTTCCTTTCCGTATAATCAATATTGTTTCAGGGGAAAAAAAAATAATTCATACTAAGATTATTCTAATCCTTTTCAGGGAAGAGAAGTCTGAGCAGCTTGTAGATTCTAAACATGAAGTTGAGCAGCTCACCCTAGAGCTGCAAAAAATAAAACAAGAGGTAAGATGGGCTTGTTTTACTGTGACAGTCTTCCCTATTTAAAAAAGCCTCTTTCAGTGTGAAGCTAAAAATACTACTACTATGCCTATTTTCTAATGAAGAAATCAAGTTATTCCAGCAAGCTGTTTGGTGATTATGGCTATGGTGTAGCAATGCTACGCTTTCCGCTTAACTGGTGATAGCGGTCTCATCTGCTCTTCAGCTTGCAAATAGCTTAGTAATGCCTGAAGCTTATGCAGCACCAGGCAGTAGAAATGGCAGAGTCCCAACAGACTTGAAGAACCTCTCTGTATTGTAGAGAAGTTACTGTTTAGTAGGAGAATTCTCTTACTCCTGAACTGGGGGAATGCTATTTGCCTACACTTCAAATAAGCAAGTAAATAAATAAAAATGAAGTTTAAAGAACAAGCTTTAAAGTACTAAGATTTTTCTCACTGCTTATTCCTCACTTCTCCCAGAATATCCACCTGGCCTCAGATGCTCGCTCTGCCCGAGCGTACAGAGATGAGCTCGACTCTCTGAGAGAGAAGGCAAACCGTGTGGAGAGACTCGAGATGGAACTTGTTCGGTGCAAAGAGAAACTTCATGATGTGGATTTTTACAAAGCTCGCATGGAGGCAAGTGAAAACCCGGAGAAAGATTTGCTGAGTAATCCTTAACGTTTGGCTTTTGTTGTGTTACCAGTTCGTGTGTCATTTGTCATTGAGCTGACTGCAGCAAAACATCAGAGCAAGTGGAAATTTCATAACATACGTCATAATTATTTGACTTAGCAACATTAAAACTTCTTTCAGTGGCAAGAAGGACTTGGTGCACACAAAAAATAAATGTCCATTAGTTTTAATAAAGTCTTCTTTTCACCATTATGTGACTAAACAGGATAGACCTTTTCTGGATGCTTCGTCTAGAGAGTCTAGCCTTGAAAATTTAGTCTTAGGTAGAATGCCTGTGTTACAGAGTTGTTCCTTTGACCAACATTTTAAATGCCATGTATAAATTTACTAAATGAACGTCTGGGTGTTTTTCCTTAGGGTTTTATAGCAGATGCAACTATTGTTAAAATGGCTGGGCATTTTTAAGCATGACCTCGCATGACAAATTCTAGCCACCCCTTTGTGCAACTGTTGCTTGTAGTAGAAAGGAGAGAAAATTTGGATTTTCCATAGTGCCCTGAGCAGGGCATGTCAATGAGAAATGTATAATGTTCCAGTTGTCATGCCAGTTACTCAGCTTAGTCACCTGCAGCTGTGCCCATCCTGGAATTATTAATTAACTTAGGTCAGAAAGCATCTTGGAGACCATCTAGACAAACTCATGGCTTGTAGCATGGCTGGCCTTAAATTTAGGTCAGACTGCTCTTATTTTCTGTCCTTTCAGTTCTTTGAGCCATTCTCACCTAAACTTTCAGTGATCCACATACGTAATGCTTCAGCTGAGGTCAAATAAATATCCAGACTTGCTGAACACATGGAGGTTCAGTAATTGACAACCTCGCTGTAATTAGATAAAATCGCAGGTCTGAGGTGGAAGAGTGATGTTGAAACTCGCATTTGCTTGGCCTCTGGCTGAGAACACAGACCTTATTTCTGCTCTATAAACTCTACTTTGTAGGTGATTTTTTTTCCCTCTCTAACCTAAGGGGCCAGCTAGCTGGTGCTTCTTATGAATAGGTTCACTAAAGTGGATGGTTATTAAATGTAGTAATAGACTACAAAAGCCCATCTTCCCTCTCAGTAATTCCCAGTTTACACTGGGAAGTTTGAAGCTCTGGCTCTCTGTGTTTTCCTCCCTCCAGCTGGCAAATCAGCCGTGCATTAACCTGGCACACTCGCTAGCAGCATGGCATCCTGGCATTTCCCTCTTGGCTGGGCTCTAGAGTCACTTAGCTTCTACCTGCTGCTCAGATAATTTAGCCGGAGCTAGGAGGGGAGTTTTTTAAGTCTTGTCTTCATCCGAGATCAAGGGAATTAGGTCTTTCTGTTCTTGAGTTCTCAGCCTCCTTGCTTGTCCTAGAGCCAGCAGTTTCCTGCTCTGCTGTCTGCTTGCTGATCTTGCTTAACACATCCTTCAGTAGAGAGACTTCCACTTCAGTTTCAAATTTGTTCCAAGTTTCCTCTCTCCCTCTTCCACTCTGTCGGTTTTTGGTGAAAGTATCGAAGGTCAGAGGTGAGTGCTGGCTCTCCAAGGATAGCTCCCTGAAATACAGTAGTGGGACAAAGAATATTTCCCATCGATATGGCACTTTTCTAATTCCAGGCCAAGAACAAAAGTTGTCGCTGCTGTAGGGGCTGAGCTCTCTAATATGTGGCAGGGTTGCACAGCTGTCCGCAGGCTGCTCTGTGGTCTGGGATACCCAGAGAGTTTCACATTCTCACCACTCCTTCTCCCATCATTGATCAAGTCTTGGCACAGCCGTGGACTGCCAGTGTTGAGCAGTGGCAGCGTCAGGCAAACTCCACTGGTTTCATGCTGATACATTCAGAGGATTCCACAGGGCACTGTTCTGTCTTTTTTTATGGTCATGGAGCAGCACAAAGGCTGTGCATAGCAGCCAGTATCCAACTTGCTGTGGTCTCTCGGTTTTCTGTCTTATCTGTCTGAAGTCCTCCACCGCTCCAAAAGGATTGATGGCTGGAGTCAGTTCAGTGTCTGCTCCCTCAAAAACTGTTTGGCTTACAATTACAAGTTGTCATATTTGTGCAGGGATGTAACATGGTAGAGATTTTTACCACCAGACAGTCCAGTGCTGATTAATCTCAGGGCAGTTACTGGTTGTGGCTGGCTTCATAAGCTCTAAGTCTTAAGACCTGAACAAATCTTACAGAGCCACAGCAATGAAAATATAGGTACGTAAAGTACAGCGTAAGCCACTTTTTTATGGTAATGTGATAGCTTAAGGCTCATAGGGTGTTGACAGGGTTGTTAATAAGCAGTGCCAAATCGGTAAGTAAAAAGAAAAAGCGGGTTTACCTATGTTCATCAATGCAGAAAGCTGTTAAATGAGCACTTAAAAATCTTTTGCTTGTTGTGGTTTGCATACAGATTTGGTAGTTTGGGCAAAAAGTATGCAATGTGCTCTGTGTATGATATCATGACAAGCTTTAAGAACTGCGAGCAAGCTTACAAGTAGTTTCTGAAAGCATATAATGCAAATCAGTAGTGGCAGCAGGAAGAGATTTAAGGAGCTATTGCATAAGGCGTGTAAAAGGAACAAGTCTTTCCCTATGTGAACATAACACATGTAGGCATGTGTGTTGTTTTCCTTCTGTGTATGTCTTGACAAAGTTGTTCAGAAATGACATTTTCATTTGACCATCGTTCAAGGAACATGGAGATAAATATGGTCTGGAGCCCTTCCTGCTGGGGTGGCTTAATGAGGTCGTAACTGTGAATGTGGAGGAGCAGCCTTAATGCAGGGCTTCCTCCAAGGAGGTGCTTCTCTCCGATGCAAAGCTTCCCTCCGGCATTCCTCTCCATTGAACCTTCTGCGGCACCAGGAGATCAGATTATTTTCCGAGGCCAGGGAGTCTGCCTTGCCCATTCTTCCTCCTTCTTACTACAGGCACATTTCCATGCAGGATGGCAGCAGGAATAATGTTTAAAAAAGCAAAAGCATCTCTTGTACGTTTTCATATCGGTGTCCAGGGCAATGTTTGATTGTCACAAGATGCTAACTGTGTCACGGCTCAGTAGGGGCAGTTTCTGAACTGCCAGAAGGGAGGGGTTTGAACTCTGTTTAACAACTAGGTCTGGATGCCTGTGCAAGTTCTCCAGTTTCAGATTTAAACAGTCGGATTGCTACTTTAGTTTCTGAAAATGTTTTCCAGTAGCAACACACCCTGATTGTGCAACCACTTACCCTCGGAGTTAATTGTAACCATATGAGTACACAATGCACATTCTTAAACCTATTTCAAGGCACACTGATACAGGATCAAACCAAGATATGTAATTTATTTTAGCAATTACAAAAGCAGAATTTTGTATGTTGTATATTAAACCATCACAATTTAAGTGATATAAAACAAAGGTTTCTTTAATCCCTTGCCTAGTAAATTCAGTGCATTTAAAAAAAAAATCCACAGCCAACTATTTTAGCTGTCAATTTAAAAATAAACTCTTAGTTACAAAATAATAATGGTGGGTTTGTTAATTAAAGAAAAAATAAACCTTAATTCCACTGGAATCACCACCACCCCATGACCACCACCTGCTGATTGTCTAACAAGTGCCATGTGTAGCCAGAGACATTTTTATCTCAGCTGTGTTATCCCAGCGACTTCTGGGAGATGTTAGTGCTGACGTGCTTTAGTTTGGACAGTTTTACCTTCCAGGCCTTGAGATGTAACTCTACAAAGCTCCCATGGAGTAATTATTTAAATTATATGAACTTTTCAATATTAAGACAACCTCAGATCATGGCTACACCAGCGAGCAATGTTGACCTCGCCACAGCAGGCATTTCCACCAGGTTATTAATTTAAGATTTCATCAGAACGGCTTTGAACTGACATGTCTGCCCCTCCTGGGCGGGCGCTCGATGGAAATTGCTGGAGTCTTCCATATATTGCAGCTCCCAGTGATGTGTGGTTTGTACCAGAGCCTGGATATGTGTATGTACTTGGCACGTAGCTCGACTCTTCATGAGACACTAAAATAACTAGTTCCTGCTTGGTAGGCAGTTTTGGGGATAGTTCTGAGGCCACGTTTTTGAGGTCAGACACCACCTTACTTCTTAGGGCTGTGGTCCAGATTGAGTGTGATGATGTAGCAAAGTAAACTTTTGTCACGTTGCTGTTCCATTGCGGGTATTCCAGCAGCTTACATGACACCCAGCACCTTTTGTGTGGTGTACTTCCTCTGGTCTGTCATCTGTTTTACTGTCAGCCTTTTTAGTCTGAAATGACCCTGTAGATCAGGCTTGGCCCAAAATGCTGATTCTATAAAATTAGTGATTCAGTATTCTTATTATTCTACTTACTTGCATACTCAGACATTTTAATTGCAGTAGTTGAACCACTTCACAAGCACTAACATACTTGTCCTTTTAATGCTACTGTGGTAGGGAAATCTTTCCTCTCATGTTTTGCAAGTTGGTAGCTGACCCACTGAGGCGTCAAGGGCATTATGGTACTGCATGAGGTAGACTTTCCATGTTATGTCAGCTATAGTCAAGATGCAGCAAACAACTAAGATTACTTTCCGTTTTTCCATTTTTTTAAAATAACTGAGCCGCATAAGGCTTCTCAAGGCTGATTGTACCCCCAGAAAGGAGAAGGTAGTTGCTGATGAAGCGATTTGCTTGTGCCTGGTGATCTTTTAGGAATCTACTTGGTTTGGATGTCTGTGGTCTGAAAGAGCAGACACGAACACTGATGTCAGCAGAGACTTCACGTTTTGAAGACAGTTGTCCAGGAATAAACTCGTCAAGCCATAAGCATTTCATCCTGCCTGTGTGCACATTTGCTGGTTTTGCATATTTCATTGGAGTAGGGGAAGGGATGGGGAGAGGAGGGAGGAGGAAGCAAGGAAAGACAAAGGGAACTTTCTTTAGAGAATCAAATAATCTACTTCTTGCCCCATTGTAACTCCTCTGGGCAAAAATCCTTCCTGTATCCATTTAATCTTTTAAATGGTGATATGTTCCTGCCGTAGGAAATTCTGTCTCTGACTCAAGACTTATCTGAGGCTCAACAAGAGTAAAAGCTAGCAGTGAGGTATTATAGCTTGAAATAAGGCATAATTTAATCAATGTGTTTAAAACATGACCAAGAATACATGGTCAGATTTTATGCTTTGGGCATTTCATGTTTCTGGAGATAAGAGACTTGAATGCACAGAGCTTCATTTGTTGCTTTGCAAGGAACGTTTGGAGTGCGGTATAATTAACTTGTTTCTAATGCTGTGGCTACGGCAGAATAATCACTTAAACTTCTGCTGAGTAAAAGCAGATCCAAAAGCTGTAATGGATAAGCAACATGGCTCGTGCAGTTAATGCTCATGTGTTTATTGGGGATGGGGTGGGGTGTGTTAAGTATAAACGAACAACTTCTGTTTAAGTGAATTAAATTTCTGTTCATGAGAGAGAGAGAAACTTTATTAAAGAGACATTAACCTGTAACTACTGAAACAGAGATACGGACGTAGTATATATTGATGGATAGTTCTCCCCAATGTGTTTTGAATACGCTGTAACATCCCTTGAAAGTAAATAATCTATTTTGAAACTGGGGACTACAGTGAGATGGCTAAGGAAATGGTATAACAAACAGCGGAATCAGAATGGAACAGTTGCACTTCTGTGTCTTGAGTCTTTGGTGCGTCTCTTGATCCAGCCTCACATAAAGCAAAAGGAACTCCATTAAACTTCTAAAATTCAGGGAAAAACAATAAGAAGTATTAGATTTATTTGCATTAATGACTCACAGATAATTAAACATAGATCATCTCCCATTAAAACATCAGGTAAAACCTTTTTTGTGAAACAGAGAACCATGTCAAATTTCCTTCTTGTGTTTTGCAATGTCAGTTTGTGAAAGTTACCTGGTCTTTGAAAAGTCAGTTTATGTAAAGAGATTAACACGGTTACTTTGTCTCCCTAGGAGTTAAGAGAGGACAACATCATATTAATTGAAACAAAGGCCATGCTAGAAGAACAGCTAACAATGGCAAGAGCTCGCGGTGATAAACTGCATGAATTAGAGAAGGAAAATTTGCAGTTGAAATCCAAACTTCATGATGTAGAGCTGGTATGCCTTCTCTTTCTCATTATGCTGATTTTTTTGAACTTCTGTTTTTATGCTGGGTCACAGATTCATGTCACATAAACCAGTGGAGACTGGCAAATAAATCACCAGTGCTTTTAAAGAGGTCTTTAGTTTGGACTTTGCATGCATGAATTCTTGAAATACTATAATGTTAACAGTGTAAATATTACCAATGCTACTTCGTGTGAGAGTGATAAATTTAATTTTATGCAAGAAGATGTATCACAATTTTAAACTACAGGTTGTTTTCATGTGTATTGATAACAGAGATGTTAAAATCTGTCAGTTAAGTAGAAATCTCTTGGATATGGGAAAAGAAATCTACTGTTGTAAACGATCTTTCTTGTTGGAAACAAAACCTCCAGCCATTACAGTGGCTTTAAGAATCCATTACTGCTGGAAAAGCCACAAAATCCCAAAATTTATTTCTGTGTAAATCAGAGACATGGCTTGTTGCTTCATAGGTAAGGAAACATAAGAAGTGGCAATTTATTGTCTACAAACAGAAAGCAACATTGTATTTTAGAATCCCACTAGAAATAATAAACACTCTTTGATCTCTTGTAGTTTACTTAACAGTCCTCCTCTTATCCCACTGTGTTTTGAATTCTTGCGGTTGAACTGTATAGAGGTTTAACTCCATAGGGTTTCTAACAGGGTCTGTTGGAAACAAAGACGTTGAGGGTGCCGTGTGGAGTTATGTTTAACGACTGATCCAGGGCACTATAAGGGTCACGTCATGCTCTAGCTCTTCCAAAGTGGCTGGTGATTTTGAATGATGCTTTTCTAGGTGACTTGATGAACTTTTGGGTGATGCTTTCTGAAAATTTGTGACTCTCTGAGGCATGCCTTCAGCTCCCACAAATGCAAATGGCCAAAATAGTCACAAGAAGCAACAGCAGATTCATTCTCCAGATCTGTTTTCTGGATATTTTAAAACCTAAATTGTGAGGTAGTTTTAACTTGCCGATCCATATAACTGGATCCAGATTTGATGTGATGAGTTGAAGAAGCTCAGTAGAATTCAAGGTTAAATCTGCAGTCTCCAGAGTGTCAGTGCATGATGCTACATGTTTTTGAAGAGCTTAGCTCTGGAGACAGCTTGAATCCAGCCTGCATTACTAGCCCTGGCTTGTACCAGCCCTTTAGTCACCTAGTATGTTCTCACTCCAGTCATGTTCCCTTCAAGTGTATCATGGACCTGAGCTGACTCTAAAGAGGGCCAGTTGGGTGTTGCTGCGCTGCATCCTGTGGCACGTGTGGCAGCCCACAGCAAACATCTAATGCTGTACATGTAGTTCAGTATAAAAGCACACAGTGTTTAAGGAGATTCTTCTACCATCAAACATGTTTTGTGCTTGTAGCAGTTCAACTGACAGAACAATCGTACGGATAAGCTGCATATGCGTTTTCGTTCGTGTGTGTCTTGCACAGGACCGAGACACGGACAAGAAGAGAATCGAAGAGCTGCTGGAGGAGAACATGGTCTTGGAGATTGCGCAGAAACAGAGCATGAACGAGTCTGCACACCTAGGCTGGGAACTGGAACAACTGTCTAAAAGCACAGATCTTGCAGACAGTGAGTACCAGCTGGGGCAGCTCTTGGTGTGCTTGTGGGCTCTTTCAGAGTGGACAGGTTGGTTGGCTGAGACGGGAACAGAAGTTCAGTCCAAACTTGGAGAACTTCCCTCATTCAGCCACTTGACTTTGAATTTAGTTTTTCGGAACTTCCAAAATATATTCATTCTAGTTTCTTTCACTTGCTTTTGAAAGCATTAAAATGTTTTCCTTTTATTTTGTTCGTCACCAAGAAAAGTGACTTTTAAGTCAAATGATAAAAGTTAAAGAAAGCTTTGTAAATGACACAGCAGAAAGTCATAGCAAACACTAGATATTTCTAACTGAACGGCTGGGAGGAGTCTGTGATCTTTAGTGTTCTTTACTACAATTAGTACAGACAATTAGCTGGTCTTTAAGTCCCAGGAAGCAGTGTATGCTGAAGTCATTTATTTTTACTAGATACTGAAAAATGTGTACAGTTAAAATAACTGGCTGAGTATTTTTTTTGAATGGTTGATTTGATTTCCATAACTATCACAAACATAACTAATGCTTCCTTCTCCAGTCAGGTTTTAGCATTGGTTTGTGTCTAACATTCATTCTGTCTGTAATGCCAGCCTAAATAACAATGCTAAATGGAACCTGGGAAATACAAACTATTTTGTGCAGTTTAATGTGCAGCTTTTATTGATTACTTGCCTGATTCTGCTAAGACTTGCATGTTTGGCTTCGTGTACCAGCAACAGTTTAACTTGAAGACAAAGTAATAAATTGGAACAAGGGGATGTTCAGTTTTCAGTAAAGCTGTCTAGAAGAATAGCTTTATTTTGTAAAATAACTGAATGTGTGCCTGACACCAATTCTCAAATCTGCTTGCTGTCTAGGATCTGAGTTCTCTTTACTAAGATTAATGGCTAATTAATTGTTACTTTAAATTAATAATCTTGCAGAGCAGGTTTACCTTAGCCTGAGAAGTGAATGGCACTCTATTCTTCCTTATGTGTAATTGAGGACATTACTTATTATATTAATCAGCAGGGAAAAAACACAATTCTGTCAAAACTTACAAATTTTGATGAAGAGTATTTTAGGAAAATGTAAAACTATCTCATTTTCTGGCTTGTTTCAAATAGTAAGTTTTGCCCCCTTCCTGATTTGGTTTTACTAGTGATGTAATAGAAAGAAGGATGCTGGTTTTATTTTGTTATCTCTTATTTTTTCATTTGTATTAAACGTATCTTTCAAAATTTGCTCAACAGAGTGGTTTAAAAAAGATGAAAAAAGATGCGATTCCTTCACTGAACTGATGCTTAGTATTTCAGCACTGGAGCTCCAGAATCTCTCTGATTAACCAAAGAAAAAGAGAGTAAGAAGAACTGAGAACATGAGTGGTCTTTTGTATTCAGTAGGAAAAAAAATTTGTGAAGGAAACCTGATTTAAAAAAAACTAAAAACATTAAACTTTGAAATTTTTAAATTATTTCACAGAAGTGCTGTCCTGCTTTTACAGTGATTCTCTTTAAGAAGTTCCATTTCAATGCATGATGCTGTTCTGAATGCAGCTTGTTTGTACAAATAGAGTCCGTTTGCAAAGCTCTTTTGGAAAACCTCCTGTTCCTGGATTTAAAGTTGAGTCTGCAAGGGTGGTAAATAACAGAAGACTTTACCTGCTAGTTTGGAATATTTTACTCAAAATCATTTTAAAGATAAGCATGGGAAAAGTCATTTAGATGGGCTTTGCTTCAGGGCAGAACTCAACTGGAGTATTTAGTTAATATTTACTATTTGAGTCTTCATTTGACCAAAACTCTCCAGGTGATGCTCCATAAAAGTGACAAATAGGATTTTACCACTCCCAGAAACTTGCCAGTTCTAAAGTACTCAGTGTACTGTATGTAATAGTGCTGATTATTTAGCAGGAGGGAATAATTTTCTGAGACTTAAAGACAATGTTATAGTAAATTTTGTATGAAATGAGGTTTTGAGGTGAAGGGTAGCCATTATTCCATGTGAAACAGAGGGTTGCTTTTATAATTATTCAGGTGCTGAGCAGAGAGATGAACAGAACAATGAGGCTTTGCTGCTGGGAGTTAAGGCTGAGAGGTAGCGAGACTTTTGATCTACAAACGTTCAGAGTAAAATAACATCTCTGTCATAAAACTTGCATAAATGCTGTTAGTTCTGAGATTTCAACTTCAGACACTTCTCTACAATCAACATTCTGACCGATGTCCTGTGCCTGGGTACCTGGTAGTAAAATATCCTTCCTGATTTGGCATATTCTTGATGAAGTAGCTGTGAAGATGAGCATTTTCCATGAGTAAATATGATTGAGTAGTAGCTTTTCACTGGCTTTTGGAAGTGCACCATCTTGCTGTTTTAGCAAACACTTTGCAGTGGTTTACATTCTGCCTCAATTTATTTCCTCTGATGGAAGTATGAGAGGGTGTCAGAGTATATTTTACTACTAACATTAAACATGCTACTAACATGACTAAAGCAACGTTAAGAAGAGTTAGGAAAGTAAGTAACTTTTAAGATGGTTATCTGTTCAGATACTTCCCCATTTCTTAAAGGTCCTAATCGTTATCTGTGAAAATGGGTTCTGTTTTTAACAAAGTGTTTACTTAGCAGTCAAGCTGAAATGATAAGGATCTGACTGCAATTATCTTCATACAAGTGAATCTTAAGGACCTAGGAAGGGAGATGCTTGTGAATTGGTTAGTGCCACTTTCTGATTCTCATGTTTCAACAGCCAGAAAGTCCTTTGTGTTTGAATTGAATGAATGTGCTTCGAGTCGCATTCTGAAGCTGGAGAAGGATAATCAGAGCTTGCAGAACACAATCCAAGAGCTGAGAGATGCCTCCTTGACCTCTAGAGAGAGCAGCTTGAAGTTTGTGGAACTGGAAAAGGAAAATCAACAGCTTAGCAAAAAGGTAACTTGCTCATGGGAATAAACAGGGGTCTTCGGTTCTTAAACACAGTGCACGCAGGCTGTACGGCGTTCCTGAACAATGAGGGATTGCAGGGAATTCACCCAGGTTCCCCAGAAGACTGGGCGTGTTTTTGGGCCCATCTGTTTAATTGCGTTCTAACACTGGTGTATTCTATTGCCTTCTATTTCACTGCCTACTTATGGGCATGGCTGTAAGCAAAAAATGACTGTTCTTGTTCCATAAAAGCTGTCTTTCAGTGCTCGTTTGCCCCTCTCTGATTGTACTGTTGATTGTGTCGTTTCTGTGGTCTTGTGGCAGTCACTACTAGGCAAGGGAGCCATGGACACATTGATTGTTTTTTTGAAAGTTTTCATATTGTTTCCACATAAGTCAAGTCACACAGGTGAATTCAGGTTCGTATATTTTTAAATGAGTCTTCTGCTGCCCATAATCCTGGATCAGCTCTTTGTCTTGTCCTTTTGGCTATTAGAAGTTCTCTAGTGTCTCCCTCTCTGCAAAGAACTGGGTTCTTTTAACCTTTGTAACAAACATGTGGGTCATCGCTTTTAAAATTTATTTTTATATATACATGTGTTACACTTTATTATTAACTGTGATTACATTTAGCTCAAATGCCAGCTCAGTGCTTGTCCTTGTGAAACACAGTGCTGAGTTCACCTCCAGCCACTAGCTTTATTTTTGCCTGGCAAATTACTAACTTGCATCTTGAACTATGATTAATTGAGCCAAGTGCCAGTGGGGAAAGAGGATGCTTGTTAGTCTGAGTATAAAAAAAAAATTCCATGTCAGTTTTTTCCACATTCCTACCTTTGCTAAATTATCCAGAATATAAGGCTCATGTCTCCTTTTCCCATTTCTGCTGTAACCTGTGTGCGTGTGAGACATTGATGCAAAGATTTCAGTTCTCTCAGGCCTGGCTGTGGGCTAGCTGAATGCTTTAAAGTGCAAGGTGAGAAAGAATATGGGTATGAAATGCTGGTCATAGAGTGCCAGATTGTAACTAGCAGAGTGCCAGTTTCTCTGCCAAGGAGAACAGGTATCCATCACCGGATCATTCCATCTTCTGGAGAGATTCTTTTGCCAAGTTGAGAGACCAGTTCTGCTTCTTGGCTTTCTTCTGCAAACAAGGAAAACTGTAAAAATTCAGTTCACTGTATTCCTCCTTCCACACTCCCTTCTATGACCTGTTGTGTATGAGTAATTCACTCCAGCCCTAATTTACATGCTTAAAATTTGAGATCAAGGCATATAAAGCACTCAGCAGATACCTGTGGTGTACAGCAATTCAAGTCGCTTGAACAACTGTGGTCAAACCTTGGCTTTACCCCAGGCAGATTCCTGTGGGCACCTCTCATTATGGCACTGTATTGGTGCCAGCAGTTGTGATTCCAGAATTAGTCTGATGTTTTTGATGATGATGAACGTGTTGACATGGTGGGGTCACCTACAGGTCTGGTAGTTAAATAAGGAAAAAAACTATTATTAGGGAATGCCTGTGTGGTAAAGGAAGGGGGGGGCACTGTGTGTATCAGACTGATGAGCAAAAAAAATAGCAGGTAAAAATACTACTATTAAGAGCAATTGAAATGCGTGAACTCATCACCAGGGAAACACGGAATATCATGGAAGCTGTTGACTGAATGCCACAGGCCAGTCAAGTTGTTGATGGACTTCATCTCCCATTCTGGGAGATTTGGGAAAAAAAGATAGTAAGCAGTATTCTGTAGTCTGTGTGAGACACACAATTGTCTCTCAGTGTACAGAGACCTGGTACACGATATGTAAAATACTCTTGATTTGAGATGTTTGAATTTATTGGGCTTTTTTTTAATCTTCTCTTTCTCTAACTTGTTTTTGTATTTCTCTCATACATGTATCCCTGTAATTAGAGGGAATGCATGTCCACAAAGGGGTATGCCAGGAGAAAGGGGGATAACAGGGGAAGTCTCTGATGCATTGCAGAGCGGTTACGACAGTAGGCAGAGGAGAGGGCAACAGTTCTTAAAAACTGTTGAAGACAAGCACATAGAAAGTCACAGGACAAGAGATAAAGTGTTTTTCTCAAATGTGTTGTGCCTGTGGACTTCTTTGTAACTTTCCCGAGATACCCACAGTAAAATCTTTCCTCCCTAAAGTCATTTAACTGGAGTCAGATTTCATCCACTGTCTGAGACTTTACAAAATTGTTTGAGTATGCTTGGCTATCTACTGATCTAGTGCTTGGAAGGATCATGTAGCCAGAACGGGATTATTCAGGTCGTACAAGAGGAGATGATATGAAGGAAAAGTCACATACATCTTTTTTTCCTTTCTTGCAAGGTTCTCAGAGGCGCTAATAACAGAAAACCCCCCTTTCAGGCACAGTCAAGTAGTAGCAGTGCAAGTACCTGTCTGTTTTCTCTGCATTTGTGACTTTTTGGACCGAAACAGGCTGTAGTTTCTCACTTGCCTCCAGTTTTCTGGGAGGTGCTAGTGAAGACCAGCTATTGCTGAGTTACTGAGTTCGTTCCAGCTTTCTCTGAACAGCTCCTTTGAGCCCAATGAATCTTTACCATGGTTACATTTCTGACTGTTAAGCCCTTCTTATCTCCAATCTGGGCAGCCCCTGCTTGTTTAAACACTTCCTGTAATGAGGCACGTGTTGACATAGGCAGAGCCCAGCCTCCAGCTATTTCCCACTTGTAAGAATTATGGTTAATACCTTTTTCATTGACTTTTTCACTGTTGGCAAAGTTCATAATACCAACACAAAAAAAATGAGCTGGTACTTGTGCAGAGCTGTAGGTGCTCACAGTACGTTACAAGCATAAAAAGGAATGTTTTCTGACTTGAGGAGCCTAGTTCTCTGAACCCCTTGCTTCTAAATACTGAAGAGCTACTGCTTTCCAGTGCTTAGTGCATTGTGAGGACAACTTCCAAAAGGAGGGAGTAAGAAGACATCATTCACTGTAGGACTAGGACCTTTCTCACAAATCTTTCAAATCCAGTCTTGTCATCTGCTGGGGAAAACAGAGGGCCAACAGAGCACAGGGAGAGGAATGGTAAACTTGGAAATTCCAGTGCTTTTCCTCTGTTTCTGATTCTGTTTTGGTTTTGTTTTTTTTTTTTTAATTCTGTTACTCACTGGATTGTCTTGATAACTGTCTCCACATTCACTGGTAGATAAGGCCATCAGTGATGGAGAGGCTAGGAGGAGGCAAGGCCCTCAGAAAGATGAGCACCAGAAACTTAATCACTGACGACAGGAGCACAACAAGGTGTTTGGTCAGGCAGGTGAAGCATTTCTTACAGCTGTACCGTATATGCTCTGGTCTTAACAGGCATGAAGGAGATTCCTGGCCCTGTGAGAAAAACAAAGCAGCCCATTTCCTCCTGTGAGACTGGCAAGCTGCAGAAGGGGAGGATTACATCTTTTGGCCACAGTCCCCATCTCATTCCTTTCTGGTGTTCAAAATAACTTAAAGTGCAAACGGTTGTTGTGTCAAGCCGTAGCTGATGTGCTTTGGTGTGTTCTCTCCATGCAGATTGAGAAGTTGCAAAATCAAATTGAAAAAGAGAAGCAAAGTAATCAAGATCTGGAGACCTTGAGTGAGGAGCTGATAAAGGATAAAGAACAGCTACAAGTCGTCATGGAGACTCAGAAAGCTGACACAGACAGACAGGTGCAAACATTTCAAATGTAATACAAAAGCATATGCTCAGTAGTGGTAAATGAGCGATGCCGTTTAGAACATCTGTTTCTTTCAGAGAGATAGGGCAATTTGAGAACTATTAAGTGCAGGTTGAACTTGTTCAAATGCAGGTAAAAGACTTCTTCAAGCAAAAAAGTCCAGCATGTTTTGCTAGCTACCGCTCCTGTTACCATAGGGGGATCTTCAAGCTGTTGTAAGGACAGACCTTTCCTCTTTGGGGGAAAGAAAAGCCCTGGATCTTATTAAATGGCATACCAACTGTTTTTAGGATACACAAATAAACCCCCATTTTATCGTAGAAGATTTGTCTTCTGCCAGCTGTATGTCCTGATTGGTTTGGTTGGGTTTTTTTTCACCACCCGACCTTTTTTCAGCATCTACTTTAAAAAGATGCTGAGAAAGCATTTATGTCTTCTGGATTGATACTTTGAATGCCCTTCAGCTTTTACCGCTGTACTGTGGTTCATGTGCAATGCCTTGAAATTATCCTATTATAGGTTTTTGCAAGGTATCATCTGTATTAGTTTGACTAGTGAAGAAAATGCAGACACGTATCATTGTGGACTGCCTGTATATTTTCGACCTGTATTAAAATTTACTCCAAGTTTTGTGGGGTGAAGATTAAACAACAGAATGACTTATTTGCGTAGTACTTTTCATCTTGAAGCATTCATTCCCAGACTTCTGCCTGGGAGACTATGCGTTACCACCAAAGCCCTACATTTCAGTTAGAACACATACAGACTCTTTGCGGTAAGAATTAATGGATGCTTTACAGGTAGGGCAGGAAGGAAAACCAGAAGTACCCTCAATCATCAGAAAAGGTTTTTTCAGGTCTAAGTCCTTTTTGATTTCTGTAGATGTTGCCTAGATAAAAATCAAATGCAAATTCCAGTCAAAATCACAATTGCTTCAGCGGAAATTGGACCAGTGGGGTAAGTGTACTGTTCTTAGAGAAAACAAGTCCTTTTTGAGATCTGTAATGACTGTAAATTTTCAAATGTTTTGGAATTTCTGACACTTGTCAGAGATTATTTGTGTCTTTGGATCCCAAAGATGAATGTAATCCTAGACAGAAAGGTATCCTTTTTTAGGAATGATTCTTAACAAAGCATCCTTCTCCACAGTATTCTCTGAAAGGTCCCCTGTCTGCTTTTCCCCTCTGCCTCGACCTTCTTAGCTGGTAGCAGGAATATAGCACTATTTTTAATTTGTTAGAGTCACGGGTTACCAGAGGTAACAGTGTTTTTCATTAGTTTGAGCTGTTGCTTTAGTCCGGGAAAACTGTTGAGAAATTTGTCTTGGATTAAATGGACGTGGGTTTGTTAACAATAATCTGTCTGCTTCGGGACTAATTTATACTGCACTTTGTAAGGTAGGTGAGTAACATTTGCATGACTTCTTTATTGTTCATGTAGATAAAGGACCTTAAACAAGAAAATGATCACCTTAATCAAGTGGTCTTGTCCCTGAGACAGAGATCTCAAGTGAGCAGCGAGGCAAGAGTAAAAGATATTGAAAAAGAGAACAAGATCCTTCACGAAACAGTTACAGAGACGAGTAGCAAACTGAGCAAGCTGGAATTTGAGAAGAAACAATTGCAAAAGGATTTTGACCAGGTTAAAGAAAAAGTGGAAAGAGTGGAAGAAATGGAAAAAGAGCTCCATCGGCTGGAGAGGGAGAATGAACAGCTCACAAAGAAGGCAGCAGCGATGAAAATAGTGACAGAAAAAGTGGAAGTTCTCGAGCAGGAGAATGGAGATTTGGAAGTAGAAAATAGGAAACTAAGAAAGTCCCTGGACACATTGCAGAATATTTCCATCCGACTTGGGGACTTGGAAAGGGACAACAAGCAACTGGATGAAGAAAATCTGGAGCTTAGGAGAGTGGTAGAGACCATGAGATTTACCAGCACAAAAATGGCACAAATAGAAGCAGAAAATAAAGATTTGGAGAGGGAAAAAGAGGATTTAAGAAAGAATGTGGAAATGTTAAAAGCAATGAGCAAGAAGTCAGAGAGGCTGGAGCTAAGCTATCAGAGTGTCAACTCTGAAAACCAGAGACTTCAGCAAATCGTGGAGAACAGCAACAAAAAGATCCAGGAGTTAGAAAAAGAAGTACAGGGAATGGAGAGTAAAAATCAGGTCCTTCAGAGAAACCTTGAGGAGCTAAAGATTTCTGCCAAACGGCTAGAGAGGTTAGAAAAGGAGAACAAAGCCCTTGAACAAGAAGTGTCTCAGCTTGAGAAGGACAAAAAAATGCTTGAGAAAGAAACGAAACGGCTTTGGCAGCAAGTGGAGCTGAAAGATGCTATTTTGGATGATAGTACAGTAAAGTTGGCAGTTGCTGAGAAAGAAAACAAGACACTAGAAAAGGAAATTGCTCGATTCAGAGATTCATCTAATAAGCTGAAGGAATTTGAAAAGGACAATAAAGATCTCATAAAGCAAGTTACAATCGATAAAAGAACACTAGCTACATTGAGAGAGGTAAGCAAATAGTACTACTGTTTTCAATATGATGCTATTTTTTATTTCAGCTCTGTGAAGTACGAAAGGGAGACATCTGCCCCATGACTATTTAATATATGAGCCAGGAGATCTTCACAGCTTCAACAGCCATCACGGGATAGTATTGCCTTGGAAAGTGGAACCTGCCAAAAAGTGCCGTGTACCACTTTGTGTCCGCAAGCACAAAGTCTCCAAATGACATCTTTTTTCCTACAGCACAGGGTTTTAACACAGCTCCCATGTGGTAGCTGTAAACCGAAGACTTTGATGCTTTCTCTAACCCTGTGACCACAAAGCTGTTTGCTAACATGAGAGCTCCAGCAGGGGAGATCGACTCTTAAGCCTAGAAATTAGAGCACTTGCTGAGGACACATTAACATCCCTGTTCTAAAACAGACTTAGCTAAGACAAGAACCATCCCAGATGACCAACCCAACCCTTTCGATAACAGCTGCACCAAGTTTTTGCTTTATAGCTGTCTGCAATGTTTTTCCCCAAAAGCTGCCCTGCAGAGTGAGCGTGTGCTGAGCAGCTGTTGTTAAGCAGCAGCCATCTCTTCCAGCACCCCTCTCCACTGCAGAACACAGTAATCACACTTTTCCTAGTAGCGATCTTTTAAAAATGCACAATTAGCCTTCGGACATTGGCAAACTAATGATGTGTGTGCCAGAACTGATGCTCTTATAAGTGGCCTATGAGCAAATTCAGGTTATTGCAGCCTGCTCTCATTGCCTGCCCCACCTGCTGTTGTCCTGCCAGAAACAGGATTTCCTCTGAAAGCATTCAAAGGAAAACGGTCGATGCTGCAGTAGCTCAGTGAAATAAAAACTTTAGCAAGACTAATGCAGTAAGCAGTTACTTACTTGAAGATTTAGTTTTATTTTAGTTTTTGAAGCATTGGTGTAGTTTCGAGGAGGAAAAAATGTTTATCAGAAACATTTGAAACAGTCCCAAGTTGTGCTTCTATCCAACTTTCCTTAAAAATAATAATAAAAAAAAGCATTTCTGAGAAGGCTCCTTTTTAATCTTTCCCGTCTCAAACTTCTGCAAATTTCCAGTGGTGCAAACCCATCCAGAAGCGGATCTTCTTTTCCTTAGTTACTTTCTGTAGATTCTACAGAAGGAGTTTATGGATGTTGAAGGGACCTATTTACAGACCGTGGACTGGCACTGACCTTAACCTTACCTGTTTTTCTCTTGCCATGTGAACGAATATGTGGCTAAATTTGTGATATCAGAGGACTATTGAATACCTATAGGTTATGTTTAGCAAAGTAGTTTTTAAAATTTTTATTCTTGCTTGTGTTTGATATCCAGGATCATTTTTTTTCTTACTTGAAGTGCTTCAATAACTTCATTGTTCTTTCTTCATGCCTTATTTAACAAAAATTTTGGGCAGAAACATGAGCAATGTGGTTCTCTATGGTACGTTTGCTTTTCAGAGGATTTTGAATGGTAGGAATCTTTGAACTTGGCTGTGCACCAAAAATGATTTGTCCTTTTTAAACATGCAGGCTGGTATTATGTCTTCTCAGGCCGTTTCCACACAGACCACTTTACTGGCATAACAGCAAAGCATTGTCCCAATATACCTTCTGGAACAACTCCATCAAATCTCCTTCTCGTATGACTTCCTTGTCTGGTTCTGCTTAAGTTTCTTCCAAAGAATCCTAAATGAAACAAGAAGATAGGGCCAGGAGATACCAGAATAAGTGACCAAGCACTCTGGTCTCCAGAGCTGTCCTGTCTCTTACGTGACAATGTAATTATGCTTTTTGAAGTTTTGGCAGTAAGTTACTGTGTCAGAAACTCAGAGTCAGTAGTGAAAATGCACTGTTACCAAGTCCCTTGGTGATAACATCTTAACCATAGCGTCTCAGAAAACTTTCATACTGAAGTCTTGTCACTCCTCTGTGTGTGTGCCAGTGTTGGCTGGGCTTTTCAGCAGGGCTTTTTGTCCTAGCTGAGAGGTGGGAACTCCCTCTGCTGGTGTCCCCTGACCTGCACACATCCCTTCGGTGGCTCAGGGGTAGGATGTCTCCTGGCCCACACACATTCCCTCTTTTGGCAGGCAGGCAGGATGCCAGTGTTGGCTGAAGTAATTCAGTAGAGTGAGCGAGACAAAGGCCAAAAGAAGCATTCTTCAGATTTATTCCAAGTAACCTATAAATAAAAGCAGTCAGTTTAATTCTGCACTCAGCTGTCATTGATGAAGAATTTTAGCTAACCTTCTTGGAACTAGGATTTTATCCAATTATTTTTTCAGTATTTAAAAAAAAATATCTATAGTGATGGATAATTATCACCACCCTTTGCACAGCAGCTAATGATGTTTGTGCTGTTGCAGGATTTGGTGCTGGAGAAGCTGAAGAGTCAACAGTTGTCTAGTGAGCTGGACAAACTGAGCCAGGAACTGGAGAAGATAGGATTGAACAAAGAGCTGCTGCTACAGGATGACAACGGCAATGATGACACGTAAGTAAACTGAGCTCTCTTAGTCATTCTTTTGGCTTTGTGGGCTTTTCCTCAGCCTAACTCAAGCCCTTTGCCTTTCTTTTTGGTTCTCATCTGTCTTGCTCCGATTACCCGTAGTAATTTTGTCAGTAGCAAGCTTGGTAGTATACTGCAAGTTCTGAAAAACTTTTTCTTGGATGGAAGGAAGAAATGCCATTTTCTCTCTCTCTGCTTGCCAGTGTTACTACAGTCCCCTCTGCTCCCCAGTGAAGTAGCTGGGTAGCTATTTCAGTGTGTATTCCTCCTCATATTCTCTTTAAAAGTACAGTGTCTAGTAGACAGTGTCTGTCATTACTCCCTCTAATCCATGATCCAGCCACCTGTGAATATAAACATAGATATTGCCTAAGAAATTCCTGATTGCAAGGAATTCTTTTGCAAGTCCTATAGTAATGAACAAAGAAACCCCAACAACCCATGTGTATATAGGCCTCTTGGTGAGACCTAGTTAGAGAAACATACCCATCTCGTAGGAGTCTTTAGCATCTACTGCAGATTTTTCTCCTTGTCAAGAATGTACAAAAGAGCCATGAGAAGAAAGTTCTGTAGTGTAATTAGGGGAAAAATTAAAAAAATTATTTTCTTTCAAGTTGAGGTAACTCTTAGATATTTCTGTAGAACCATGCTGGCGTTGCCTCTATTAAAATTGACTGGATTTTCCAAAAGCAGGAGTAGAGGAAATAATTTTCCTGAAGAAGCAAACGTGTAATGTAACATGTAGTGAGTTTCAGAATGGGTAAAGGTGAAGTCTCGTATATAGACAGTGGCTCATATCCTAGTGGCAGACATAGGAAAGCTATTCTCATGTCTTTCAGAAAATACAAGATTCTGGAGAGCAAAACTGAATCGGCACTAAAAACAACACTAGCTGTGAAAGAGGAAAAGATTGCAATGCTGGAAGCTCAAGTAAAAGACTCTCTGAACTTGAACCAGCAGTTACAGAATGATCTAAATATGGTAAGAGGTTAATTGTATTTTAATTGTTGATGATGTGGTCTGCACATTCACATGCTTTTGGTTTTTTTACTCAGCAAGAACAAGTTATCTCTACCTTCCTCCACCACCACCATGTACATGCACTTCCCCAAGCCCTTTTTTTGACTGGTCCGCTTTCTCTTGTCCCTTTCTGTATAATGGCACCAATTTCAGCAAAATTGTTGGGCTGGGGGCACGACAGGAGTTTTTTTACGTAACCACTATTTGCAATCTCTGTTTTCCCATGGTTTTTCCATTGCTATGGTGTTGTTTTTCTGCCTTGTTTAATGAAAGCGTAGGCTGAAGAAAACTGCAGTTGAAACATCTCCCTTAAGAACAACCTGTTTGTTAGGTGATAGTGAGCTTGAGTCAAAGGGCACCTGACTGTAGGTCCAAGAGATGTGGGTTCCTCCACCTGTCAGTGTCTCAGCTTCCCCATCTGTGAAGTGAGGGTGATGGTTCTTGAATCCCTTGAATTCCCTACAGTGCAAGAGAGGAACTACATATCCCATCATTATTAATATGAAATCCCACTGTTAAATCGGTGTTGAAGGTTGTTGCTTCTTGGCTTTGCAGGTAAAGAAAGACTTTGATGCACTTAAGCAGACCCAACAAGATGGGCAGTATGCTCAGAAGCCACTGAGGTATTCTGCAGAGAAACTCATTCCCAACCACCAAATGAATGAGAAATTGGAGGCAGGACACCGAGAAGCTACCATGGAGCTGCTGAAATTGAAGGACAGGGCAATTGAACTGGAAAGGAACGTAAGCCGCCTTCTTCTGTTTTGTGTTATCCCTCAGACTTCCCTTGCGATCATGACTGGGTTGCTGGGAACTGGATTTTTGAGTTTATAGGAATCTAGTGGGTTTTCTGGAGCACATAAGTCTACCAAATTCCTCAGGTATCTCTTAGGGCTGCATGGGATTTTAATGCTATATATGTCTTGTATAACATCACTGCAGGGGATTAGTCCTGTGTATAACATCTGTCCTACCTTCATTTAATGCTGGGAAGAGTTGGCTTTTGCTTATTTGTTGCAGAATGATCATCACCAATTGGTTCTCATTTTTGATAGGACTCCAAGTGATCAGGACAGCTGTTTCCTTTCTTCCTGTCACCTCTTCAATGCCACCTCTCTTTCAGAATGCAGCCCTGCATACTGAGAAGCAGCTGCTTAAAGAACAGCTGAAGCACTTGGAAACACAGAATGTCTCCTTCAACAATCAGATCCTGACACTACAGAAGCAGAACGTCTTCCTTCAGGAGCACAATACTGCCCTGCAGACGCAGACGGCCAAACTCCAGGTCAGGACAGCCTTTCACCTCAGTGCCGAAAGACTGGATTTGATTATAGTAGTGTGGAGAAGATGAGAGCTAATAAGAAAAATATTTGTATTGGTAGGCCAATGTAGCGATGTAAAGATGAGGCCCATAAGGTGGAGCTTAGTTTGAGGTCTGAATTTCTGCAAGCTAGGAGGGAAATTGGCTCTGTAGCTAATGTCTGGTAGCTATCTTTGTTAAGATACTTATTCAGAAAGAAACTTTTAAAATAAATACAGCAAAATCCAGTGCAGCTTCTGGAATAAAAGATCTTTGCTCCTTTTTTCTGTTAATGGTATGCCTGTGAAAGAGCTTGGAAGAAATGGGAAGAGGACACAAGTCAGCTCCCAAAAGGCGTTGTAGCAATGGGTTCCAGTCACAGTTTTCACACTTTCAGATAAACTGTCAAAGTTGCTCATGGAAAACAGATACTCTTAAACATTACATTAATTTTGAAAAAGAAACTTCGCTTGAGAAAAAAACAGTTTTAAAGGACAACATTGGATTAGCTCTAAATTTTTTTAAGGGAATTTCCCTTTCCAGGCTTTTCCTCTCATATGTTCACAGATTGTTATTTTTTTTGTTCTCTTTTCTTATTTCTCACCTGCAATTGAAGTATATAAGCAATGTATAAAATCAGTGCACTACCTATCTACTGAAATCAGACTTGTTAGGAGTGCTGCCCCCATACAGAGTGGTACAGTTAGTTTTGTTGAGTTTGGGGGAACTTAAGTTTTCATTACGTGTACACAAACATGGAGTAACTTTGGCTTTGTACATGATTGTCAGTGATGCAGCTGAGTTGCGAGTATTCCAGCTCATCTTGGTCTTCAGGCTGAAGAGCTTCTGCTAGTAAAACAGTGTTGTTTCAGTTTGGAGGTTATCCTGATACTTTTCAGACCGCTGATAGCATGGCTTTATATGGTGCATATTACCAGCAATACCAAAATGATGCCAAATTTTCCATAAATGTCTTAAGTTTAGAAAGCAAGGGGTGCATTCTTGATCAACTTTATACAGATATAAGCTGCTGCTACATGTTTGTTGTATGTATCAGTAGGTGTAAATAAGTAATGCCTGCTTTTTATTTGAAAAACTTTAGGTAGAAAATTCAACCCTCAGCTCCCAGAGTGCTTCACTGATGGCCCAGAATGCTTTACTCCAGAATCAGCAGACAGCCAAGGAGAATGAGAATGAAAATCTCCTGAAACAGAAGGAGCAGCTGAAAGCTGAGTACGAATCATTGCTTCAGGATCACGAGCACCTTGCTTCACTGCATGAACGGCAGTCCGCAGAATATGAAATGCTAATAAACCAGCACAGCTGCCTGAAAACATTACACAAAAACCTGGATCTGGAGCACAAAGGTCTGGGTGAGAGGTACGCACACTGCTCAGGCGTGTGAGTGTAGCCGGAATGTGCCCATGTTACAACCTTAGCCTTAAATGTTGGTCTCCAAGTACAAATGGAAACTACTAAGTTGTTCCCCTGAAAAAGTGTCTTCTCATTCTTGCTATCGTTAGGAGATGAGCTGAAAATATTTGCAAAGTGGTAGATTTTAGACCTCTAAAGGTGGCAGACCACAGATGACTCTGGTGATATTTAACAAACATGGGCTTGGGTCTTGGAGATGCTTCATCAGAAGAGGCTTAAATGTCTTTACTGCGTTTCAGGATCTGCGCTCTAATAACATGCAGCTTTAAAAAAGATTCTCCTAGTTCTACTGTGTGGGGTATCTTTTCTAGTCATATAATAAGGGTTGCAAGTCACCTAGGTAATTGCCTTTGTGTGAGTAGTACGTATCTTGAGAAATTCAAAGCATTGCAGATTGTGTGTGGCATCAACCTCATGACAAAGGAGGCTCTCTGAAGGAAGATGTATTGAGCTAGCTCTGAGATTGTGAGAACTAGAAGAAAATAAATAATACAACACTATTGAAGGCTTTTGCTTCAGGCTCTTCAAATGAATTGTGAAATCAGAGTTATCTGTTTATTGTTTAGTCTCTAGTCACTGTCATTTTCTGGCAATTATGCACGGATCGAGCAATCTATATCATGTACTACTACAGAAATGCCACTCTGCCTACCTGTCAAAACTTTTCTTATACAATTCCATGATTTTCCTCAAAATATCTGTATTTAGGGTCAGTTTCTGTGCAAGACCATGAGTTGGGCTTAGAGCAGCTCAATGGTGATCTTTGAGGGTGGACAACAAACTGCTGCTAAACTTTCCCGAAGACTGAGGAGCTGGCAATACAATTGACAGCAGTAGATTTTGATAAAATACAGAAATAAACCTATTGTGAGAAAAATATCCACCAGGACTGTGTGACAGGACAGCTGCTTGGCTGTCAACTAAATGAGCTGCGAGTGATTACGCAGACGCTACTCCTGCTTACCAAGAGTCTCTCAGACTGATTAATGGTTCTCATTGACTCAGGCTTTGCTCGAGATTATCACCTTGCGGTGTGTTGAGGCTGTTTGCTGGGTTCTTTCTTTTCTTGATGAGTACCAATTATTAAACAGTTCTAGCCTAAGGAAAAAGTAGTTTTCTAAAAATAGATTATCTCTAGTGATAAGTGCTCAGATCACCATTGTAAACATTAACAATTTGGACCGTTTGTTACAGAGATGTGACTGCCAGCCCAAGATGTTGCCAGGGAGCAGATGGTGGCTTTTTCTATACTCAAAGCAGGTTGATTTTGGCCATTTTAAGAGCGCAGTGTCCTCCTCAGCAGATCAGTCTTAAAAGATACTATTAGCAAGGTGATTTGTCGAAGGACAGCCTGTGTCTCCATTTGGCTGTCAGAAGGGACACGTCACTTTTTTTCTGTGTGTGTTTTGATTTCCCTCCATCATGTGCCATATGCAGTTTAGCTGGCTGAGGGAGCAGAGGGGAGAAAGTTAGAAAAAACAGCTGTAAGAAAAATGTTTTCCTCTGCCACTCTGAGGCATTTAACTGCTAAGACGAAATATCTCGCCTCCAACTTCAGCTAGAACTCACCACCTGCTAAATTTTCCCAGAGCAGCTCAGTGCAGCCGAGAAATTTGCTTGTGCAGTGTCTAAGAGACGGGTTTTGCTTGGGTCCCGACTCCAAGGTAATTGCTTTTTCTCCGCTGGTGACAGCGCTGTAATCATAGTTTTGTTGCTCAAGGCAGGATTGCGCTCCAGCAGAAACCGGTGACTGCAGCTCGTCTAGAAAAATCCACAGCAACTTTAGTTAGCTCGTGGACTCCTAACACTCTGTACAGCCAAGGTCCTCAAGGTTTCTGTAGTTCACTGTGATGCATTTTAACCACAGAGTATTTTCTGCACCTCAGCAAACTTCGTTAAACCTCTCTCGGCTCTATCTGCACAGTATTAGCACCACAGTGGGGACTTAATAATGGGTTGTGTGTAACTGCAGTGAAACGGCCTGTCATAGCCCAGCAAACCACAGGCATGTGAGGTTGACTTAGCAAGAAAAGGAGAGTTAGTATGTTAGGACCGTTTACCATTAATTAGCACCATCTCAGTCAACACAGAAAGGCTGGACTCTTTTGCCGTGTTTTTTAAAATGCTTTACATATTGCACATTACTAAGGGGAGATAATAACTTACTAGCTACAGTTGATTAGCAGATCCTTGAGTGTTTCTTTGTGATTTACTCTGGCGAAGTCTAATCCTGCAGAGACACTGGAAAAACTCATCTCACTGGAAAAACGGAATCCCTGCTGTGGAGGGTGTCGTGGTTTAACCCCAGCCAGCAACTAGGACCACGTAGCTGCTGCTCACCTTCTCCCCCACAGTGGGATGGGGAGAAGAATCGGAAAAATGAGGAAAACTCGTGGGTTGAGATAAGACTGTTTAATAAGTAAAGCAAAAGCTGCACACACAAGCAAAGCGAAACAAGGAATTCATTCACCACTTCCCATCGGCAGGCAGATGTTCAGCCATCTCCAGGAAAGCGGGGCTCCATCATGTGTAACGGTTACTTGGGAAGACAAACACCATAACTCAGAATGTCGCCCCTTCCTCCTATTTCTCCCAGCTTTATGTGCTGACATGAGGCCATATGGTATGGAATATCCCTTTGGTCAGTTGGGAACAGCTGTCCCGGCTGTGTCTCCTCCTAACTTCTTGTGCACCCCCAGCCCACTCACAGGTGAGATGGTGTGAGGAGCAGAAAAGGCCTTAACTACTTAGCAACAACTAAATTCTCATCTTAAATCCAAAACATAGTACTATACCAGCTTCTAGTCAGAAAGTTAACTCTATCCCAGCCAAAACCAGGACAGAGGGTTACATATTGCAGGAACTTGTATTATTATGTTGCCAATGCTGCCTGGTAATTATTTTTCTGGGTTCCTTTTGCCACATGCTTTTTATCATAGCTGAGCATTTTTAAAGTTCTCTCAGTCACAAATACCTACCCACAATATTTCTCCTAACAAAGCAGCAGAAAGAGTGAAAACCAAAAGGAGTAAAGATGAATACGATTGTTCAATCCCAGGAATAGATTGTGTTGGAGCCAAAATGGGTTTTATTTGCATGTATAAGAAAATCTTTTAAAAAAAAACCTCCTCTGTCCAAGTGCCTGATGCGTAAAGAAGTGGAGTGAACGTGAGCATTGAATAGCCTACAAGATGGGTAACCTTGCCCCCAGTGGTAGAGCTTGGCAGGTTGCACAAATCCTGCTCAAATGCTGAATCCGGACTGCAAGCAGAATTTGCCTGAGGATTTCATTAGGGCTCCAAAGATGCAGAATCAACTTGATTTTTGCAGACAGTCTCTTCGTTCTTACCTTTTACCTAATATCCAGGGTAGCAGCTGTGGTCTACCTCCAGGGTTCTCACGCTCAGAGGCAGCATGTGGAGCTGGGCCAAGCTGGTAAAACTAGACCAGTATACTGCTTCCCTCTTAGTAGCCCTCTATAAAAAATAGAGGGCTTGGATAAAAATGAACAGAGTAGCCCTATCATACAGAAATGGCAAGAGAATTGACAACGCAGTTTCTGCAGAGGCCACAGTAATCTCTGCCAAGGGACTCGCTGACTGCGGAGTTTGTCTTCTCCGACTCTGGATTGGCACACAGTCTGTCTTAAATCCTTCTTGGAGCTGGATGTGAAACCTTCCTCTGCTTTCAGGTTCTTCCATTTGTTGTACGGACACTGAATTTGAAATGTCCTGGAGCTGAATGGAGGAAGAAAACAAATAAGGTTAATTAAACTCCACTGCTGTTACTGGGAATGAATAGCAAAAAGCCGCTTTTTGTCTGGGAGACAGGTACTTCTCTGTGTGGCCCTTCAGTGGACTGGAATTTAGGACAGGCTGTAATTTGACCCTGGGATGAAGGGAATGGTAACCTGGAAGAGAAACAAGTTGGCAGGAGTCAGTGTATTTGGTGCCATCTGCTGCTTTAGGTTTTGTTTTGAAGTTCTTGTGACCATGGAGTATCTGTGCTCTGCACTCATCTCCGCTGGGATAGATGCTGCTTGTCCCCTCTAGCTTTTTCAAACAGTGCCGCATCTTCCACCTAGTTGCTGTTTTAAAATTGCTTAGAAGGATGTTTCTCTGTGACTGGCGCAGGTATATCTTCCCAGGGATATTTCAGGGTAATATCTTTTCATCACAGTCACAGAAAAATGTGCTGATGACTTTTGGCATTCACTGCACCAGTGCCCCCAGTGGCTTCTACCTCTGTGTGTGTATGGGCACATATACATGGACCCTAGCAAAGGCCACCAGAGGGGAACAAAAAAATCTGAGAGAGCTTGCTGTTCTGTGAAGGGTCTGAATTCACCTCGTTCTTTGCAGGGTTTTCCAAATGCAGGCAGTGTGGGAGGCAGAGCCTGTGCCAAGGATCAGGGGAGTTGTTCCACACCTCTGTTATTTATCAAAATTAAAGACATAGTTGATGGAATCTGCCCTCTATCTCTGCCCATCTCCTCCCCCGCGAATGATTTATGCACAAATTGTATAAACCAAGTAACAGGGGAACCCTGGACTGGTGCTGCTCTTGGGTTTCTGCCTAGAGAATGAGTAGAGTCACTCCAGAAGATGGGACAGCCCCTGCTTTGGAGCTGTTTTGCCATCAACTCACTGATCCTGGCCTCATCTGATCCTGGCCTCATCGTCTGTCTGGAGTATGCAGGAGATCATTACCTATGCAGGATGCTTATTACCTATGCATATAACTTAATATGCATTAGGTTGTTACCTAACAAACTGTTCCACTGCTTTCTCGTTGCTTTTTAGCTGCTACTTTCTGGTTTTCAGTCAGGGTTTTAAAACCTGCCACTGACAATTGCTTGTGAATGGGATTCCAGTTTAATGGTGCGTTTCCACTCTCTCTGGAGACTCACATGCTTTTTACCAAATAATCAGAACCTGGAACTGAAATCAGGTTCTGGCAGTTGCATTCCAGTTTGCTTTAAAAATGCATTTCTTTTTTTCTAAAAGCCTCCCCGTTGACTTATAGACTAAGCTGAATTTCCATGCATAGTGTGGAATTCTTCAGCCTTGGTAGATGTTTAACCACACAAATACGTATGAAACAAAGCAGGCAGAAAAAAAAAAAAATCCTTTTCTGGTCATTGTAGTATTACCTATAAAAATCTTAAACTAGAGGAAGAAAAACGATTAAATGAAAGCTGAGAGTATACCGCTCCTCTTCTCGCAGATACAACAGTTTAATGAAACACAAGGCAGAATTGGAGGAGTTGGAAATAGTTTTAAAAACTGAGAGAGAAGTTCTGCAACAAGAGAGGAGATCAAATGCAATAACCACTGGGGAAAATCAGAAGCTGAGGGAGGAACTGGACAGGTATGGTTTCCTTGCTGCATTCTTCTATATATCATTGAAAAGTCAGTTACGTAAAACACACTGTTGTTTTGCTGTGTTAACTGTAGCTCCATTGATGTGTCTGTTAATTTTTCTCAATTTTTGTCTTGTTAATTTGATCGTTCTGTTTAATTCATGAAAGATTATCAGCTTCGTGGACGCTGTCAACAAATACTGTTATTGCTTCAAACATGGTCAGATCCCAGGATTTTTGCTCATTCAAAATAAGCTTCCACATGTGGTTCAGTTCACAAGTGTTTCTGTAATGAGTTGTTTTCAAGCACTTGTCTTTAAGTAGCAGAAATAAGTACTTTAAGCACAAATACCAACCCCCCAATAATATCTAGAGTTGTGTGAAATGGTTCGTACCCAGTTTTTTTTCCCTTAAGGAGAACTGTACTACGTTTTCTACACAACATGATTTACTTCTAGGCGTTACCATTGCTCTTTATTTTCTGCTGCCTGGGGAAAGCTGCCATTTGTTAATAACTCGAAAGAAACTTGATTCTTGTTATTAAAAGTGAGCTTAGTGATTCATAAGATCACGGGGTAACTGTTAACTCATGTCAAAACCCCTTTCGTGAGCTAGCATCCGAACTTTACATAATGCAGCAGTAAAACGTACCCTGCCCCTCAACCTGTATCCCTACTGGGGCTCTCTTCATTATAACCAGTTCAGTGCCACTGTTCACGCTACACAGGTGTTTTGAGAAAGAGTTTGGTACAAATAAGGTCGTATCAAGTTAAAGCAATGTCAGATTGCTTTAAAAATACTTTAAAATCACATGTTAAGTTCAGTCATGAAAATTTCATGTGCCGTCCCAATTGCAAAGCAGGGTTCCCTCAAGCTTGCTGTTTTCAACTCCATTTCGCCAGGAACAAAGAAAGATGTTGCAAAATGTTGACTGTGGTGCTGGCAGAGAGCAAGGCTTAGCTGATCGGTCAGCAGATACAGAACTTAATCTTTTTTGCTTACCTATTTATTTAATTTTATGCCTTCGTGATTTGTAGACGTTTTTAGATTTACCAAAAGCTGTAAAAGAATGCCACAGTATCATCTTACAGCATTGCAATGTCTCATGGTTCAGGACACTTTCATGCTCATATTTCATGCATCAGGAAAAAAATTCTGTGAGTGTTCTCTATTTGTGCCAAATAGAGCTGCCTTTATGTCCAAATGCTCTTAAATACGTTGTGCCTTAGAAATTTGTGGTGTGTTTCTTACACATTGAGGAAATAGCAGTTTTTATGTTTCGTCTATTTTCCTTTCGGTTCTTTTGTAGATTTGAAACATTTTATAATGCTATTACTACTTTCTTATTATATGCTTAGAATAAAAATGTCTTTAGGAGTTAGTCTTTGGAACTTAATGTTTGATTTACTGACAGCTGCACACTGATGGTGTGGTCTTTGAGTGTGAGGTACTTTCTATGACGTGTCCTTGATAAGCCTGTTGGCTTCTTCGTGTTTAGGGTGAATTTCTTGCACAACCAACTAAAAGCAGAATATGAAGGGCTGCATTCACACACTAAAGAGCTGAAAACTTCCTTGAACAACTCTCAGCTGGAGCTGAATCGTTGGCAGGCTCGCTACGATGAGCTGAAAGAACAGCACCAGTCCATGGATATTTCTCTGACCAAGCTGGATAACCACTGTGAGGTGAGTAGCGATAGGTGGGTGTACTGCTGGGCTCCTGTTAGGGTGCTAACATTCATTGTGTGAAGTTTGTGGCACGCTATATATATAAGGTCAAGCTGCGTGGTCATAATAACACCCCCATATACTTAGAAGTTTATTGATTTGTGTCCTAGGTTGCTGTGCTATTGTGTTATCCTGATTGTGATGCACTTCCAGGGAAGCTAGATGCAGAGGAGAAATTAATCTGTCTTCTTTAATAGCTGCTGTCCCGTCTAAAGGGAAATCTGGAAGAAGAAAACCATCATCTCCTGAGTCAGATTCAGATGCTGAGCCAGCAGAATCAGATGTTACTGGAGCAGAACATGGAGAACAAGGAGCAGTATCATGAGGAACAGAAACAGTACATGTAAGAAACTAGAGGTTTGAATTGGGAAACCTAGAAAAGTCACCTAGACAGAGACACAAATCATCTATCAGGAGTAGAAGGACACAGGCAGGGGAATGATAGATCTACTTGATATCTGGCTAGAAAAGGGGATATTTAGGAGGAGATAAGTGTAACGGGGAGAAGCTACAAACTTTCTTTGCATTGACTTACTGCAAAGGGATGTTCAGGAGACACCTAGACAAGCACAGCTCTTTTCAAATAATATGGATGAACCCATGTGGAGAATTTAGTTATAAAAGATGGAATGCTAAACCCAGTGGTACTTCTGAAAG
Organism: Fratercula arctica; assembly: GCA_947846985.1. Lineage (NCBI taxonomy): Eukaryota > Metazoa > Chordata > Aves > Charadriiformes > Alcidae > Fratercula > Fratercula arctica. The sequence goes on along the minus strand of CANTUZ010000005.1, from coordinate 52,413,812 downwards.
GTTTCTGAAGAGCTTGAGGAATAGCAAACATTCATACTCCTCTAGTTTTTGTCATTTGCATTATAAGAAATACTTCCTTTGATGTTGCTTTTAAGGATGCAAGTGTCAACATACATTGCTGCATCCCCCATGCACAGGGTGACACACGTAAGTGAGGTACCCTGTTTAAACATATTGTACATTTACAAAGAATCGTGTTCTCACTGCAGTGAATTTCCCATATAGGTATGAAAGAAGGAAGAAAAGTGTTCTTAATCCCAAGACTTTTCGTCTAAGCACCTCATGATGATGTGGAAGTTACTGAGTTTTGTTTCGCTACTGGATTATATGGTTGGAATGTTAGAAATTGTTTGCTGAAATTGGCTGAATACAGTTCAAATGTACTCAAAGTGTATTTATCCAGGTGTCTTGACAGTTCTGCGGTGGAGGTACATCAGACCTGCTGCTTCAATGAAAAAAGATTTGCTAACATCCACTGTGCAGGTTAATAAAACAATGAGTAAAAAAATAGTAAGATTACATGGCAGTGCTGAAAGTGCTTTGACACTGCTCGCAGGAGACCAAAGTAGTCTTAAAAAGATCAAACATTGTTTATTTCTCTACAGAGAAATACAGAGTTACAATAGAGTAAGCAGAACAAGAATAAAACACCCAGTTATCATGTAGACAAGTTGAAGCTATGTAAGGATCTTAACCCTTGAGTAGTTGTCAGTGATCTGTGAATAAGATTGAACAATCAGCAAGCGAATTTTCCAAAAACAAAGTAAGGTTAATCTTAACACCCACCAAACAAACTCTGCCTGAGTTGTTAGTGAGTAATGTGGCACGAGCCGCCTATTGTTGTTCTTTCACCTTTCATGCTTATTGCACAAAAATTGCCATCAGGAACTTTGGTAGGTTTTTGCATTTGCCCTCTCTAAACAGACAGTGAGTGAGCTCAGTAGGATTACGAAGGTTATGTGATAAGAAGATATTTCAGTTTCTTTCCTCTCTTGGTGGCTTTTGGTCTTCAGTTTTTTCATTATGCTTAATTTTGTACGGATGGTTCAGAATATGCTTTTCCCCCTCACAGTGATAAATTGAATGCCTTAAGGAGACACAAGGAAAAACTTGAAGAGAAGATAATGGATCAGTACAAGTTTTATGATCCTGCTCCAAAAAAGTAAGTCCCACATGGGTTCAGTTCTGCTGTTGCACAGATTTGTGAGGGTAAGAATGGGTTCCCCATAACTCTGTAACTGGAGATAACAGAAATTTCATCTGAAATAAGGACAGTGTCATCTCCAGTTCTTTCCTCACTCTCACTCCACAAGCCGTTGCCTGAATCAACAGGGTGTGTTGATGTAGAGCATAGTACCTCATGCGGGGCCCTCTATTTTAATACTGGAATCTGGAACCCTATTAATTGGAAAAAAGCCACTTTCCCCTGATGAATATCATCTTGTCCCTAGCAGGGGAGAGGGACCCCCAATACGGTGACTAAGCAGCAGTAGAAGCTTCCAGAGCTGCTTTTTCAAAGTGGTTCATCGGAGAGAAAGGACTTAAAAAAATTATATTACAAACAACAAAGAGCCAAGCTAAGTCCACCACACATAGTTCTGACTGATAGTCTTAGCAAAGAGAGGGATTTGTCTTCAAAGCAGTTTTCATTTCTCAGTCTGTTCCTGTAGTAGAGCTTCTCGCACTGTTACAATGTCTTATGTGGGTCCATACGTGTAGTTTAGATTTCTAGCAGAGGGAATGGTTGTCTTTCTCACATTTCTCATGCTGAAGAAATATTTCTGTAAAATAATTTTGACTCTGGGAGAGAAATGGATCTCAAGCTCTATGAAATTCATCCTGCAATTTTCCAACCGATACATGACAGTAAACAAATAAAAATGTAGGGTGGCTTGATGGCTTTAGGACAACTGTAAACTTCTTTGGGGAGTATTTCTTGTAGTGTTTTATGAATTCCATTCACAAAACCTGTTTTATCAGGAAAAACCACTGGATTGGAGCCAGAGCCTTAGTCAAACTAATCAAGCCAAAGAAGGAGACTACAAGGGAGCGGTTGAAACCAGCAGCAGAAAGCCCTCCGTGGCATTCTGAGTCCCCAGAGACGGTAAACTCTCCATCTGCCTCCCAAAAACTGAAACATCAGGAGACTCAGGACAACACCTCTCAAGGGTCAAACTCTATGGAAGAGAGAGAGAACCCTGGGGGTTCTTCAAACAAAGGTAAGGAATGCCCAGCCTAAATTCATGAGCTGAACAGTATTTTTTGAAAAGATTTTAAAAGATTTAATATATGGGATATGTTGATACTCCATCCCATTATGGTTTATATCCCTTTTTTTAGTACATGAAAACTTTTAGTAAGCAAAAAAGCCCCCTAAACTAAAAAGCTGAGTAAACTAAAAGGTAGTGGGTTTTTTTGGTTTGGTTTTAGTTTGGTTTTTTCCTTTTATCTACTTCTTCTCCATTCAACTTTTGTATATATTTTCTTGGTTTGCCTGAATGTATTGCATGTGACTTAATAAGTTGGTGGAAATACTTCATTTACTGGGGTTTTGCAACAAAGCGGTTTAAAGTTGGACCGTATAATATTATGGTTGACGAGCAACTAGTCTTCAAATGGGTAATAGCTGGTCTTACAGCCACCGCCAGGAGGTGGCGCACATGCAGAAGAAATAACATAGAAAATGCTAATTTATTGTAATCTAATTATTTTGGAGGATGATCCTGTGTTTTGACTTCGAATCAAACTAAGGGCTACGTAATTTAAATTGATTAAATGATTTTTCTGAACTCTCTACTGCAAACATAAGGAAGATGGAATGATTTCTTTTTCTGCTTAGTTAGTTCATACAGTAAATCAGGTGTTCTTAATTATGGGAAATTTAAAAGAAAGCTCCTCAAAAGAAATACTCTTGTGATCTTTATTAAAGGTAATATATCTCCCAAGCTTTGCTTACTCTATTGAGATCATTTCTGTCAGCTTCTATATATAGATCGTTGTCCTCCAGGAATACTTTTGAAGAAGCAGTTTTGAAATTAATCCTTAAATAATACTTCTAATAATTCCTGCCTTCCCACTGGGGAGTGTGGGGAACAGAAGGGGAGCAGCTGAGGAGGCTGGAACTGTGGTTATAAACTACTGCAAGGGTCGGTCTGGCTGAAGTTTGTGTTTTGATTGGATTTTATATTTCCCTTTCCCCATTCTAATTCTTTGAGGTCGTTGATTCACTTAAAATAAAAATGCATGTCTGAGATCATCCATGCGATCCCAGGAGATGTTAAGTGTTTAACATGCAGCCACAGTTCAACCTGGGAATTTGGGCTTGGGTTCCGCAGAACAAGGTCCTTGTGGAGTACCAGAAATAACAGACAGTCAATGGGACTTCGTTCCTTTTGATGTTGTATGAAACATGCTTATGTTCCGATGATGAGCATCAGTATTAAAGCTTTGGAGACAACTAGGAAATTTAAGTATATTACCACCAAGTAACGTGCACACCTATTTGATTTTACTTTATTAAATAAAAATGTTTTGGGTGATCTAACAGTAATTTCTCAATGGTCTTACTTATATTTTATGTATATGCGTTAATCAATGTGTTAATCCGAGTCAGGTTAACTATGATTAACTATGCATTATTCAGTCCTCCAAATAAATGTGTTAGTCTTTGTTTAGCCTTTTTCATTTTTATTGGTTGTGTAGTCTTTAATCTGTTTTAAGACACTTTCAAGTTTTATTTACAAGGTTTTTTTTACTTTTTTTTTTTCTTCTTCTTTTTGGGATACCTGGGTGATAACAATTTAGCTGCGCAGCGCAAAAAGATTGCCTTTTTGAGAAGCAAAATCAAGGATAAAGAAAAGTCTCCTAAGTCTCCATCGAATCATCAGTCTCTCTCTAACCGGCTCCGGTTCTGGTCTTCTTCTGACATCCCATCCTCTCCCAATGAACCTCTTTCTTTCCCGGAATTGGGATATTTCTAACACCTTCTCTTTAGCATTTATCCTCATTTATTTCTGACAAATATTTTAAACAAATGAACAAAAAAAAAAAAAATCCCACATGCCTTAGAAGAACACACACCTTGATAGAAACACTCAGCATGTCTTTACAATACTCTAAATACAAGCACAGATTAGCGAACATGGACTTAAGTTTTCCTGTAGAAGAGGAATCACTATTGCACACTGGATCATTTCTTCAATGCAGCACATTTTTAGGGGACCTCATGGCGTACAGTTTGCGTATGTATATTGGCTGTGGTGCATGTTATCAGTAAGTGAAGTTGCCGTGCGCTTCCATACTTCCTTGCAATCACCTACTTGCATCGTGTCCAGTTGAAGTGTTGAACTGATTTGCTGTTGCTATGCTTTCTACAACGTTGTAATCCTACTAAAATACAAATCTCATATAATGGAGTCTCACATCCTGGAGATTTTTCCAATATTCTCTGCCACTAAATCCTAAAAATGGCAGGGTTCTTAACATCTCTCTCTGCTTTTAAATAGTCTAACTTTATATAGAGTGGAAGCTACTGGGAAAATTATTCTCCGCAAAGTGTCTTGACGTTTGCATTCAAACCTGCTGTTCAGCAGGGTTTCACACTTCCAGCTATGGAAATTCATCTTGAATTGAGTTCAAGTTTCCGTTTCTGCTTCTTAAATTTTGACAGAAATTTTTGGAAGAAGAAAGTAGATTTGTTCTCTTAAGATTAGGAATAACCTTCATCATGGATCCGTTGCCCAGAATTCTTATTGCCTGGTAGTCACGGCCTGGTGGCTTCTGAAATGGATGTGCGGGTCCAGTCCCTGCTTGACGTTAGAGAAACGTACTTCACGGGCAGTTCGCTATGGGGAGCTCAGCAGAGAGGCCAGAAGACCTCATCGCCCCAATCACCCTGAGAAGTGGTCCCTCTGTGGCACAACCAAGGACGAGCCTCTTGCTGCCGTTCTGGGATTTGTAGAGAATGTTTGTCTCCAGGGCAATGAACAATTCTAGCATCTATGGAAGGTGTTAAGTGCGTCTACAAAGTCAGTTAGAAATACAGATTTGCATGGCAAGCGTTAGCCAGTAATTGCCCCTCCAGGCATGCCATAAAATTCAATTCTGAGAGAACGTGCCAGCCCTGTGCTACGGACCCCACAGACTCGGCGGGAAAACATTGTTTTGGGGGAAAACATTGTTTTTGAAGTCAGCTTCCAGGAGTTGTGTAAGATGACAGTAGCTCAGTCCATTTCTCTAATACAGCTTTGCTGCTGCTGTGTGCTTTGAACTAACTGTCTGTCCATTGTCTCTGCAAGTTGCTTATTTTGACCACTGCACTCTGCTGTGTTCTCAGCATTTAGTTACTATTTATAGAAAAGCAGAATCTTGCATCTCATTAAGGGCATATATTAAGTCCTATAGTAAATTCTTTAAATTTTGTTCTATTTGATGTGTGCCTTAAAGCATTATATTCACATTACAAGAAATGAATTAACCTACCTCATCACTAGGAAAGATGTCTTCAACCTTCTGAATCTAAATAATACTCTAGCAGGTAGTTTTTGTTGTTCTCATGCTAAGATCCCAGGAATTCCACTTACAAATCATTGCACCAGAGCATCGTAAGAGCAGCAGAGTTTTAACCTTGTAGAGACTGAGCTCTTACCACAGCAAAGATCTAAACCTGAAAACAATTATCTTAGTGTGCAGATCATGCTAGATAATTTCCAAATTATCAGCATTATTTCTCTTTGAATGAGAGTGTGACTTCTGACACCCTTTCCTTATTCTATTTTATTACTGAAGAAGTGTTTATAAAATGTACCTGCAAGGAATAATGTTACGGGAATTTCACACCTCGCGTACCTGTTCTGCACTCATGTCTTTGCTCCTTTTCTTCCTCCTTTCACGGTAATTGCTGCATGTATAATATCAGCCCTCCCACTGGCCCAGAGCAGCCCTTATCGCTCCCACACATTACAGAGAGCACACACGATTGAAAAACTGGTGGCAGAGATTTCCCATCCAATACTGAATTGTTCATGGAAAGGCTTGCAAAACCAGCGCCTCTTGTTGTGCAGTTTCTTTGTGCCTGCTTGTCATGTTTGTATGGGCAGATAAATACAAATCTCCTAATGCTATTTTGCATTGACTCATATTTATTTACCTCTCTCCCCCTCAGTGCTAATGGACCTAAAGCAAAAGAGGAATTCCCATCACGGAGGCAGCAATGATAATGTCGAAATCTCAGCAGACTCTGTGACAAAACACTGCTGTGTGGAGCTGGGTCACAGGACGTACTCGACCTCGGCTATTCATCTGCACACTTCCACCCCTGTCTCCAGGCTCCAGGGCAGGCCAAAAGGTGGGTGCTGCGTTTCATAGACCAGCTCTTTGTACAAGTCAGGCTACTTTGTAGTTCCTGCTTGGGCGAAACACGGCTTCTAGCGGCATTCAAGTACAAAACCAGAGCGCTAGTAGTTTCACTCCTACTTTATCTGGTTTAATTGATCAGATACAGGATTTCTTTACTCTTGTAATGTCATCAACTTGACAGAACGTGTTTGGATGTCAGTTCTCCCGTGGTTCCCTGCCCTGTGGTTCACAGCAGTGGTTAGAAGATGGGTGCTCTTCCAATGTTGGCTCTATAAAACCCTCTTGATCACCTCCGTCTTCTACACTGCTAGAATGCATCAGAGGCTGACCTGAAGGATTAACTTTCCTGTGTTTAATATTGCCTTTTAAATTTTGTGTTCTTTTCAGGCTATAATTCAGAAGATAATCTATGTGAACAGTCCCCTGAGGTGGAGTTTGCAAGCACCAGACAGCACGGTGAGCTTGTAGCATGTACAAATGCTCTGGACCTCTGCATTAAGACTTGCTTTGTTGCATCCATGTGAACTGTCCTGGGACATTTTAGTTAAATTAAGGTGATAGAATGAGATGTAGTAACACAACACCATTTTGGGAACGTGGGGCTAAGTACTTCTATTTTTCTATTGAGAAGCTTTTAATGGACGTTTTCCCAAAATAAATTTTCAAAACCAATGCTGACGTTGAGACGAGTTGCCTTGCCCCAGCAACAGACCCTTTAATGCATGTCCTAAAGATTTGTTGCTGATTTTTCTGAACAGTGTTCAGTTCCTTCCTTCAGTGAGTGAATCAGCAATAAAAAAGATTTGGGGGGGGCGGGTCTGGGTACACAGCAGAAACACTGGTACAACAGCAGCAGCAGCACTACTTGCTTAGAGATTTGCGGAAGACTGAATTTGCAGGCTGGTTACCAGTCCCTTCCAAAGAACCAAACTGAGAAAGAGACAGCAACTTAAGTGTTGAACTTCTTCAGTATTTGCATTACTTTGTTTATAGTTGCTGTAAGAGCAAAACCTAGAACATATTTCATTGTGCAAAACAAATAAGTGAGAAAAACCAGATGAATCCTGAACAACTTGACTTGAAAAATGAAAGTGGTTTCTACTCTGTCCAGACTTTGGCATCCTGTGTATATGACACCGTTAATGTTTTCAAAGTGACTTAGTGCACTAAGTTGCACTTTGCTGCACTATTTTCAGAAGGCAGACTGTGGCCAAGTCTTTTAGAAAATCAGAGGAACTTACTCAATGCTTGTTTTTTCAGTGTCCAGACCAAACAGTTTAGAGAGCAGTAGGAACGCTTCCAGCAGTAGTTCACCTCTCAATTTGAAAGGTAAACCTTTTACAGCTGAGTTCTGACAAACAGAAAGTGAAATTCCATGCTGTTTTCCTTCCAATCAAATTTCAACACTGTTGTTTTGAAACTGTAATGGTTATGCAATGTGGACATGGCTGTCTTGGGAATCCAAACTGCTGGCAAGAAGCATTTTTCTAAGATTGATTCTGGCAAGGGGTGGCTTTAAGGCAGGCAGTCCAGTTTTGCTTCAGTCTGACTGGCATCATATTGTGGGAAGTATCAGGCCACTCTTGGACTTCTTTTACATCAACAGGTCTCTGCTGTTCTTACGCTGTACACAGCTTGTGTGTGGAATCTGTGTGCTTTGGAGATTTGCTTTTGCTGAAACTGTGCATCCTTAAAGGACGCCGGGAGACCTGACACTGTGGAAAAACCCACTTTCTGCTTTCCCACTGGCAGGTCCTGTCTCTCAGATCACACACAGCCAAGACTGGGAGGTCTTCTAGTGGCACAGAGGTGGTAAAGAGGCCCCCTTACTATCTGTGTTATTCCTAGTCTTTGGACAAGTAGTTGTGCTTGTTTAACACAGTGGCTCAAAGTATGTACTGTAAAACGTTTACTAGTCCTGATTTTTCAAAGTTCTGACTGCCTTGAGTTCTGTGGGAGAAGAAAGTAAGGTCAAAAAACCCACCCAGTCTGTGTGCAAATGGCCCTGGATGATAAAGTTCCTACCTCAGTGAGAAAACCTACTGAAACAGTGTCTTTAATGATATTTATGCTTCTCCTCAGGTTCCTTAGATCATATCCATGGTAGAACCGAGAGCCTCAGCAGTGAAGATACCATGCCAAGCAGAGAGGCACCAGCCTTGTTCCGAGACACCTATCCCTTTCACTCTGCTTCTGCCGTCTTAAGCCCTAGCAGCAGGCATGAGTCCTCCTCCCACAGGAATGGTTTGATCAATTATGATATGCCTCAGAAGAGTACTCCATCCCAGTCTTATGCAGGCAGGCAACGGTCTGCCTCCCCTGGCAGTGAGATGGTAACTTTGGAAGAGTTCTTGGAAGAGAGCAACAGGCTGTCTCCACCAAGCGTAAGTAAATAGAGCTAGGTAGCCCATCTTGGATGTCAAAAAGCTGCTCTAGGCGGATGAGGGCATAGGGAAACAAGGAAAGACGAGAAGATCCCTGTTCGTATGTGTGGAACTTGTAGAGAACTATTGAATCTTGCAAACTGAATGAAACAGTTCCAACAACTAAGGCAAGATTAACTTTCGCACAGCACTCTGCTGATTTATTTTGGTGTATCAGCTATGGCAAGTGAGGCAGATAATTCACTGCAAGTACTGCATATTGGACTGCTGGGACTTTTTAATATCAAACACTTGTGGTCAGGGTTTCATATTACATCATCAGTTCTCAGCTCCAGGTATTTTTATTTGTGACCTGGTAAGTTTTCTGTGTAATTTTCAGCTGCTAAATCTGTAATTAGAAATGAAACCTAACAGTAGCTTTCAATTGAAGTGCAGGATACACAGTTGTTAAAACCATCTCCTCATCTGAAAATACCATCAGTGCATTTGAGGGAGAATATTTTCCTTGCCGAAGGAAGTTCTCGATGCTTTCACCACGCGGCGTGTTTGTGTGCTGACTGGCACCGTGCGCTTCGTTCCATAACTGCAAGAATATGTTGCACGTTGAAGTGCTTTGTCAGGAACGAAATGCTTGTTTTCTAGATGGCGTTTGTCTTTTACTGCTCAGACGTGCTGTACAGTAGCGAGGCGGTGCAGTATCGAGCATGTTGGTTGGTATCTTAAGAACAATTAATTGATAGTGTAAGATGTTTCTGGTTCATGAATGCCGTGGTATCAGGATTGAAATCAACAGACCTGTACCATTTTATGGCATCAGTAAATGCTGGTCCTTGAATTTTCAGAGCAATATTTAAATATACCTTCTATACTCTCATTATCCTAAATACAATTCTTAGTTTTTAGAGATGTTTAAAATCTTAATTTTTTTTTTTTGGTGTGTTTATAACTACTTGACCATGTCTCCATTTTCATTTCTTTCTGTCATCCTTGTTCCTTTTCAGCATCGTCGCAGTTTAAATGAGAGTGAAATGATTTCATTGCACCAATTTCTGTTAGAAGCCGATGCACTGTATCCCCCTTGCTACTCCCTATGTCCTTCCCTCCGTCAGGAACCTTCGCAGTCACTTGAATCAGTCCTCAGTCATTCATGTCCCGACAGCGTGAGGCACAGCACAGGCACGGGAAACAGGAGATCTACTTCACTGTATATCCCCAGGGTATCCGTTGTTCTTGCTATGAAGGCAACAGCTCCCAACTTACCACAGCTTTTTCTAGCGTATTAATACCTATCGAAGCATCCTGTAACTCTTAGCTGTTATTTTAAAGGCTGCCACATCACTTGCGTTAATTGCTCATAAAGTGTTTCCCGTGCTTGTTCATAAACATGCGTGCTTTTGGAGGACTAGTCATTCTGTAATGTTAATGTGCGTAACAGCAGCTTAAAGTGAAGTTAAAAATAATCCTAACGCTTTAACATTTAGTCGAGCATAGAAATCTTCCCACTGCACTATTACCATTGACAGTGTTCGCCTCTAGCAAATGGGTTTTGTGACTGGAAGAAATGTTTGGAACGCTAGTGAAATGAATATATTAAGCTTTAACAGACTCCCTAAAGAAGAGTAAAGAAATTTCAAGAGCTTGTTAGAGCACGTTTTTTGCGAAGACAGCATGTCCCTTAACTATTCTGAGCATGCCTTGTACTAATAGTCCAATGGCAGATGATCAAACGTCACCATTTTTGGATTGCATGGATCATCCCCATGAAATGTTCATTGTGTATTTTCTTTTAATGCCAGGTTAATTGTCTGACTTGAAATTTGAAAATTAATAGTGGGCAAGCAATCATATTTCCATTTTTGTGATGATTTTTTTGGACATTTCATTATATTGTACATGCAGCTTTTAACGTACATAGTGTATTGACTGGGAGAGGGGAGAGGAATCAGTGGGGAAGCAGTGGAACTCTTGCAATGCTGGCACATCCCCCCGAGGTATTCTCTCCTGTTACATCCCTGAAGTTACAGCAGAGTGTTCTCCGCATGAACCACACTCTGGAAGGTGACAGACCATCATTGATATCTGCTGATAACAATGGCTGATGTCATCAATATGATATTGATGCGACAGTGGCTGATGCAAAAGGAAGCAAAAGGGCTGCTGTCCAGGTTGCAAGCGAAATCAAGGTTTTAAAATTTAAGACAATTAATCTGGCAAACAAGATTTATTTAGGGTGAGCATGTTACTCCTTGATTTGGATTTATACCTGTTGTAAAAATTTATATCTTCTGTTCCCTGCTTTAAATATAAAATCTACAGTTGTGTTTGGGTTGAATTAAGTGGGAAGGAAGGTTATCTGAACACAAAGCTCTGCATGATTCTTCACCCAAGGAGTGCTGTCATTAATGTGGTATGTGCATATTTTCTCACACCAGGACACCTCCAGTAACAGAGACGACTTGCTCAGCGATTATTTCAGGAAAGCAAATGAGCCTTCAGCTACTGGGAACCTGCTGGTTCAGCCGTCCAGAAAGGAGGCTGCTAAGGTGCCCACCAGTCTTGTTGCTCCAACTGTAAAGATGACCGCCGCCAACGAAGAAGGAAGAACAGCTAAGCCTGGAAATTACATGAAGCCAAACCTCAGACAAGTCGAACCTGAGCCTCTGGCAAACTCCCCGGGGTGCCTTAAGCTTCCTCACACACCACAGCACCAGCCCGCCGGTGGGACGCGGCAGATGGCACAGCCTCAGCAGCCTGGAACCGCCAGCAGGAGGAGTACCTCACTGAACAGGGCATTCAGCTTAGCTTCTGCAGACCTCCTCAGAGCCACCGGCCCGGAGACGTACAGGCAGGAGAGCCCTCAGAAGTCTGCAGCGGAGCTGCGTGGGGGCAAGGACGCTGTCAGTCAGACCGCCAGGGCTTCTCTGCCAGCCGGCTCCCAGGCAGCCTTAAGAGAGAGGCCGCAGTCTGCAAAGGTGGCAGGTTCAATGCAAGGTGTCGATTCCCGCTGTCGGCAGCTTGACGCGAGGCGCCTTTCCCTGGCCCCACCGAAGGATGAGAGGCCGCTCTCCTTCCATCAGTTCTCTGCCTCACCCACCGCATCCACCAGCAGCCTGAACGTGCCGCAGCAGGAGCGCGTGAGCCCTGGGCAGCACTACTCCCCGGCATCGCACGCTCCCGCTAAAGTCAAGCCCAAGCCAGCCCCTCGTCCTGGGGAGGTGGCCGCAGTGGCCCCTGCCAGAGCTGTGTCCAGCAGCACCGAGGGAAATATTTGCCATGGGCAAGGCCAGGGTGATGCCCTACTTACCAAGTGCCAGGGTAAGCTGCCAGAAGGCAGCGCTGGGACTGTGGAGGAGCCCATGAGAGGAAGCAGCTCCAACAGCACTCCGGGGTCTCCAGACCCCCAAGGGGATCAGCAGACGGTTTGGTATGAGTATGGGTGTGTGTAACCCACGGGTGCAGCCAGCAGTATGTGTGTTTGGCATTGCTGACGTCCAGGTAGCATCTGTCTAGACACTGTGCCAGGTCTTAAAAGGCATCACCTGCATGCTGCTCCGAGTGTTCTCTGGGTACTGTCTCCTAGTTGGACACAGTATGATTAAGAGAAATGAGGAGCGAAACCCTAGCCCTCCTCTTGACACTGTCGTGCCTAAAACAAGGTGGAAGCCTGACCTAATCTTCACAGCAGGCTTAGCACCTGGTCCTCACAGGTGCTGAGCATTCCCCGCTCCGGGAGAGGCTTAGCAGGGTCCTCCGTCATCGCTGCACTGTGCCCCCTCCTACCTGCATTAAAGAAGAGTTTCACAGGTCGTGTGTGCGCTGAACCCAGCCCCGCCGTTGATATACAATTTAACCATACTGAAAAGGTCATACAAAGCCAAACTTCTCCCCCAAAGACAGAACCAGACACTTGGCTTAGGTAGCTCAAAGAGAAAGCTGGAGAGCAAAAGTGTGTGGCTTTAGCCGTGGATCTGTTAAAATCAATTCTTCTCGCCACAGCCCCATTTTATAGAGGTAACGTGTAGACTTTAAGGGTCATGTCTTCCCCGCTGGTGTGTGTAAGGCAGAGAGGCGGCGTAATTCCCCCCCCCCCCCCCACCGCCTCCGCTCCTGCTGCAGCTCAGTGGGTCCCTGACCCTGCAAGCCAAGTGGTGCTGCCTTTTGAAACTCCTTTTATCTTTTATACAAACACTGGAACTAACGCAGTCTTTCAGGGGAGATGCCATTTCAATTGCAAAGGTGGCATCTCATGTACAAAAGTGTCTTGTATGTATATAAGGAGCTCAAGTATTGTATAGGAATGCTGTGTAAATTGTATTACTACATCCTTGTGTGCATGACAGCCCACATCCCAAGCAATCTGTGGGATTTTGTCTCTTAGAAATCCTTGTTTGTCTCCAAGAACTTTGCTCAGTATAGAAAGCAAAATAATTTTGTATACATGTGAAAGAAATATACTTTAAAAAAATCTATTTATGTGCAAAGAAGTTCCTTGTATGGTTCTGTCCAGACTATCACCAGCTGCTTATGTATATATGATCAAATGCTATCTTTAATTCTATTTCATGTTTGTAAAGCTCTTTTTCTTGCAATAGACTAAATCCTTAAAAAAAAATACTTGTTTTGCTGGTTATGATTTAATCTAGTAAAAGCTGAAACTGATTCAGATGAGGACGTTTTTGTTATCTAGTAGGTAGTAATCCCATTCTGGAAACTACAAAATTGTTTGTAATAAAGATTAAAATAAAATAGATGGATGTTGTACTACTTTTTTTTTTTCTCTTCCTTGGAATAATCATGATTCGTGGCACCGGATGGAGATCTGTCTGCAATAGCTTTGTGTGAGCCTCAGCATTGATTTGCATCTCTGTGTGCCAGAGTTGGGTTTGTTTTTATAACGTTGCCACAAAAGGCGTAAGAGTAAATCTTTCCGTTTGATTGTAACCTTCTTATTGAAGCCTTTGGGAGGATTGATCATGCAAATTAAGTGACTTCCAGGTCACTGCAGAATCAGACCATTAAGATTTTTATGCTCCTCTGACCACTTCAGACTGTGCCGAGCATGCTGTCAGTTTGACCAAGCTTGCACTTGGTGCTTAACTCTCAGGCTTCCTTTCAAAGGTGAGAAATTATTCATCTTTGAAGATGAAGAGAATGGCAAAAGGAACTTTCTGCCTTCTCTGCTGTTTTACTTGCAAACCATAGTTTTGCAAGCAACAACTTTAAAATTATGTGTTGTAGAGCAATTTTAGAATGTACCAAGTGTTTTCTTGGTAAACTGAAATTCTGCTTCCAGAAATTCCCTCTGAACGTGGATTCTTGGCCAGATCACTAAAAACTGGTGTTTCTCCTTTGTTTCAGCTCTTTTTGGAGGCACACACTGGATGGCCCTGCCAGCTGGACGGCCCAGGAGTTGATCTGTGAGTTGTCAGTTCCTGTAGATCTGCTTTTGCTATAAATAGGCACTTACCCCTTAGCTGTCATTTTCTGAGTTATTTACAATTATTTACTTTCTCAGTTCTAGTGAGTTTGAATAAAAATATACTTAATACTTACATAGCACCTTTGAAGTACGGGATAATTTTAAATGCAGCCCCAAACCATTTCCTCACATGTGATTCAAGGGTGGAATATTTTAATACGGAATTTGGCAGAAAAGCTTCCATAGATCACAGAACGCTTCCCGTAGCAGACTGCCCTTCGTTCTTCTAAGCACATTTAAAACCAAATTATCTTAAAAAAAATTCTCTCACCAATGTAATTTACTGTACAGATAAATAACAAACAACTCAGTAGGCTACAACTCATGAGGGTATAGAATTTCTTCAGAAGAGGAGAAAATAGCATAGTAGTTGCCAGAGTTAAGTTTTTAAACTATAACTGGATGTGGTTTTAAATAGTGTTAGTACCTACCACCATACTCCCCCCAAAACATCCACATTGTTCATATTTAATAGTGTTACACACAAATTACTGAATTTAAAAAAAAAAAAAAAAAAAGAGGCAACGCATATATGTCTACTTGAAATAGATGAGGAGAATCCTTGTGTAGCATTTAGGTGCTTATTTCTCAGTCGAAAAAGCCCTCTTCATCAGTGGTGGGGGTGCTTTTCCAACATCAAACATCATTTCCAGTGGGGGGTTATTCAGGCAGCACCAGTCGGGTATGCGGCCTGTCTGGCTGTAATATTCTTTGGACACAGACCGGCTCCCGAGTATGTCCTGAAGTGCTCCAAAAATGGCTCCTACATTATTGGGAGAAAAAAATTGTTGCAATAATTTGACGTACTGGATTTCTTTTTGTACTTTTTTTCCCCATCAAGAATCTCCACTATTCTTTTTCAGCTCTGTCCCAAAATTTAAAGAAATTAAAGCATCTAGCCACTCTCCTTTTCAGTAGCCCAGCTAGTCCCAAATTGCTCCCATTTATGTCCCTTGAAAGCGAAGATTCATCTAGTCTCTGCTGACAGCAAAACTGGCCTATCTGACCTGCTTCTTACAACAAAGTTTCCTAGAAGTTTTGATTTTAAGCATTTTAAACAAACCATCTTGTGTTTAAGGGAATTTCCTCTCCCCAAAAAGGGTGTCACACAATGCCCACAAGAAGTTTACACGAGCTGTGAGCAGATTCAGGCCACAGCAGGTGACCAGCGCTGCCAGTGAAGAAAAGTATTAGAGAACTTGGTGCATATAAATCATTCTTGTTTGCTAATCCTAAAAGTAGACCCCAAAAGTTTTAAAACTAAAATTCGATAAACAGTCACATTTCAAAGCATACAGAAATCAAATCTACCTTTACAGCTAAAATTAGTTCCTCCTTCATACCAGATGGGCTCAGCTTATTAACTGAAGCATGAATTCTTACCAACCTCAGAACGTCCCTTAAAGAACTGCTAGCAACAGGAAGCCCTTCTTTTTCCCTAACAGCCACCAAAATCCGTTGCAGAACTGCCCTATTTGTTATCGGCACTTGGGAACAGCACAGGGACGTAGCAGCCTCTGGTCTCTCCCCAGCTCACAGCTCCGCGGTCAGTAATTAAACTCGTTTTTTTCAATAAGCAGATTTTCCTCCATGCAGCAGGTCTCCGCTCTGCTTAATCACCTTACTGGTGCCACCACCTGGCGGCAGTCCTGTACTGCACTTGAGTCACCAACTCGCCTTCCATACTGCTCCTCCTGCAAATTGCATGTCACCTGTTCAAAGCTTCCATAACCTGCAGTGCCATTCTGCCCTCCACAAGTCCCTGAGGGAGCTTCACTGCGAGGTTTCTTCCAGGAGGGCATAACAATTCCACAGAGCTCCAGCGTGACTTCATTTCAATAGTTCACCTCAGTTTTACTGCTATTTATTCACTACAAATCCCACTTGGAAGGTTTGTTTTTCCCCACTTTGTACCTTTGCTTAACAGCTGTTTTCATTCTTACCTCCCAGCCAGGCCACACAGTTGGGTTTAGCAGGCGGAGTGTGAATTCTGAAGGTTTTAGTCGCAAGCGTTTCTTTGTATTTCGGTTTCTCTACCAGGTGCCTGATTTCAGCCATGAGCCTGTGAAGGAATCCTGGCAACATAGCAGTTCCACCAATGACTACCAAGTTCTCTGCCAACTGCTTCCTGGTGTCTATGGGACACTAATGCAAACAGGAATAATAAAAACAAACAAACAAACCAAAACACTTTTAACTGAGGTTGCATGAACTGTCTGGAACGTTCTGTCATGAACAGTTGCACATCTGTTAGAAATTCAGTCTTCCCATGCACTTCAATTGCTCTTTTCTCGTACTTAGCTGAAACATAACCAACATCATGTTTTCCCCAAACCTCCCAAGAAAACCAGGCTTAAGGAAGTGCCCAGTTGAGGCTTACAGGAGCATGCTGTGAGTCCCTGTAAAGCCCTTCACCTGAGACAGGCCAAGATAAGAGGATAGAGGTTATCAGCGACAGTGATTCCCATGAGTTCTGGGAGAAGATGTGCCAGAGAGAGGTGAAGTCTCGACCAGTGCTCTCAAAGCAGGAAGAGTTACATATGAGATGGACTCGTTTTAGCTCCATGTAGGAGAAAGGCGATACAAAAGTCTCAGTGGCAGAAAAGGTTTCTCCTGGATCTTGCCTCGGCAGCAGATAATCCAAGCAGAAGATGCAAAGGCGTGAGAAAACCAAGCTTTGCCAGTTCTGCCCTTCACAAACAGATCTGGGCTATCCCAAAAAACTTCCAGGCTGCTGTGATCCTCTTGTCCAGTGGAAGTAACTGTTCAACACTTGCAAATTTAACATTTGATGCAAAGTAAGTGCCCAGAGGTACGGAGGTGAGGGGTCCAGGCACAGCCAGATCTTGTTAATTTCTTTTCATAAGGAATTTTAGTTGAAGTGTTTGTCATGTCATCCAAGCCTATGTCTCTCCAATAAATTATGTCTCAGCAAATTAATTTAAACAGCGTCAATAACTACAGGAAGCCAACTTTAATTAACATTCATATACCACCATATAATGAAAATTTCCATTTATAGTGGTCTTTAATGCATTTTTTCCTAAATATAATGAGAAATTAAGCATTCGTATATGCCAAGAAAATTTTCCGTAATATATCTAATATACTGCCTGCAATAGAGATATCCAAGTTGATTTTATTCTTAGATAAACCAGCAGTCCGCACAATGCATGAAGTCTAACTCTGAGCAAAACATTTTGAAAAAAGAAACAAAATACTTGGGTCATTTCAGTGTAAGCAGTGTTAATTCCTTTAGCACCAAGTATTAGCTACTCCTTCGTCATTACATATGTAGAGCCTCACCCCCAAATAAACGCAAGCTGATTTATTACTTTTGCTGAGAGGTGAGCACTATGTTTCTTAGAACCTCTCCTAGACACACTGTAGTACACCAAAGAGTAAAAAAAACTATCACAGAGTGGATGACACGTGGTGACTTGCTACCCACAGCCATTCGCCACGTGGCAGAATCCTAGGAGTCATGCTGTGATAAGCTTTTGAAACCAATCGCAACCTGCAGTCACCGGGGTGTCACTCTAGAAAGAGTCATTTCTAACAGCAGGTTCTCTAAGGCTGGAGGCGTTCAATAAATTGTTTGTAATATAAAGATACCTGAATGAGTGAATCTAAGATCAAAGTGGCCACAGACGTCTCTTCATTATCCTGTTCAAATAGTATTTCAACAACGGAGTCTCTGTTGAAAAGACAGGAAATGTGCGTTAATGAGAAGCAACGCTACACGATGAGCTAACGCTCACGAGCAGCAGGGCTGGAAACAACAACCGCCATCCTGCTGACAACACACCATCACTGCTTCTTCTGTCATACAGTCCACGCCAACAGGGAGGAGACAATGCCCCGTTCACTT
This sequence comes from Fratercula arctica, assembly GCA_947846985.1. NCBI lineage: Eukaryota > Metazoa > Chordata > Aves > Charadriiformes > Alcidae > Fratercula > Fratercula arctica. The sequence continues at coordinate 52,395,721 of CANTUZ010000005.1, read as the reverse complement.
CACTAAAGCCATCTCATCATCAGGCATTAATACTCCATTTCTCTTTTCCCCGGTCCCTCCCATCTGTTTGCTCTCATCTTCAACTGTGAGCTCTCCGGGGAAGCTGCACCTCTTATTATGGGCTTGGACAAAGCCTTAATTTAAGGGACATTAAAAGCATATGTAAGTCTTTAATTAAAATTCAATTTTTATGAAAATTTATGTGCTTTTAGAGTGAAAATATATCCTCCTAAAGATAAGCACTCCGCTACAGTATTTCTCACCTGATGGGGCCAACTACATGGAGAATCTTTTCTCCATCTAAAGGATAGTCCACGTCTGGAGGCGGTGAAGGACGCTAGAAATAAAAACAATACATGCATTATTTTAGAGGCCAAGAAGGCTACATCCACTTCAAAAGACTAGGATAAGCTTCATTGCCCACCCACCTCAGCGCTGCCATCAATGTTGAACTTGGCTGCTTGGATTTTCAGTCCACGTTGGAGATCACTCACGAAACAAGTGCGGACTTCATAGAAGAAAAGCAAGGGGCAGAAAAGAGACTCTGTTGGATCCTTTCATCACCAATACAGACAATAATTTTGATTAATTTAAAGAAAAACACACTCTTTAGGGCCTTGCTGGGCCAAGTCATTATCAAATAAATAATTAAAAAAAATACGTTTCTACACTTCAGCAGAGTTCAGATGCTATCATCTAGACCACGAGTTTAAAAGACGCCGACAATGAAACTATGCTAGGACAGGCAAGATTTCTCTCAGGCAAGCTACCTAAGATTTAAAGACAGAGGAACATTACTAATCATGCCTTTGGTTGCCACAAGGTGCCAGGGATCGTATTCTGCTGTCAAATACACCACTGTGGGTCTCACACCATAGCTTCAAATGAGACACTGTTTGTTTTGCAAACAAGCTGCGATCATGCAATATTTTTCCTAGCGCAACTCTTCAGCACTCTAAGAACTCCAGAGGTTTGTTTTTTCCTCCAGGCAACACTGAGAGCGCACAATTTCATTTGCGTCCCAGCTGTTGGTGTTACTGTATACTTATTTATTTGCATCTAGCACAAACAAGTATCTTCTTCATAAATGGTTGTCACAAAGAAACAACCCTTCAATAAACAGGCAACCATAATTTCAACCCAAGCATAGTATATCCCGTTCCAAAAGACTGAGTAAAAACCAGAACTGATCGGAAAAAAGTGTTCAAGTCCAGGAATTAGAAAAGCAACTTCCATTCGATAAAGCACCAGTTGCATTTAAGTTATTTTGCATTTGGCTGATGGATTTCTTCCTCATTTGGCCCAGGGGATATATACTAGTTGCTATTTTCTACAATTGTATATATTTTTATATCTGTTGCACATGAAACATTACATAGGAATTCATCCATGTTCTGACTAAAGATAGGCTCTATGCTTTCTGGTGGAAACGTAGTCCTTGACTCATCTTGCCTACCTGATTAACACACCAAAATGTCTTTTATGCATACTTTATTTTTTTTTGCAAAATTGACTTTAAGGCAAACTGAGCCATCCTAGTTAATTTATAAACAAAATTAGATCTGCTAACTCTAAGTCACAACAGTGTAATACCCTCTCTGCGCTAGTGTGCCAGCTGTATCCATGAGCTACTTCTTGACGACACAAAGGCTAAACCTGAGAGGAGAATTCAACATGGTTTTGGTTTAGCTTTCAAAGAGCAAGAACGCTGCAAGTTCTTCCAGTAGGTAAGAAATATGATAAACAGAAATGATAAAATAAATTCCTAAACATAAAGTCTTGCACATTTGTTCTCATCATACTCTACTGCACAATTTAATAAAGTGGAGTTTCATGAAGCAGAAAATTTTACCTTTGATATCCTCTACTATGTCTTCTGGAACTGAGCCTGAAATGAAAAAAAAACAACTTAGAACAAAACCTTTTTAAGTAGAAAGAGAATTTTAGAATGAAACCAAATTTGAATTACATTTAGTACAATAACGTTTCACTCTGACAGCAGCTTTTCAAGATTTCTAAGGAAGAATATTAAGAACAGAAAAAAAAAGTTTGTCTTTTCTCAAAACAAACTGAAAAATTACTACAGAAATTTTATATTGGTCTTCATTCACACCTGCTGCTGTGAGTGGCTCATCATAAAAATAATTATTTAATACTGAGAAAGAAATCATGTAAGTAGATCACATAAGAAGTGATGAACTCTCAACTCATTTTATTCACTGTCAGTATTAATCCACTTTCCCCTGTGCAAGTTCACAGCACGTGCTACATCAAACAGACCTTACCCATCACAGACGGAAGGCTTTGTCCTTTGGCTAATCCTGTGTCAACTGTGCACTGCTCCAACAACTGGTATTCCAGCTCCCTAAAATATCGCACAGGAAGTTAGTTTCAGACAGCTGTTAACTCAGGCTGATTCTCTATATTATGCTTATGGGACAGTATTCATTCCCTTCAGTTACGTTCTTCTAAACATAAAGTGAAGCAGATCCGATTGCCACAGCTTTTACTACATTAACAAAAACCAAACAGTAGTGACTTTAAAAATCAGATGCTGTCACAGCAACAGTTATGATTTCAGTCATGTTCAATAGGAATCTTTGATCATTAATCAAAAATGAACTTTCACAAATAAATCATCAGTAACCTGGAATGTGTAACTGTGAACTTACTTGTGGATAGCCTTTCCTCCCAAAGGAAGAGAGCCCCAGCAGCTCAGAATCGGAATTCCATCGTATATCTACATGAAGATGAGGAAATTCTCCTCTTTTGTTATGAGTTTTCAGTCTGCTGGGACTAAATGCTTTTCCCCCCTCAACATTCTCTTGCATTAGCTATTGCAAACACTTTCTAACAGCTTTTCTCCAAAACTGATTTCTGGTATATAAAGGCTGAAGTTATGAACCACCCTTCCCAAATTTCAGGGGAACGTGGATTTAGCACATCAGCTGTAAAGAGATTCCCCGAGTCATGATGTTTTACAGTCAAAAGCCAGACTGGCTGATCACTTCCTAATTTTTTTTTAGCATACCTGAAGTCTATAAAAATATCATCTTGTCACAACAGCCTTATTGCTGAAAATTTTGCGTATTATTAAAGGATACAGGCAGCACCAAGCTTTCTGCATATCCACAGTCTAGCACCATGGCTGAATTGATCCCAAGTGTCAGCAGAGCCATTAGATGACTTGGAGCAAACAAAACGGAAGGTACCTACGTGGAAACCAAGAGGACAATTGACAGAAGAGGGGAAAAAAAAACAACCCAAAGCACTGATGCTTTCCCTAAATGTCATATTAGAAGCAAAATCCAAACAATTGTATCTTGCAGTATCCATTTTTAATTTAGTTTTTAAGGTAGTGTAGTATTGAAAAAAATACAACAGGATTCTAAATTCTTATCTGTGGTACATACCAGTGACTTCTGTAATAATGCATTTTGGAATGGGCTTGTAAGGAGTGCAAGTGTTAACTACTGAACTCATCTTAAGTCATAGATCAGGTTCCTTATTGTCATTGTCGCTGAAATTAAAGAAACTAAAACACAGCTACTTGAAATGTTGTATAAAGACTTGAAGATGTGAACAAAGGCGCCAGAAAGCCCATAGAAGTGTGCCTCATGACAACAAACGGTTGCACACAACTTCGCAGCAGAGGCTATTTAAAACACTCTCCCCAAAGCAGTGTGGAAACTCAAGTCAAAATTACACAAGAATTAATTCCTTCTCCCAGAATTCCATAAATCAGGTTTCCTAGATAGTGACGGTTCCTTTAATGGAACACACCTCAAAGTGTGAATTAAATGAGCAGTTTGGATAAACCCTGCATTTAAGGGCAACATTACTGATACTTAGCCCAGAGACACAAGTTATAACAGTGACCTTGTATTAATATGCCACTCTTATTCTTTGCACCAAGTGGAAACACTAGCCAGAGAGAATTGACCTCACACCGGTATCAGCTGGCTTCTGAACAAGTTACAAAATCCCTCCATCAAAATATGACTTTCCGAGTCACAAGCCATTTTTGACAACTCATTTTGCATGGGAATGCTTTATCTGAGACGTATTTTTTTCCTGTAAAGGAATTAGAAGAAAAAAACCCGCCACCCAAATCACTCGAATCTTTCAGCAGTTTCAAGTCATCAGAAAATGTTATCAACAGTAGAAAAGAATTACGTGGAAGTTTAAGATTAGTTGGTAAGCTGTGCTGTGGAAGCACAGTGAAGAAAACTGCAGACAAACTAGTTTCACCACTTTTTACAGAAGAACCTTAACCTTTGCTCCACCTAAACTGAAGCATGGATTCATCTTCCAAAACATTTTCCGTTAGAACTAAGCAAGAATTAGGTTCAGACTTTTCTTCAAAAAGACTGATTAAGCAGAGAAGGTAATAAATTTCAGGTAAGCTTGTATCTAAATGAGTACAGCCAGAGGTTAGATCACGTGCTAAGCAAAGATATTGAGTCTGGTAGAAGTCAGGAGATTTGCTGACAGAGCACTAAAAAATGTTTAAATATAAATGCTGGCTTCAGGCAGCGCTCAATGGGGATTACTGGATCTGTCTGGAACAGTGTGATGTGAGCTGTATTTTTGTAGAAGCCAGAGAAACCTTTCGGATCCTCATTGATAGCTCCTGTTTTGTGGCCTCGTGAAGAGTCAGAATGGAACAAAAATGGCCTTTAGTCCAATCTCCAAGCCCTGCTTCCCCATCAGCTTGCTTTCATCTTCTTAATGCCTCTCTCATTCTTTTGGCATTATTTTCATTTCTTTGTCCATATCTGGTAGTGAATGTAAGTAAAATTTCTACTGGCAAGCGCTACACTGAGCACATACAATAGTTATGTAAAAATACATACCTCAAAATGCTTGAAAAGCACTCTCGTGAGCGTGTCTCTGAAGTGTGAAGGGCATAAGACAGATTCTATGATCACAACACGGCGGTCTCTGGGATTCACCAGCAGATGCCTAAAAACAGCAAGACGTGTAAAACAACACTGGTAAGTTTAAGCACACATTATGAGACCCACTTCGTTTTCATACTCCATTCTCCTCAAAAATCCTAAAAAATTGCATTTAGATAGCACTTTCTACAGCACATCCCAAAGTCTTTTTTCCAAATTTTAAAAAAACACAACACTCTTCTAGAAGAAAGTTAGGAAACCAAGTTACAGAAAACAAGTTACAGAGCTATCTGCCAGCAGGCTATAGTTCTGAATATCCATTAGACACTTCTACATCAATACAAAGAAATGCAAACTAGGCATGCATAATAGTCATTAATGGCTTGTCCAGTGTCATACAGTGCATGCATAGAAGAGGAAGAATGACAAGATGCCCTGATTTCAGTGTAAGAGAATGGAATTGTCCTGAATTCAATTACACAGCGATGATCAAGGACAGGGAAAAAAAAATAAACCCACACCAGAAGATCCGAGGCACAGAAATTAAGTGCTTGTCTCCCTGTGTCAAGTGATGATTTTAACTACGTAAAAGTAAGGACTGTAAGTAAAGATAAAAGACTTAAGTCCAACCTCATTATTCGCTAATGGTACTAAAAATACAATAAAAAGACATATTAGTGACGTAAAAATATTCCACAGGTTAAGATTCCTCCTTCCAAACCACTGTCACGTGGACTTCAGCCCTACCAAAATCAGCACAACTCCTTAAGTAATGACTTTCTCCTGTCAAGTCCTTTACGAGTTCCACAGTTAAAAGTCAACTTACCAAATGCTTTTTATTTCTAGAGAGCAACCGATGCTGCAGGACGCTAACTCTTTGTAATATAACCTGAATCTCAGCACCACTGAATTTCTCCACTGCAAGAACGCAGCCAGGCAGCCCCCTGCAAAATCTTGTTTCTGTTTTTTTACTTGGCTAGAGAGCAGCCTCCAGTCACATTTCTAATGCCTCCCCATGGACTCGGAAAAGAGCTGCAGAAGGTTTGAATAACTAACATCCAAGTATCTCTTACCTGAAATACAGTACATGGATAAATTCCTTCAGATACGAATATAGCTCTTCTGTATTAATATTATACTGAATAACTTTGACAGGCTGTAAGGTAAAAATATCCAGTGTCAGCTTAAATAACAGGCAGTGATTATATATAAATAAAAATATGTATGATATATATATATGATAATATATCTGGACATATATAATCAGACATAAATAAAGAAATGCTCGCTCTTGCCTGATTTGCTCTATGTCCTTAGCAATGCATCTCATAAACTCACCCTATAACTAAACTCCAGAGTTTATTAACACTAATTTTTTGTAACAGTATCTTCTCTGAACATTAGTTCCCCAAAGCTGCCATCCTCTACTGAGGGGGAAAAAAAAAGCATAGCTAGGCAAAGAACTTTCTCAATAAACGTCCCAAACATAAGCTGCGTGGGTGATGAGTACCAATTAACATCAGTGTTGTTATCACACTTACTTCTATCTTGTTACAACCTTTTAATAGCAGCAGTTATAAGATAATAAAAAATAGCTTATGAGGGACAGAAAATATATCTGCAAATTCTTTCTATACCATAACATACCAAACACTGTAAAGGTAAAACAGTTCAGGTAAAATAGTTTACCTTTGTGACATTGGGTTTCTTTATTTCACTAGGAATTATGCATCTCGGTCCCGTTTCTCCTGCAAAACCACACCTGAAAGACAGTGTTGAAAACCTTATCATGTGAAGTCACTGTTTAACATCTGGGCCCAGGAATCATCAAAGAGTAATTAATATCAGGGATGTTTCTGTAACTGCAAAGAGATGTTTTGCATATAGCTTTTCTATCTAGCCGTTTTTAATGAGAATGATTTTATATCTTTTTATTGACTCCCTCTCAGCTGCATTAAACAAGTTTTATTCACTTCTGTAAAGGCCTGTGATGCTTGACTCTGATGTGCCTGCTGTTTCCCACTGAGAAGAGTTTTCTGTTTACAGACATCCACCTGCAACCTTCCTTACTGCCTATTACATTCCCCAAAAAATACCTTCCTGTGTCCTCCATATGGGCCCGCAATTTTCACTGAAGTTCTCATTCAAAACAGGCAAGATTAAGTTATGGGGCTTGTACAACGCAGATCACCACAGAAGAGGGGTGACACGGGAAAACCCCCCACACCAATTATTTATCCCGACGGCAGGCCAGCCCCCCAGCCGCCACACCGGCCCCACGGAGAGCAGCCTGTCGCGACAGGAAAGCGGGCGGGGCGGCGCCACTCACTTGGTGAAGGCCTCGCCCAGGTCTATCACCACGGCGGTCTTCTCCGCGCCGCTCCCCAGCCCCTCGTACACCGGCATCGCGGCCTCCCTTCGCCTCAGCGGCGGCGCCTTCCTCCCTCCCCTCCCCGGCGCGGCGGGGCCTTCCTCCCTCCCCGGCGCGCCGGGCTGTCCGCGGCGCCTGTCCGCACCCGCGCCGGCCCCGCCGCCCTCCCCGCGTCCCGCCGCCGCTCGCCGCCCGCCCTGCAGCGGTCGGAAGGAACAAGGAGCGCCTCGGTGGCGGCGGCGTACGCGGGGCGGCGCGGCTCTCCCTCAGCCGCGGCCCGGCGGCGGGCAGGGCCTCTACGAGGGAGAAGGGAGGGATGAGGCCCCTGAGGTGCAGGCGGGGCGGGCCGGGCGTGAGGGCAGCCTGGCCTCCGTGAGGAGACCCGGCGCTAGGGCTGCTCCTGCCCGAGCGAAATGGCGCCCAGCGCTGGTCAAGCGTAAAGCCGCGCTGAAGCGGCCGTGCTGCAGGGACGGCGTTAATTCGTACCGCACGGCTCGTTCGTGAGGGGCCAGGCATGGCCTCTCTGCGCCGCCCAGCCGGGCGTCGGACCGGCTCCCGTGTCCTCCCTGCCACGGTCTGGGCCAGGCTGGGCACGGAAACGAACGGCAGATGCTGTCAGACTTCTTTGCCTGCAGAGAGCATCTCCCTTCAGCGAGAGGAGGGAGAGAAAGACACTTAAGAGTTTAAAAGAAAATGAAACTACTTTAATGAAAATATTAATAAAATAATAAAAAGAAAATAATGAAATATATGCAGTATCTACAAAACCGTATCCAGCTCCCAGGATGATGATCACATCACCAGCAGGCACTGGGAAGGTCCCAGGCTGGACTCGGTGATGGGAGCTGGATTCGGGAACGCACGGATTGGGATCAAAGGCAGACAAACAGACGGAGTCCTCCTTGGACGCTGGACACTGAAGGAAGAGGCTGACCCTTTGATCCCTCAGCTTCATACCGAGCACGATGCAGGTGGGATGAAACACCCCGCTGGTCTGTTTTGGCTCACCTGTCCTGTCCGCTCCTCCCCACGGGTGCGACCCCTCTACATTTTTCCATTTCTGACCCTCCAATGGGGCAAATAACACGGTTAGCTGCTCTTCGTTGTTATAGCAATAAGTATAAGCAAGAGCCTCTCTCTCTCAGGTTTTACCACTCTGGGAGCGAACAGTGTCTGAACCATACACTGTTAATTTCAGAGAGTACAGTCAGTTAGAAGAGGCTTAACTGAAAAAGTAAAATTACTTAAAATTGTTTCTGTTTTACCTCAAACCCAAAAGCTTAAACCCACCATGGGCTCAGTGGTGTGTGCTCTGGCTACCACAATGTGTAATGCAAGAGCCATTTACTATGAGCTTAAATGTGCCAGTACCCTTAGGGTAGAGTATCCTTCCTCTCAAACAGAAATAAAATGTCTCGGGGGAGCAAAAAAGCCCCATTTCCTCACTGCTCCAAGAGAGTGGTGGTTCGGAGTGAAGACAGGAGTTTGCAAATACAGCAAGGATAGGAATAATAAATAAACTCCACCATGGAAACTCGTGCTTTCTGGGTTGCAATGTGGTAACTGGTAAGACTGGGTCTCCTGCGTCTGATGATCAGGGTGGTAGAAGATCAGCTATGGTGGGAGTCAACTGGTAGGACAAGAGTGCTAAAAATCTGATTTGACTTAGTTCAATTTTAGCCATTTTCATGAAAACGTATCATTGTGGCAACACAGCTGGTTTTTGCCTTTATCTGTCTTGTTTTTGGAAAGGGGGAATTTATTGCTGTTTGGACTTTAAAAATCACAAAGACACACCACAAGACACATTATGCGAAGTTTATGAGAATTCTGTATTATCTCAAATCCTCACAGAGTAACAAGCTGGCAAAACCAAGATCTTACTCAGTTTTGGAGCAAAGAAAAAGCTGTGTTTGTATGCAAGCGTGTATGTGCCCACATATTACAATAAAAGACTTTGACTCAGCGCTGAGGTTTTAACCCCATCAAGGTTAGGAAATGTGAAGTTTTTCTGAATAGTCTTCATATCTGCATTTTAGGTAAATGCAGAGCTGAGGTCCATCACCACTTGTTTACAACTAAGTTTTTCAAAGTGTCTGAAATACACAGCCTTGCGTAGATGGTATTGACATTTCTGGTCTGTAACAGTCGGGTCATGAAAGCACCTTAGCATGAGTTTGTGGGAATGGGTTCTATAAGTACCTCAGGGTGTGGATGGAGAGACAGTTATCCAAAAACAGACTGAAGAGGGGAAAAGTACATGCCGAAAGGCAGCATGTGAAAGTCTCCCAAGAATTAATAGGCTCCACAGGCTATCAGTCCTGCCAAATCTGCCAGTAATAAACTCAGGATGCCCAGAGTTTGCTGCATCTGTGCAAGGCCCCCAGCATCAGCAGTGGGTTGTCTAACTCCAACTGCGTCCACAAAGGCAGTGGCTGCACTGTGCTGACAGAGGCAAGAGGATTATTTATACACCAGATGAAACAAAGCACCCTTTGAGGGACCTTGTGAACACCCACCTAGAAGCCATTGGCGCATCAGTACGAGCCTCTGTTTCTGGGTAAATAGCAGGGGTTGGCCTTCAAACTGTTGCTCCACCTGGAAAACTGAGAGAGAGCATGTGTGCATGGGCAAAATGTGTGATCAGTTATCTACTATCAATAATAACAGCTGGACTCTATTAATAGTAAGAGCTTGATCAATAAAAGGTGTTCTAATGACCACTGTTTGTGATCTGTGTCTCCCTGTGACCTGATCCCTTAGCTGGGAAAAGGGAGTTTATAACAAATGTTGGCTGGTGTAATGAAAATTTGGGATCCCTTGAGAAAGAGATTGCTACGGTAATGCTTATCCCACTCCCAACATCCACCTCCTTTCCCCTAGCAATCTTCCCCTTCTCCTTTCCCCACGATAACCACATCTATATAATCAGCTGCTCTTCAGGCATTTTTTATGCGTGCCCAGGAGTGTAACTGTGGCCCTGATCATGTCCCCAAAAGGTCTGTCACGGGGTATTTATATCAGCTGAGCGTGTGGGACCCATTTCTTTTTCAGGGAAGCAAGATAAATATTGAAAAAGCTATTAACTGGTGAGTTGGGTCTAGACATTTGCTCACTGCCAGACAGGCAAGCCAAAGAGCCTGAAGTGCATACGCGCAGGAGGACAAGGGCGCTAATGAACTAGAGGATCTCCAGACTCCCTGCGCTGTGGCCGCTGCAGCGGTTTGTAGATGCTGTGCTGCTCACGTGCTCTGCAGCAGTGCTGTCTGTCCCACATCCACACTTTCTGTTTGAGATCTGTGAAGGTGGAGGTGTGTGGGAGTTGGACGACGAGTGGGAGTGATGTGAGACGCCAAAAGCTGTCATTGCTACCATCTGCTCTGTTGCCTGAGCAAACCTCTGCACTAGCGCATCGCTGGGACTAGCGGCTCTACATAACGGCTTTCTCTTCTGCTTCTGTCACATCCTTGTTGCCTTCCCCCCTTCTGGTTTCCCTAAAGTCACCTGGGTCACAACGTGGGGTCAGGAGCTGAGAAGACGAGGTCCATGCGTGTGCGGAGCTGGAGGAGCAGGAGTGCAGACTGGAGGAGCTGAAGCAGATGGAGCATCCTGGAAGGGCTCTGCATTTTGGAGGACATGCGAGGAATCCAGGCAGTGCAGAGGGAATGCAAGGAAGGTGTGAAGAAGGGGAATTCAACAGTGACAAACTCAGGGGAGAGTCCTCGCAAAGCCCTTGCATCCCTCATAAAGCCCTTATATCTCTCCTGCAGATATTATCCCACGACTCACTATGAGCCCATGCACTCTTCATGCGACCCATTGCCAGCTTCCCATCCTGTCAGCTACCTCTCCTTGGAGAGGAAAACTGAGGAGCAAGAACAAGGCTGTAGTGGTGACGTGAGATGCAGAAACAGTGACGGGACCAGTACGCAACCAGTAGGAGGAGGAGGAACCATTGCCAAGGCAGCAGCGGAGGATGCCCGACACATGAAAAAATAAACAAACAAAAGCCTGTAGCAATTAAACGCACCGACACAGAGTTCAAATTGCCTTATGATTTTGTGTGGTTTTGTGTTTTTAATGCTTTTTTAAATTATATTTTTAAGGTTAGTATTTTATGCCCTTTCAGAATATGGAAATGCAGCTGAACTTTAAAGAATATGAAAACAACAATGCCGAAAATACGTTTAAATGTCATTCTCACAGCAGAGCCTTAACTCTGCCATGTTTGAGCAGTACCCCAGTGCACCAAGAATAAGCGCTCAGTTAGAATTACACCTGACTGAGATGGGAATTATATTCAGGATGCTTTTCTCTTGTTTGGGCTTTCTGTGGAGGGAATGATCCCGGAAATCCCCCAGTTTACTACCTGGAGTACTGTCTGCCATCGCTGGTTCTTTCAAGGACAGCAGGAGGAAAGCGCTGCGTGGTCACTGTGCCTGGTGAGAATATGCTCTCGCTGATGTGTGAATTTTCATTCTTTTAAATTCTCTAAAACACTCCTGAATATCTCTGTGACAGGGGTCTCAAAAGGGCATAATAAAATATTGTTGCTCTTGAAATACAAGTCTAAAAATTGGAGTAAAAGTTTAGATAATATGTGATTAATTTGAAGTCTAAGCATGTAGTTTTCACCACCTGTTTCATCCCCAAATCTCACCTGCTTATGATCTCTTACTGTGCTGTTTCCAACACTATGCTTATGTTTTAAATTAAGTGTTTTATGTAAAAATAATGACTTAGATACGTTTTACAGAAGTCATGGGCCCTGCTTGAAATACGTAGCCCATTGCTTCCTCCTAAATGTATTATCGCTGGGTTAGGAAAGATCAGAGTTTACTGTTAATCACATCACCATCTTTATAGTCCGCTGGAAATCTTGTCTTAAATTACATTGATCAATCACAGTTAACACAGAGTTCTGAAATGCAAGCTGCAGCTTAAAAGTGGCTTAATTTAATGGATGGTCTTTCCAGAGCCGAGCAGTTATTGATAACAGAAGCCAGAGACTTAGAAATGTGCCAGGGTTTCATAACAAAATCCATCCACGCCGTGCTGGTTTAATCAAGGAAGCTGCTTGCATAATGTGAAAAGCGCTCGTGCTCTCCCGAATATGTAACTGTTGAAGAAACAGATGGTGATGCTAACCCGTAAGAATCCGACTATAAATGCATTCAAGATAACAATATAAATGACGATAATTATTCACAGTCTAAGGAGATGGTAGGACAATTAAGGCAGCTAGTAAGCAGAAGGTAGAGTGGAGTAAAAAGCAGGATCTCCCTAACACAATAAAAACTAATTCCCTGAATGCAGCCAGTTCCTGCAACTCTTGGAAGCAGTAGTATCCTCAGAAAAGGAAGGAAGAGGTCGCATAAGTATATAAAAATACAACACATTAACAGTAGCCCATTGAAATCAGTGAAAACTCTCTGATTTATATCAAATTTGTAGGACAGTTCCTTTTGGCTAATGCAGTCCTTTTCTTTTTTTCCTTTTTTCTTTCTTTCTTTTTTTTTTTTTCAAGATCCTGTTGGTATTCAAGCCACTGGCAGCAAAAAACTCTTTTTGAACCTCACGCAGACGCGTTATTGTCACAGAGCAGCACTGGGCGCTCGTCTGCAAGGAGCGGTGGTGGGAGCGATGCTGGTGCCTCGAGGTGGCAGCTACAGAACTATCCCAGAGGGTTAAAAGGGAACGTTTTTCATAAAGAAAATTACTTTTCTGTACGAGTCCAGAAATACGGCAGCTCTCAGTTGAATTAATCCCTGCGGTGCCCTTGCAAACATTGAAAACATAAAAGAATGTGTCCTGCAGCATAAACACTGCAGGCCCGACGGGGTACGGCAAGGAGGCGTCATGCCCAGCTAATATTCTGTTCCCTTTAATGCCGAAATGCCTGTCCGGACCCCTGCAGAGACTCGGATTTCAGCTGAACCCTATGCATATTTCAACAGCAAAGCTTTTTTTTTTTTTTTCTCCCCCTTGGTCATAAAATAGTCAGTCAGTCTTTTGTGTCCCTGCATTGGATGGCTTTGCCTGTGTACTCGCTGTTAAGCCTCCTTAATCCCTATATACAGGCAAACTGAGGCACCCACCCGTTTTTGCTTCTCACAGAATCAAATAGTGGCATGCTTAGGGCCAGCTTTAGACATAATAAAAGAGCAATTGCTCAGAGAGTTGTTGTAGCTTCTGGAGCTCACAGGGTGTCTCCTCTGCTTTTCCCAGCACACGGATTCAAGGGGATCCACTTACTGTTCTCCAGAAGGAGAAAGAGGAAAAAAGCCCGTAGATTTTCTGCTGCTTGGGGTGCTGTTAACAGTTGGACCTGGTTCCTGCTGTAGGATTTCAGTTTAATTGATTTGAATATCTCCAGTACAAAAATGTGTATTTCTCTGCTCATAACTGTCCAAAAAGTTGTTTGTACTGCCCTAAAAATCCCCCAAGAGGGGAATAATGAAAACACTGGTGGTGTCTGGATGGAGAGCATCGCTGCTTCACGCTAAAACACAGTCTGTCTCCCGCCCAGGCATCCTGATACCGCATGTTACCCATGGCAAAGACCCCGTTCCTCCCTGTGCTCGGGGGCTTTCAGCCCCTCTGCGTGTGTAGTAAAGCCTTATGCTGTCAGTGATGGAGTGGCAGTGCCGAAACTGCACTTCTTTAAAACCTGTGGATTCAGGGGTTTGGCTTAATCTCAAGTTTCGAGAAGCAGAAGAAAGCTGAAGTTTTCAAAGTCCCGCTGGGTATTATCTGAACAACTATATTTAAGATGTTCAAGAAGCTGAGGGTTTAATGTCAGAACAGTGCTTAGGGTTAGCTTGCTTTGGGGTGTTGTGTGAGGTGCTTTTTTTATTGTCAGCCTAATTTTGTAGAGGAGTATGTAGGACGGGGGAAAAAAATATCCAAGCGCTACAGGGAATTGACAGATGGTTCACGTTTTAGCTGAGACTCCGATATGCATGGGGATGGCTTCCTCAGCACTTTCTTTCTGGGAAAATTGTAATATGGGGTGTACTTTGATATTAACTGCATTGCTTTTGTTAAAGGATATGAAGAAGAGCGAGGGCTGCACCGTGATTCAGTTATGGAGGTGCGCGTTGGTCCTCCTGGGCTGTATTCCCAGAGCAACTGCGGCCGATTCCCCTGACCTTGGACCAGTCAGCAAAAGTCTGGTTCTACCCTGAAAAGTGACTGTGTAAAAATGGCACTTTGCTACTCAGCAGATCTGGTCGCTGTGAGCTCTCCAAGTCACATCTGCTGACTTTAGTGACAAAAATAAGTTTTTACGGCTTTCCTGCTCTGTGAGCGCTGCAGAATCACGAGAGCTGTGAAAGCAGAAGCTGGATCCTCTGCCTCCTTGTAGGACTAATTACTATAAATCACAGCCAGCAATGGGCTGCACTGGCATCACTTGGCCTTGCGCAGCTTTTCTGTTGGTGCCAGCGGTAAGGAACAGGGGAGCAAGGAATCCAAGTTGATTCTCTTGATTGAGTTTTAATTGCAGATGGCATTTATCAAATTTGCAGTTGGAGGGAAAAGAAACCTGGTCATCTGTAAGATGATTACATTTGAAATAACTGATTGGCCATAGACTTCCTGATACCTTTTTCAAAGTGGACTCTTTTTAAACCTACTTCCCTCTCCCTAACAGGGGATGCTGTTCTCACTTTCCCTGATTTAGACTCGTTGCTGCTCCATTCCAATGGCTGCTGTTTAATGGGAAGAACAGGTCCCCTTAAAACAGAGGTTACCAGCTGATGTAAAGGTGAATTGTGTGATGGAGACGTGCACTGATTTATGTGCTGGATGTCCCCAATATTCAATTTGGGAAAGTCGTTCAGCAGCGAAATTAATGGTAACTATTTTAAAATTGCCTTTACCTTCTGTGGCATGTCCTGACATACTTAGGATAGCTGTTATCACCTCATCAGCGATGCCAAGAGTAGCATCCTAAGATGCAGTATTCTGATGTCAGGACAGTGATTTTTTAGTTCATTTTATACATACAAAATGTGTCTTCGTGTAAATTTTTAAGTGACCCAGTCTCTTACTTAGGACATGTTATTTGTACTTTTTTGGTTTGTGCAATAGGGCTGCAACAGGAATATCACCTTTTAAAGAAATCCACTGCATTATATTATCACTTTATACAACAGAGTTTGCTGTTATAATAATACACAGATCTTGTAAAGGACTCTGACAAAAGTTAGGCATTATTATTTCCATTTTAGAGAAGGGGAGACAAAGGCGGAGAGCGGTAAAGTACAGTTTTGAAAGTCATCTAACAAGTCAGAGCTGGGAATGGGATGAGTCCCACGCTCTTTACCAGCTACGCTACCCACATGGAAGAATAAACCCGTTTACATCTGAATTTAATCTCTGAATTTCACCTGAGGGGGTGAGAACTCTTTGAAGGACGAGACCAATAGAGGATTGCACTGAAATGTCTCAAACCAGAGAATTGCTAAGAAGGGGAAGGAATGGATGTTTCTTCACTTGCTGTGGAAGCGGGGCCAGTTTTGCTTGCTTACATGTACGCTCTGTGGCGTACTGAACTGAGTTAAAAATTAGTATTTCCAATTAATAAGCCATAGAAATGAATAACAAAACAGTGGTCTCTGGTGATTTCTGATTTCTGCCTCTTTCATCATGCCTCCTTCTTTCAGTCTGCAGATTTTTTTTGTTGATAACGCAGAAGCCCATGATTTTGGCAGGTATGTGGGGTGGAGAAACTTGCAGTGTAGTGGGAATTTGCAATTTCAGACAGGGAAAAAACCCACAGATAATCGGCTATTCTGGTTGCAGTGATTATCAGTGAGATATTTAACCTTGAGAGCAGACAGTGCCAATTTGGGTTCAGAGTCAGTCAATGACAAGGGGGAAGTGAAAACCTCTCCAATCTATTAAGCGCTCTGCATGGCTTAGAGAAGGGTGGAGCATCAGTTACACACGCTTTACATTTTAAATAACTTTCCTGATAATTTTAAAGGTTAGATAGAAAAGGGGTTGAAAACAACATCCCTCGTTCTGAATCCCAAGTCAATTATTAGGGGTGAATTTTGTAGCCTGTGTCTCAAGCCTGGCGGACTCTTCGCCGATGGCTCTGATTTCTAGTGGGGGGTGTCTCTGTTTTCCTGCCCCTCTCCCTGCACACGGGTGACTGAGTGCCTTGGGAATCAATCCCTGACCCGCCACAATGTGCAGTGCTGCAATGGAAAATAAGCCCTCATTGATTTTGGTTTGCTGGAAAATCTGGCTACATCATTAACTTCAGAGGTGGCACCTCCTCCAGGGCTGAGCCCACTGCCAAAATGACACAGGCGGAACAGAAGATGAACCTCCGGAGAGTTTTGGGTCCCTAAGCTGGGAGTTTGTGGTGTTTCAAACGGCCACAAAAATACAGCTCTTATCTCTGCCTTTCCCCCCTGCTCTGTCTCCCTTAGAGGAGACCGTAAACATCCTTTCTTTTCACATAGTGGTATTTTTTTTTTTTTTAGAAAAATGTTGCAACACTAGAGATATTGATTCATGAGTAATTTCCCAGATTTCACAGTTCATAGATGCGAAGCCAGAAGGGACTATTCCCATCGTTTTTTCTGACCGTTTGCTCCGCCAGGCCTAACTCTGAAGTTCTTGCTGATGTCTTTTGCCAGTGACTGTTTTTATTGCTGATACAGGCATTTTCACACTTTATTTTCAACTTATGCAGAGGTTAGCAATATTACCCTGAAAGAAATTGCCTTGACCTACAACAAATCTGTCTTTTTAACGTTTGAATATTGGACGCAGAATGCTACCAAAATGAATTGGGTTGGTTCCAGTTTGGGTGAAATCCAGTAGAAAACACTCTGTTTCTCTAAAATTAGATAGGTAAAACATTGGGGTGAGTCTAGCAAAGAGAACATGCCACGACTATAAATATTATTTCCAGCAGCACAACAAACAGAAAGAAAGAAAGAAAGAAAGAAAAAAGAACAATTTCTTGATGAGGAGTATCTCAGTTTTCCTCCATCAGTTCTTTTATGTTGAATCATAGAATCACAGAATGGTTTGGGTGGGAAGGGACCTTTAAAGGCCATCTAGTCCAATCCCCCTGCCATAAGCAGGGACATCTTCAACCAGATCAGGTTGCTCAGAGCCCCATCCAGCCTGACCTGGAATGTTTCCAGGGATGGGGCATCTCCCACCTCTCTGGGCAACCTGGGCCAGTGTTTCACTACCCTCAGTGTAAAAAATTTCTTCCTTATATCTAGTCTGAATCTTCCCTCTTTTAGTTTATAACCATTACCCCTTGTCCCATCACATGGATGTTGTTTATTTAGAGAGTCCAGTGCTTGACAGGTATGAGCAGGTTAAATCTTACTCTCTTATGTGAAAGAAACCACCAATCAAACCCTCCTTTTATAGATTATTATACCAGAGGGATTCACCGATTTGCTTCATGTGGTAGAGCACATTCATAGCAAAGTCAACATTTTGACTCTTCTCTCTCTCTCATATACCATTCCTCAGTTCCCTCCTAGCAATTCCCCCCTAGATCTCTCTGCCCCAGCCATTTCCTCCTTTGAGAGAGCATTAGTTTTGGTCTCTTCTCACCTGTGCCTGCCTGGCACAAACGCTTTGCACCTGCTGCAGCACGGCTCTGAATGAGTCATTGCCCACGATGGTGTATAAAATCCTGTGTGTGGAGCTGAGGCCTTGTGGTGCCCCTGACACCAGGCTGGAGGGGGATGAGCTGGTTTCTTTGTTTTTGGATTGCCTTTTCATTTTTTGGAGGCAAGGTATGGACTTCTGAGCTGCTGTTCGACAAAGTAAGGCGATGTGTGCTCTAGGACTTGATTGTGTAAAGGCTTTCTATTTCTGTTGTTAGGCTAGCTGTGGGGTTCCTGGTGGAAAAAACAGGTGGGAGGAAGAAAACATGAGTAAAATTGTTTACCTTTCTTTTTCCCTGGACAAAAGGCGCTTAAAACAAAACAAAAAAACAACCAAACAAACTGAAACAAGCTCATGTGTGGGATACTACTTAAGAAGTCTTCCTCCTTCAAGTATTAGGGGAAGGTGACCTCTACAGCTGAAAATACTGGAGGAGAATCTGTAACTGATGGAAAACTACCAAGGGTGCTGCAGGCCTGGCTTTTTGCATCTTTTTGTGAGCAAAGCGGAGGAGCCTGGTGGGTTAGACCCTGATCCCGGCTGGCGGGGAAGAGTTGGGTGCGTGGGACTCGGATGCTGGAAGTTGCCTTTGGAGAAGGCGACCTCTCCTAAGCTCCGCGGGTGGTGGCGAGCACAAAACCCCCGCCGCGGGGAGGCGGTGGCCGGGCGGAGCGGAGCGGGGCGAGCCAGCCCCCGGCGGGGCGGTGTCGGGGGCCGGCCCGTTCCGCTCCGCCCGTGCGGCCGCGGGGCGCTGGGGCGAGGGAGCGGGCGGCGGCGGCGGGAGGAGGAGGATGCAGGTGAGGCCGGGGGTGGGTTCCTCCACTGACACCCCGGGGAAGGGGAGGGGGGACACACACAACCACCACCCCACCCCCAAGCCGAATTTGCCGCGTGTTTATTCATTTTTATTTAATTTTTTTTTTTCCTTCTTGGTAATGATGCTCAGCGCATCCTCGGCGCGGCTCTTTGTTCCCGGCGAGCGGGCTGGTCCCTGCAGCCCCGGGGGATGCGGGGGAAGCCGAGGGGGGGGGGCGGGAGGCTGGAAGGGGGTGTCGTCCTGCCCCCTCGGAAAATCCAGGGAGGGATGTTCTTCTTTTGGTGTTGGGGGGGGGGGGGGGGATTGGGGGGGTGACCACCGTCTGTCCCTCCGTCCTGCTGCGGGCCTGGGCTAGAGACATCGCCGCGTGGTTGTTTGCACTTGATCCGTGTGCGTGGTGGGCGGCTGTAGGGGAAGGATGCACTTCTGGGTCTTTAAGCTCACCTGTAAATATGACTGAGGAGAACGGGGGGGAGGGGATGGATCTGTGCCCCGCAAGCAGGTGTGCTGGGTGTCATCAAACCTTGAGCCATCCTAATCCCATTCCCCGGTGAACAAGCAGGTTCTACCCAGCTAAAAGGGCCTGAGAAGGTGTATTAATCTGGTCTTAAACCTTCACCTGCAGAGACTAATGATCCCCCAGGAGATCTACTGCACAGTGTTGCTCTGTGTTAGGGGAGGCGCTGAAATTTCTGAGTGTTTCTTGCTGATTGGAATCTGAATGTTACTGCTCTGCTCCCAGTCAGTCTGGAGAGCAGCATTTCCGTCGTTCTGGTGTTCGAAAACTCTAACACCCTTTGGCCTCATTCTTATGCCTGTACACCCCTCCCCCCCGCCTCCTCGCAATCTTTTTAATCCCTCAGGAATTTGGTAGACCTCTGACTTCTGTGGTGCTGGGGACCTGGCACGGGTCAGAAGCCATGAAGAACTACGCGGCTTTCACTTGCAAATCTGAGTAGGGATTTCCGTAGGTGGTCTTGTGCCGTTCTGAACAAAGCAAGCAATCGCTTAGTGGTTGGGAGAATAATGTCTAAAACATGTCATGTCTCTCACTTCTCAAAGAACTACTATTGGAACACCAATGCTGGAAGTGGAGGTGATGTATTATGTATTAAGGTGCCTCACTAAGACTGATAGGAAGCTGTCCTTACAGAATATTAAGATCTCATTTATTTGCTTCTAAGGATCTGTCCTCCAAGGTAGAGGAAGATGCGTCCCTCTGATGCATGGTTGTGTCTACATAGTTTTGCTCATCCAACTCGGGCTGTGGTATGGAGTCGTGTCACTGGGATTTAACAGAGAGCTGTTAGAGGTGACTTAACTGGTTGAGGTCTGTTTACCTGAAGTATGTGCTGTAAGAGCACCGGCTCTACAATTCACTTCATTGAACTGGGCAAGGACATAATGTAAGATGAAATGAAGGAATTCTTCGGCTTGTGTGCAAAAGTAGGAGTTGGAGCTCTGCAGTGTATTATCTGCTGGCTTTTGTATTCAGCATGAGTAATAAGGCTTGGATAGCATACATTAGCACTCTGGTAACATAGCATTTGATTGCTGGCTGTTGCTTGACTTGTATGTTTTGGCTAAATCTTCACATTGAAAGATTTGCAGCAGTTTTGTCCATTTCCCTTATCAATCAGCGGCTGAATTGCCGAGCCAAGCACATCCAGGACTGTTCAGCCAGTCAAAGCTGGCATAATCAAGCTTGTACTTGGAGGTGTGAAAAGCTGTGTTCTGCAAAGGCTAGACAGGGATTTTCTTTTTCTGAAGCTGACCTGATAATCTCCCATGCTCACTGCTATATGATGCATGCAGCCACTTCAGCTTCAGAGGGCAAGTGTCCTCTCTGTGTGGGAGAGGGATTGTTAGGACAGGGTTATTAATTAAAGTGAGTTAAAAGGTTGATGCTTTTTTTCTGTTTCAACAATTCAGGAAAAACACAGCCAGAACTTGCCAAAGGCAGAAAATAACAGCAAAGGGGTTTCTTGGGAGTCTTTCCAAAGTAAAGTGGCTGAGTGAAACTCTAAAAAGCCATCCTAAGGAGTAGCTGAGTACAACTGGGGCGGAGGGGAGAGTTTTGTCCTTTGCAGTATGCGTCCGCAGACTGCTGGTCTCTGTAAGGAACAGCTATTGAACAGGAGAAAT
Source organism: Fratercula arctica (assembly GCA_947846985.1). Classification (NCBI taxonomy): domain Eukaryota; kingdom Metazoa; phylum Chordata; class Aves; order Charadriiformes; family Alcidae; genus Fratercula; species Fratercula arctica. The sequence continues at coordinate 52,374,831 of CANTUZ010000005.1, read as the reverse complement.
CTGGACTGCTCTGGGCTTATCCCCTTCAAGCCTGCCCTGTTGGAGTGACTGTAACAGGCTGGGGTTCCTTCTGAGCTGGCTTTTGTCAGTCCTCCCAAGAGCTGACCCTTCAAACAGGTCTCTGAAACTCACAGAGGGGGTTAATAGTTTAATAGCTGTTGCTGATGGTGTGGAGCAAGGAAGCAGACTGGTTCGGAAAGATCCAACTGAGTCTACAAGACTGCTTTGGCTGGTGACCAATTTATCTTTATTGTCCCTCACCTTAGTGACTTGTCCATAGTAGTAGAGGGTTCTCATTCTGATGGGAAGCTTCTGGATATGCCTTGTTGTGGCACCTATTTTTAGTCTAGAAGTCCTTTGTGCTGCTTTCCAGGCTACCAGGTGTTAAGAGAAAACTTAATTTTTTTCCATGCTAAAGATAAAGCTCCTTGGCTGCCTGCAGTTGTGCTGCCTTTGCGGCTAGGGGAACTGCATCTCTTGGGATTTGTTGTTATTAAGTGTAGGGGAAGTAGCTGGTGTTGCCTCTTGCCCTCTGTGTGTGCTTATGATTTGAAGCAAGGATTAGTTTTCCACCCAGTGCTTGGCAGTTCTCTTCCAGGGCTTCAGCTTGGAAAATGCCAGGTGAAATCTGGGGACAAGGAGTTCCTGCGGCATGAGATACTGAGTTATTCTACAGCTTCGAGCTAGTAACAAAAAAGCTTAAGCTTACTGTAGAGGTGCTTGGTCAGAGCAGCATGCTCCAGTTTGCTTGTATTGCTTGGCTGAGGCTGTAGAGCAGACTGACTATAAAAATAGCCAGATGGGGAGGATGAATGTATAGCCCGATGCAGCTTGAGTAACAAACTGCTCTGCAGCCAGCTACCTGCTAAAACCTGGATCGCTTTTGTGTTAAGTGGAAGTGCTACAGCAGAGTCAAACTCTGCTTAAGAAGATAGCCAGGTCACTGCTGTTCATACACTGTCTAATCCAGCCTCTTCCTAAAGCTAAGTAGATCTTAAGCTCTGACTAATCTTCTTTGAAGTGTGAAGTTGTGCCATTATCCTGCAGCAGGCTCCATGCCGCTGTCTCCAGCTTTCATTGAATGTAGAGGTCTAGGTTAGCTTAGATCCAGTTGTTGTGGATTTCCTGAGCAAATAGCTCTCCGATGCTATTTTTAGCCTATATAAATGTATAACTACAGTCAAGAGTGCTTTTCAGACTGGGGGAAACAGTATGAGGCTGCTCAAGTACCCTGGGAACTCTTGTGTCAGGTTGGTACTGCTTGCCCATGTTATCTACTAGCCAGAAGGAGGAAAGGCTCTTAATACTTTTATTTTTTTTACATTTTAATTAATGGATCTCTAAAAGCCAGCCTTCTAGGAGCAACTTTTCCTCTTAATCACTGACACTCCTGATCCTAGTAAAGATGGAGTGAGCTTGTTGAGGAAGAGAGATTAATTTTTTAGTACTTCTGCTAACCACCTCCTGAATGTCTTAGGGTATTTGAGAACCTAGAGCTAAAAACCTACAAATATATTTACATATGCTTAATGTATATGACTGCAAGAGAAGTGCTATGGCTGTCTTTCAAGTGCAGCTGGAGTTCTGTCTAGGTTTAACCACTGCTAAAACTACTTATGTAGCCTAAAAAGACTCCTGACTTCCAGAGAAACTGTATTTAGATCCAAACTGTTCTTAAAAAAAAAAAACCACAAAAAAACCCAAAAAAAACCCCAAAACAAAAAAACCAAAAAAAACCAAATGAAACCTCTTGATGTTTCAATATGTTTGATCTTAACTGGCACTTGCTAAAGGGGGTGTGAGTTGAACGTAACTCATATTCATCAGCACAGCAAGGCAGATGCATGTCATTGGGCACTAGCAATTTAACTTGCATAATATAGTCTTAGTGCTTTTTAGTTACGAAAGTGCATAAAGGATTAGCCTGGAAGAGTAGCTGAATACTGTCAGTTTTCAACTATTTTTTTTTTTTTTTTTGGCAGGGAGGGTAGAGATAGATGGGCGGCCACCCATCCTCCAGAGAAAGGATATGCTAAAAATAAAGAGAAAGGTATCTGTCCTGTTGCTGGTGAACAGCTTCTTGGTGGCTTCTGTTTGTCCCTGAGCACCTGGTGTATGTGTGGTCTGTGATGGGGAGTTATTCCAGCAGCTCAAACTGAGGGCCAGGGCTGCAGGGAGAGTGGAAAAAGTGACTCGGTGTGCCCTGAAGGCTCAACCAGATAGCAGAGCCTGTGGTAGCTGACTCTGACCTCTGTCTCTCTAAGCTGGTAATGCCAAGGTTGTTGTCTGTGCTACAGACAGCCCTGCAGATCATAAGGGTCTTCAGCTGGAGAAGTCTTTCTCTTCTGTGTGGAATATGTTTTACATATGGGAATGTACATATAGGGATTTACATATGGGTATGTTTTACAGTGGGAATACACATAGCTGTGTGGGACCAGACCACATACAATATAAGCTTTCTGGTGTTTTGATTGTGTTTAGTTGACAGGACACTAGCAATAATGCTTTCCAAACGTATATGAGCAGCTGGACACAGAGGGCCTTTGAGCTAGATGGACTAGCACAAATGTGGTGTTACTGAGATCCCTCTGCCCACAACAGCGGTTACCCCAGCACGGCATCCCATGGGTGCATGAGAAGACATGGTGGAGTGGTACACCCTTGTGTAACAAAGCAGTGCTAGGTGGCCTGCTGCTGCGCTGTGTATGTACCAATGTGAATAATATTTATCTCCATGCTGTTTGGGTGGGGAAATGAGGAGTCTAGTAAGCTGGGGTACTCATCCTGGTGCCCATAAGCAAGACTGCAGTGTCATCTTTGGAAGCCTGAGGAGTGGTTCTGACAACCTCAGCCTCTTTCCTTACTAATTTTCATTAGTCCTGTGGTTCAAAGGCAAGAGCAGTTCGCTTGTGAAACTGAGAACATACCAGCCAGAACAAGTGAAGCTGTTGATGGTTGGAGGCTTCTTGTAGTACGGCTTGACTGTGCCACTGACAAGCTGCCTCCTGGTACTGGAAGGAGGACCTTAATAGATTTGCTGTCGGATGGAGGGCTGTTTGCTGTGTGTGTGAGACTTGTGTGACCAGCTGTCCTGCATGTGATGAGTGGGGCCTTGGATGGGATGGTCTTCTGCTGTTGAGTGATGGTGCAGCAAGCCCAGGACTGAGAGGCACCTGCCCAGAGGGAGGTGGTTGGGAGCAGGCAGCGGCTGCTGCTGCGAGGTCCTCCATCTGCCCGGCAGCCTGAGCTGTGTTACTGGAGGCAGCAGAGCCTGCCAAGAGCTGGCAGTCAGCTGGCTGGATCACTGCTGGGCTACTGCTTCAGCATGCTCTTGGAAACTCTCGAAGCACACAATGATTATACATGTGAAACTTTCTGGAAGTGCCTCCATGGTGCAGTGCAGCATAAACAGTGTGCTAATGCAGCAGCGCTGCTGTCTGGGCTGTAGCCTTTCTCCGTGGGGCCAAGGAGCTCATACAGGACATGACACTAATGCAGCCTTAAAGCCTCCTGTTTTGGCTCTGGTCCCGTGTTATGCCCTATAGACCCACCTTGTTCTTCTGTGCAAGTTCCTTGGTGTCCTTCTGTGTCAATGCACAGAACAGGGCTTGCCATAACAGGCCTGAGACTTCAGTCTGGCCCTGACAAGCATCAATCCTGGACTTGGTAGAGGACAAATGGGTTGATCCTCATCATATGCTTGCAAGTCTGATGGCTGCTGGGTAGAACATAGCACTACCACTGGGGTGAGAGCATGGCAAGGTCTGTCTTGGACTTCACATCAAGATTTGGTTTTGTCTCACATGAGACTTCAGACTGGCTAGTCTAGGTACAGTAAAATAGGTGGAGGGATCCATTGCTTGGGATGTGTAAGAGGGGTCTGCTCAGAACTGGCCATGGACTAGCATGCTTGGAACTTGTCACCCACTTATTTAATACCTTGCGTCAATAGATGATTATGGGTATGAATAATCTTGGTTCCTTTTTTCCCTTTCTAGGCCTTGCACTCTGGACTTGTCAGCCTTGCAGGCTTCTGGGCGCATCTCTTCTCAGCTATGAGTAGATCAGTAGGATTTAACATCTGCGTGGTCACCTGCAGCATCCTGCTCTTGTCCTCTGGTCCACCATGCCTTGCATCTCAGCCACTGGAGGAGAGGGACATGACAAAGGTCCAGCATGGCCCCTGGGTAGGGAATGGGGTAGAAGATGAAAGGACAGGCATGCTGAACTTGAAAAATAACCCAGGCCCTTCTGAGCAGTCTGTCTCTGAAGAGCCCTGTGGAGTGTCAGTAAAGCCATCTGGGACACTCTTAAATGAAGCTTTCACTGTGGAAGGAGAAATGCTGCCTGTAAGCCTGAGCCATGGCAGCCAGGGCCTGGGTGCTCACACCTCTGCTGTGGCAGTGGCTGCCATAGATGAGGAGGAGCTTGGTCCCATGAAATCGGAGCTGAATGAGGATGATGCGTTCAAGGCCATGCTGACCACAGCTGTGACCACACTGAACCCTGCTGTCCGGGAGGAGTCTGTCAGTGGCTCCATTAGCGAGACCACCACAGAGGGTGGTGTTGAAGTAGAGCACAGCTCTGCCATCCTCTCAGCAAACCCCCTTTCTGGGACAGCTGTGGAGGAGGCAGAGAGCAGCTCACACCCCTCGGCTGTGCCCCAGCCCACGCTGTACCCCAGCCCTTCCAGCTGGGACACAGCCAGTGACCACCCTGTCATCCCGACTCCCCAGGCTCATGGTGTGACCTCTGAGGTGGGAACGCCAAGAGCCCGCACAGGGAGCCCTCTGAGATCCCTGGCTGTGCGAGCATCTGTGGCTGCAAAACGTCCCCTCGTGGTGACTGAGGCCTCCCTCCGCCTGGAAGGAGGGACGGGTGTCAGGGGAGAAGAGCTGCCTGCCACGGCTGGCACTGTCACCAGCCACCCTATGGACACTGTGCCACCTGACTGGGATGACACAAAACTGGGGGATGTAGGTCAAGGGGTAAGCATGTCTCAGGAGGAGATGACAGAGGACCTGGGGGCAGCAGAACCATCCCAGACCCCACAGGGAGGTGTGGAGGAGGAAGAGGATGTGACAAGAGTGCTGCCGTTGCCAGCATCCCCTCCACCAACTCCTGGGCTTGCTGAGGAGACCAACTGCACAATGCCAGTGCAAGGGGAGGAGTTGCCAGCAGCTTCCACAGATGGTGGTGGTGCTCTCCACACTGCAAACCTGACGGGTGTAGACATGGCTGATCTCGATTCACTGGAAAACATAAGTGCAGTCACAGCAGAGGAGGGGAAAAGCATCCCGCCGTCACAGCCGGAGGCTGCTGTGGTGACAGATACATGGTCCGATTTCTCTCCTACTCTGGAAAGCTCATGGAAAGGTAAAAAAAACTTGTATTAACTTAATGAAGTTGTGCATGTGCGGTGTACTACCAAGTAGGAGCTTCAGTTTTGGTGTTCATGTAGGGGATGAGTGGAACAGCCGTGGTTGGTTGTAGGTACCTCCTCTTGACCAGAGATGTAAATCTGCTTTGTATAGCCCTCTAGCATGACTCTCCAGTGACTAGGGAGCCCAGCCTCTGACCAACTGGTTAAGCATCCTTGGTTTCAAGGAGGATAATACTCTTCCGAGTGTCCCTTTGACATTGCAAATGCAAGGACCCAGAAGTGGTCCTTGCATTAGTTCACTCTCAAGCCCTGCAGAACAGAGGGGGAGATAATTTATGGAGGGATTAAATGAACTGGCATCTCAGATCACTTGACTGTCAACTGCTAGCTATGGACACTTGCATTCAGTGCAGATGATGCAGAGACAATGGATGGCTGTAAATGCTTCCTAAATCCAGGAATAGGTGAGCTGTCACAGTAGGCTGTGAGTGCCCAGTGTTTTCCATGGCTTTAGAAGGATGCTCAGATCAAAAGATCTGTCTGGAGCTCTCTGTCCTTTATAACAAAAGCTCCTGGTGCTGTCTGCCCACCATAGAGCGGATGGTCAGAGTCTGGCCACAGCTTCAGTGTTTGTGCCAGCTCTGTTACCAGCGGGCAAGAATCTTCCTAGATGGCCTGCCACAGGCTGGTGGTGTCACCCTGTACTGCATTTACCTGCAGAGATGATACCTTCATGCCATTGACAATGTTTCTACTCAGTGTTTAAAATATAGGGGGAATGCTAAAAGTAAGTCTGGTCAGGTGCTGGGCAATGGCATGTTCCTAGGCTGATTTGGACTGATTTGTTCCTAGGACTTTGTTTTAATTGCTGGGCATCTTTAATCTTCCCTCTTAGGCTACAGAGGCAAAAAGGACACCTTCCTCTCGCTGCATCCAAAAGACCTAGCTTTTCCTGTTAAAAAAGAAAAGCTAATTGCATGCTGGTGCTGAAACTTGACTGATTAATTTCTAGATTAATTTATAAGCACTTGACTTGTCAGCACGTTCCCTCTCTGCTGTTGCCTGGTGTTGGGGAAACAACACTATCAATAAGACTTGTGCAACAAAAATAAACCCCTCTACAAAGCTGAAGAGTCGTAGCTGTGGGAGCTGGTCACTAAAAGCACTGCTCTGGCAGTCTCGCTTGCTTTGAACGGTATTTCACACCACAGGCCTGCAGTGCTGTGCTCCCATGGTGTTGCTCCCCGGTGGATCCACGTGTCCCTAAAGGGGCAATTAAGAAAATGAGGACTGATTTTGCTGCTTTCATTCCTGTTATGTGGGTTCTCACATCTGCCTTTATGCTGCGCTGCCCTGATGATACTTGGCTGGACCTGCTGCTTGCTCTATGGCTCTGCAAATGCCAATGCATGGAGCTATGTTCCTTCAAACCTCTGCTCTGTTGCTGTCGGCTGTCTTGTGAGTTGGTACTGACACATGTTCTTGCTGCAGGTGTTACTCAGGAGGTGACAACAGTTGCCCAGGAGGCTGATGCTGCTCTGTCAGTGGTGACACTGGCGCCTGGTGCTACCCAGGGAACAGGAGCTGCAAGCCTCCTGCAGGAAAACAGTGGAGAGGACACCCAGATGACAACTGCTCCTAGTGCCACCCAGGTGCTGGTGGCAACTGGTACTTCCTCTATGGCAAACACTCCAGATATAGAAGGTAGGGTTCTGCTTCAAGGACTGCAGGTTCATTCTCACACAAGATGACATGGTACATCTGAAACCAATACGAGCGCTTGGGTACTGAAGTCTCAGCACACAGCATCCATAGTCTAAGTGACTTTTTTCTAGCCTTCTGCAGGCTGCCTCTAGCCCTGGCCTGCCAGTGCTTTCTGCCTGTGCTGCCAGATCCACCATGTTGAAATATGCCAGCACATGCTTTTTGGCCCAAGTAACAATGGAGCAGAGATCTTAAAAAAAAAAAAAAAAAAAAAAAAAAAAAGCCACCCCAAAACAAAACCCCACACCCATCTTTGATAGCAAGCTGACTTTTAGCCTTAAACATTTAAGCTACTTCTTATTTATTGAGGCAGAGCTCTTACTTCTGGAGCCGAAAGCAGTCACAGATTGCTGATGCTCAGCCCAAAGAACAAACATCAGGGCAATGTGGGAGCAGTGGAAGGTTGGGAGGGCAGGTTGTGTGGTGTGTGTGACCCTCTTGCAAGAGCCCAGCAATATATTCACTTCCATTGAGGAATGGCAAGTTCTTCTTGGGTTGATGTAGCTCGTACAGAAATGCTTTAAGCAGTTCTGTCTATCCAGCTGCTGCCTACTGGCTTGATGTCACCTTGGCAGGTACATGTAGGAGCCTGTTGTTGTAAGAGGAGTGTAGGAAGGGTTCCCTTAGCACAAAGCTGGCTTTGAGGTTGAGTGTATTTCTGTAGCAGTAGGTACCACTGCAATGAAACTGCTGCTGGGCAGTTTTTCTGGTAATTCTTACAATTCAGGGCATCAAAAGAAAAACTTATTTGCACTGTATCTCTTAAATTAAGGTCCCTCTGTAGGGGAGAGAAGGCTCTTCTGGCAGTTTCCACTAATTAATTTGCTTCTGGGATTTAATTATACATTCAACTAATTTCTATCTTTGCAATAAACAATTAGATTTGTCAGCTGGTTCAGATCTCTACCAGTGTCTTGGTGCTCTGATCTTGCTATGGGGTGGTGACTAGTGGTCCTCAAAGCAATGGAAGTGAAACCTAGCTGAGTTCTTATTAAGGGGAACCTCCTGTGCTGGCTGTCCCAAAGTAGAAGCTTTCATTAAAGCAGAGCCACTTGCAGATCTTGAAAGAGGCAAGAGTTTAATAACTTCTTCCACTCTGAGTTAAGCTTTCATTAAGGAGCTTGTTTGTAAATGGTGGGGTTTAAATACAATTGTGACAAACTGCTGCTGCTTTGTCTTCTGTAGATCTCGCAGATGTGGTCCTGGTCACCAGTGAGAATGCTGTTCCAGCTTCTGGTGGGTTGGCTGCTACCCAGTCTGGACAGACAGAGGAGCCATCCAGCAGAACTGTGGTCCTGGTAACTCCAGCATCAATGGCATCTTCTGTTAGGAGGACAGCTCTTCCACCTGTGAGGAAGATCAGTACAGCTGTGACCTATGGGCTGGACCGCCTGGAGTCAGAAGGTACTACTGATCTCAAGGCTAAGAGGCGGGCAGTTTCATGCGGAGTGGCCCACTTGCCTTGACACTGAGCTCCCCAATTTGTCTGTTTGGTGTGCAGCTATTTGCATATGTTATTGTTGATAATAAAATTGTTGAACAACCTGTCCCCTTCCAGGAGGTACAGGAAGCAAGCAGTGAACAGTGTCATGGAGGATGCTTGGAACTCAAGCGGCTGTGGTGGGAGGGATGGGGTTTTGCCTTGGAGAGGGAGCAGCAGTGGCATTGCTGTTGCAGCAGAGTCTGTCTCTGTGCCCCTGTAACTGCTGATGTGTGCATCCATTGCGGAGCCTCTATACCAGGTAGCATTTGTGGGAACATGTTCAGACAGCTGGAGAGCCCTTGCCACCCTGTTGCTGAAATCCTTGCCACATGCAATGCAGGGGCATGTTCACCATGAGATGGCTACCTCAGTGTCCAGCTGGCTGAAACCTTGCTAGATCAAGTGAATGCCCTATTTACGTTCCCTCTGAAACACTGCTAGGAGAGGCAAATGATGCATTGCCCTTTGAGATGACCTTCGAGCTCAAAGCTACCTGCTAAGCTGATGTCCCATCACTGGTTTCTCTAGCCTTGCCTCAGCCCTGGTCTCCCTTCTCTTAAAATGCTTTTGCCCACTACCGGTCTTGGAGTCTCTGCTCCCTGACTGTCTTCAGACAGTTGATGCAAACTCCACCTGGGCAAACGCCCATCAAGAGAGGTTTAGGTGAAGTGTATCCTACTCTGGAGTTGGTTTGCAGCTCAGATCTGCTATTAGCTCATCTGTGATTTTCCTGCAGAGAATTGCTTTACTTCTGCTTCTTGCTCTTTCTCTTACTTTAACTCTTCTCTGCTTGCTTATCCATCCAGTTTTGTATTCCAGTGTCTGGACTGACGGCACCTGGCAGGGATTAATCTTCCTGCCTGTTTTGCTCCCCTTCTTTATCTTGACCTTCTCTTGCCTTCGTATTTTACTGCAAAGGTTGGCAGCCCTCCAGGGGTGGCATGCCAGATGGTATTTCTCCTCTGATTAGAGGTGGGGTGCCATAGACAACAGCTAATCGGCATCTTTTCTCTGTGGGAAGCAATAACTCTCATTCCTGTTAAGTTTAGAGGGCAGCAGAAGCTGGGAGCCCTCCCCACTGCATGTGTGAGGTGCTGCAGCTCCTGCCCTCTGTCAGCCTCGCTGCTTGCTTTGAAGCCTGCCATGCGTTCTCTGGGCCTCCAGCTACAGCACTCGCCCCTTGCCAGGATGAATCTTGCATGTATCTGGCAATGCGAGGATGTGGCGCTGATGGTGGGAGAGTGGCAGCAGGGGAAGAAGGGCATGGGTGGTGGTGGGGGGAAACCCAATCTTTCAGGCTGGAAAATAAGGTCTTTGCTTAGCAAGAGCAGTATGATTCAGGAGGCTAAACTGTTTCTGAGCCCTCTGGGATCTCCTTTAGAAGCCTGGTTTTCTGCACAGGAAGATAAGAGGGATTTCCGTTTCAACTGACCATTGGTTTCTCCCTATTTAATGAGACTTTCTGCAGAGGCATTTAGAAAAACACCTTTCTCCTCTTGACATAGGACTGCTGTGACTTTCTTGGGTTCCTGCTGAGCTCCCTTGTGCTCTTGAATAAGCTCTAAGCTCCTCTGAGGGCAAATGCGGGCTTGTAGCTTGGACCAGCTTTCCTAAATGATGATGACTCAACTAGAAGGCTGTGGGTTTCTTGGCTCTGGGGTATGGCTCTGCAGGTGCCTGTCCTCCAGGGGACACAGTGCACTCTGGTTGTGCTGTGTGGTTTTGACAACTGGCAAGGCTTTTGTAGTTTAAATCTCTTCTGATCAACCCAGACCTTAGTGCAGTGAGCCAGAACTTTCCCTGGTATTAGGGATCACCAACCCACATCTTGTAAAATGGGACAAATACCACTTGGGGATAGGCGTACTGCCTGGGGATGCTACTGCCCCAGTTAAGCAAAAAGGAAGCTTTTGAGCTGCAACTCTGCCATTACATGGAGAAAAATACATTAGAAAGCAATTAGGGGATGCTGGATCCTCATGGTGGAGTGGCATTTGGAAGCTTGGTTTTCCATGTGGTTCCTAGTGCTTACTCTCAGAATACTTAGATGCTGCCAGATAGAAGATTTTTGGGAGTGCTTTCCTTTAAAGCTGTGCTAAGCTCCAGCCCAGGGTGGTCAAGCTCTTGCAGAATGCCAGTGTCAGACATCACTGCTGTTGGAGGCATATGCTTGGGTCCCTAATGAGGGATCTTGGGCCTCTGCAGGGGGGCTGTGCCTTGCTCACCAGTGGAAGAAATGGAAGGAGCTGAGTGAGCTCAGCTGGTCTCCACTGCCTGTGGTGGGGTTTGCTCACTTGCCTGACTGTGGGCCTGGGTCATCATTAAATATAAACCCCTGCTGTTCAGCCAGCTCTGTTTCTTGGGGGCCATCTGTGCCAAACTGCCTGCAGTTAATTGCATCAGTATATTCACCTACCTGGCTTGGATGCAAAATCATATTAAAATTCAAATTGCACAGACAAACGTGTTGCTTTGAATATGTCTCCAGATGAGTTTATCCTCCTCTCTAGTGGACTCTGGAGAGATTAGCTGGGTAACGAATATCCTCCTACCTTGACTGTGGTGGGGCTGGTTCTACTTGCCCTTCCTAGCCAGAGAAACCCTGTAAAGGGATTATAGGATGTGGGGATGGGACACAGCACAGGATGAGGCTTACTTGTCTGGGAGACTGAATTATAGATTTTGTTCCTGTGCCTGGAATTTTTGTCTCTCTAGCAAGTTAGACACTGCAGCTTTCTCTGTAGGGCTCCTAGATTCCAAATGTATAATTTAGTTCAGCTTGCCTCCTTGGGACCACTGTGTAAGCCTCTCAATGCGTTTTGAAAAGTGGCTCTTTTGAAGGAAGCCACTCTTCTCTTGGACTAAACTCTTTTGCCATAATGTCCACCGTGGTAGGTATGGGCAGAGTTGGCTGCACTCCATGAGCTTGGCAGCATTTGGCAGGTGTAACTTTCCAATGTGCCAGCTAGCCTGCCTTGTTCCCTCTTCTGCGAGATCCTTGCAGTGTTATGCTGAAACCTGGTGGACAGAGGACAACAGCAGCTGGTTCCTCTTGGCTGGTCCTCAAGGAGCTCCTGTTTCTATTCTGCACAAGATGTGATCCAGGGATGCTTTGAAGCTAAGCAGAAGGTAGGGTAGAGCTCTTTCTATGGGGAGTTTGAAGGTCACATCATCCTTACATGTGAATTCTAAACCAGCAGTTAGTACAGAACTAGCCTGCTGCCAAGAGTGATGCCTCACCCATCACAGCCTGGATAAAAAGGATAGGATTTGTTGGTGTTTCTGATTTGTGTATTCTATTTTTTGTGTTCATCCCTTCCACCCCACCCCAAAATAATCCCAAACTGCTCTGTAACAGTGTGTATGCCCTAAGGCTGGCTCCTGTTCAGTCATCTAGGCTTGCTTCAAGCTGTAGATGCTGGGGGTGAGCTGCTTACATGGTTCAGCTGTTGTGTAGGCTGCTGGATGTGGAGGGTGCTTAAGCTTTGTAAAAAGCAGGAGATGCTCTACCTGTTGTGTGCTGTCAGGAACAGTCAATAGCTCTGAAAATGGGCAACTTAAACTCAGCTGCTCTAGAGGGAGGAGATGTGAGCCATGTAGCTCTTGAATGTGAAGTGCTTCTCATTAGTCAGGCTGGCTCTCAACCTGCAGCTGGCAGAATCCTGGTCTTTAGGGTGGAGGGGTTGGAAAGGCAGTGTCAGATGTCTGCTGCCAGGACAGCACAGGGCCCTTTCCAGTACTCTGCCTGGTTAGCTGGCCTGTCCCCGCCTAATGTGGCATTTGGCTGTGGAGAAGCCCCTCAATGATGCTGAAACACGTCTGGCACCGCCCTTGGGATCGGCAAATCCAGTGCCCTGCAGTCATGGGGAACCTCCCCTCTGAACCTTGGCTGTGGGCTGCCCTGCGTTTGCTCTGTCTGCTGTGTTAAAAGCTGTTCCAGACAGTGCCAGTATGAAGCTTTAGGCTTTCTGACCTTAACATATTAGTGATATTTTAATACCTACTTGTGTCTGGGTTTAAACAGTTCCTGTCGTTCTTTACTGACCTGCATACTCAAGTTTACCTTTCCAAGGAAACCATAGCTTAACTAATTTCAGTGAGAAGAGCTCTCCTAGTCCTCTTCTCCATTCTCTTCTGCATCCCCTGCATCTTGTTCTTCTTGTACACAGCCATCTAAGCTGCGGGTCATACTTCAAAAGTGAAGGCATAGGCTTGCCTTTTCTGAGAAAATACTTCAGAACTTGTAGCTATTTACATAATATTATAAAAGACCCTTTTAAATTTCTCTTATACTTTTCTTCTGAGCTATGTCACAGTACCAGGAGCCTTCGTTTTTTGGAGGTGAAGAGTATTTTTTTTTTTCTGGAAATCAAGTCTCTGACTGGGATTGGTATTTGGATCCTGACTGCATGGATTAAGACCAGCCTCATTAAATCTCTGCAACCCCATTAAAAATTTAAATGAGGTTGCAGGGGTGTAAATAAGACAGGCACTTAGCCCAGCATGGTTAACTAGCCTGATACTGTAATTCCTCACCAGCTCTTTGGATGTCAGCTAAACAGAGATTTAAAACAAAGCTAGAGCAAAATGAATTAATTATTAAATGTTCTTGGGACGTACTTTTGTCTTGCTTCCAGTTTATTGCTCCCCCTGAAAGGGGAACTGCTGTCCCTCTGGTGCAGGTTGACCTCCATGATCTTCACAGCAGATGGTAGTTCATCCCCAGTTTTCCTCCTTCGTAGCAGAAAACTGTAAAAAGAACAAATTGTGACAGAATTTCATATCAAAACCAAGCTCTATTTCTTTTCCTGGAATTGTTTGACCAAAGACAACATCTCTGCTTGTTTTGTTTCATGGACTCCACCTGAGACTTGAGGAAGAAGGGGTGTGGAGGGTGATCAAGCCCTTAGTGAGTTGGGGGCTTGTGGGTGAGTAGCTAAGAGGGTGTTAGGCTAATTAAAGGCTCACTCTAAGAGAAGGAGCGAGGAAGCTCCTGCTGTGCACAGCCAGTGTGCTGAGCTCAGCCTTGTCCATGCTTCCCTGCGACAGGAGGCAGGACATGGTCTGGCCACCCTGCTCTGTTCTGGATGCACTGGCAGCTCTCACAAAACTCAAACCACACGATCTCTCCAGTGGCTCACTGTGCCAAATGGTGCGCTCTAGGGCTTTATCTCTCAAATGTTGTATCTGCTGTGCTTTATGGGCTCCAACAGCAACTCCTGCAAGAATTTCTAGGAATAGCTTAAAGCATCATTACATCGTCTTTCCCAGATGTCTGGGAAGGGGCATGTGCCTGCCCAGCTGCTCTCTGGGTGGAGGTGAGCTGCGTGGCTTTTACTCTTGGTTTTTGGGAGAGGAATGAAACTTCTCTAAGTAACCTTGTTCTTTGTGATGTTCTGGCACTGCTTTGCCTCCAGCAGGTCAGGTGACATTTCTTAGTCTGACCCACCTTGGTTCCTGTTCTGGCCAGGCTACGCTTGAATCTTTAACTGTCTGACTTCTCATTTGTCCAAAGAATTAGAGTTCACTTAAATCCTACTTTAATGTTGTAGCTTTCCCATGTTTTTCTTCAAGCTTAAACAAAAATAACAGAAGCCCCCTACAGTTGCTATTGAAAGGTAATTGGACTGCGTGGGTGAAAGTTTTTTTTTTAATGAGTTTTTGTTTGTTTCAATCTGAGGATTAAGCGGTTCACCCTTGCAGCTCTAGGAAGGTGGATTTGGATAAGCAGGTATGTGGCAGTTTCTTCTGAAGGCTCTGCAAGGAGCATTTTCCACTGGGGTCCATGTGGGGGGATAGTGCTGCTCTGGGGAGCTTTGGGCATCAGGACCAGGGCAAACCACCCTGCATATCGGTTTAGCTCTTTTATTTCCGCTTCCTACCCTGTGTGGGTGGGATGCTGTCCCTTTTGTCAATCTGACATGGGTTGTCTTGTCTTTTGGGAGGAGTCATAGGCTTTTTTTTTTTTTTTAATAACAAGCTGTCTTTAAATGGAGGGGGGAGATACGGTGTGTTCCCTTCTGGCTAACATCAACACTTTAGGCTGTGTTGGGTGCAAGGAGAGGCCAGCAGTGTCATTCTGAGTCTCTCAATGAACATACCCTGGGAAGAAGCACTACCTTTGACAAAGGACAGTGAAGACTGCAGAAAGGGTGATCAGGACCTTAGAAAAGCGTGAGCTTGGACTAGAAGTGAGCTGAGTGGGCTGGCACTCATCTTCTCTTTTTGGCTCCTGGGAGGACTTGAGCTCAAACCTTGGTATCCTGGAGACTGTTGCCTGTAATAACAGATCCGCTCCCTAATCTACGTCATCTGTGATGGATCCATGCTGGGTTTGCCTAGAAAATGAAGCTTAAATCAAATGTTTTCTTAACCATTAGGCTGTTGGTTGTTCCTCTCCCAGGCAGTGTGGTTGAATTGGATACTTCTGAAGAGACACCACTAAACAGCTTTTTGCAAGAGAAAATGGAATTAATGTCTCTACTGGGGCTTATTTTCTTTGTGATTGGGAAAAAGTACCATGCCCACAGCCCTTTTCCATGTTGAAAGCACTTTGTTGAGAGAAGTAAGCTCTGTATCTGCCTTCATCTGTCTTGTTCTGCCCTGTCCACTTACAGGTTATGGTTGTTAAAATCTGGACTGACTTGAATGCCCTCACTTGATAAGGCACCTCTTTCTTGTCTTCATTTTTATACGGGCTAGTTCAACAACTGCGTACCTCGGGTTAGAAGAGCTGTTCTGCAGCAAACTAGGGAGCAAACTTGTTATAGTCCATACTGTATGTTCTGCAGCGTTCTGGGTTCCCCGCCCCCCCTCCCCCCACCTTCCAAATAGCCTTGTGTTGCTAAACCAACTCTCTAGCCTGGCTCAGTGTGAAAGCAATTTTGTAGTGAATGCTGCTGGAAATGCAGCTCTTAAGAATGATTGGTTTTTGGTCTTAATACAGAAGCAGACCCATGGTCCCTGCTGGAATATCGCTTGCCCTTTTTTTTCTTTTTTTTTTTCAAAAGCTCTTCAGTGCCTCAGATCCCCTGTGATGAGCGATGAGCCAGGACTGTGAAAAAGCAAATGTGAATCCCCTCAGATTTGGGGGGGAAGTAGGTTAGGATCAGAATCCCAGTCTCTCCTTGTGCTGTCTTTGCAATGTCGAAGAGCTTCTGCAGCCCTTGGGTTTTGGCGAGTGGAGGCTGAAGACTTTCTGCAGCTCAGACAGCTCAGCTCTGCTGCCGGGGGTCTGTTCCCTCTCCTGGATGTGGCAAGGATTTTTTTCTGTTACAGAAAAGCTTTGGACATGTAACTTCCTCTTCGCTTGGAATTTATAAGGGTAGGGTTAGGTTATCTTGCTTTGTGTGGTAGGATCCCACCCAATGGATGTGTTGTTCCCAACAGTCCCTTGGCTCTGTGCGATAGGCCAGGTGCTGACACTTCCCATGAGAGACCCTGCTTGATTTGGCTCCCCTTCCAGAGCAAAGCATTTAAGACTACGTTCATGTAACACAGTCTTCAAATACTCCAGATAGTTTTGCAGTGAACATGGCTGGACTTAGCTGAACTCATCAGTGTGGAGGTTTTACTCTAATGATTTTGCATAGTTTCTGCACCCACTGCTTGCTTGCATATCTCAAACCACCATGGTACAGTACTCCGACCAGAAAGCCGTTCTGTACATGATGAGAATCCATCTACCTTCCTACCAGCTGTCTCCTTCCAAGCTGTTGCAAGCGGTTATTCTTGGCAGCACTTTGGAGATGTTGGATGGTGATGTTGTCACTGATCATGTGAAAACAGCAGATTAGTAATTGGCAGAGTTGTCCTAGAAAGGCCTTCCTGCCTTGACAGGCGGCTGTGATCATAAAAGCAATGCAGAAAAGGAATCTCACTGGAAGAAAACATTTGGCAAAGACTTCTTACTGCCTTTTCCTCCTGTTCTGGCAAGAGAAGGTAGTCATAGACTCACATCCCTAATCCATTATTTACACTCCTCTGCTTCCTATACTGTATGCACACATGGGTGACCATGGTCCAAGGCTGCCGTATGCCTGTGAAAGGGAAGAAGATAAGCTCTGGGGTGCATGCTGGACAAGACACTTCAGTGTGCCCCTGCTGCCCATTTCCCCTGTGAGTGGCTCCAGTATGCGTAGGAGGAAAAGAAATTGCCTCCTTGGTTAGACGCTTGGCCCATCTGTGAAATGGGTGTTATTCTTCTCATCCTTGTGCAGCATCCCTGGGAGAGGGTAGGACTGATTTCATGTCACTCCTGAGTTATAGTGGGGGGCATAAATTAATACATTACTGCCCCTGCTGTTAGAGGGACATCTTCAACCAGATCAGGTTGCTCAGAGCCCTGTCCAACCTGACCCTGAATGTTTCCAGGGATGGGGCATCTCCCACCTCTCTGGGCAACCTGGGCCAGTGTTTCACCACCTCCAGCATAAAAAAAATTTCTTCCTTATATCTAGTCTGAATCTTCCCTCTTTTAAATTATTGTCCCTTGTCCTATCACAACAGGCCCTGCTAAAAAGTTTGTCCCAAAAACAAGAACTCCAGGTTTTGTCCTGCAACCTTCTTTTTAGTTTGGTTTGTTGGGTGGTTTTTTGTCAAGTTTGAATTCAGTTTGTGACTGTGAGTGAATCTATCACCTTCTAATGAGACACTCTTGCATCTTAGGGTGCAGCAGGCTGTTTCTCTTGTGCGCTAAACCTGACAAATAATGGTTTCTTGAATCTTCTGAGGAGTAAAAACATTTGCAAATGTTAATGGAAAATATCTAAAGATAGACACATCCCTCTTCAGTGAAGGTTTCTTCAACTGAAAACAGAGGCCCCGGTATAACTCTGTTGCCTTCAGCAAGGTTAGGACAAGAGTGGCTTTATCTCTACCTCGTTATAAGCCATTATAACAAAACAACTTTCTTCATTGCTGTCGCAGCCTGTCTGTAGCATGTTCCTCATGCTGGTGTTTGCACCATGCGCTGTGCTCAGTGCCTTGCTGGTGCTGCTCACCCACAGCGTGGGCTTACAGCCACTGCCCCGTGCTAATAGCAGCGCCTGCGAGTAATGCAGACTTCCTTCTCCTTGGTAGGAGCATGGGTTTCTGCAGCTGTATGAAGTCTGTAGAGAAACATGAAGCCTGACTGAAGCCATCTATGGGGAATGGATTGTTGGTACTTTGAGTTGCCAGGAGGAAGAGCTGGCCCTGTGGTCCTCTCTGCTGCAGCATGGGACCATCGGGAGGGGCCAAGGTCCCTCTTTGTGGTTGATCTGCGAGGGCCCTGCTGCCATCATGGGCTGAGGCTTTTACTTGCAGGATGATGGCTGTTGTCCAGTGGCTTCAGACACTGCTGGCCCTGGTTCCTGCTGGGTCAGGGACATGCCTCACAAAGGAGTTGTGAGGTGGTCTCATTTCTCTGTGCTTAGCCACAAAAGTCATCGGGGTGCGTACATTTTTGTAGTGAAAACTCCTTTTTTGAAGCAAGCGTAGGGAGGCCTTGCCACCCTGAAATAGCAAATCCCATCTTATGGATACACCAGTGTTGCTGGAGCTCCATGATAAAGCCCAACCACTGCTGTTTTTGCTGACTATTAATAAAGCTGGGAACCCCCAACACTCCACTAAAAATTTGTTGGTTTGTCTCAGACTTGTTTTCTTGGTGCTCTCCTATGGCTTCTCCAAACCTGAAAATCTGAATGCCTGTTACAAGGTTGTTAAGTCCTTCAAAACTAAAATCTCTGATATGTGAACTGGGAATCTCATTTTCCCGGGGACTCCTGCTGCTTGCATCTTCCTTACGTTGTGCTGTTGTCACAGCAGGGAGGTGTTAAGTGTCATCACTGTTTTTCTTTCCTGTTTCAATGAAGGTGAAGCAGAGACTGCTTTACAGAATACAGTGCTCATTTAGCCTATCAAAGAGTGACAGGTTTTGGATTTCTTCACTCTGGGGATGAATCTTTAACTCTGCCCTAGACTGCTCTTGCATTGCCCTAACTGCAGGAGAGAATACGAACATCTCCTTGGACTGTAAGTGTTTCAGTGCTGAAGTCTCCCGGTGTCACCAGGAGAGGAGGCAGGATACCATCCCTCCTTGATAGGTCCACGTGGCATGTTACAAGCAAGATCTGGGATTCGGTGGATGCAAACAGGATAACGGGATCAGCTTATGTGTAACGTATGAAGACCTATAGAGCAGGGATGACTCACAGCAGAAACCACAATAGGTGCTGTGTAACTTCTGGCTTCAGCGAGTGAGGGGCACTTGTGACCACTGTCAGGTGTTCGGAAGTGGTCCTACAGCTGGGCTCTGGGTGAATGCCTCATTTGGGTAGATTCAAGTCTGTGGCCAAGAAAACTTTATACTTGCATGGTTTTTTTTGGTTGGAGACTAGTCCCTTGACCCTGAGGCACCAGCATTTCATCATGCATTATTCTCTTTTTTTTGTAAGATGAACATTAGCCAAAACTGAAGAGTATATACAAGCACGATGCACAAAGTAGTTCATAATGGGCTGCAAATGCACGTGAAAATCTAAATGCCTTCTGAATCTGCTGGGCTTTGCACTTTCAGTTCTTGCTGCTTTCTATTTCTTTTGCTTCTTTTCTTCAAAGTTGCTGCTGAGGCCCCTGAAAGGCCAAAAAGTGCCAATTTAGGAGGGAAGATGTGAGTTTTGTAAAAGGCTTGCATGAAGCACAAACCTCCAGCTTGAGATTCAGCTGTGTGATGCTCACTTCCAGTTTCCATCTTAGGAGGCTACCAAGTGTTAGTGTATCCTGCCTGCGGCTGCTGGGCTCCTGTTGCGCCTTTGCTCCTGAAATAACATTTGTGAAGTTTGTGATTTTTTGAGAAGTGTAGCTTCCTCCTTGTGACCACCAAGTGGTGCTCTGCGCTGCACCTTGCAGCAAGGCAAGCTGCTGGCATTTCGGGATGGGGGGGTTAAAAAGCTGTTTTCATAAGTAGGAACGAGCTAGAGACGAGGAGGAGGAGGAGGAAACAAGTCAAGAGCCTTTACTTTTCCCCTCGCAGCGTTTGTGCTACGAGGACTACGTTATTCACATCTCTGTGCTGTGGCTGCGTGGTGATTGATGTAGCTTGGTGATGATCAGACATGATAAGTAGTCTTGGCACTTTCAATTTGGGTGTTCAGCTTGGCTGCCTGCTAGGCTTTGCAGGCACGGAGATGGCTATCTGCTGCTTCAAAACTAGATCCTGGCAGGTGTCTCCGATTTGGCTTGCTAAAATCACAAGAAGCTTCTAAAAACCTTGCCCCAAACTAGCTCAGAGATAAATATCTGATCCCTGTTTTTTCTTGGCTGCTTTTTCACCCGGTCCATCTAGGGAAAACCTCTATTCGTGTTCCTCCTTTCCGGTGTGCTGGCTGTTAAGTGTCTTTGCTATTAAAGTTTGGAAATGTTTATAGCTGTGTTGCTCTCAGTAGAGGCAAAAGACCTATATTAACTTGTCTTTGCAGGTTTCCTGCGAGCTCTCTCCAGGTGCCATTCTCAGGTTTACAGAAGCTCTGTATTTTGTATGGAAACAAGCGGCTTGATAAGAGAAAATTCTTATGTTGATTTGAAATGACGGGCACATTATAAGACAGAAACTGCCTATAAAATGTAATGGGAATTTAAGGGGCTAACCACATCCCTGTCAGCTCCTTTAGATGCTCCGTGTGGTATAACTGTTTGCAGGAGTCATCATTCCTTTCCAGGTACTGAAAGCCGTGCTGTAGCAGGGTGATGCAGCTAGTTCAAACAGCAGCTCATTTGTATGAAATGCAGGCCTGGAAAGGAAAGGTGGTGAGCAGGATTGTCTTGTCTCTTGAGCTGGAAAAGACATACAATGTTTTAAAACAGATCCTTGAATTAGAAGGAAAGGAGATGCCATTTAAGAGCCCAGTGAACGCTGTGGTTTTAGAAGGTACGCTGATTTCTCTGGATATTCCAGTCTGTGAAGTACTGGCCAAAGGAAAGAGTACAGCACCCCGCAATTAATTCAAGTCGGATAACCAACAACTAAATAGCTTCCTCAAAGCTCCCCACTTTGTTTCTTGGGTGTTTTGTGGAACAGCTGGAGTGCCATTGCATCCCACAGCAGAAAGGAGAAGAGGGAAGCATCATCTGCTTTGCTTACTGCAGGCATGATGTGTGCAGCCCCTCAGGTGTCCTACCTCAGCTGCTCCATCTTATTGCAGTGTCCATCACCTGTATGAGGTACCACTCCAACAGAAATAAAGGGATATCTAGGTAACAAAAGTTGATTTGGCTGGATTGTTATTTTTTAACATGGCCTTAGACCCCTGGGTGAAGCAGCTGCTCAGATGCAGGGTGATGGTCTCTCCCAGTCCGAGTACATCAGGAGGGAGTTTTTCTACAGGGCTGAGCAGAGCTTCCTGTAAATTAGGTAAAGCGCATAAATATTACGTTTTCCCTTTCGTCTTTGAAAAAACTAACCATTGGAAATTCAAAGCATGTCATTATTCCAGATACTATCTTTTCATGGTGGGTAGCTCCATTAGTAGCTATTAAATAGCTCAGATGAAAATTCTGGCTCAGGAAGTCCTTGAGCCTTTGACTAAAAGATGAAGAGAGACTGTGGGAAGACTGGCTCTGTGTGTGCCCTGCTCTAGTCTTCATCTGCGGTGGTTTGGTCAGAAATAGGATGTGGGCCTTTGGTTTGATCCAATATGGTTGTTCTTCTGTTGCCATTCTATGTTCTAGCAGTGAAATATGGCTTAAATATTTATCTCTCCATATGTTAACAGTACAGTCAGCTTTGAAATAAGACAGGTGTCTGCTCTAGTGGAGAATATACAGGGATTTCCTCAGTGTCACATTTATCTGCTGTCATGTGAAGTGTTGGCTGCGGTGCCTTCTTTCCAATACTGAGTCGAGTTTTCCTTGGTCATACCTTTGTCTGGTGTAAATCTGTTGTGACAGAAGTGCGGGTACAAACCTGCTGAGGATCTTCATCACCGCCGTTCTCCTGCATGCAACAGCCGATCTGCCAGCACACATCAAAGCGAGATGTTTTTTCTGGAGGAGGGAATGTTATCAGTCTAATTGGGCTGGAAAGCAGCATCCTTTCCAGACCTTAATAAAAGTTAAAAATGGAACCAACTTCTTGCTGCCTCCAAGATTGGAAATCAGGGAAATGGTTCTCACTTGAGCTGAAATTACTTGATCAGAGCGCGCTGTAGTTATATATGCTCAGATATTTGTACACGTGCATATGCTTGTTTGTACTCTGCTATTAGGAAGCAAAATAAGAGTGTTTCCCACTAATGCATTTGATGGTCTAAGTTACTTAGCAACTTCAAACTGAACTCTTTTCAAACTTAGCTCTCTTCAAACTGAGGTGGTGAGCTCTTCCAAATTAACCCCTTTGAGCGTCTTTCCTGTTAGAAAACAGGCACAAGTTCATTCAGCTGGTCTGCTGCTGGAGAAGTGGTATCAGCTGGCTGTCTTGGTGTTCACCCATGTATGAACCTTCTGTCTTGTGCAGTCTTTCCTGATGTTGCTTTTGTGTCTCCCTGGCCAGAGGGTGAGGAAGAGGAGGAGGATGAAGAGGAGGAGGAAGAAGAAGAGGAGGAGGAGGAAGATGAGGAGGACAAAGACATAGATTCGATGGACGAAAGCATGGAGGGTGACACGGAGCTGCCAGGTTTCACGCTTCCAGGCGAGACCTCCCAGGAGCCCATAGCTGGCCTGGAAAACCCTGTGGCCCAGCTGGCTGGGGTGTCCTACCAGGTGCCTGACACCATCGAGTGGGAGCAGCAGAACCAGGGTCTGGGTAAGACAAAAAGCCCCTTCTTCCTTTAGCCTCACAGAGGACATGTCTCCTGCTCTTTGCTTTGCATGGGGCAGCCCCTTGTGCCAGGAAGTCTCATAGGTTGGCTCTTAAGCTAAACACACAGCAGGTTCATTTCTAAGGAAACACCATCCACCAGTGATGACTGGTTGAACTGGAATGGGTCCCAGGCAGAGTGACCTGAGTTTTCATTTTGGGGAGAGCTGCTCTGAATACTCCAGACCTGCTCATTCGTTCCCGGAGCTTAGTGTTGTCTTGCTCCAAGGGTGGACAAATAAATAACTTCTCAGGTGAGATACCTGGGGAAATTTCAGTTCCCTTTGCCTGAGATGGGTTTGTGCGGGGATATACGTCCTGTGAGGAGAAACGAGTTGGGTAGTTGCTAATGAGCCCATTTGCTACTTCAGCATTTTTAAGGGGTGTATGGGGCAAGCATGGGACCCTAAGCTGGCGGTGTTAAGCAAGACAAACCTGCAAAGCCTCTGTAAAGCTTCAAAAACTTTATTCTCACTGTACGTATAGGCCCTGTATTTAACGACTGGACTAATTTATTCCACCTAGGAACAGCTTATCCAACTTTATATGTGTGATGTCCATCTGATGCCAGTCAAAGCTGGGGTGGGACAAGGTAGGGTTTAGAAGGGAACTTGCCCAGCTTGGCTCAGGGCAGTGGGATCGTTTCCCAGCATACTCAATTTCCAAGCCAAGGCCCATCAGAAGCAGCGGGAACCTTTCAGGTGAATTGGTGGGAGCTGAAACAAGTCTATACAGAAAGTCTCTGTGTCTATTAGAGAACTAGCTGCTTTGAGAGGCTCATCAAATAAAGAAATCCTAAAACTCTTTCATACGTTGTGTTATAAGAACTATCACTTCCCCTGGATGTTAAATTCTGATTTAACCTGGCAGTTCTTCCCCTGTAATGCTGTTTCCAGCCTGCTTTAGCATTGTTAGCTTCCTTTGAATCGAATCAAAGGGCGTATTTCAAGATCTCCATAGGAGGGTTGCTCTTTGAGTTTGCATTGAGTTTGCATCAGGTCTGATACCTCCCTGTCCCACTAACTCTTGCTTGAAAAACATTGTATGGGGTGGTTTCCATGTCACATCTATTTCATGTGTCCTGTTATCCCATCAGGCCGGAGAGGAGCTGTTGCGGGGGGCAATAATTATAGGTATTTAATGGCTTCGTGGTTGGCTTTGGCAAGCTGGATTAGAGGTACATGACTGTGCTTGGAGGAAAAGTGTGTAAGAAACATAGAGAAACATGATGGGAGTCGCATCAGCAGCTTTGTGTTCTCATTCATGCCCTTGGTGTGGAATCTTTGTGGTGCCTCAAGAGAAAATGTGAGAGGAGCAGCATATTTTCTGCACTCAGGGGTGCAGTGGGCTGGCATGGTGAGCTCTGTACGACTGCTAGCAATAGTGAGAAGGCAGCATTAAGTTGTTGGCCATCTAAAGCTATTTGCCTGGTTCAGGACTGTATGTACTGGGATGGATGGCTTGGCAGAGCTTTGCCTCTGAATCAGTCAATCCTGGCTAAGGGTGGCAGTGCTTTGTAAAGTGTTTAAGAGAGGCAGCGTTTTGCAAACTCCAAGGTGTGTCCCCACAGACCAGACATCACGTTGTGCAGCGTGGAGAAAGATGGCACTGATACCTCTTCAGGGATCTTGGTACATTTAACCATCCCAGCTAGGATGGCTGATGCAGCATCATCTGGCTTGGTCTCCAGAGGGCTCTGATGGGAGCCCTGTTCCCAGAGCAGGGTGCAAGGCAATGGTTAGTTTGCCTGGAAGGGTGCCTGGAGTCTGCTGCAGATGCTCTTGTATATGACATAGGCTGTCACCATGAGCTTTGGGGCTATGGAGGAGGTTTTTCTGCATAAGGCATCAGGCGCTTCTCTGTTCATGGCTGATGCAGGTCTGGACTGGAGTCATGGCTGCATTTCCAGCCCTACCACCTTCACTGCTGGAGGAAGAGGCTCAGGGTAGGAGTTACCCATCAGATGCGTTGGTAAATGAGGCAGGTGAGAAAGCAGTGACCAGAGGCTGAAGCTATCCCTGGTGTGCAGTAAACTTCTCTGGCTGGGGAGGCTGTAGTAATCATGTACAGAAAATAAGGAGGCTTGGGCTATGGAACAATATGTAGCTTTAACACTCCTTGCATAATAGCATCTGTTATGAGGTCCCCTTGCCCTAGGCAGAGCCATGCTGGAGGATGCACTTTGCAGTGTCTCTTCAGGAGATCTACTTCTGAACCCATGGGCCCAATTCTGTTTCTGATGTTTAATATTGCATCATCCTGCAGCCTTTATCCTCCACCGCCTTCTCTCTTTCTTAAAACTTGGAAAAGCCATCTTTCCAAAAATTTCAGGCATGGAATAAATTGACTGTGTGGCAAAAGGCAGTAGTTTTCTCCCTAACCTATGTTTTATTGACCCTCATGCAAACTGGAGGAGCCATTGTGAAGTCTGTCAAGGTAGGTCAACTGCAAAGCACAAGTCTAAGCACCTGAAGTACTGGGCGGACATGAATTTCTGTGTCCTCTAGAAGTACCTGGCTTGTTATCTCTCACCAGGTCCAAATGGTTTGGATTGCCTTTTATTTTTAAGCTGTTGCAGTCTGTGCAAGCAGCAGTGAGGGAGAGGATGAAGCTGTGGCTGAGAGGAGGAGTTAGATGGGACTTCTGTGCGGTGGTGTTGTAGGCGAGAAAAGGGGACGCAGTGGGATCAGTCTCTCTGCTTGTGACTCACCCCTGTTATTCCACCAGGTAAACACTTATGTAAAGAGCCATTTGTTCTTTTTCTCTCTAGACAACCTTAATGGCTCTTTGATATTTCTTCCTTCCTCATCTATGACGTGCTGATGCCTGCAGTGCTCCTAAGGGGAAGAAGGGAAATCATTTATGTTCTAGAGGCACAAAGAAAACCCAAGGAACTTGCATGAGGTCACAGTGAAAATCTGAGGCCAAGCAAGGAGCTGAACCCAGGTGTTCGAAGGGCTCATTTGCTGGGAATGCGAGGTGCTGTTGCATCTCCATGGTGGTGCCGGGCTCCTTTTCCCTGAGATGCTGCTGCAGTAGTGCAGCCGTTCCCCTCTTCCCAGTTTGTGCCAACTGGGAGTTTCTGCTCTGGTTCCCTGGCCCTGGGTGTGTGGGCACACACTGGGCCGCTGCTGTGTCCGTACTTGTGTCCATACCTGGTCCTGGTTGTGTGTTTCTTCATGGGGTATATTAGGGAGAACAGGAAGGGTGGAAAAAGCGTATAGCTCGTGTCAGCAGGAGGAGGATTGTTAAGAACAGAAGAAATCCCACAACCTTGTCAGGAGGTCAGAAGAACTGCCCACATTGTTCTGCTGGAGCGCCTGGAGAGACCAGACTCACTGCAAAGGGCTCATAAAGCTTTAGATCAGCTGGACGTGTGCATGGACTATTTCTCTTTGAAGCCCTTTTTCTGTAAGTGCTATTCATCTGAAGCTGCCTCTTTGAAATCCATTTCCTTTAAGTGCTTTTCTTCTAAAGCTAAAATTAACTTCACTTTAATTTTAAGACGGCTTCGTTAATCGCTGGACGTCCCCAGGCACAGCCCCTGGCGGGGGGAGCCGCAGCTCTGAATGCAGCTGGGGCAGGGGCACTGTGCCCTTGCCCACCTCAGCCCGCGGCGTCCACCTTTGTGCATCCCGGGGAAGAGCTCTGCGCTTCCCTCCCTTCGCCAAATAGTGCTGAGATGGGAAGAATTTCCCATCTTGGGCGAGGGAAAACATTGTTTAGGGAGGGAAGTTGTTCTGCTTGACGTGGGATATGGCACAGGAAAGGAAGACTTGAAGATTACCCAACAGAGTACAAGATGAGGGTGCACCATCTAAGCAACAAACTTTTACAGTTGGCGTTTTCCATCCTTAGAATACTTCGCACATAGGTCCTTGTCCTGGGGATGCATCTGTCTTCTGGCCTTCAGAATTTTGACATTTAACGCTAAAATCTATAGTACAGAAGAGCCCAGAAGTACTGGAGTAGCTATTCTCAGGTCAGTAGTTATTGAGTTTGCTTGGTCTGATGGCTGACACACTGCAAATCCCCAGAGAACAAGTAACTTGATCCTCAAACAGCTTGGCAGAGCAAGAGGCAGTTTGGATTTTTGTAGTGGTCAGTGGGAAAGTGCTGGAGAAACAGAATCATTAAAAACGTCAATTCTGGGAAGATCAGATGGTCCTATATTAACTCCAGCTGAGCAAAAGCAATTTATATGCGCCGGTAATGAGGCTGTCAGTTTTACAGTCCATCAGCTGACTCTCTAACCAGCAATATTTAGACAAAAAGTAAAGCAGAAGATGATGTCATCTGTGCCTTTATAAAATAGAAATTGATCCTCCGAGAGCATTTCTGATGGCCTGCATCTCTGGAGGAGAAAGGTCTGAGTATGCTTTGGGATCTCTTTTGGTGTCTTCTTCAAATGCTTTGTCTTCAGACGTTGCCAGTGGAGGACACGGCAGTACTTTGGGACCTCTCTGCATTGTATATGAGATGACTTTGATCTTTGTCTACTTGTTTCTTGATTTGTATGTAGGTGGTGTGTGGTAGGTGAACACTAACTGTTCAGAGAGCATCAGAGCAGCAGGAAGCTTGGACTTTCTGGGAGGGAATAAAAATAAGTAATTTTCTCCTGCTACCTCTTTTGCAATTAAATGTTTATGCATTACAAGGAGAACTGCAGTTGGTTTAGATGGGTTCAAACCTACTGAACAGTTTCTGCGTCTTTTAGTTATTCCTCATGAGTGTTAAAGTAGATGGTCTTTGTTGCACACCTCCACAGAGATAAAGACCCTCTACTTCTGTGTTGGTGGTGGCTGCTGTGACTGCTTTTCTCCCGCTTCTTGAGAGTATTTATTCTGCCAGTGTCTGTGAGAATCCTTATTTTACAGACCATGAGCTAAGATGTAGCAACTTAGCTTGAAGTGGTGTGGAAGTTTGTGTTAAAGCATGAAAATGTCCCCAGGCTCCCAAGCTATTTGTTAATGCCATAGTGCTTACCTATCATCC
This sequence comes from Fratercula arctica, assembly GCA_947846985.1. Lineage (NCBI taxonomy): Eukaryota > Metazoa > Chordata > Aves > Charadriiformes > Alcidae > Fratercula > Fratercula arctica. The sequence goes on along the minus strand of CANTUZ010000005.1, from coordinate 52,347,366 downwards.
ACGTCCCAAGATGAAGAACTCCTGCTGTCCATAGTAAGGTAGCAGCCGGAGGTCTTGGGCAATTTTCTCAGCCTTTAATTTTGCTGCTTTGGAGCATGTAATAGTTTGCTTTGTGCATTCAAAGTGTACAGAGGTGTTTGGAGTGACAATGACATTTTCATGTTGAGGCATATAGGGTTGTGATGTTTCGAATGTGTGGCTCAAGTTGTCTAAGCAGAGGTTGTTATGGTGGACTTTGATTCTTTAAGATGCTGACTGAAACCACCAGTTCCTTATCTGAGGCCACCACTAATAAGAGATAACAGCAGTAAACAGAGGAGAGACTGATTTGAACCATAAACCTTAACAGAGGAAACTCCATTGTTATGCTCAAAATCTTGTTTTATGGGCAAAGAGGAGGCACACCTCATATATATATAAACCCAAGAATTTATTGCTAATATAATTGAAATCTTAACAGTCTAATCATTAAGACCAGGTCTAATTATTAAAGGAAAAGAAATAATAATGCAAATAGGATAGTTACACACACTCCTTAGTTTCTGTGCTTTATCCTGGTGTTACACTCGTCCTTGCCTCTGTGGGTCCTAAGGTTGGTGGTTTCATTCAGGGGTTTGTGGTGGGTCATCAACATCTGGAGTCCTTTGCCAGGAGGAATAAGATGGATGTTCACATTAGAATAATGGAAGGTCATATAACTCACCTGGGTAATGGCAGGGCACTTGGATAATAAACTCAGTTTTGAAACGTGATTTTTTTTTTTTAATGAATAAAAATTATTTGCAGCTCTGAGTAGTTATAGAGAAAATAGCTGTAGCTGTATTGCAGATCTGTGATCACAAGTTATACTGCATAAACCATACAATGGATGCCACTGGTTAATGACGGTACGGCATAGTAGTGGAAAGTGATGAATATTTGAAATGTCATTTTTACAGGAAGCTTGGATTAATGCTTTTGTGGGCAAAAATAACCAGCATTAGGAAGACAGAAGCTGAGACTCAGAAGTTAGTAGTATGTTCTTTAATTGCTGCCCCAAATAGATCTATTTTAAGTACTCTTACAGCTCGTGTTATTGGAACATCAGAGTGCCTTTTAATCTTTAATGCATTTATCTTCTTAATTACCCTGGAAAAGGGTATTTATGTCTTACAAGTGGCAAATAAAAACACAGAGAAGCCAAATGACCCCACTGGTTTCAGGAGGGAGCCTTTAGCATAGTAGGGATTTAAATGAGGTGAATTAAATTAGTGCCTGAGCGTTTCCTTTCTCTTGCTGGAGGAAGGATGTGCGCACCTGTATTTCTCCCTGGAAAAGGTGCAAAAAGTCACCATCCCAACAGAGGGGACTGAGTCCATCGAAATCCCAGGTGAGAGAGGCTGGCAGGAGCCAGGATCGGGAGTGGAGCCAGAAAATTTTTCTTCCCGACGTGTTCGAAGTACAGCTGCCTGCAGCCATCCTGCTCTCCGTAGCTTTGCCCCATACCTGTTTATGGGAGTTTTGTTGCACAAAATGTTGGTCACGCGAAGTCTGTGTTCCAGATGGCTGCAGACTGAAATGAGCAGCCTCAGAAATACAGGTGGTTATTTTTCCTGTCTTTCTGGGTGCTCCAAATAATTTATACCATTCCATATGTTACTTGCTAGCTCCCCTTCCCTCTCCCAAGCAGTAATAAGGCTCCCATCATCAGTCTGTGCCTAAATCAAGTTTCTGTTCCTTGTGAGGGATGTGTGCTCTGTTTGGAATGACTTCTTTTTTAACTGTTTTAAGATATTGTTCATGGTTGCGTCTTAATCCTGGAGCAGACTGATATTTAATCAGGTTTGCCTTGTCAAAGGAAATTTTGCATCCACATACCTGTAAATAAACAATAACGATCCTCTCCGCCAGCTTGGCGTGACGTATGCTGCTGTAACGACAGAGCAGCTCCCAGGAGGGAACAATTCACATTGGAGATGGCTTTTTCCTTTCATCAGGTTTTATCCCAAGGTGTTTTGGGGACCGTGTCTCTTTCCCCTCTTTAATATTGCTTCTTTCTTCGGCCTGACTTCCTCCTACTTCTGCTCCAAACCCAGCTGAGATAACGAGCCTTGCAGACCCATCCTGCACATGCTCTGCAGCACGATGCTTGATGGCATGGTGAGAAGCAGCCCTATGCCCCGTGCTGGGACCTTGGATGATGGGACCTTCCAGGAGATGCGAAGCTTGGACAAGTCTCAGCCCTGTGGTCCTGACCTACCACCCTGCTCTTCCCTTTTTCCATCCAGCACAAGACTGCCAGGCCCATGCGTTTTAAATGGGAGAAGCTGGCAGTGTGTCTCTTCTGCTGTGAACTGGGATGAGGAGTTTCCAGGCATGGAGCATGAACTGCTAATGGGTTAGAGCCACGTCGTTCCTCTTGGAAGCACCTCAACTCTTGTCCTCGAAGCAGAAATCAAGACCAAGAGAAAGGAACAGCAATGAGTAAAACAGAAGATTGGAGGGTATTTTGGTGAAACACAGCTCTGAAAGCAAACAGCTATCGGAAATAGGTGAAATAAAGCCATTGCTTGTGATAAAAAAGTATGTGCTTGCAATTTGTTATAGGGAAGGGGAAGACAGCAGGGGCCTTTCTATAGGGAAACCTCCAGCAGGAAACTTGGGCTGGTATTTTAGCCTGATGTTTTTGGTGGACCGTATCGAGAAACAGCAGCACTATAACGTCCTCAGATACATTACTTTGAAACAGCAGCCCCTCCACAAGATTTATGCCTCTAGTTAAACCTGTGTCAGAAGAAGACTGTCTAAGTCCATTTGTTACCAGCCCTTAAGTGCTGCCTCCAGGAGCCGGGGTGGATTTAGAGGCATTTGCTCGGGTTTGGCTCTGCCTTCCCCCTCCCTGCCCACGAAGAAGATGGGATCCCATCAGACAAAGTGTTAAACTGGAGCTACTTGCTATTGCTGAGGGGAATGAGGAGGTCCTGTCCATCCACAGCACTCCTGCCTCTTTTTCTTCAGTTTGGAGCAAGGCGGTATGGAGCCACAGAGAAATTGTCTGATGGTTCGTGAGAAGAGAGAGTGGACATTGGTCAGCATGGTTGACATGGTTGGTATGAGAGGTCCCAGCTGAGGTCAGGCTGACCAGAGGACGTTTCTAATGGATGGTGGGAGGCATGGATGAACCCAAGCCTGAGGACTGCTATCACTCCTGCATGCCCTAGTCCTTGCTACCATGGAATGCAAAAATCTCCTGAAATACCTGCAAGGAGGGAGTGACAGCTTCTGTGGTGAAAACGGTGAAAGGGGAGACTTGGGTGATGTTTGTGTGCGGAGAGCGTTAGGAAAGGTTGGCTGAAGGGAACTGAAGCCTGGGCCACTGGTCATCTACAGTTTGCCTGGCAGACCATAGCTGAGCAAATTCTCGGTTTGCTGGGGAACAGGTAAAGGCAGCAGCACCAAGCTCCTGGGCTTTCCCAGCACAGGAGGACCCCTTCTAAACAGCTTTTTGCCTGCACCTCCACTTGCTTTTGCTGGCCCAAGAAAGCAAAGCTGGAAAACTCAGGCACGTGGCTGAGCATTTTTGACCTTCTGCAGCTGTCTGCCTCTATCCATCCATTTGCTACGGCCTTTAGAGTTAGGATATGTCTACCTTGGAGCATGGCTTGGCATTTGCTGCTCCAAGTAATTTATCTTGGTTTTTTTTCGCCTGGGCTAAAGGATAGGGTCCATTAGCCTGCGCAGAGCTCCGTGCTGTGAAGGCTGGGCTGCATCTGCTAACTGAGCACCATCTGGGTTTCTGCACAGCGTGGTGAGGCCGGCATCCTTCTAGACTGTCAGCTGCCTTGGCACTGGCTGTCTGTCCCCTTGTCTGTCAGCCTGCCTGCAATATAAATCATAGTATCTTCCCTCTCTCTTCAATGTGCAGTAATCCGTTTTTTTCCCCTCACGTCTGCCATTTCAGTCTATACATGTATCACATTTCAGTGTGCTTTGCCTCTTCTTCTATCCTTCAGTTTATATGTGTCAGAAAACTTGGCTCCATTTAGACAGAGGAGATGGTTTTCAGCCCTCTCTCCCTTTGGATTTTGGTAATCACTTAGCTTGATTGAAGAACACGGGCAGGGCAGTAGCTTTCCCTGGGTGAGAATTATTAATTTTTCCTTTATGTGCTAGTCTAGGTGGCCTTTGCCTTTTAAAACGAGACTTGTCCTTATGTTGGAGAAATTACATTTATTTTGTAATAGTGATCTATACTACCGTGCAAAAGACCTGTCTGTTTTCATGCTATTTCAGCCCTCTAAAAAAAAAAAAAAATGGAGAGAGAGAATGCAAAGGTTCATCGGCCTTGAATTGCCTCTCTCCTTCTGGGGATTTGCGTCAGAGGCTGATCTTTTGGGTTAAAATGTTGGCTCCATTGCAGAGCCAATAAAAGAAAGATAGAGGAAAAGAGCTCATTGCGACGAGTAGCAGCAGGGAGAGAGAGGGTAATTTATTGAGAAGATGGTTTTAAAATACTCTTTTCTAATGAGACAGTAGATACATTTTTCTCTCTGCTTGGTCAGCGCAAACTGCAAATGACTGATGCTAAACCTACCTCCCCGCTGGTGTTTGCTCAGATTAAGACCACTTGAGGATCAAAGGAGATCCAGGTTCCTTCCTGGAAGGATGCTCTCTTGATACCCATAAATCCTGCCCTGCCCGAGAGCACGTTAGGAATGTGTATTGGAAATACGTGAATTGCTTAGATTTTGACTGACAATGAAATAATTACCTCAAACCTCAAGCAATTGTTGTTTTGCAAAAACGCTGGGTGTCAGCATTAATCGCAGAGAGGGGTCGATACGCTGAGAATTACTAGAGGCTTTTGCTTTTTTTTTTATTTTGCCTTGTTTTTGAATAACTCTAATCACAGACTCATCCAAGCCTGGGATATAATAAAGGGTTTCATCAAGGCTGTTCCCCTGATAGCCTATCATTTATTTTAATATACCGGCAATGCCATCTGCGTTTGAGGCTTTATTAATGCGAGGCCAAGAGTTTCTCCAGTTTTATTCCTTTTCTAGGTTACTCTCCCCACGTCCCCCCCATTTCCCTCTGACTGCTTGGGCTGCCTTTCTCAGCCGGGCTTTTGCAGTAGTGGGACGCTGTGCTTGTTCTTAGCAAAGGGGCTCGATGCAATCACTGGGGCTGAGCTCTGTCTTCCAGGCCACCCATTCTGCAGCCATAACAGGTGTCCCCAGGGAACCCCCCCGTTTTGTTTAGCAGCGCCACATGCTGCGCTCCTGTCCCTATCCCCCTAAGGTGGACATGCTGTTGCATCCATCATTATGGATGTTCATGACAAGGCGATCCAGATGCTGCTCCGAGGTCCCTGTCAGGAACCCATCCCTGACACACGTGGCATCGTGATGGCTTTTCTGCGCTTTTGCTGCATGTGCAAGTTGAGCTGTCTTTTCTCTTTGCATACTCGAGGACAGGTCTAACGCCAGTGGAGAATTTCAAAGGGCCCTGGATGGCTTCCCCATACCATCTCCTTGACCTGGCGTGGGTCTGCCCCCCTTGAGTTGCCCTGATTTTGTTCCTTTTCAACACAGCTGTCCCAAAAGCCAGACTTGAGTGCGTGCTCTGGTTTAGGATTGAGGCGAGACCTTGACGCCTGCCCTTCCAGTCCAGGCAGAGCCTGTTTCTTCCTGTGAGTAAGCCTTGGGGGGTGGTTGCTTTGCCCTGCTCAGTCTTGGCTTTCCTTGCAACTGTCCATAAGCAATTTCTGGAATATGATAAGGCAGGATTCAGTATAAATATCCTGTCAGAAAAATATCTTCCCCTTAGGTTTTGTTATTTTCAAACCTGTAAGAACTGGTTAAATACAGTCTCTTTCTATTTTGTGGTTCTAGGGACTGTTGGGTAGAGGGTTGAGTATAGCATTAGACCAAACGAATAGCCTCAGTGAAGCATTGCTTTCTGGTTGTATGTGCTCTCCCGTAGCCGGAACATGTTCCTGTGAGTGCTGTTTGTGAATGCTGGATTTTATTAAGTGCAAATAATATGCTGTTCATTTAGAAGATGTTTTGGGGGTAAGCAGGCAAAGATATAGTCTTCCAATAGACATCTACTGCCTGTAAGTGTGTGCAGCTGTGTAATACCTAGGCTGGAGGTGGGTTTCTTTGCCAGACAAAATGCAGCTGCATACTCCTCTACCCTTTGCTGTCCTTATTGTAGCGAACAAATGCATTCTTGGTTGCAGCATTCCTGGGAGACTCATGCGGTCTTGTGCCTCAGGCTTACGTCAAGTTTTACGGAGCATCAGCTGAAGCACAGTAGCTGCTTCTGCATGTGGGCTTAGTCTGCAGCGACCTCAAGGTGACGTGCCATCGCCTGGCTGCAGCACGATGAGCTGAGCTAGGTCAGAGCACCGTATGTTTCCTGTTGGTTGGGAATGTGCCTGTGGCTGGTCTACGTGGCTCAGGTATTTTGTGACGACCCCTTTAAGTCGCAGTTTGCAGTGAGTCCACATTGAGTCAGCCTTGTTCAGCCACACGTTGCATGCTCCAGTGTGACTGCAGCATGGAGCAGGAGATGCAGAGAGTTAATTTAACATCTACTAGACAGAGGCAAGCCAGGACCATTTTTTGTTAAGGTGTGTATCTTAATGGAGCAGATAAAGTCAGAATCCCAGCTAGCAAAACTAAGCGTTGTTCTGGTGAGTGCTCCAGTGGAGACTCGTGTCCCACAGCCTTGGAGCTGCTGTGAGGTCTGTGAAGACTCTTCTCCAGGACCATGTACCATTTTGTTTCATGCTTAGCAGGGCCGCATCACTGGCCCCTTGTGTTTGACTTCAAACTTTGCATCCCAACAAGGTGAGAGCAAAAGCCGCAGTAGTTAAGTCTAGCCCAGGTTTAATGTCTCAGGCCATGCTAGATCACCTCTGCCCAAGAGGAGGTACTGGCCTGGCTGCAGCCGGGCTCTGACAACACGGAGCACACAGAAATGCCTTTGGGGGCAGCACAGGGCTTGGGATGCAGCTGCATGGCTCCTTCCCAGGGTGCTGCAGGGGATCCTGTCCCCAGGGATGTCTCCTGGAGCCATCACTGCTCCCACCTGCTCCCACCACTGCTCATCACGGTGAGAGCCCCTGGGACAGTGCATAAACATGGACCAGCACAGGCACTGCGACACCATCCCCGCGAACCAGAGCTGGCATCCCTGAATCAGAATCGTCTGCTGTAGGGAAAGCACTCTTCAACAGTACTGATTGACAGCAGCAATAATTAGTTATTAAGGCTTGATTAGTCACTACTGTGTGGGCTCTGAAGATGAATATGAGAGTTTACAAAACAGTGGCCAGCAGGTCCAGGGAGGTGATTCTCCCCCTCTACTCCCCTCCGGTGACACCCCACCTGGAGTATGCATCCGGCTTTGGAGTCCTCAGCACAAGAAGGACATGGACCTGTTGGAGTGGGTCCAGAGGAAGGCCACAAAGATGATCAAAGGGCTGGAGCACCACTCCTGTGAAGACAGGCTGAGAGAGTTGGGGCTGTTCAATCTAGAGATGAGAAGGCTCTGGGGAGACCTTATAGCAGCCTTCCAGTACTTAAAGGGGGCCTACAGGAAAGCTGGAGGGAGGGACCTTTTACAAGGGCATGTAGTGATAGGATGAGGGGTAATGGCTTCAAACTGGAAGAGGATAGATTTAGGTTAGATATCAGGAAGAAATTTTTCACTCTGAGGGTGGTGAGCCTCTGGCCCAGGTTGCCCAGAGAAGCTGTGGCTGCCCCATCCCTGGAGGTGTTCAAGGCCAGGCTGGACGGGGCTTTGAGCAGCCTGGTCTGGTGGGAGGTGTCCCTGCACAGGGCAGGAGGTAGAACTAGATGATCTTTAAGGTCCCTTCCAACCCAACCCAACCCGTTCTATGATTATATGATTTTGTGACTTAATTCTTAATATATGCTGAATCTGCTTCAAGGCATTGATTATAATGTCCACTTTTATATCCTGTCCTGAAGGTACTGGACCCATCCTGCCTTGTCCCAGGCCCCGGGTAGTGACACAGAGGTTTTTTCCACAGTCACTCTAAGCTTGGGGTGGGTGGGTGTTAATGCTCAGAATAAACATCCCTGCTGAGTCATGGAAGAAAATAGGACTTATTTATGGTCGGGTGAGTAGGGAACCGTAAATAATGTTTCTGAAAGAGATCCTGGGGAAAGTCGAGGGAACAGTCAAGTTCCAGGGCGAAATTTAGGCTGAGAGTTATTTTTATTGTTAGTCCTGTCACCATAAGAGGGTGAATTTGGATGGTGATCATAGAATCCTAGGATCTTCATGGTTGGAAAGGACCTTTGAGATCATCAAGTCCAACCATACACACACAAAAAAACCCCTACAATCTCTGCCACTAGAGTGTGCCCTGAAGTGCCAAATCTTAAATACCTCTAGGGATGGTGACTCAGCCACCTCCCTGGGCAGGCTGTTCCAGTGCCTGACCACTCCTTCAGTAAAGTAATTCTTCCTAATATCTAACCTAAACCTCCCCTGCCACAGCTTCAGACCATTACCTCTGGTCCTGTCATTATTCACCTGGGAGAAGAGGCCAACCCCCACCTCTCTACAGCCTCCTTTCAGGTAGTTGCAGAGGGCAATGAGGTCTCCCCTCAGCCTCCTCTTCTCCAAATGAAACATGCCCAGCTCCCTCAGCCTCTCCTGATGTGACTTGGTCTCCAGACCCCTCACCAGCTTGGTAGCTCTCCTCTGGACACGCTCCAGCACTTCAATGTGCCTCTTGTACAGAGGGGCCCAGAACTGAACACAGCACTCGAGGTGAGGCCTCACCAGTGCCGAGTACAGAGGCACGATCACTTCCCTACTCCTGCTGGCCACGCTATTCCTGATACAAGCCAGAATGCTGCTGGCCTCCTTGGCCACCTGGGCACACTGCTGGCTCATGTTAAGCTGGTTGTCCACCAGCACCCCCAGGTCCTTTTCTGCTGGGCAGCTTTCTAGCCACTCTTCCCCAAGCCTGTAGCGTTGCTTGGGGTTGTTGTGACCGAAATACAGGACCCGGCACTTGGCCTTATTAAACCTCATACAATTGGCCTTGGCCCATCGATCCAGCCTGTCCAGGTCCCTCTGTAGAGGCATCCTACCCTCAAGCAGATCAACACTCCCACCTAGTTTGGTGTCATCTGCGAACTTACTGAGGGTGCACTCAATCCCCTCATCCAGATCATTGATAAAGATATTAAACAAAACTGGCCCCAAAACTGAGCCCTGAGGGACACCACTGGTGACCAGCCACCAAGGATATTTCACCCCATTAATCACAACTCTCTGGGCATGGCCATCCAGCCAGTTTTTTACCCAGTGAAGAGTACACTTGTCTATGCCATGATTCACCAGCTTCTCCAGGAGAATGCTGTGGGGGATGGTGTCAAAGGCCTTACCAAAGTCCAGACAGACAACGTCAACAGCCTTCCCCGTGTCCAGAAGGTGGGTCACATGGTCATAGAAAGAGATAAGGTTGGTTAAGCAAGACCTCTCTTTCCTAAACCCATACTGGCTGGCCCTGATCCCTCGGCTGCCCCGCGCTTGCCATGAGAGCTCACTCAAGGTGATCCTCTCCATGATCTTTCCTGATACCGAGGTCAGACTGACAGGCCTGTAGTTCCCCGGATCCTCCTTCTGATCCTTCTTGTAGATGGGCATCATATTAGCCACCCTCCAGTCATCTGGTACCTCCCCTGTTGACCAGGGTTGTTGATAAATGATGGAGAGAGATCTGGGGAATCTGTTGTCAAAGAGTAGAAATTAAAGCAAGTCCTCTGCTCTAAATTTTTATGAGAGGAAGGGGAGGATGATACATTAGGATGTGGGGGTGGGATGTGGAGGAACAAAGGAACAGAGAGAAAAATAACAGCCATCATTTTGGCCCTAAATACTCAGTGCCATTCTGCCCATCTGGAAAAGATGGGAGAATGCCTGTCCACAGGATGCTGAGGATGATCACAGTTTGTGCGTTGGCTTTTCCATTTGGGTAGGCAATTTCACAGAGGATAAATCCATCCCAGTCTTTGCAGAAACTCTACATCTGACTCCACAGGTCTCTCAGCCACAAAGCACCGGGTGCCCACAGGGTGCGTAGGGGGAGTGTTGCTCTGTGATCGTCCTGCTCATAAGCTTTTCCTAGAGGGATGCTGTTGGCCACTGCCAGCCTTGCTAAGGCAGCCGGACCTTTGGTCTGACCTTAGGCTGGCTGTAAGCGGAGCCTGGTCTCCTCATCTGTTTAATTAGTGGCAGTGCTGCTTTTTTCCTTATGTGTCCTTGAGCAAATCTCTTATCCATCCTGTGCCTGAATCCCGGTGTTCATAGACAGGACAATATTGATGCTTCTGTAGTGGTTTATTTGTTCAGGTTCTTTTGGGCATATACTGTCTCTCTTTACAAGTTTATAGAGTGTTTATCCTGTGAGTGTGTTATCTCAGATGGCCTTTCAGCTGTCACAATAATAGAAATAATTAACAAGAAATTCCTTCTCCTCTTCCCTTTATTATATTTTGCTCATAAAGAAAACATTGACAGTTGCTGAGACAAAAATATCTGTTGAAGCCTGCTAAAGAGGAAAGCTGTGACCCCTGGATGATCAGTAAATTGATCAGTAAAAAAAATCAGCAGTAAATTGCTGCAGGCTGGAGAGTGAGGCAGGGAAGTATCAACTGTGTGTTTGCCCTGCATTTAGGCTTTTCTGTGAGCATCCGCCTTCAGAGATGGGATGCAGGGCTAAGCTGATCCAGTACAGCCATTCTGACATTCTCTTTCTTTGGCATGAGCTTCCCCCTTAGCCACATTCCAGGGACAGAAACCCCAGAAACTGCCTGGTTTTGGGCACCGGCAGGGAGATGTGACTCAGTAAGTAAAGGTACCTTCCAAGATGCTTATCTGTGCAGCCTCTTTCAGATTCACCAGGCTCCCCATAAAACATTTTTATACTGAAATCAGAGGTGTGACCTTGTTGATAATTTAACTCAGGGACCAAAGACGTGCAGCTGAGTACAGACACCAGTGTAAGTTTGCATCACCCCCTTCCCTTGCTGAGGACTGTGCACATTTTTTTGGGGGGGCCGGTCTGCCCTGCAGTTGTTGTCGGTGTTGGGCTGAGCTAAACTTCCCACTTGCAGCACAGGCAGGATCTTCTCTGGAGTCCTCAATGCAGAAAAACTGGTGCAATAGCATAGAAAGTAATGGCATTTTCAGCAAGGCACCAGGTATGTTTGCTTTCCTCTGTTTTGCAGGGTTTTGTTTGCTGTTCACAGGTAGCAGAATGGAAATTTTCTTGTATGCGTAAATTTCCTGTGGATTCCCAAAGCTGCCTGGGTTATGGGTCCAACAGCACATATGGAAATGTGTGGTTTGTTGCTGTTTTGGCTTTGGTAAATCTGTTTGTTATCTCTTAGAAATGGTCTTTGAAAATGAAACTTAAGCTCCTGTATCCCTTCAAGTTCAAATAAATGTGGACAAATAACATTTCTCAGGCAAGGGACAGATTTATAAATCAGGATGTTGTGATGAACTGCTTTGAGTCAACAGTTCATCTGCTCCGTCAATCAAACTCCTAACTAGGCTTGATCAGTAATTGCCTAAATCTGTGAACCAATTCACAACATTATAGGATGAAGCCAGTAATTTATCTTTCATGTTTAGGACTAAATTTCGGAAGTACTCTGCAGTGTCACTGTTTTCTACACCTAGAAAGAATTGTAGATTTTTGATGGGCCACAGAGGTTTTGTTTGTGCTGTGGAAAAGGCAGCCTTTCCCCAGGGGATTCCCCGTGCAGAATCTGCACAGCTGTAAACTAAAAAAATGCAGTTTATTCAGGCCCAGCGTTCTCCTGACAGACGGACTACGTATGATACTTTAGAAAGAGACAAAAGAAACTTCTGGTTCCCAACCTTTTCTTGGCTATGTGTATTTCTGAAATATGCTGTTGGATAACAGTTTCCTTCTCAGGAAAGGCTATTAACATTGCCTTTGAGATTAGAACTTGCTCACTGACTTGTTTGCGGGATTTTGCGAGACCTGTTGGAAGGTAGGAGACCGGCCCCCTGCTTGCAGTCTGACGAAATGCCTGTGTCTTTCTCCAGACTGATTACTTTTAGCATGTAATGTGGAGATTTATCTGCACACCGGGAGGTATAAAACCCTGGCAAAGGTCTCTAAATATTTTATAATGCCTTCTCCTGCTGCTGTTCCTTGCCTTTTTTGACCTTTGTTGCATCCCTTTACCTGGTGGGTGATGCCATGTCCTACAAACATTCCAGAGTGTAGATCAGTGTCTCCCATGGTGAGTTCAGACTAAGATCTCCCATCTCCCCATTTGCTTCGGGTGCACGTGAGTCTCTGCGTGATGGAGCACATAGCCTGACACATCCCGTCACCTGACAAGAACCTGGAGGTCTCAGGAGGACTGGCTGCCCCACAGCTGGGCATGGGCCTTGAGAGAGGCTCCCTATGAGCACTGACCGGGTGGCATGTCTCACCTGGTGGGCACAAAGCAGCTGGTCAGTACGGGGTGCATGGCTCCTGCCTGGTGCATGGGGCCACGGAGGAGGAGAGAGTCTCTGGCATTGATCTGCTGACCTGTAAGGGTCAAGTCATGCTGGGGAGGTGGTCATCAAGAAGAAGTCAGGTTGCGTATGGCTGGAAAGCCTGTACACGTGAATTCAGTTCTTCAGTGTATCTCCTGCCTTTAAAGCCACAGTGCAGTGAGGCCACTACAAAAATGAGTTTGAAATGTATTGTCTGTTTATTCCTTCAGTGCCTTCTTTGTCTGTATGTCTGTCTCTGCAGAGTTTGTCTTCCTAGAGGTCATGATACAACACTTGTCAAGTGAACAGGAAACTTTCTGGACCATTTCATGGGCTTTGGAATTGGAGCAGTATAGAGTGGCCGTCAGCATTTAGATAATAAACATTTGCCACTACTTTGAAAGCGGATTAAGGTCTGAAGCTTTATCCAGATAATTTTGTGAAGGTTCTCGCACATCAAATCATTTCTTCGTTATTTGAACAGATGATGGCAGCAAAATCAGGAGTTCATTCAGAGACATTCATATTCCAAAATGTCTCTTAAAACCACATCATATCACTGTCCTTATCAGAGAGTGGTTCTGTGGCCAGTTCCAGTCAGGGTAATGCCCTTTCCGTGTAAGTAAATTGTTATAGATTATCTTAATTTGCTTGGAGAAACACTGGATCCATTCATTTCTGAGCAGAAGGGTTGGGATGGAGAATGCCACAGCACCAGCTGCAGGTACTTGGGGGCAGCAGGAAACCCCATGGAGACTGAAGTCACGCAGACATTAATCTAGCACGAACAGTGCTCTGTGCCATATGTGAAATAAATGGAAAATGCAGATAACAGACAATCTGAGGATAAATTAACCCTTTGACTTGCAGAGCTGTCTGGGAGGTGATGATGATTTTTCAAGGTTCAGTGGGTGGCAGCAAACTTCACCAAGATTTTTGGATATTCATTTGTCTGCAAAGCCTCACCCGTAACTGTTAATAGGAGCTGCAGAAGAAAGAGAGGTTCTGCTTCTCTGCAGCCCCTGGAACAGCCACTCCACAGCAATTAAACTTAGTATACGAGGACCTAGGTTGACAGTTTTACACCATCAACCCCACGGAACCAGGCCTGCTTGTCCGGGGGTTGAATTTGGGCTCACGCAGAACAAAAAAAGCCAGTCCTACCTTGAAGTTGCCAATCTCTCCAGTAACCAAAATTGTTTCTCTCCTTCGAAGCATTTCCCTTCGGAGACTTTTCAGTGTTAAAGTGTTTGAGATCGGCCGTTTCCCCCCTGTGCAAGCTAAAAAAGGAGCTGCCTTCTCCACCTTTTGTCAACCAAGTATAGCTGTGGCTCCTTCAGTTGGATAGCCCAGCATCAGACTGTCACGTTCTGGCTCCTAGGAGAATTTTTGTCTGTCAAATTCGCTTTCTCCTCAGCCAGTACAGATTTAGTGCCACCATTTTGGTTTGAGTGCCATCAGGTGTCTGACTCATTATTACTGGGAAATACCCACTGGCTTTGAACCCTCATTGCCTCATGGCCCAACTTTCAATAGGAAGCTTTGCTATTAGCTGAATGGAAAGTGTCACGTAGATAATTTTTGTTATGACAAAATAGGGCTTTGTGTGAGATTGGCAGAAGAACTCAGTGCTGGTCTGAAACTCTTTGTGATGAAATGCAAATTCCTCTTCTCAGCTGGAACAGAATCATATCTGTGCTGAAGATACTCGCAGATTTTGCCCCTGCTTTCTCCACTGGCTTTGGGTCTTGGTGCCTCCATTTGGCTGTGATTACATCCTGTTGGTGCTTTCAGGTTTGGATTCCCAGTCAATAGATTAAGATAACACTGCTTGCTTATGTTAGAGAACTGTTGTGAGTGCAATTAATAAAGCTGCAAAGCTGAAAAGTAGTGGAAGAGCTAAATATCATTACATAATGAGACCTCATTCACAGTACATGATGTGAAAAATGATTTCTTGCAAAGAATGATAAATTGCCATGGCTTTTTAGCCTAATTGTAGATGCTTGATTCTAATTTGTTATTTGTCATTTCCATGTTAATGAAGAGTTTTAGATATAATTACTGCATTTACGGCAAACAACACATTATCATTTTCCAATGCTTGCGAAGCACCGGCTTCTTTAGAAATAGCAGGGCTGGGTAATTATCCTTGTTGTGCAGCTCCAGGTTAGGCTCTACAAATAAGAGTGTCCAGCTCCCTCTGCAGAACAGGTCTTGTGCAAGATGCTTCTCAAAGGCAGCTCATCTCATTAACCCTCTGCTGCATTTGGGGACCCGAGACTCAGAGACATGAAGTGACTTCCGCAGGGCACTCGGCAGGGCTCCTGGTGGCCTGGATCCCTTCTGGACAGCATCTTCTCTTCATCGCTCTCGCAACACAAAAGATGACCGGAGCCACCGTTTTGGTTGGCAACAAGTTTTCCGGTTTGTCCTGGTTATCATAGACAGGGAGATGATCCTCAAGCCCCATTCACCAGCATATTGCAGAGATTTTGCTTGATTAAGGCTGGGTTTGACTCACGGTGGTGGTGGTGGGAGAGTGTCATGGGTTTCTAAGAGTATCTCATCTAAGGCCTGGAAAGTCCTGGTATGGTAGGAAGCCCATAACTGCTATTTTGGAACAAACCAGTGTAATATTTGTGAGTTCCCCTGCCCACTGTGACTGTGGATTTCCATTGTGTTGACAGATGTAGTAGTTCCTGATCCTCTATTTTTGCTACATCCTTTCTTGTTGTCTTGCTCCATCCAATGACAGGGGCAGCCCAACCTGGGCTTCTCTCCATGGGGTGGCAAAAGGCAACTTGAGAAGTTTTGATACGTAGCAGTAGGAGGGAGGGGTCCTAGTGCATTGACTTGAGATGTTGGTGGACACGTCACTTCTCTGTGATGGGCAGCTGTACCATACCATCCTCTTCCACCAGCAGGCTCCATCTCAGAGCTATTTTGAGGTTTGGGCAATGTTATGAGAGGAGCCTTGTTGCTGGGATCATCAGAAGACTTTGGCTTTCATGTCTCAAGTGTCTATGGTCCCTTTGTCCCTGGAACAACACGATTACTTAGCTTAGCTATCTCCTTTTTGTAGCTCTTCTTCCTGCCCTGGTGCTTGCGCACTAGGATTTACTTACAGAGTGCAGTGCTGCTCCCTTTCAGCCTTTGCTGTAGCTGAATGAGCCAAGCGTCTTTTGCTTTTCCTTTTAAGATAGTTTCTGGTTTTGCATCCCAGCACCGAGACAGTCTGAGCACATCTGTTGTGACCATCTCCTTTGTGTGGCTTTTCATTACCTGCTAGGGAAGGTGGATGCAACTTAGAGAAAGATGCTGGGAAACCAGCAACAGGGAGGTGCTTGAAAATATCTTAAGGGTCTGGTAAGTAGCGTGGGCCAGGGGCATGTGCTAAGCTTTGGGGACAGACAGATGTTCCAGTGCCGAGAGCGAGACTGTGATTCTCTGTGTTAGGATATATCATGAATTAGAGATTCACCTCCCTCCAACCTCTCAAAATGGGGAAAATTGTTTCTTTTTCACTTGTCTCCACACTCTGAGTTCCTCCTGCTCCTAGACTGCGTGCCCAGGAGGTGGCGTGTAACGTGTTTGAAGTGGAATAAATCAGTGGGCACTGCTTTCAATTATCCCAACCCAGGCTTGTTCACTGCAGAAGGCAGCCTGTGAAATATGGCAGGAGTGACAAGTCGTGAGCGCTGCAAGAGCATTAACGCTGATCTGCAGACAGACTTCAGCACAGCGCCTGCCGTCAGGAGCAGTCCCTGCCTGTGCTGCCTGTGACAGCTTCAGCCACCCTGATATGGGGAGGCTGGGCGCAGAGGAGGGAGCTGGAGGAGAGCGCTGAAGTGCACTTCTGCTGGCAAGCCGTTGCTGAAATCCTCGAGCAGCTTCTGCAGCTAATGCTTAGAGCCACTTCAGCCTTTTCAGTCAAACAGGAGATGTCCTGGGCTGCTAGCTTCAAGCCAGGAAAATTGAAAGCATAGCCACTCATCTCACTGTGGTGAGAAAAGCACTGCCCCATGGCAGTAATGCCATTACTGAGGCTCATGAACACAAAATGGGATAGAGGGCTTCACTCCTGCCGTGTTCCATCCCTGTCTGGTTGGTGGCTCTGAGTTAGTCACATCTCCATGGCATCCAGGGGTTTCCCTGCCTGTCTTGCAGACCTAGATACCCAAGGTAGGATTGAGCAAGGTGACGTGGGTGGGCCAGTGGGAAGCAACGCATGCAGCAATTGTCACTCGCCAGCTCTTAGTTGTTGTTTGTTGGGTTTTTTTGAGTTGTTGTTTGTTAACACACACAAGCTCCTGGAGGAAGAGGGCTGAGAATAGACTTCTGTACTATGAAAGGGTTGGCACGAGCTTCAGTGCGACATTCTGACACCAATAGAGAAAAAAGTGCTCTCTCTGTTGTATTCCTACAGAGACGTGCTGCTGTCACCCAGTTGTGAGTCTCCAGCTTCTTGTGATGAAATCATCAGGAGGGAATGGCCCACAGAGGTGAAGCACTGAAACAGGAAGGACTTGAGTTACTTGAGCCTGGCTCAGCTGCTTCCTTTGATATGAGATGGGAATAAATCACTGCTGTTCAAATGATGCAGTGATTTCTGCTCAGCTTATACTGGTATAAGTGAGCTTATATTGGCCTAAGTGTGTATTTGCAGTGCCAGAACAATTGCAACTTGTCTCAGAAATTATCTTAGAAAGACTCTGTCTAGGGCTTACCTCCTTTTTCAGCTTTTCTGGGACCAGATCTTTCCTTACATCCACCTAGTGTTGGATGGGAACATCCCTAAGTGCCTCTGTGGACTTGACTGCCAAGGAGACCTGTCCTATGGCCAGCCCAGCCTGGAGGAGAACAGGAAGGCGTTGTCTCCCTTTTCACTCTTTGGCTGTGTGGTAGCACCTAGAAGCCAGCTGACAGTGGGACCTCCCCATACAAGTGCTTGGGGACAATCAGAGCAGCCTCTTCCCTCTCTGCATCATGTCCCCGTAGCCCTCTGTGCTGTCACTAACAGCGTTTTCTCCCCATTGCAGGTTCTTCTTCCTCACTGCATCATCCTCTTGGTACGGTTGTGAGTTTGCATTCACCAGCAAACCACAGCATGATCAAGAGCCTTGATGGAGAAGTGCTGCCCACTTCTCCTTGTGCTCGCTCCACTGCTGGCCACGGCTTGTGTGGGCCTGAGAAATGCAGCACATCAGTATTATGCTTTCAAGCTCTCCATCAGAGGGCAATAATAAGAATATAGTGCAGAAGAAGCAAAGCTAGACACTGCCATATCTGGAACATCACCCACACCGTGGTGTGCCCAGGGTGGCTCCTCAAGAGTGTGTGGCCAGGCTCCAACTCTCCTCCAGCCCAGAGACAGCATCTAAAGGGGAGGTGGTGATATGATGTGAATGATTTGAGTATTTTTGGCCTGAATGAGGCTGCTAAAGTTGGCTCTAATGAAAGCTCAGCCAGCCCTCAGCACCCTCCCATGATACTGTTCTGTGCCTTGGCCTGTTGGAGCAGCAATGGGATTTCTGTTGTAATCTGGTGACACTTGATAAATGTATCTCGCTGCTGCCAAGCACCGACTCTCCAAGCAAGCCAGACCTCTGCTGTCCCAGGAGCTGCCTTTACCCTTGCACAATTTCCAAGCTCTGGAGCCAGAAGACAGAGGTTTCTGACTGGGGAGGTTGCACAGCGTCTGATTTGAAACCACATCACTGGCATGGGATGAGCCCACATTCGTGTGAAGGCCATGTTGTGACAAAGGACCAAAGAGCGTAGCGACCCGTGGAGGCAGCAGTCCCCAGTCAGAAAAGAGCTACAAGATGCCGCCGTGTCAAAAAAAGGGACTTGTAGTGGTGACCTTCATCCCATCCCTGCCACTCTGCTCCTCTGGCACTCAGGCCGCTGCAGTGTTGGGTACAGCACATGATGAGGGACAAAACCTTCACCTGAGAAGTGACCATTCAACTCTAAAATCACCTCAAAATGTTCCTTAACCTGAAGGAACAGGTTTTTCCTGGGAGATCATTTTAAGACAGCTACCAGACTCCACATGGGGCCTGTCAGCTGCTGGGAGCGAAGCACGTTCCCACTGGAGGGGCTGATTTCTGCTGCAAATGGATCCATCACCCTGGTTCCTGTGGATGGATGATTGCCCACGGTCACTCTGGTTCCTGTAGGCACCAAGCACCTGTAGGTAATCCTTCACGACAAGAATTACTTTTCTGGATTACATTTTGTTTTAGTCGGTGCTGTAGTAACACTTTCTGACACATCGGATCCTGTTGCGTGGTCTCTAGTTCAGCCTGGTCTTACATGACTTCACGGGATGCACACAGAAGACTTCTCCCTCCTCCACTTCGTATGCTATAAATTTAGGGTGGCGGTGTTCCTCCCAAATGCATTACAGCAAGTAGAAGGCATCATTGACGCTGCCTTGGCATGATGCTCTGTGTCATTACCTCCCGGTCTGCCTCACTTCCAGGCATGAAGTGTTTTTGTGCCATCACTTTCCTGGAGCTCGGAGTCTAATCAGCAGTCTCCTGGTACCCGGCTCTCCTGCGACCTTCTCAGCGACCTGCCCTCCGAAGAGTGCCATAGTTTCTGGAGTTTTTCTGGTTTTTAGGGGATAAAATCTGCCAGTAACAGAGGACATTTGTAGACAGCAGGAATAAATCACCAGGAAGTGTAAGCACAGTGGAAAATCACTGTACTACTAGTAAGATCCTGCCATTTCAGTGTTCTCTCCCCACTGTTTTGCTTTGCTCATTGCTCATTCCCTTTCCTCTCTTTGCAATTTCCCTAAGGCCCATTCCCATAGGTCTACTGTGATCATTACAGGTGGCTGGGAGAGCTTGTGGGAAAACCCATTCACTTTCTTCACCTGCCTAATTGAAACTATTACATTTTTCCTCTCGTCTTCCCCGGATAAGGATGCTTTGCTTCACAGATTTGCAGCCTTTACAGATGCGAATTTTACCGTAAGTGTGGAGATGGGTATTGACCATTTTGGGCTTAATATATAGTATATTTGAGTCTTTGGTCAGGTTCGTGTTGTCCTTAGTGGACAGTAGGTAAGGCCTTACGTTATGTGAATTAAATGAAACAGCATCTTTTCACGGACCCTTCATTAGCACCGAGTATAAAGTCCAGGCTGGCCCGGGTTAATGAGTAGCAGTTGGGTATCACCTTCTGCCTGGGGCTGGGCTTCTGCTGGCAGCCTGAACAATTTTCCTTATGTTATTGAAGGTATCAATGGACACTGCAGGTGTATAACGTGACAGAATACCTGGGCAGGGCACATCCTAGGGTGGAAACGGTGCGACTGCTGAAGTTAGTAGCGTTTCATCAGGTAGGGAAAGGAACACATTTCATGTTCCTTCCTGGAGCAGGACTAAGGTCAGGTTCAATGTCTGTCACAAATACCTGCTCAGAGCAGCTTTCTGAGCAGCAGAATTCTTCCCTCTTTGGTCCTATATTTATTTGACAATTTGCTTCTCCTTGCAAACATTCATTAAAAACTTCTCTGCACGTTCAGTCTTCAAGAATAGGTAATACAGTCTGAATGGATGCTAACGAGGGTAGGGAAAGGAGAGTATATTTATTTTTCCTTAGCACCCTAGATACTGTGATACTTAAAATAATGGCTTGCTAAAGAGCATTTCTTTTGAATAAGACCATTTTACTATGATTTAATGTATGTACTATATTAGCTTCTAGAACATCACATCCAGATGGAGATGTTACAGTAGGGGCTATTAAAATATGTAGGAAGAGGCTCTGACACAAGTGACTTGCAAGAGAAACAGAGAAGACCGACTAAATATTATGTATTATACCTTTAATATTCCCCTGGAAAGGATGGGAAATGGAATAACAGAGAGTAATTTACTTGCCTGTGGTTATACAAGAAGTCAACTGCAAGGCTATCGAACCAGTGTCAGGAACCTTAAGTTCCCATTCGGTGTTTCATCCCAAGAGCATCGAATCGCAGTGGGAATCGATGTTCAGTTCTGGATGCATGAGGAATGTGGGATCAGACTTTTTTTGTTAGCAAATAGAAGCCAACTGCATTTTTTTTTTGTGACTAATGCTGGACCATGCTCAATCTGCTCAAGTTCCCGAGTATTTGCATGAAAATGAATCTCTGAGATAATCAGATTTTATTTGTAGCATCTAATTGATGCTCAGGGCTTTGTGGTTTAATTACTAGAACAATTGTTTGCTGAAAACACAGTTCAATATCTATTTTTTCCTTTAAAGCTCAACTCCATCATTTTGATTTCCAACCATTTAGTATTTTATTGATCTTTATGTCATTTCATGATGAGTGCTGCATCTTGCCAGCTGAGATCCAAACTTGAAATAAGAAAAATGCATTCTTTATCTTAAACGCAAAAAGTGGAAAATACCCTATTTCGGCCTTGCTTGCTGCAGGCAAATCCTTCATACAGCGTCCCCCGGAAAAATGATTCTGAAAACTACATTTGCTCTTTATGGAGGGAAAAAAGCAAACCAAGAATCTTTTTGGAGCCTAATTAATATCGGACATAAACTGAAGCACAGAAAGAAGTTTTGCAGTGTAGCTGCTGATCCTTTAAAGCAGATAAGGATGCGGGCTCTGTCGGCAGGACATGGAGGTCTATGGGGCTTGCATTTAGAGAGGGCTGAATGAGTGGGTTGAGTAGCCGCCTGGAGAAACGCCCTCTCCTCTCTGTAGGGGGGAGAATCACGTGGCTTCAGCTGGAGATTTGGAAGGTGTTTAGTCAGATAACAGTGACCGTTCTTTTGCTGCCATCCAGCAGCAGAAACGAGATGCCGTTTATTGGAGGGATGAGATGCTCTCCCTCTGCAGCTTCTCCGGCTTTTTCACTCTCCCCATCACAGTGACTTGACATTTAGTTTTAATTTGCAAAAAATGTATCTGTCTTTCCGAGATTATGGGAAAGGGTACTGGGTTATGGAGCGGAAAATAGGCTTGTTGAAAAATGGGCATTAAGAGGTAGCATGGGACCAATTTCCATTTCATGTTCTTTTTCTACAAATATATGGGGTCGGTCAAGTCCTACAGTTGTAGCCCGGGCAAAACCACCGGTGATTTCAGGGGGACTTGATACCAGAAAGAGCTAAAAGATTGGCATAATGTAAGCGCAAAGATCCCCGAACCATTTCTGCAGCTTGGTTCTCGGCATCGGTGGCGTCAGATGGCACAGCTCCCCCACCGCCGCAGAGCAGCTCCGCGCCGTTATTTATCTCGCTTTGTTTTCTCTAATCCCTGAGATGACTTGGGCAGATTGCAAACGCAACATAGAGCCCACTGACAGTAGGAAGAATTTATGGGCCGCATCCTCAGCTGCTGTAAATCGGGAAACGGCCAGCTCAGGATCTCAGTGTGCCTTAAAGCGTCTTAAAAAACCCTGTCACTAAGGTTGAGATGCGCTTCCTATGGAAGGATGATGTTTCTCCCATTAAGGCATTGCCCTGTAAATCTGCACATGCGTGTGGCTTGCCTGGCAATAACAGCCATGCCAATCATTAAATTTGTTGTATTTATATTCTGTTGTATTATTAAGAACTATCTCGATAACTTTACCACATTTTAACTGTTGGGACTGCAGTTTTTCCATGGTGCTTGCCCTGGACTTTTAAAGAAAATTTAAGCTAAAGGAGTTCACCTGCTCCAGTGTATGAAGAGAGGGGAAAAATAAACCATCAATAATTCTTTTACTGAGGACCTCTGAGAAAAAATAATGGGCAATTAGAATTGGTATCCTGCTGAGCATGTAGAATTGGGTGTTTCTTTACTCAAGAGTCTTGACTTTGCAGCTTTAATAACCTCTTTAAGATAGCTTTTGTGTGCCATTTATTTACGTACCACTATCCAAGTATTACTACATAAAAGCAGCAATTGAAGAGTATGTGTCCTATGAAGGAAAGCCTTCATGGGCTTTTTCAGTGCTTTTTTCAGGCCACTGATCTGTCTCTTCTAGAGTTTTTGCTAATCCCTGCACTCTGAATTCTTGTAAAATTTTGCCATACAGATGTTTGACTCTGCCACCCAGCTGAAGTCCCTCTACAGCTCCTCCTTCTCCAGTCCAAGTCATGCTGGGCTGGGATGGACTTGTGCAGGTGCCCTCATTGCTCGCTGCAGTGACCAGGCGAGTGATATTAAACCCCACTCCCATCGCCCAGGGAATGGATTAAAAATCTCCAAAGAGCAATAAGAGGAACCCTAAACCACTGTGAAAGCACTACCCCTGCGTTCCTTGGAGAGGAGCTGAAGAAGAAATGCGACGTGAAGACCTTCTGGCAGGCTTGGAAGCCCTTGAGAGCCAAATCGGGGTTTGCTGTCTGTTGCGTCTCAGCCAAAGGTACCCAGAGGTTGGAGTTTTGAATGGAGATTTTCAGCGTTGCCTATGAGACCACACTGTGTTTGCTTTCAACCTCAGGATATCAAATCTGGCAGTCATGGCACATTTATGTTGTAGAGCGGTTGTTGCATTTTAGGTCTGCTTAGGAGTTTTTAAGGTGTTTCTCTTTTTCTTCTTGGTTCAGTAAGACTAAAGGTATGGAGGCTGGACTTCAGAGGGACAGAGATAATATCACAGTCAGAGCAGGAATCAGGCAGCTTCTGTGTGCAATAAATCACGATATGTGTCAATAGCAGTATTGTGTGCACTGCATTCCAGATCCTCTGGGTTCATCACACTTGTGCTTCCTCCTTCACCCTCACCCATCTTGTCTCTGTGCTTTGCACCTCTCCCAGCTGAAACTTTCTGTTTGGAAACATCCAGGCAATTTGGTGCAGGAGCCTCCCCTCTAAGTGAAGTATTGGAGTTGCTCATGTATCTGTCAGAAAAGAAGGGCTCCTTCAGAGGAAAAACCAGAACTGGAGTGGGGATGGTGACATTGTTCAGGTGCCGGTCTCTCTCTCGGTGACTCTGGGAGTTGAAGGT
The DNA here is from genome assembly GCA_947846985.1 of Fratercula arctica. Taxonomy (NCBI): domain Eukaryota; kingdom Metazoa; phylum Chordata; class Aves; order Charadriiformes; family Alcidae; genus Fratercula; species Fratercula arctica. Next base: position 52,323,850 of record CANTUZ010000005.1, on the reverse strand, counting down.
AGATAGACTTTTAATTTGGGCATCTCAGATAAGTGCCAGAAGTTTGCTGGGATATACCTTAAGTCTTGCAAACAGTTTTTCCCTTTCAGGCGATGACATGCATTTTGCAGAGGAGGAGGGCTAGCTACAAGTGGCAGAGCCAGCTGGCAGCTAAGGCATCCCAATTCAATTTTTAGGACTTCTTTATGTTCCCAATATGGGCACTGTGAGTATGTCATGAATGGAAGCTGTTGAACATGAATATTTTCAGCATACAAGAAAACCCATTAGCTAGAGCCAGGGGGGTTCTCGCTGCTGGTGGAGTCCGTGTTGCTCTAGGAGCTGTGCCAGGCCAGAGCGATGGAGAACCGGGTCCGCTCCGGCAGAGGCGTTGCCATTTCCATGAGCAAGGTTTGCATTTCCTCTCCCAGAGTGCACGCAGCTTTTGGATACTGTGCGAGCCAGTAAATGTTTAATTGTACAACAAATTGTGACAGCCAATTCACAGCAATGTCCAGCTGATGCCTTTTCCTCTTAGGATACCGAGAGGTTTTCTACCTTGGCTTTGTTTTAACATCTTGTGCCTGTCTGGGATCACTTAGGTAGAAACAAATAGTTTGTTTATACCAACAAGTGTTTTGAAGGCACTGCAGAAGAACTGCGTTTGCAGAGAAAGGCAAAAGCAGAAGCTCAGCAAGTGGCTACTTGGTGTTGGCAGATCAAAGAGGAAAACAGCTTAAAAAGTGCAGGGGAAAAGGAAAAGGAGAAATCTGCCCAAATGCCATGGGGAAGGCAGTGCCAAAAGGATTGATAAGGTCAGGGAAGGTGTTAAGAAGCCCATTTTAGTTTCTGCTTTCTGGGTGAGGGTGGTGAGTTGTCCTCCCACGTCTCCCTTCCTCTCTGAAGAGGTTTGGGTATGTTGTGGCACACCGTAGTGTGCAGCCAGGCTTGGGTTGCAGCTGGGAGGACAGAGAAAGGGTTGTAGTCAGTGCAATTAATAAACGAGAAAGTTGCACGGTAACTATCAAAGTTCACTTTGATAATTCAAGGTTTGCCCAACCAAATTTTTTTTCTGAAAACATCAATAGTAATTGTCAGTTTGGCGTTTGTTTGATTGTCTCACCATTCAAGTCTTCATGAGTTGGGCATGGGGGGAAATGCATTCATCAAAATTCCCATCAAGTAGGCATAGTTTTTCTTCTGGAATTAAAAACGTGCTGCCTTCCAGCCAAATACCATTTTCTGTATTATTTATTTGTGCTAGTAAGTAAATTGGCAATTGTGTTTTTTAAGGAAAAGGAGCCAATGCAGCCTTGTGCTATTAGCTTGTCAGAGCTGAGCAGATGAAGCACGGAGCATTTCTGCAAAATTGTTCTCACTAGTCTCATTTAAAAGAAAGCCTTACCTGCAAGAGAAAAGGTGTAACAGAGCAGATTGCTTGTTGTATATAGACGGATTTAAAGTAATTGTTATTTTTTTTAGACTTTAACCAACTCTTCTTTGCTGGAACAAGGAATACAGCTCGGAAATTGTGCGTGTAGGTGAGGGAAGAGGAGAACTAACTATAGCAAATCTCTTGCTCTAATGTATGTAATGGAGATTGAACAGGCGCTTTAGAGGACAGTAATGTCCCATTTTCTCAGTGCAGAGGCTCGCACGGGTAGCTGCTCTGGCAGCGGTGTCTCTAGCAAAGTCTAACCATCAAGGACAAAGTTTACTCCTCCTGACTAACACCAGTTGTTATCCCTGACCAGAAGCAGCGCCAAACCCAGCCATTTCATGGTGGGGAAAGGGAAGAGCAGGGTAGCAGCATGGAAGAGGTGAATTAATTTGTTTTTGGGAAAATTGTCCGTGGGAAAAAGGCGGTGTCAGAGCTGTCCTGAGCTGCATGGTCTGCAAGGTGCAGTTATATCTCACTTTACTGTAACCTACGCAAAGCCTCCTCCCCTATTTACAGTTTCCACACTCTTGCAAGCAAGCCAACCTTTTCCTGCCTTACAACAGCCATGGCTATGGGTGGGATGAAGACCTTGTCCCGGCTGCAGGAAGGCAGAGCAAACCCAGCATCCACAGCAGGCATTGCCAGTGCTAAAAAAGAGGTGCTCTCTTTGCTCCTTGGCTCCATCCGTCTTTGCCTCCTGCATCTTGTCTGACACACAGATCGCTTGTGGTGGGGACTGCCATCTGCTGCAGTGGGGGCCTTGTCCTTAAACAGCTTCTCTGGTTCCTGAGATAGGGATGTCTCTGATTTCAGACAGATGTGAAAGCAATAAACAGTAGCTGTTAGATCAAAATCTTTTCATGCCCTGAGCATATTGGGGTGACTGATATTTTCTGATCTCTCAGAATGAAGCTCGGTGCAGCTCTCTTGGCGTATTGCATTTAAGGAATTACAGACGCAATGGTCGAGTCAGGTTACCTGAGCTCCAGCTTAACCATAAAACCATCTGCCCTTTGGGGAGTGTATAGGAGCTTGGGTGCCATGTTTTCACCGCTGTTCTGGTGGTCACGCTGCAGAATTGTTGAAAGAGAAGGTGCTGGATGTACCTTCACCAGTATCAAGATGAAGTTCTGGAATAAAGATGTAAATGTTGGATTTGAAAATACAGCGAGATGCACAAGGCAGAGGGATAATGTGCTCATTTTGCCATGGAAAACCAGAATTGCTTTAGATGATGATTAAAAAAGGGAATATGATTAAAACAAGCTGATAAGATGAAACTAAAATGACAAGATAAAGCAGCAGGGCATCCAAGAGGGGAAAGGGCAGATGGAACTGCTGGCAGGAGGGCATGAATTATTGATTGAAATCTCCACCAGAAGGTAAAGTCTTTGCGTTTTCTTATCCGAGAAGGGAGAGAATGAATGAGAAGTGAACAGAATTATTAAGCAGCTTTATCATTGCATTCGAGTGGATAATTAGGCAATTACGATTACTAAAAGTTGGCAAAGCATGAAGCCCGGAGGATTTGTGCTCCTGATTTCAGAGGGGGGTGATGAGGGAAGCAGGGAAAAGCCTTTGGCGAGAGATTTGATGGTGCATTATGGTGAGGCTTAAAGGCAGAGCCTGGCTCTGGCACCCAGCAGCTTCCAGAACAAAAGGGGGTTCAAGAAACCTGTCCGGTAAAGAAGAACTTATTTGAAAGCGGACAGTTCTCTGAACAGTAACAAGAAGTGAGATCATGAGTATCAAGGCGCCTGGTAAGGGCTCAGGGAAGGAGAGCACAGCTAATAATGGTACATGTGGACCCACTTTCTTCCATGGTGGGGATGCGGAGTAGCCATGGGAGTTACTGTGTAGTTAATGTTTTGAGTACTTTTTCCAGATCTTTGCCCTCAGTTAACATCCCCTCTCTTTTCAGGTGAGTTGTTTGTAGCGAGACTTTGCAGGGCCATAAGCTGAGGGTGCTGCAAGATCCCTGAGCAGAGCACCAAGAGGTCAGACTCTTCCCTAGGAGGACAGTGTCAGAACACGGTTTAGACTTGCAGTGAATATGGTCTGTCACGCTACTTTAATTTAATTTTCTTTGGTCAGAAGTGACAAATACTGGATTTTTCCCTGATGTAAGTCGTGCAAACGCTTTGTTGTCAGAGGATCTTTCCAGCTGAGCTTAGAGGCAGCTTCCAAACCTCTTGCGCTTCAATTCTCTGTTATAAATTGTATCTGATCACCCCCTTTGTAAAGAGAAGCTCCACAAAAAACAAATGAGCAGGTAGGGTGAGCTGGCTGAATCTGTTCTTGTAGGGGATGCAAAGATGTAGGACACATCTAGTGGAAAGTAGTGGAAAGGAGAGGGATGGGAACACAAGAGGCGTCTCTCCCAAGGATTTGTTTGGATTTATAGCATTGAAGGGTTCAGTGGTGAAAGCAGATGGGCCATCCAGTGCCATGTACCACAAACCCTCAAATCTCACCTATTGCCCCTCTCCTGAGCCTTCTGCCTGCACCCGGCAAAACCCGACTTTCAGAAGGTTTTTGCTCATGGGCCTTTTTGACTGTCCCTTTGGACCAGGTTCCTCCAGGAGGGGCCAGGCAGGCCCACAGGCTGCTGCTTACCTCTGCAAATTAGCCAGACTTCTTTAGTTGTCTTCTTAATAGCTGGCTGCACGCTTTCACGGGTGAAGCTGGGTAAAAATGACTAAAAATAGCACGGTGTGTCTGTAACTGTCTGAATTCACCCTGGCCTGCTCTGACGCCAATGCCAGACAACCGTGCTCCTCCTCCGTGCTCCTGACCTGCTTAATCTTAAGCTATATGTTATTTAAAATAAATTTGCAGAGAAGCAGACATTATATAAGTCACTGAGGAAATGTCAGATTAGGTATGTAATTTTCGAAGTGCTCCACACTCATCTAACTCAGCTCCCCATGAAACCGAGGGATCAAAATGAAGCCGAGGCAGAGAGTTTGGGCTAGTCACCATCCTTAAAATGCCATGGAGGACGAGCCAGCATTGCAAACACTTGTTAGGAATTTCACACCCAGAGACTGTTGTCATATGTTCAGGACATTCAGTGATCAGGAAAGGAAAAAAAAAAAAAAGAGATGACGAAAAATACATGAACTAGAGTATTTGTTGCTATTCATTTGCTTGGCCTCATTGGCAAGTCACCTAGTGTTTTTGGAGAGGGTTGCGTTTTTATGAGAAGGTGCCATCCGCAGTGTTCCTCTTCCAAGACCAAGTTCAGAATATTAATTGTAGGTAATGATGCGTAATTAGAGTCTGAATTCCAGAATTAATTGATGGTAGCCATTTAGCATAGATATAAATTCTAAATTGAAAAAGCGCTTTATCTCCTACCCACACCATGCAGTGTCCGCATATGGGTAAATAATTAGAGCAGTAAGCGCTTGGTTTTAATGACACCGCGGCTTGCCATTTCCTCAAAGGTGTTAAAACAGTTTTGTGCATTAGTGACATTAAAAGTATTTGTAATTCATGGTAATCTGGAGCTCCTTTACTTGTCATGGCCCCAGCCTGACCGGTGGCAGAGTCGGGAGGTCCAGGACCATGGCTGTGGCTGCTCCATGCTCTCCACTCCTGCCCAGGAGAGCTGGATCTGCTGCTGCTGCACACCGGTGCGGTCCTGCCAGGACGTTGAAAGGCCAGCCAGGTTTTTGGCCTCCTGCTGCCTTAGCTTCCCAAATTTGTGACCATTATTTTCCTCTAGCGCAGATCAGGGGCTGTCACTCAGCCAGCTTGTGGCTGCATTAGAGCATCTCTTGGAGAGGCGTCCAGTCTGGAGGAGAAATCGCCTTGTGTTGTTTCTTCTGTGGCTTAGGCTGATTCACGGAGGCGTCTGACGTGCTCTACATGGTTGAAAACAAGATGGGTTTTAGTAATAAGCGATTGTGCAAATAGCAAATAAAGATTTGTACTGTAGTGTCTGTGGGTCCCAATGGACGTGCTGCTGTGGTTTTGTAGAGCAGAGGGGAAACGAAGCAAGAATTGGTGTCCATTGAAAATAGATAGTAGAATAGTATGAGATCAGCCCCTGCCTCTGACCTGTCAGAAATACTCTGGAGTTAATTACTGCTTTAGGCACACTGTTGTTCAGCTGCAAGAAAGTGGATCGACTGTTGACAAGATCACAGATCCCATATAATTATCGTGAAAGATTGTAAAAATAGGCTTTGTGCTGAGCTTGAACTGGGGCCAACTGAGCACCACAGTGGCTTTAAGTGGCTGTGTGCGCGCACGGTGTGTACGCGTGTGGCTGTCTGGACGTGCATGGAGGACGTCAGTCCCGAGCCTCAAAACGTGCATTGTGATTCTGAAGCTGTGGCTGTCACTGTGTGACTGTGAGTCACCAACACCACTCCTCCTGGGAGCCTGGAATAAAACCCGATAGCGTCGTCAAACATGAGGGTCATGAGAAGGCTCTTTTGGCAAGAATTTTGGGATGAATTCCTTTGGTTTGCAATATTTGTGTTTTTAAAGCGATTTTTCCCGGTGTTTGGTCTCTCCCATGCCTGTCAGCAAGGCAGCAGCGTAGGGGCTCTCCTTGAAAGTCTCGGTGGTGTTTACAGCCAGTGCTTGTTTTAGCGTTACATCTAAAAACCCAGCTGAGAAACCTAGCCCAGGGGAACCAGGCATTTCCTTCCTCTCTGGTATTCCACTGGGAGTGACGTTCATGGCATGCAGCCTTGGACTGGCAGAGTTTGACTGTGATGGCACCTTCATAACTTGAGTTTACTATAGCTTAGACCATGCAGGTTAGGACTAACGGTGGGAAGAGCTGATAAAAGTAGACTTCTTGCCCTCTTCTGGTGCTGTGGGTGTCTGTCTCCTGGGTAACTCATTTTTTTTCTTAGCTACCTGTCAGAGATAAGTGAGTTTGCGTGTATGTGCCTGTGCCTGTTTCACACTTTTTCACCTCCAGGTAATTTGGGATCCTTCTGTTTGGAAAGCCTTATGTTACAAATAGTTAAAAAGGGAGTATTCGAATCACTTTGAACTTGTTAAAATCATGCAGTTTAATACAGTGATGCTGATGTCTGGGGCTGAGTCTTACCACTTCCTAGCTGCTGTGCTTCTCTGTATTGTATCTGAGACTTAAAAAGGCCACTTACTGATGGCCCTATTGCTGCACCCCACTCACAGTAAGGTTCTCGTTTCGGTAGGATGGTTATCCTGAGTAGGGCACATGCGTGTGCCAACAGGCGGGCTCTAATACTGCTAAAGCAAGCTTTGAAGGCAGCTTCTAGACAAAGCGGGCTTGGAAATAGGGTCTCACTCCATAAACGGTGTGTTACATCTGGTATCTAATGTGTCCTGGGAAAAATATTCTTCAGATGGACATTGGCACATCCGAGAGCCCCCTTGTGCCTCCTGGAGAAACAGAGGTCTTTGACCAGGGCTTAAAACACAGTTGCCATATGCTGAAAAGAACCACCATTTAACTGTTTGCTTGCCTCTTAGCTGTGAGCAGGAATTGGTTAAATTATTAGTGGGTATCTAAAAGGCTGGGACTTTTGCCTTCGGTGCAGTGCAGTCGAATCCAGTCGCCTGTGAAGTTAATGGGTTGTGCACCCGCTGCTAAGCCTTTGCAGTTCTTCGAGATTAGCTGAATATTTCACCCCAAAGTATGTGCCATTAAAGACTTGTAATTCGTGGGTATCGTATTTCATGTGACTTATATTAACTGTTAGGAAGCGAAAGTCTCTGTGATGGCAGTATAAATTTCTTGGTTTAGTAATTTAGCATCTCCAGTGCTGTCCCAGTTCTCACGTGTTTTCTGGTGACTTCCCAGAGCAGGCAGTGGCTGCTTCCATAAAAGCAGGGGAATAAAAGACAGGCCAAAATACTTTTTTAAGCATCGTTACAGACTATGCCAAACAGAGGGAGGAATATCTACGTGGAGGAGGCCAGTGGAAGGGGATAGCCACGCTGCCAGGTTTTCTCCTTGTCTGGCATCCCACTGTGTGTATAAGAAGTGATGGTTAAAAACCTGAAATAATTGTTTTTCATCTTCCCCATTTAGTCACTCTGAAGACGTGAATGGCACAGGCAAATCTTGCCTGACAACTCGCTTGAAGAGTTTCTCTTGTTGATTTGCTGCATTTGCTTTTTTTCATGAATGAGAAGAGAGGAAATCTAACAAAAAGTGTTATCAGCTTGTCAAGTTAATTAGTGTCTATTTTAATACTATCATTATCATTTGCTACTAATTAATATAAGTAACATGATTACAGCTTTTTTTGTCTTATTTTGCAGTGAGAAGCTGGATGGAGAAGCTGAAAGATAAGGTAGGAGGCTCAGTGTTTCAATTACTTTAAAAGCAAAACCATTTTTACTTGCAGGAACAAACTCTTGTCACCGGAGTTCATTATCTCTACAAAGACAATTGAGAAGGGGCTTAAAATTTTCTCTGGGAGGCAATGAACCAGATGCTGCTGTTGTATAGAGTGGTGTAAATCCACAGTAGATCCCTGGTGAGTGATAACTAAGAGCAGAAGGAGGGACAGCAGTATTTTATAGACTTCTCTGCACAAGAAAATCACTTTCTCTTCAGACTACCTGAGTTACTTTTTTATACTGCTCTCTAACTTACCTCCACCCCTTTTCTCTAAGTCCTAAGCTTGGTTCTAGATCCAAGTCAAGAGGATCTGGTGATCCTCTCTAGTGAGAGGCTGCGTGCCACGTCACCGCCTCTGGATGAGACCTTTTCTGCTTCCACATGCAAGAAGAACTGCAAATTCCTGGAAGTAAAAAGAGGAAAAGATAACAGACCCTGATCTTTTCTCCCTGGTGTTGCAGGGTGATGGTACATGGAACCAGGCATTGTGCCAGCCACAGGCAGTGATGGCTTTTTAGGCTCTGCTGCCTAGGGCAAATAATAACATTTTGAAATGATTGTGAAGCCTTCCGAATGTTGTATTAATGACAGCAAAACCATGAAGCTAGAAATGATGTGACACTAGTGTTTTAAGACAAGAACATTTTGTGACTCAACGGGGCTTGGAAATTCTTGAACAGGATCAGAGTCAATAGACAAAAAAAACCACCACAGGGAATAATGACTTGATGGGAAACTCCAGCCCCTGAAAATACATCTCTAAGCTTAAGCAGATAGTTACGCATGTAACCTTCCCATGTGATCCCACAAAATTTCAGGAGCACCTTTCCATCAAGTCTGAACAGAGAGATGGGGTCTGGGTGTCTGTTTTCCAGGACTGGGGAGTGGAAGGGTTTAGGTTGGGTTTGTGCCCAGCCCTTGTTGAGTTGCTTTTCTGCCTACAATAGGAAGGAGGCATGTCTAGTACGAGCCATGCTCATAGCAGAGCACCTTGGCCTGGGACTCAGCCAGAGCGAATGCTGACAGGACAGAGAATGGTTTTCCCGACGAAGGTAAAAAGCAGACACCAAGACTGGTTGAGTGCCTGGAGTGAGCGGAGCATGCACGGGTCACCTGCTCATGCCAGACCTTCCCCAGCCGGCACAACACCAGCGTGGGGGCATCAGGCGTCTTCTCACTGAAGCCGTAGCTTTTACTTCTTTCCTCTTGGCACCTTGTTGGCTACCTCTGCCCTTCCCCATTGCAGAGTGGGGGTGCGTGTTCCAGTCTCCCAACAGAGTTGCTCTGTAGAGTCTGAATCTCAGATGTTGGACTGCATGGCACAAGCACTGGTATAACGGGGGATCTACTAGTGTCCACTTAAAAGAGAGACTCAGCCCTGAGCCATCTCCCTCCTTTGGGGAACGGCAGATGTGTGGAGGCAGATCTTTCACCTTGCTCACATTTTCCCTTAGAAAAGCCCAACAAAAACCACTCCCCCACCCCCAACCGAATGCTGGTGAAGCAAATCACTCCCAAATAAACCTGCTCACCCCTTTTCCTCGTCTTCCTTGTTGAGTTTATCAGCACCAGTCACAATATGTGCCCCTTCCATTTGCTGTTGGCAGAGCCTTGTCCTCTCTATTTTACAATCCCTCCATCCAAAAGACTATCCTGGCACATGATGGCCCCATCCCCAAAAGATGTGTCCTGTGTCCATCAGGGCTGCCCTGCTGGGAGAGGGAAGGGTGTGGGGAGCATGGGACCAGGAGCACAGGTCAGTGACAAATTTATGTCCAGTCTCCTGCAAACACTGTGCAAATGTTGCATGTGGCATGCTGAATAGTGGACACGAGGTTCCTCTGAAGTCCTCTGTTGCTGTTATCCTGAAGTCCAGCGGAGCCAGGAAGGTCATGGTGATGGATTGGTTGTATTAAAAGCATCCCTAGGACCTGTAAAGGAGCTGCACCTTCCCCATGGGCAAGGGCTAAAAGCGTGGCTTTGGAGCTGCCTGTGAAATGGGGTTTCCTATCAGGCAAGTGCAGAAGCCCTCATGAGTTGGGCTGTGTGACACAGAGGGGCTGGGAGAACAGGACCTGGATCCTCTTCCCACTGCAGGCTTTTGGGGTAGAAATCATTGGTCCAGCTGTTGGGGGAAGCCTGTAAAAGGGGATGGGCTGGCCAGGCGTGATAAAGGCTCACGGATGGGCAGGGAGTTCATCGTATGAAAACTAGTGAGTTCTGATATGGACATCCAGTCAGGCAGCAGCTAAAAAGCCATTTCCAGTCTCCCCTCACCACCCACGCCAGCAGCAAAGTTTCAGAAATAGAAAACCCCACCCTGCATTAATTAGGTCACCCAATTAAGGCACCTTAATTGCCTCGCAGAGATAGTCTTTCAGCTGTGTTCTCACTAACCTCCTTTTTTGGGAACCGGGATGCAGGCACGCAGCCCCCCTCCACGCGCGTGTGCTGAGCGGGGCTGGGTGTTCTGGGAGGGCGTTCAGGGAACCTGCAGGATGCAGCTGGAGATCCCTCAAGCCTTGGGATCCAGGCACAAAGGTGTTGCTATTTAAAGCGCACTGAGCAGGATCTGGAGGGGTTTTGGAGGGCAAAACAGCCCTTGTGAGCACTGAGTTATTTTCATTCTCCAGGTAAGCATACGAAGGCAGGGCAGCGCACACTAAATAGCTTCTTTTTTCCCCCCCTACTCAGTGGATTGTGGAAGAAAAGCAATTCGCTGTAAGAATGTGTTGTTAAGTTGTGTTGCAGTTTGGGAATGCAGATGAAGATGAGTGGTTGTAAGCAATGGACTGGGGCTTGCTAAGAGCTGTCTGATGGTCCTCTGAATTGTGCACGTGTCCCTTGGCAGGCACAAAATCTGTTTTGGGGGGGTGTAGATGGCGAAGGGTAAAGCTGTGGTGCCCCAGCAGAGGACTCTGTTGCTGCACTGTGAAGGAAGGCAGTGCTGACGAGGGAGGGAGCCAGGCTCTACCTGCCTGCCTTACTGCATTGAGCCCCCCAGCCTGGATTAGGTGAGGATGCTGAAGCAATTTGGCACTTTAAAACATGGGTTAATTTTCATTCAAAACAGTGAAATATAAAATGACAAGCACTTGGGAATATTTTCCAGAGGATTTTAAATGTTTAAATGTGTAATTTTAAATTAGTCATGCTATCCATTTTTTTTTTTTTTTTGATGAGCAATGCAAATGTACAGATCATAGCAATTGAGTTAGAGCTGATTTACTTTTGCCATGCTTCCCTTAAGGCCAGCTGAAGGTACGCGTGCCCTTCCTCTATGTCATTGACCTGCTCATGCAAGTGATCCCTTGCCATGCAAAGCCAAAGCATTTGGTTCAAAGCACATTCCCGTGCTGAGACATGTCACTAGTGTCCTGGGGCATGTGCTTTCCCATGCCAACGCGTCTCTGGGAAGCATGGGAGCTGTGTAATACTCTTTACTGGAGGTGTATTTAGCAGTTTGGCCACGGCAAGGCACCCTGCAGCTGGCCAGGAGGATGTTGGGTCCCTTTCCCACCCACCTCCCACAGTGGAGGCGAGAGCCCCTGCATTGCAGAGCAGCCGTTCTCCGAAAACAGCTCCTCACCCGTTCCTCCGCTCCCCGGCTGGTGCCAACGGTCTCACCTGGTGGCTCCTGGGCACTTGGCTCTGCTGCCTGCACCACACTCTCCTCTGCCTGCCCCTGCCGCCCCGAGGGCTGCGGGACGGTGTGGAGAGCTGCGGGCAGTGGGGTGCCAAGGCACTCGTCACCACACTGCTCAGTGCCGTGCTGCTAGTCCGGATTTGTGCCAAAAAGCAGCTGAAAACAGCAGCTCTTGGCTCTCCGGATTGAGCTCCATTGCACACGGCCAGACATATACTTGTGCCTTGATTTACACTGGCGGTACCTGAGGAGCTCAGAGCAGCGCTCAGCCTATGCTACATGGCGTGTAGTGAAGCTGTTTGGGTCATCACAGGTCTTTGTTGTGGCTCGAGATTGCCTGCCCTTGGCGGTCGAGGTTCTCCTTTACACGTTGTTCTTTCGATGCTCCACCCCGGCACTTGCAGCTCTGCACCAAAATTGTTCCCTCTCCTAAAGGCGGGCAAACACTGCAGTGTCTCGGCTATCACGGGGCAGTATCTGTGAGCGAAAGCTGATGGTGAGCGAGCCGTGGTGGTTACCAGCTTGGTCCTGGAGTGGGGCTGGCTGGGGACTTGCTTAGCAATCCTGGAAGCAGGGCTCATCCTATGGGTGATAGGGACTCAAATACAACAAACTCTGATGAAAGCAGCGTAGGGCTGTCTCACAGTCCTAGACTGGTGGAAGATGACTCTGAAAGGATGGTCTTGTGAGTGCTGCTCTGCTTCTCTCTTTTCCCCGTAGGCAGGATACATGTCGGGGATGCTGGTTCCTGTAGGAGTCGGGATAGCTGGAGCCCTCTTTATCCTAGGAGCACTCTACAGCATTAAGATTATGAATCGCCGAAGGAGAAATGGCTCAAAGAGACATAAAAGAAAGGTATGGCAACTGCAAAGGAAGACCCCAATCCCACCCACTCTCCTGTTAACCATTTTGGCTGTAAAGCGAGCGCAGCCTGGTTATGGGTATGGTTTGTCTGGGTCAAAGTGCCCGGGACCTCACGGTTAGAGTTTGGGGGCATCCGAAAGCTCTTAATTTCCTTCTTTCATTGCTCTTCAATGTTTCTTTTCTTCCCCTAGCAGAGGGAATTTAACAGCATGCAAGACCGAGTCATGCTCTTAGCTGACAGCTCTGAAGATGAATTTTGAATCGAACTACAGTGCCCTTGCGATAGCCCGTGACTTTTAAAAAGGAGGGAGGGGGAGAAAAAGAACAAGCGACTTTCTGCTGCATCACTGCTCTCCGCCGCCCCGAGCCACCTAGCAGTGGTCGGTACCGCCCCAGCGAAATGGCATGCTATGCTCCACATGTCCCGCGCAGTGATGTTTGTTTTGATACAGTAGTGAGATTTCACATTCGCACCCGGCACCTCATTCAGATCCACAGTGCGTCTTATTACAGCTGGAGCTGATCCGTATGGATGATTATTTTCCTATTACCCTGGTGTGCTGTTTTGGTCCTGGCTGGCAGTAATCTGATCATAACAATAGCTCTCACCTAGCCTGGGAATGGAAATCTTTACTGTGAATGACTTCTGTCCAGTTTGTTAATTTTAAATGTTACATTACCTGAGCTAGAGTTCATTAGTGTTAAGATTAGCTGCTCTGCTTAATTAATGAGTTATACACTTGAACTGCATCCCTTGCCACCTGAGAAGTGCCCAAGTACAGTGTTGTTGATACGGTTTGAAGCACATTTCTGCACTCGTGTTCCCGACTGTCACCCCTTCTTTCTTCCTTCAGCTCTGCTCCACGCTTCTTGGAGACACACAGGAATGGCCTCAACACTTGATTCACCACAAAAATCATAGTCCGTATTCAACCAGCACTGCCTGTTACAGCACAATAAATACCAGCGCTCACCTACTGACGGATAGTCTTGCATGGATCTCTTGGCTTTTGTTCAGTATGCAAGTAAGAGAAGAGTCAGGTCAGGGGTTTCTTCAGCTTCTGCCTCTTGTTTGAAGGACACTAGTTATTGGTCCATCTCTTTCATAAGGCTGCGACCACATAGAGGTGAAAGCGGAGCATCCGTCTCCTTTACCCGCTGGAAATTGCATTTTCAGCCCCTGAAAGCTGCGTGAACGGCAGCACCTTTGGGGGATCTGGATGGGTCTTGTCTACAGACCACCGAATGCCAAGAGGCACCAAAGGTTGTGGAGCGGGTGGCTGTCGGTGCTGAGGGATTTGTGGCTAATAGTCAGAAAGCAGCAGCAGCCACAGCTGGAGAGAAGTCTGCTCTGGGGAGGTGAAATGGTCCTGCTGGGAGCCTGCTGCTGTGGGGGGAAATGAGAAGCTGTAGGACAGATGGCTGCAGAGGGTTGTGGAGGTGAATCCCAAGGGTGGCACAGGGTGAGGACAAGCTGCCCGGGCTGCTAGACCAGGTTGCAGAGGGAGACAGCCAGTGTCTGAGACGTTATGGGAACTGAGCAGGGGAAACAAATGTTGCTTTGCACAGAAATGCTGTCAAAATAGCTAGAAAAAGGGCTGTGTTACTTTATCTCTGCTTCTGGTTGTGAAATTACATCAGTCTGACATTTATGCAAAACATCCACGTCTCTGAGGTGGGAATCACTGTTCTTTCAGTGATCCTTTATCCTTCATACAAGGAGCAGCAACTGTTGCCAGAGGAGACTTGACTAGACAAATAAGGCCAGACAGCGCGTCTGCTGAGATTAAATCCCAGTGAGTCTTCAGAGGTGGTGGAAAGGAGGAGAGTTTGAGGAGGGGCACATGCAGGATTTCATTCCTTGTAAACGTGAAAAGCTGGGTCATATTGAGAAGGGTAGATGTAGATGATGGTAAGCAAATGTCTCGTGGGCATGTGAATGTGTTTGCAAGGTAGAGAGGGCATTTGAAAGACCCTCCTGAAGTTCACTTCTCTCTTGAGAGGGTCAGGGCCTCATCTGGACATTAAGTCATCAGATATGATGTTCAGCTCTGAACAAGCAGTGCTCTTCAGAGCCCAGGTACTTTCCTGTAGGCCCTACCCACACATCTACTGAGTCACCTGGAGAAGGACAGGCAGGACAACCTGTATTCAAAATGCTGCTACTAATGCTAGTCTTCCAGTTGAAGAGCTGTGCGTGGTCCCTCACACATTTGTCCCGTCGAGCGTGTGGGAAGCAGGATGGCAGAGACATAGTAAAACGTCAACATGTTGGGGAATCTTCATACCCTCATCCCTCTAGGACAGGCTTTCCCAGCCAGGGCTCCACAGTGCTCGCATCTCTCCCTTTTCATTCCTGAAACTTTGACCAGGAGAATTTTGCCTTGCTAAAAGCAGCCCCACGTCTTTAACAGGCACTGACTGGTGGCCCAGTGTTAATTCCAGGTGCCCCTGCCCCAAATTAAAGCCTCTTTCTTTTGTAACAAGTGATCAGTCCAAGCTAAGAAGAAGTTTTCCTTCCAGACTGGTCTCTCCCTATTTCCTTCTCATTCCTAAGTCTCTTGGAGCTTGGAGGAGGTTGGGTCATGTTAACGGTCCAGTTGAGTGTTGGTGGCTTGCAGTTTTGGGAATCAGGAAATATTGTCCCTTGGGCTCTTTGATGTTTTGTCCCTGGCAAGGCTTGATGCGGATTGCAAAGTGGAATGACTTCTCTATTCTAGTTTGCTTCAGATGATCTCCAGAAAGGCTTGTCTTTTAGGCACAGCGCCAGGCAGGCTGGGAACAAGACTACATAGGCAGCTGCAAGGTGTTTTGGAAATCCTTTACCCTGGTCCAGCCGGGGAGGCGTGGAGAATGAGCAGTGACAAAGGGCAGTGATTTGCCTCTCTGCAAGAGGGAGCCTGTCTTGGAGCAGGCAGGAGGGTATCTGGGCTGGCTGAGTCCTTTGCATGCAACTGTAGCCTGAAAAAGAGACCTGAAACAACACTGGAAAGGAGGAGCTGCCAACGATGCTGCAGAACAGAGCAGATGCACCAGCAAGACCCCAAGCAGCTGGAGATCAGCAGGGTTTTGTGCAATAGCAGCCTGTGAAGGACATTCCTCTCTTGCTTTCCTGTTAATGGTACGGTGCCTGCGCAGTGTGTGTTAACGGCGCAAGTTGCTTTAAGTAGCGGATAAAACGCAGAGCTCCTGGGCCAGTCAGGAGGAGGAGGGATGGCTGCGCGAGGCTGCTGGTCTGAGTGTGAGCGCCGCAGCTCCGGCAGTGCAGGAAGAGCTTTATGGATGGATTTTTGATTTGATGGATTGGGAAAGCTGGTGGGGAGGTGCCGTGGCCTTTCATTGTGCTAATAAATCCACAGTTTGGGAAACTCTGAACTTCTACAGTGACAGTCAGTTTCACTGCCTCTCTTCTTCCTCCCCAATGTAATGAACTTGAGAAATTAAAGGCAACGCTGCTGGTCAGAATGATGGAGGTGGTGTTTTAGTGCACCCGCTGGGTGCCCTGGTGTCCTCAAGAGCCTGACTTCGCTCGGTGAGGACGTGACGTGGCTGGCTGGGATGCTGGAAATCGGCAGTGCTGCAAGTGGGGCTGACAAATGGTTGCAAATACCGGAGTGGTTATACAGCAAATATGGTGGGACAAGCTGGGCAAGCAGGTGAGTTGTAGCCCAAAGGGAGGTCCAGCTGAATGCCCAGTTCAGTGTTGGCTCTGTGGTCTGTGCTGGTTCCAGCCTTGTGGGATAGAAGAGCTGCCCAAAGATTTTTGTGGTCCAGCTTCACTCCCAGGCCTGTCTCTGGCTCTGAACACCACCAGCCAAGGTACCTTGGTTGGGAGCTGCTGGTTGGCAGAAGACAACCGTTGCCCAACTTTCCGAGCCACTCATCAGTGCAGAGAGATCCCAACTGATGTCCATTGGAAGTGGAGGTGTTTGTTGAATAGTTGGGTTTGGTCAGGCACCTGCCCCAGAGGTTGGAGGCTCCCTGTGTCTTCAGCTTAGTTCTTCTTAGTGTGGAGGCAAGAGGGACAGTCAAAACCAGTCCTGGGGCCCAGTGAAGCTTGCAGGAGCTTTTGGAGCACAGACAGTGTTTTCTGCAGTGCCCCTGACGTCAGTGCAATTTGTGCAGGTCCTTGAAGCACAAGCATCATTCAGCTCCTTCCCTTCTCATTCAAGGCCAGTAGACTTTGGATTGGTCTCTTAAAACTATTCTCTGTACAACTCCTGGCGTTTGATTCATTTGCTTGAAGTTATCAGAGTGCAGGCAGGGAGGGGAGGAGGGTTTCAGGTGGGAGCTGAAGCCTGCAGTCTCTTAACGCTCTCCTGATTTAATCTGTACCTCTGCGTTGCCAAACAAGCAGATTCTTTTGAAAGAGACAAGACAAGGAAAACAGCCAAGAAGGTCCCTCCTCATCCTCCGCGCTGGGTGAACTGCAAGCCCCTGAAGGTAGAGGTGGGTCGTGACACAGCTAATGCAGCCTTGGCCCCATGCAAAGCCACGGCTGCGATGGTGGTGACTTTGCTGCAGCAATAATAATCTCTCGACTCAGCACAAGATGAGTCGCTCGCCTCTGTTTTCCTGTGGATGCCCAGCTTGGGATTTCCTAATAGCACAAGCCAGAATTTATTGTAGGCGTCACACAACTGCTTCGGCATCTACAGACCCATTTCCAACGGGAGGAACCAGCCTGCCTGACGTGCAGCTCTTGCCCTGATGAAATGCACCAACAGTCTACAGCTGCTGATGTTTAAAGGTGTCTCTAATGCTAGATGTTCACCTGAGGTGAGGTTTCTCTGGACTGCACTGCTTCCATAGAGTGATATTAGCAGTCCTTGTGCTTTCTTGTGGTTTTCTATTTCGGACAAGAACTATGGAATGTAGCACTTTTTGTTAAATTAAAACACTGGGAAATAAAAAGCTGTCCATCATACCTGACTTTAAGTGCCTCGTCTCTCTGATCTGTGGTTCATGGCATTCACTGTCTCTCAGGTAACGCTGGGAGGTGATTGCCTGGAAGACTCAAGTGTTACATTTCTTTCTCCATGCTGCATGGAGAAACCTGTCCTCATAGGAGAGGTGCTACATCCCTCTGATAATTTTTTTGGCCCTCCTCTGGACCTGCTCCAACAGGTCCATGTCCTTTTTATGTTGGTGGCCTCAGAGCTGGAGGCAGCACTGCAGGGGGGTCTCCCCTGGCCACGCTGCTGGGGATGCAGCCCAGGATGCAGGGGGCTTTCTGGGCTGGGAGTGCACATGGCCGGCTCGTGTCCAGCTTTTCATCAAGCAAAACCCCCAAGTCCTTCTCCTCAGGGCTGTCCTCAACCCCCTGTATTGATGCCAGGGGTTGCCCTGACCCAGGTGCAGGAGCCTGCACTTGGCCTTGTTGAACCTCATGAGGTTCACACAGACCCACTTCTCCAGCCTGTCCAGGTCCCTCTGGATGGGATCCTATCCCTCAGGCATGTCAACCACAACGCTCAGCTTGGTGTCACCTGCAAATCTGCTGAGGGTGCACCCGATCCCACTGTCCATGTCGTTGATGAAGATATTAAACAGTACAGGTCCCAGTACAGACACCACTTGTCGAATATTATCGCACATCTCAATGGACCTGTGATCCAAGCAGAAGAATCAGAAAGACTTGAAGGTGAGTAAAAGGTGTAGGGGCTGGGTTTATAGTTGTCTTCGCGGTCCCGTTTGCAGATGTCCTTGCAGGCGTTGTGTCATTGTGTGCATGCGCAGGGGCTGTGTACGCGTCCTTTTGCTGTTTTGTCTATAGGTGAAGGTCCTGCTGCGGGTGTGTGAGCCAGGGGGCACACAGCTGGCCCGTGGTGGTGGCTGCTGCCCCTCTCAAGGCTTCCTCTGGTAATAAGAGCCAGCAAGAACTCTTTCTCCAAATGTGTGTATTTTCTCTAATGAAAAAATGGCTTGCTCCAAACAAGAGATTCCCAGGGAAATAGCCATTTGGGGATTGCACGAACACATTCTTTGCTAATTGGTAGTTGCCAAAACCAATCTGTATATTCATGAAGCTGTTTGCTGCATTGCTGACTTTTTCCAGTGAAAAAAACCCAAAACTTGCAGAAAGAAGATAAACAATGACAATGGGGTGTTTTTTTTTTCCATAGGTTTATTTCCTAAGGAAACGACTCTCTGCGATCACGCTGTCTGCCTGTGAGCCTCTGTCCCTCAGCTGGTCTCCTCCTAATGCCCCTGACTCTGCCAGCCATGCCATGGGTCTGTGAAAACAGGGGAGAGGAGAGAGATCATATTAAAAACCCCCAAGGAAAGCATGTGTGGAGCCGTTCTGAGGCCACAGGAAACTCTCGTAAGCAAAGAAGGTTGTATGTGCCCTGATGGACGGGACGAGCTGGATGTGCCAGACACCCCTCGGGGTGGCTGCCCTGTGTGGGTTCCCTGAGGCTGAGTGAAGCCCGAGGTCACTCTGCGCAGGGCTCAGTCTAATTCAGTGACAAGCCAGCGATGGGCTGTGAGGCACCGATCCATGCAGAGCAGCGCAGACAGCCCAGCTTGGGCTTGTTTTAATCAATGTCTTTTGGAAGGACAAAGCCAAAGGCATTCCCTGCTTGCTCTGCTGGTGAAGCCACCCATGAGCGGTCATTGCTGCTGTGCCGGAGCCCTCCGGGGTCTGCGCTTGGGTTGAGGGGCTGGGGCCAGGCATGAAAATCTCCTTTACTTCGGGGCACATCTCATCCTCCACCTGTGCAGCCCCCGGTGCATGCGGGGCTTATAAGTGCTTTAAGGTTGGACCTTAATGGATTTAGTGCACAGGGACGTTGACTCTTTGCTTACTCCAGGCTTGCAGCGACGCAAACGGTGATTTTCCCCCTTTTATTCCCAACGGTGATGCTCTCCCAAGGGCTGAGGAGCAGGATAGCCCCTGCCTGCAAGGAAAGGTTTTGGGTCTGAGCCAGCAGCAGGGAGCCAGCAGAGATGATGGTGGCATTTCCCAGTGGAAACGTTTCCTCCAGTGAGTCCCTTCTTAATGGTAACTGCTGGGCACCCTGTGCTGCACTGTATTGACAACCAAACGCCTGTATGTGAGCACACTGCATCATTAGCCCACACGTGCTAAGGTAGATGCACACATAGAGGTTTAACCAGTGGGTTATATACACACAGAACCGCGTGGTGTTGACAACACAAATTTTGCACCTGCCAGGCACAGTGGGTTCTTTTTGATTTACTCCAAGTCTCTTCGACTTCTGTCTTTTCTAGGTCTGATTTCCTGCAGATTTACCCCATATCTAACACAAGGCTTATTGCCTGCAGAAACCTGCTGAAGGAGACACAAGAGGGATGCAAAACCAGGCACTGGCTGAACTTTGCAATTAGAGGAGAAGAGAAGGTGCTGGGGAGGGAAGGGGGTGCTGTGAGTGCACAGGGGGCTTTGGGGTCAGAGCATCCAAAGCTGAACCCAAAGAAAAGATGGTAAACATTGAGCATCTCTTCCCAGAGTGTTGGGAACGTGCTATGCTCTCTGTCCAGCAAAAGGCTTCTTAGCATCCAGATGGTGGGCCAAAATCTCCCCAGGCTCCTTGGAGGAATAGGCTGAGTTACAGTTCTGGTGTCCCTGCTTTTACCATCAATGCAGGAAGAGGAGACCCAAACCCTCTTGGCAGATTTGCCATGATGGCTAAGCTGTACCTGCCTGCGTCACCTCTTGGATGCTCCAGCACTGCCTTCACGTATAGAGCTATGAGGCTTCCCCGCAGCATCGAGCCGGGCTCCTGCCTGCAGGGGAGGGGGCAGTGGCATGGGTGTGGGAGATGGCGAGTTCAGCGTGGCTCACAGCCTGGTTAGTCCTTCATGGGGACACCCCAAGGACAGGTGTGAGACAGCTCCACATCTTGGAAGGAGTTGATGGACCCTGGTGCTACCTTCAGCCAACACCTACAATTTCATTCCTGGGCTGAAAGGCCACATTCAGCAGAGCCTTGATGTCCAGGCAGGAATATCCATGGGCAGGTCCATACCTTGTGTTGGCAAGTGTATTTTGACCAAATCCACGCCCAGATGAAATGATTCTGATACTAAAAGGTTGCCAGAGACCTAAGCAACCACTGGCATTGCCCAGCCGCTGATGCAGCTTCAACACAGGGGTCTGTGAAGGGACATGGATGGAGTTGAACAGCAGATCTTGAGTGTCCCTTTCCAAAAATATCCCCAGAAAGGTCCTGGGTCTTGCACATTGTACAAGAAGAGAAATGTTAACCTCTGTGTTGGGGTGAGCATTCAGGAGTGGAGGCTTACCCACCCTCCTGGAGGTTTCTAGAGGCTCCTGGCAAAGTATTTAGTTTGGCAAAGTTTGATGGATAATGAAGGCACTGGAGGGAAAGCAATACATGTTTTGCTCCAAATTCAGTGCTTGGGGGCCAAAGCTGACTCCTGGGGAAGGATGCCAGGTCCAGCCTAGTGTGACAAGCTCTGTTGCGTGAGCGTTTCCAGCTCTTGCTTGCAGGATCCTCATCGTGAAGCCCATGAGTTTGGCAGGAAATAAATCTCCAGTGATGGGTCAGAAAGGGACCTGCGTGGTGCCTGGCAAGGCTGTCCACGCACTACTACTGGTGGGATGTGAGCAAGCATCACCCAGACCGGCAGCAGTTCACCCAAGCAAGATAAATTTTCCAAATCTTACATAAAAAAATGACTGGAAGGCTAAACTGCAGTCATCGAGGCTCTTCAGTAATGAATTCATTTCATCTGAAGCAGAGGAAATGGAACTGAATGAGAAAAAGGCTGATGTTAACAGAGGTTCACTGTGCTTCAGTTTTAAGCTTTTTTTTTTTTTTTTCTTTAATGGAGAACAAATTGGTAATGTGGTAAAAAAAAAAAAAAGGAGAAAAGAAAACCCCTGCAAAAATTGTGACCTTATTCATATAAAAGGATATTCAGAAATAAATCAAGAATTTCTGCAGGAAAATTAAAACGGCTGCTATTACACAAGCAAAGTCTAGATGATGAAATCATTTGCCAGCATCAGGCTGTAGTTTGACCTGGGATTTTGCAGTCAAAATATTTAAATCACTGGGTTTAATCATACTTTATGTTAGGAAGCTGAAAATCCTTATTTTAAATAATTGATCAACCAGCTATTTTTTAATTTTCAGCTGTTTTCCCGAGGTTCATTGTTACTGGTCAATTTGCCCTTTAGAGCTTATTGATTTGCCTCTGGAGATGGTCTGCCCATGGAATTGTGCTTTTTTCTTACCATAACTTCGTACACTTATTTAAGAAATTTCAGGGCTTCTGATATATTTTCTTCAGATTATTTACATTTTGCATTTTTAATATTTAAAAATAGCAAATAACATCCCTCCAATCCACGGGCTGATTGGTTTTGCATTACACTCAGGTCTGGTTAAATCTCACTTGGCTACAGACTGAAATTCAACTGAAATACCCAGAAATTGGATTTTTATTGTAAGAGCCGAAGTGGGATCGCTGCAAGCGGGAGCTGTGCAAACATTTGGGACCGGTTTGCGGTGGCAAACCCTTACCTGTGGGGCTGTGGGGTTTGCTGGTGGGGTTGTAAGACTAAATAACACGCCGACGACCTCGGTCCCTGCATCCCGGGGGAGATGGGAGCTGCCGCCACTTCAGCACGGTTGGGCACGAAGAGCTAACTAGAGAGCAGATTGATATCATATTTGAGGTGCAACTGTGGCCAAGGAGACCTACATAAAAAAGACTCATTTTGGGATTAAAACGACAAGGAGGGAGGTAATTTACATACATTACATATGGTAATTTTTGAGGCCGGCCCTGGGGCGAGTGAGAAAGGGTGGTTTTGAGGCTGAAGCCGCCAGGAAAGCCTTGAGCCCCAAGGTCTGTGGGACGATTCAAGCGGTTCCTAGAGAGCTTTAAAACAAGCCACAGTGTTTCTTCACGGCTCCTTGGGCGCGGCACCAATCTCCAGACATGTGGTAATTTTTGAGGCCAACCCTGGAGTGAGTGAGAAAGGGTGGTTTTGAGGCTGAAGCCGCCAGGAAATCCTGGAGCCCCAAGGTCTGTGCGGCGATGCAAGCAGTTCCCAGAGAGCTTTAAAACAAGCCACAGTTTCCCTTCCTGGCACCTTGGGCGTGGCCCCAATCTCCAGACGTTTGCTATTTTTTGGAGCCGTCCCTGGGGCGAGTGAGAAAGGGTGGTTTTGAGGCCGAAGGTGCCAGGAAAGCCCGGAGCCCCAAGGTCTGTGGGGCGATGCAAGCGGTTCTGCAAGCAGACCTTTTCAGAAACACAGTCCATGGTGCATAAGACCAAACTAATGAGTTTGTGCAATAGTTTATCAGTTCGTCAAAAGCAACAGTCTGATTTCTTGTAATGTGGCTTTTGCATTGTTAAAGCAGCACACAGACTGTGAGATCATCTGGACAGGAAATTCTTAGTAACCTTGTAAATATCAATAACTGTTTAAATAAGGAGTAACAGTTACTGTACTGTACAGACGGGATCTCAAAGGCTGTGTAAACACAGTGTGATAGGTATAGTTCTAAGAAATGGGTCACAAACAAAGATTTCCTCTCCTTTCTCTCCCACTCAATGAAGATATTTAAAGCAAATTCTCAGTTCTCAAGGATGTGGAAAAAGACTTCTCTTTTGATGCAGTCTTGTAGACATGCTTCTGCACTTGTGAATTCACAAGGCAGCACCAGTCCCTGCTGTGTGCTTTGTCTTGCACAGAAGTGTTTGAGCTTTGGTGCTCAGCTCATGAACAGACTTGCAGATTTAAATAAGATTGACTGCGGTCTCGAGAGTAGCAGGAAGATGTTATTATTGGATTACCACATGACACCTTCTTTCACTGTTTTTAATAAAAGTGCCAATCACAGAATTTTGCAGACTGATTGGAGAAATATTGCTGATGAGTGCAAATGGACACTAGTGATTTCCACAGTGAGATGTTTCTGATTCAAATGCAGCTCAGATTCCTACTGGCTAAAATGAACTTTGTTCACAGTCTGTTAAACTGGGTTCATCTGATATTTCCTAGGTTTATGGCCCATTATTATTTTTTATCTCTCACAATCATCCGAGCAACTCCAAAGAGATTTTAACTTATATATCTGGAAACTCTGGTGATGATAATACTGTATATACTAATCTAGTTTTTTCTTTCAACTACAGCAGCAGCAATTTCATTAACTCTGTTCCTTCCGCTCTGAACTGACGAACACCAAAAAACACAGGGTCAACTGTCCTGTCATAATGGAGTATGCGATGAACTTACTTCCATGTAGCATGCTCAAACTGTGTGCATCTCGGGCAATACATCTCCCAGGCACTGCAGCCCATCCAAGTGAGCTCTGAGTTGCCTGTAGCAAAAAGCTGGTGTTTTCCTTTCAAAGCATCAGTCAAAATGTCAATAAAAATGTCAAGCACCAGTGAACTACCGAATATCAGTGAAAAAGCTCTTTTCAGTGAGCCCTCCTCAACATACCTGAGATCATAATGACCTGATGTTTTCTTTCATCCTTAAACAAAACTAATCTGAGTGTCTGTCAAAATGGAGACAGCTCTGAGAGCCTTTTCAAAGACAAACAGCATTAAGGTTATGTGACAATGTAACAGACAGTACCCTAGAAAAAAAAAAAAGCCACCATGAAATGAAATAAAGCCACCATGAATGAAAGATTAAGTCCATATTTATAGTTAATACACATAATGGATGAGATTTCTTGGAAGAAGTGGCAGGACGCTTTCCAAGGGACAATACTTACAGTACATGCAAATCCAGTTTTTACTTTTAGCCAGAGCAGGAGAAAAACTGATTAACTCTGTTTCCTCCATTCAGAACTGACCAGCACCAAACAACTCAAGGTGAACTCCCCTATCAGCAGACGATGTGATGAACACACTGTATCAAATCTTCATCCCTGTAGATGTAGGTCCTCTAAACAAGAATCATGACACTTTCCCACAGAATAGCAGAACTTTCTGGGAGATCTATCTCGAAAAATATTTATTGGAAAAAGACATCCGACTTAAGCAAATAATGGACTGACTGAATTAATTAACCCTTTCTCTCTTTCACAGAAATGTCCCCTAAAAATCCTGACATGCTTCTGAAGAACTGTATGAGAAAAAAAAATACGAAGGTTTAGTGACATTGTAGTAAAATTGATATTAACTAGAAAAATGAAATATAACATCTAATTGAAGCAACCAAGGAACCTGCCGCTGACGCTAAAAGTCATCTATACAGCCCCAATCATATTTCATTAATTATAGAGAAATAGTAACTAGACGTGATTACTTTAAGATTGAATTAAGGAAATAACTACTAGACAATGTAGCTTGTTAACAAGCAGGATATTTCTGTCAAGAGAATGATGAAGTGTAGGCCTGGTCCGCAGACCGAGAAAAACACCTGCAACTGACAAGATTAGAGGAGAAGAAGGTAAAAGGTAGTTTTGGCAGGGGGAGATCCTGACCACTGACTCATTGACCACCTACCCAAATGATACCACCTACTCAAAAGAGAATAATGGAAGAATAAAACAGACTCTGCACACTAATTTACACAGGAAGCAAAGAAATCTTGACCAATCATTAAAGAGAATAACAATGAATATGTATCAGTTGTTAGTATATGTAATAATCAGTGTATAAACAGGGAAATTTTTGAAACTAAGGTGTGCTCACTTGGGATGAGTACCCCATTTCTGCACATTAATGGAATAAACTTGGAAATACCTCTGCTCTGTGTGTTATTAGCTTGCACACCGGGTAAAGAACCCATATTTGGGACAACAACATGCATGAAATACGTTATTCCATCTCACCTCGTTATATGTGCATCACCCCATGGGTCACCATCAGGAGACTCACCTTGACATTTGCAGTGAGGATAAGTAACGATGCTCCAAAAATCTAGGTGGTTAAGTAGGCTGAAATATTACTATGATATTACTGTGATGTGATTTTGTTCTGGGTTTCTCGGGCACCTGGGCGGGCAGAGATGCTCACAGACACGCTCACTTAACTTTTTCCTTGGCATCCAGTGGGGAGGACAATTCAGAGCAAGAACCAGGGCCTCTCCCAGGCTCCTTTTAAGCAAGTGGGAGCTTGGGCCAGGATGGCATGAACCTTGAGGCCACTCATCTACAAAAGAGAGTAACTTGCACAGTTTCCTTGCACAGCTTTCTAAGGAGCTAAACCCCATGGATCTGACCAATGGAGAATCCAGAATTTCAGATATTTCTCACCTTCTGCATGTGGGTAACTCTCTGTTAAGACACCTATCTGCCGGCCTGACAGGGAGTCATGAGAGGTATGCTGCCTTCTGGGAGCTAAGGTCTGAGATGTTGCTGAGAGGGTGCCATGAGTTGTCAAGAGCACAGACTACTATCCATTGCTACTCTTTCATGTGGACATGAATGACAACACAAGCCGGAATCTGGGCAGAATCAAGGACGACTGCAAAGCCCTGACGGTGCAAGGGAAAAGTACTGGTGCGCTAGTTAACTTTTCTTCCATTTTCTTCCTCTAGTTAGAGGAAAGTGTGCAGCCAGAAATAGACACATAATCAATCAATCATAGAATCATCTAAGTTGGAAGGGACCTTCAAGACCATCGACTCCAACCATTAACCTAACACTGTGAAAACCACACTAAACCATTTCCCTAAGCACCACATCTACATACATCTTTTAAATCAGCCCCTGGCTTTGTGGCTGGTGCTTTCATGAAGGTTTTGGCTTTTAGGACAATGGGACATTCTTTGATGACTACAGTCTGCTAGGGATGGATGGGATACACCTGTCTAGAAAAGGCAAGGGAATCTTTGGCAGCAGGCAGGCCAACTTGGTGAGGTGGGCTTTAAACTGAAGGGGCAGGGGGGTGGGGTGGGGGGGGTGCGGGGTGGCGTGGCGGGGCAGGGTCCAAAGTGGCAAAACTCACGCCACTGCAGCAGCTGGGGAATAAGCCAGGCTAACCAGAGCAGCGATAAATGTTCCTTAGCTGCCTCTCAAGATAAGAACCAGAAGACTAACCACTCAAATGTATGGTTACCAATGCAAGAAGCCTGGGGAACAAACAGGAGGAAGTGGAGCTCCACACCCAGTCAGAAAGTTATGATATCATAGAAATAACCGAAACATGATGGGACAACTCGCATGACTGGAGGGCCGTGATGGATGGCTGTAGGCTGTTTCATAAAGACAGGCGGGGAAGAAGAGGAGGAGGATTTGTGCTCTATATTAAGAAGTCAACTATGGTGATTGTGGAAGCCCTATTGAATACCTCTGGGTCAAGATCAGAGGGGTGAAGTCCAAGGGGGATCTTAGACAAGGCATCTGCTATTGACCTCCAAACCAAGACGAAAAGGTCAATGAAGCAATATTTGGGTCACTTAAGCAAGCTTCAGGTCAATAGAACCTGATTCTTATGGGTGACTTCAACTACCCAGATATTTGTTGGAAGAACAACACAGCAGCACACATCAAGTTCCTGGAATGCAGAGGACTGCTTCCTCATAAAATTATTAGATGTACCAACCAGGGATGAGGCACTGCTGGACTTGATACTCACAAACCAAGAAAACCTGCTTTGTAATATCTTGGCTAGTGAACCTTGGCTGCAGTGATCACAACATTGTGGAGTCTGGGATCCTGCTGAACATGCTGAAGGTTAGTACAAAGACAAAGCTTTTAGATTTTAGAAGAGCAAAGGACTCATCTGGGAAGGATTCCATGGGAAGCTTCCATGGAGGATAAAGGAGATAGTGAGTGCTGGGAGTTTTTCAAGAACACTCTCCTGAAAGCACAAAAACAGTTCATCCCTTTAAAGGTAAGGGAAATAGGTGGAGCAAGAGACATCCGTGGCTTAACTGCGAACTTATGAGTCTGCTCAAAACCAAAAGAGAAGCATACCAGAGATGGAAAAGTGGACGAATAACTGTTGAGAACTACAAGGGCATTGTCATGGTGTGCAGAGATGCAGTTAGAAAAGCAAAAGCTCAACTTGAATTGAAATTGGACAGAGATGTCAAAAACAAGAAAGGGTTCTTCAGCTAGTATACAACAAGTAGAAACAGAAAGAAAATATTGGCCTGCCATTAAACAGGAGAGGTGAATTAGTCACCAACAATGCTGAAAAGGCAGAGGTTCTCAACACTTTCTTCACCTCTGTCTTTACCAGCACTGTTGGGCCCCAGGCCTTGGGAACAAAAATGTAGGTTGATGCAAACCCAGACCAGTGAAGGAAAAGTGTGAACTATTACAGGAACTTGACCCCTACAAATCGATGGGCCCTGATAATATGCACCTGAGGGTGTTAAGAGAACTGGCTGATGTCATTGTGAGGCTGCTCTCCATAATCTCTGAGAAGTCATGGAGATCAGAGAACATCCCAGAAGACTGGAAGAGGGTTAATGTCACCCCCATCTACAAGAAGGGATTAAAGGAGGATCCAGGAAATTATATGTCCAGCAGTTTTATTTCAGTCCCTGGGAAAGTTATGGAACGAATCCTCCTGGGGGCTATCACAAGTCAAATTAAGCACATGCTTGGGAAAAGCCAGAATGGATTCACTAGGAGCAAATCGTGCTTGACAAACCTGATTGCCTTCTACAACAAAGTAACTTGCTCGGTTGATGAGGGGCAGGTGCTGGACATTGTCCACCTGGATTTCCCCAAGGTTTTTGACAAGGTTTCCCACAGCCTCCTCCTAGAGAAACTGCTGCATTATGGTCTAGACAAGTGGTCTGTGTGGTGAGTGAGGACTGGCTGACAGGCCACACACAGAGGGTAAATACCTCCTTTTCAAACTGGCAACCTGTCACAAGTGGGGTCACCCAGGGATTGATACCGGGCCCAATGCTGTTTAATATCTCCATAAGTGATCTGGATGATGGGATCAAGTGTACTATGACAAAGTTTGCTGGTGATACCAAACTGAGTGGGGAAGTGGACACTTTGGAAGGGAGATGCACCCTGCAGGAAGACCTCGATAGGCTGGAAGAGTGGGCTAAAAATAACCTTATAAATTTAAGAAGGACACCTGGGACAACATAATCCAGGAGTGCAGCACAGATTGGGATTTACCTTGCTAAGGAGCAGGCCTCTGGAAAGCGACTTGGGTGTCCTGGTCAACAACAAGTGCAATATAAGTGAACAGTTATCTGCTGTGACAAAGAAAGCCTACATGATACTGGGCTGCATCAACAAGGGCATCATCATCAGGGATATAAAGTAGTCATTATCCCACTTTACAGGCCACACCAGGAAACACTGTGTTCAGTTGTAGTCCCCACTATACAAAAAAAGATGTGGACAGGCTAGAGAGGGACCAGAGAAGGGCCACAAAGATGATCAAAGGACTGGGAAGCCTGCCATGTAAGGAAAGGCTGAGAAAATTTGGTTTGTTCAGCCTTGAGGAAAAAAAGGCTTAGGAGACACCTTATCTCCATGTTCCAGTATTGAAAGAGTGGCTACAAAGAATATGGAGACTCCCTTTTTACAAAGAGTCACATGGAAAAGATGACAGGTAATGGGTACAAGTTATTCCCAGGGAGATTCCAATTGGACACAAGGGGAAAATTTTTCACAATGAGAACAATCGGCCATTGGAATAATCTCTCCAGGGAAGTGGTGGATTCCCCAACATTGTCCGCTTTTAAAATTGAGCTGGACGGGGTGCCAGGCCATCTTGTCTAGACTGTGCTTTTGCCAAGAAAGGTTGTACCAGATGGTCCTTGAGGTCCCTCCCAACCAGGTATTCTATGATTCTATGTCTAAAAAGCTGCAATGATTTGCTGATTAGTGGTCCTGGCAGTAATTCAGTGTGCCTACCTTCTGCAGCACTGCAACCTAAATGTGATCATACCAGGTGTAGACATGCCTCAATTATCACACTTCTGATAACACCCTGGTGCTTAGCATTTACCACCAGCATGACTAATTAGTTATCTAGGTTTTTCTTGGGTTTTATAGCATCTATTCACACAAATTTTTTTAGTCTCCTGAAAAGGTACAGATTGTTCACGGCTTTTTTCCCTGTAATCCCATATAGAGACAGTGCTACTGACTAGAGACAGAAGAATCCATAAGTGGTAACACAATTAGTAACATGTTTAAACAAGGCTGCAACATACCAGAAGTTCCCAGCATCTCTTCTGATGTATCATTCCCTTGTATCCTAGAGATCCTCTCCACCAGACGGGGTGAGGTTGGAGAATGATGGAAGCATGGACCATCTCCTTGGCATTATGTGGGATGATCATTGTATGTTAAAGATTCACAGGCTGCACGTTTTCTGCGGTAAAAAAATCTTGTGGAAAGCCATTGTTGAATGTTTTCAATATTAGAATTAAAACTGGTGGCAGAAAGAAATATTGAGAAAAAACAAAGCCTGACTAGAGCCTTGGTGGTGAAGGGTTGTCAGTGCTAGAGCTTTTTGAGTTTATCTGGCAACAGCTGCTTGCATTTGTAGCTGAAGATGGGCCGGAAAGCAAACATGAGTTCTGCAGCCATGCCGGTAGCATGGCTTTGACCTCTCTATAGAACAGGTTGCTTTGGTGGATTCACATTTGTGCACTTTTTAACTCAAGCAATGGGATTTACCACATTACAGGAGAACTTGTTGCTGTCTCTTTCTTGCTGCCTTCTTGACAGACGGGAAGCAGGGCCTTGACAGAAGGGAAGCATAGACTTCCCACAGGCATTGGCCTCTTAGGCTGCAATCCGGTTAACCAGGATGGTGAAACAGTTCTAATTTACCTCCCACTCTTCTAACTACATTAGCCAGCTTCCAGTTTTAGATCCTATGAGTGGGTAGCTGCTCCAACAAACAACAGTATGTGAATGTACCCCTGCTAAGGAATGTCAATTGGAGTGAGAGCCATTTTTCTCATGTTGACAGAAATGAGCATCAAAATGCTTTACACAGCCCTCTTCAATTTGTTTTAAAGGGAAGAAAAAAATCAAGGGTGTGGCTTTGACCTATGTGGTATGATGGGAATTCCCCTACAGACTTAGCTCAGAGGGGTTAGGAAAAATTAGTGTTAATTAATCTGAGTCAGTTTACGGGTTAGAAAACAATAGGAGAGATCAATTTAGTGCTATAAAAATTATCACTCTTTAAAAATACCTTTCATTTGTTAATTAACAAAGCCCATAAAAAAGGCAAAATAAAAGTATCTGTTTCTCTCAGAACTCTAGATGGCCAATATTTATGTAGGGATCTACATAGGAGATGTCTAAACTCACCTGAAAGTAAGGATCTCAAGTAAAATCAAGAAAAAGCAAGGATCTGAAGGTAAAAGATCTCAAATTTATTCTGACAAGGTAATGATCATCTGTATGCATTTGGTACTATTTATCATTTGGTGCCTGCTGAAAATTTTTTTCACCTTTCTGTTTTAAAACTGTGGGACAGTAAGAAAGGTTGATTTGAATACATACATGCACACAGTAGGTTTCTTGACTTAATGAATCTGTCTTGAGACAATTCATTTAACCATTTTTCATTTGAGGCAAATTTTCCTTTCCTACTCATAGCAGCCTAGAAGGGCTTCATTCATGAAAATGGTGCTTTAAGTAAGTCTGAATAAAGCTATACCTTTCTTCACACCTTGTAGATTCTGTAGCTTTGTAAGCTTTATTTAAGGTCAGTGCCCTAACTGTGAGGCTGTAAAAGCAATCCTCCTCACGCGTTGTCTCAGAGAATGAATGAATTCAGCTTAATGAATTAGTCCATGCAGTGTGAAATCCCCTTGATTATACTAATTAGAAGAACATCACCTTACAGCATGGCTGTCTCAAAAGCAATGAAGGGCATGGGGTTCTTAGGCAGAGAGACAATTTGAATGTCAAATCCTGCATCCAACTCCCTGGACTGAAAGACAGTTTGCCCTGTGGCAGGCTTGACTGAAGCCCTCTCTGCTAGGCAAGTTTTGGAGACATTGCTGAGTTTGGGTGGCTCTAGCATGGTGGGTGAGGAAGCGTGACTCTGTAGGTCCTAGTGAGGCTAGAGAGTCTGCTTGGAACCTGACATTTTGGTGGCTGGAAAATATAACCAGCAGAAATGAGGATTTTGGCTATCTTTCGAGTCTGATTCTTCTATTTGAGGCAGCATGACAACTATGTGATTTTATGGCAGTCAGTGAAATTTCTGAGTGGAAGGTGCTATATGATCAAATAATTGTTAGTTTTTACAGGCAAGTACAGGGAAACATGTTGTATATTATCTACCCTGGCACAAAGCAGAGCCTGGTGCAGATCACATCTCTTATCCCAAATCTACTAAGCCAGAACTAAGCAGAGGTTAAGGACAGTAAATATATCCTGGGAAGAAAAAGCCTTACAGAAAGCATACAGACAGTTCTGAAAGTTGGGGAAAAAAAATGCCCTCTTGATCATCAAGTCAAGTTGACGCCATGAACCATGAGGTTCAAAAACATTTATTGCTGTCTTTTTTTGCATAACTGCCGTGGATAATCATGCTGCTGCAGTTGTTGAAACCCAGCTGCCCCATTTACCTCAGTGATAACCACCTGCAGCAGCAAAATCCACAGGCAGCCCTGCTGTAGAAAATGTTTCCTTTTAGGGATCACTGTTGATCAACCTCATTCTTAAGACACGTCTTCAAGAATGCAAAACAACAGCAAGGAAATGGAACCTTTTTCTCTCCTGTATGTTTTCAGTCTAGTTTTGTATGACTCTTTGCTGAAGCCTACTCTAAGAGAGCTCGTGTGGGTCAAGCCCTAATTTGCCACTATGACCTCCAAGCATAGAAACTCAAACCAGAGCTCTACTCCTTCCTCTCCTTGCTGTTGAGGAAGACCCTCCTTTCCCAGCAAAAATAGCAAAGGAAGGGGAGGAAGCATGAAGGAGGAAAAAGCAGGACAAAAAGAAGTTAGAGCTTCTGTCTGTGATATCAGAAACTGGGTGAAGAGAAGGAAATAGGACCTAGAACAAACATTTCTGCTGCTGTATTTGGAAGTCGGACAAAGCAACATAAGCCCTTGCTCGGCAAGGTTTCCACAGCATGTTGTAGCATGTGGGGCATGGACGGAGCTAGTTTCATGTGTGTCACTGCTTCCTGGTGACCAGTTCAGAGCCAGGCGTGAGCACAGAGTGACACAGCATTGCTGAGGGCACAGTGTGGCAGTGGGATCCCATCCCAGCCAGAGCACTGCCACAGCACGTTGTGCTCCACACAAAGACTCTGGGTGCAGGGCTGCAGTAGGGCCATCAGAGCCGCTGGCAGGATGGATGTGGGTCTTTCTGTCATCCCCAGCAAGTACACAGCGGGACACATAAGCAGCTATCAACTTCATTGTCCTACTTGGCAGGGTGGGCAGGGTGGTAAGAGAGGGCAGCTTTGCTGCTCCCCTAGAAGATGAATAGAGCAAGGCCCCTGTGACCCACAGTTTATGCTGGTGTGAGAGCACCGTTTGCCTGTTGCTTGCTTATGTGTGATTATTGCAAGCTTTTTGTGAAATGAGGGAAACATGAGATCTGGCCCTTTGTTATCACTGTGTAAATGCTTACTTATATTAACAGTTCTAATTAGTATCTATTTAAAACATAAGGGTCACCTAACCCACAAGGACTGATGATGTTTGCTCAGGCGTTGATCCTTCAGTGCCAGATCCTTTGCTTTCTATAATTGCTTTGTCCTAACAGCATGAACATTCAGGCTTCGTGTCCTCGTGAGCATTCAGACACAGTGACAAAATCTGCAAAGTTAAATCAGCTACTGTAGGTGTGATCAACCTCATGCAGTGCTCGTGAATTCTCCCTGCCCCTCCCTCCACCCCCCAAATAGTGAGAAGCATATGGAAAAGCTGTAACAAAACTCACAGCTTCACCATAATTTACAGCCTCAGGTTTAAACAAAAGGTCAATATAGTTCTCAAGTGAGAAACTTTAGATTAAAATGTAAACAAATGAGTGAGAAATGGTGCCAAACTTGAAGGGATTAAGGGATTCAGTGAAAGATGAAACTTCAAAAAGTGTTTGAGCCTGTTTCTTAATCCTTGAAACTCAAATGCACAGAAAAGTAACCTCTTAATTGCTACACACCTGTGCATGCCTTTGCCTGCAAAGGAAACTCGTATATGTTTTAGTGACCAGAAAGTTGGACATATCTCAACCATAGAGCTGTACGCAGTTCCAGTTAAATAAATTCTTCCCTCTGTGTCCATGTATGAGAAACACAAATTCCCTCTTACAATAAAAAGGTCTCTCTTACAATTTTCTCTTGATACTAATCTAACCTCGTGAGGAGATGTTTGTGACCTGAGGCACAAGAATCAGAGAGTGGAAATACTCATGACGGCCTTAGTTGGAAAACTTCTCAGAATCATTAAGACCTGCAAGACCCCATGCTTTCCTGATGACTTGCAGATGAATGGGATTAACCAAGTAACTAATTGGATTTCTACAAAATTTTTGTCACGTTCAGCGGTAGAACATAGAAGGGAAAAATGTTCACTAATCCTGACTGAAATTCAGCTAGAGGATACAGACAGGAAAAGAGCAATGATTCTTCTGACCAAATTATGCATTTGAGATGCTGGGTCAAATAGGTAGGCTTTTTTCCATTGGAAGACTTTCTTCTTTCTAAACTAGTATACCATTAATACTGCATACTAGTTTCTTGGCAGAAGGTGTTGCTTCAAGTGTTGCTTGTTTAGGGCTTTAAACTAGATTTGAAGGGGGTTGGGGATGATACTGGGCTTGATGGTGAGGTGCCAGGGCATAGTTGCTCAGCACTTGTGGGGGAGTGTGCCAGTATTTCTGAGAGCCAGAAGGCATACCATATCTCAAGAGTCAAAACTACACACAAGACTCCCTCTCTGAAATGCTTATGCACCAATGCACGCAGCATGGGGAATAAGCAGGAAGAGTGGGACATCTGTGTGCGGTTGCAGGGCCACGATCTCATTGCAATTACTGAGACATGTGGTGGGACAGCTCGCATGACTGGAATGCTGTCATGGATGGCTATGTCCTTTTTCAGGAAAGACAGAGCAGCGAGGTGTCGTGGTGGAGTTGCACTCTATGCGAGAGAGCAACTGGAATGTATCGAGCTCCCATTTAGGGAGGATGAAGAGAGGGTTGAGAGCTTATGGATGAGGATTAAGGGACAGGCAAATATGAGGGACACTGTTGTGGGTGTTTATTACAGGCCACCTGATCAGGATGGGGAAGCTGATGAGGCTTTCTACAGACAGCTGAAGGTAGCCTCGCAATCACAGGCCTTGGTTCTCATGGGGGACTTCAATCACCCTGATATCTGCTGGGAAGATCACACAGCCAGGCATGCACAGGCCAGGAGGCTCCTCCAGTGCATTGATGACAACTTTTTGACACTGGTGATGCAGGAGCCAACAAGGAGAGGAGCACTTCTGGACCTGGTACTGACAAACACAGAGGGACTGGTGGAGGACATTAAGGTTGAGGGCACTCTAGGTTGTAGTGATCATGAAATGATAGAGTTCAGGATCATGGGTACTATGCACAAAACAACAAGAAGTAAAATTACAACCTTGGATTTCAGGAGGGCTAACTTTGACCTCTTCAAGAAACTGCTTGGAGAGATCCCGTGGGCTAGGGCTCTGGAAGGCAAAGGGGCTCAAGAAAGCTGGTTGGTATTCAAAGACCACTTCCTCCAAGTTCAGGATTGGTGCATCCCTAAGAGCAAGAAATTGGCCAAGGGACGCAGGAGACCTGCATGGTTGAGCAGGGAGCTTCAGAAAAAGCTCAAGTGGAAGAAGGAAGTTTACAGTAAGTGGAAGAAGGGACTGACCCCTTGGGAGGATTACAAGAATGCTGCCGGAGCGTGCAGGGATGAAACAAGGAAAGCCAAGGCCGCCTTGGAATTAAACCTGGCAAGGGATGTCAAGCTCAACAGGAAGGGCTTCTGCAAGTATATTGGAAGCAAAAGGAAGACCAGAGAAGTTGTGGGCCCACTGTTGAATGAGACAGGAGCCATGGTGACAGAGGATGTGGAGAAGGCGGAGTGACTGAATGCCTTCTTTGCTTTGGTCTTTACTGCTCGGCCCAGTCCTCAGGAGTCCCAGGCATTGGGTAAAGTAACAGGGAAAGAAGAAGACTTCCCCTGGGTTGAGGAGGATCAAGTGAGAGATCAATTAGATCATTTAGATATTCACAACTCCATGGGCCCCGATGGGATGCACCCGAGAGTGCTGAGGGAGCTGGCAGAAGTCATTGCTGGGCAGCTCTCCATCATCTTTGAAAGGTCCTGGAGAACAGGTGAGGTGCCTGAGGACTGGAGGAAAGCCAATGTCACTCCAGTCTTCAAAAAAGGCCAGAAGGACGAGCCGGGGAGCTACAGGCCGGTCAGCCTCACCTCCATCCGTGGAAAGATGATGGAACAGCTTGTTCTGGGCATCATCTCAAGCTGGAAAAGAAAGCTATCAGAAGTACTCAACATGGATTCACCAAGGGGAAATCATGTCTGACTAATCTTATAGCCTTCTATGATGGCATGACTGGATGAATAGATGAGGGGAGGGCTGTAGATGTGGTCTACCTTGACTTAAGCAAGGTGTTCAACACGGTCTCCCACAGCATCCTCATAGGGAAGCTTAGGAAAAATGGGTTAGATGAATGGACAGTCATGTGGATAGATAACTGGTTCAAAGACAGAGCTCAGAGGGTTGTGATTAGGGGCACAGAGTCTAATTGGAGGTCAGTGACGAGTGGTGTTCCCCAGGGGTCAGTACTGGGTCCAGTCCTGTTCAATGTGTTCATCAATGACCTGGATGAGGGGATAGAGTGCACCCTCAGCAAGTTTGCTGATGACACAAAACTGGGGCGGGGTGGCTGACACACCACAAGGCTGTGCCACCATACAGAGAGACCAAGACAGGTTGGAGATTTGGGCAGAGAAGAACCATATGAAATTCAACAAGGACAAGTGTAGGGTGCTGCACCTGGGGAGGAATAACCCCATGCACCAGTACAGGTTGGGGGCTGACCTGCTGGAGAGCAGCTCCGTGGAAAGAGACTCGGGAGTCCTGGTGGACAACAGGATGACCATGAGCCAGCAATGTGCCCTTGTGGCCGAGAAGGCCAATGGCATCCTGGGGTGCATCAGGAAGAGTGTGGCAAGCAGGTCCAGGGAGTTCATCCTCCCCCTCTACTCTGCCTTGGTGAGGCTGCATCTGGAGTACTGTGTCCAGTTCTGGACTCCCCAGTTCAAGAAGGACATGGAACTGCTGGAGAGGGTACAGCAAAGGGCTACGAAGATGATGAGGGGACTGGAACACCTCTCTTATGAAGAAAGGCTGAGGGATTTGGGACTCTTCAGTGTGGAAAAAAGACGACTGAGGGGATCCTTATCAACACTTATAAATACTTAAAGGGTGGGTGTCAGGAGGATGGGGCCAGGCTCTTTTCAGTGGTGCCCAGTGACAGGACAGGAGGTAACGGGCACAAACTTGAGCATAGGAAGTTCCACCTAAACATGAGGAGGAACTGCTTTACCTTGAGGGTGGCAGAGCACTGGAACAGGCTGCCCAGAGAGGTGGTGGAGTCTCCAACTCCAGAGACATTCAAAACCCGCCTGGACGCGTTCCTGTGCAGCCTGCTCTAGGTGACCCTGCTGTGGCAGGGGGGTTGGACTAGATGATCTCCAGAGGTCCCTTCCAACCCTATGATTCTATGAAAAGTCCTTTCAAACCACGTCCTGGAAGCTCAGTGGGGCTATGTATGTCCTTTGAGACACAGTGAAATGCAGCTCGAAGTACATCCCATGGACCACAGAAAGCAGTTAACAGCAAGGACACCAGTGCTTGACTTCTTGTCTTGCTATGCATTTCTTTGGAGAAATGCACACACTTGATCTTTTGCTTCAGTTTGATGCTGAAAATAGGAGTAGCAGTAGTTTGTGCTGTACGGAAGCATAGTGGGTGTCCATTGTTGTTTGTAAAAGTCACTTAATCCTGTTTTAGTGCTCCATTATGTTGAATTTCTCCTTCAAATGACCTTGTAAGCTATTGGTGCAGCAGCCAGATGAAACTAACCCTTAACTAGATGTCTTTCAGAAAGAAATGAAAATTTCTGTGTCTGCTGTTTCTCAGGAGCATTGGGCAGAACAGAAAGCTTAATGCTGCCAGTGCTGTTAGCTTAAACAATGCTTTTGACATTTCAGGAATTAAGCATAAAGGATTAGCAGATAAATGGCACATTGTTGTGCATGAAGAGCAATTCTTAACCCTTTACACATCCCAAAAGAATACGTGCATGATCTGTATGGACAGTGAAGAGATACTGGGGAGAGTGTATTTGGCTTCCCTTTTGTCATTACAAAGGATTCACGTTTGAACTAAGAATCCTAGGGAATTTAGTGGAAAAACTGTAAATGGTACAGCAGATGAGTGACTTAGGAAGGACTGCAGGAGTGGGCATGCTGCAAAGGTCTGTGTGCATGACAGGAAATGGATCAGAGGTGTTATTATGTGCTGAGTTTACATGCTCCAATTTACAACGGGGAGGTGGGAAAGTGACTTTCAGACCACAACTGCAAACAAGGAAACATCCTGGAATGATTGTCACTGTGGTGCTGCTCAGGATTTTGCAAAAGCAGTAATGGAGCCAGTCCTTACCTTAGCTCAGGAGTTCCTCATTAATTCCTCATTAATAAGGCACATCAACATTGTAAGTGGAGCCTGGGCACTATGTTTCTGGTCAAAGAGGAGAGCAAGAGGATAATCAAAGGAGAAGGGGCTGTGGAGGATAGTCATAGGAGCATATGAGTGTAGAAATGAGGAGAAAGAGGAAAAAGTGACAGCACACATAGCAAGACTTACTTAGAAATCCTAGGAATTGCTGACCCAGTCTGTTCTTCTATTTTGAGGCAGAATCAGCATCTAGGTAACACCTGAGAATTTTTTGTCCAACCCCTTCTTAAAAAACATCAGTGGAGAAGGTCTCTCAGCTTCCCTAAATAGTCCATTACCATACTGCTTCAGACAGCACGGATCCAGGATGGAAGGTGGCCAGAATACCAGGATCAGCTTCACTCCTGTAAAAAGTGTTGTTCAGACTTCAGCTATTACAAACAATGCAAGTTCTTAATTCACATGAAAAATGAAAGCAGTGCAGCATCCTCAGTTGTCATGCTCTATTGCTGGGACAACCACACTTTCGCCCGTGTCATGTCCAATTAGTCTTCATATTTGACCTGGCCTTGTGTAAGAGCTCTGAAAGGACAGAATGCAAAACTGTATGACTACAGCTCTGCCAAAATCTGATGAAAGACGAATTGAAAGCTAGGCTGGGATAAACTACCCTTGCTAAAAGGAAAGTCAAATATCGTCATCTTACTCTCGAGGATTAAGGCTACATGAAAGCACTGAATTGGAGGTGTAACATATTTCAGCATGTACATGTCAACTTCACACATTTAACTAATTCATGTCCACTTTCCAGAATAGATGAATGACAGTCAAAGGTCAGACAG
Source organism: Fratercula arctica (assembly GCA_947846985.1). Lineage (NCBI taxonomy): Eukaryota > Metazoa > Chordata > Aves > Charadriiformes > Alcidae > Fratercula > Fratercula arctica. The sequence goes on along the minus strand of CANTUZ010000005.1, from coordinate 52,285,108 downwards.
GAAGACAGGGAGCTGAACTGTGAGCTAATAAGTATAATGTTAGTTTCTGCAGCCATTGCTATGTTTTTCTTTTTATATGGACCTCAGCTAGGATTATGACATTCTATACACCTCCTATTATTAACTTTCCATTATTCTGGCTTACAGATATCTGCAAAATCAACTTTTAGTGAAGAAGTTTAGAAGGTGCTGTGGCGGTGCACTCTCCCTACCCCCCACTCCCCCCTCCCCCGACCTGCCCTGGCTCCTGCTCAAGCCATAACTGTCAGTGGGGGTTGTGATGGGTTGCACTTGGACTTTGGGGGATGTCTGGAATAGGGACCTAGATGTCTCACTGGTATGCAAAGATGACTATGGGTCAATCATCTTACTGTATAAATAGTGGACAGCTCAGGCCCTGTTGAGCTCTGCTGCACGGCAGCAGGCTGCGTGCCAGGATCTCCCCTTGAGTAGGGATGCCTCTCAAGGTTACGCCTCAAGGTTAAGAGATTCCTTGCCACAACAGATCCTTGGTAAGTGGTTAATAGCACGCTAAACTTTGAAATCTTAGCCAAGTTATATAAAAGGATTGATTGTGCATATATAATCCTTTAGGCATAAACTGTTGACAAAGTCTGGGACTAGGACTGGATCCAGCCACACCTACGCTCCTCTCCGAGAAGGAGTTTAGAAAGCAAGGGGGTCCTTTCTGAATGCCATGGCTCAATGGAAGGGTGTCCCTGACAGTTCTGTCTGACCCTTTCCTCTATGCAGTAAATAACCAAGTGTACCTTGCCGTGTTAAAGCACTGTCACATTTACTATCAAACTTTGTTAAATCACTGTTTTATATCAATAAATATTTCCCTGCTTCTTTCTTATGAGTGAACAGCACTGGCTGTCTTATAGATTAAACACAGTTTATGGGAGTGGGTTACAATTGTTATCATCAGATGGTGCTTTTGTAATGACTAACAATGTAAGCTCTACAACCACAAGGACCACTCGCCCTTCTTATTCATTTTTTAGTCAGTAGTTGTCGTGGTTTAACCCCAGCCAGTAACTAGGATCCCACAGCCGCTCGCTCACTCACTCCCCTTCGCAGTAAGGAAAGGAGAAGAGGGAGAAAAGGAGAGGAAATTAAAAATCCTCAAGGGTTGAAATAAAGACAGTTTAATAGAAAAGTAACAGAAGAGGAAAATAACAACAACAACAATAATAATAGAATATACAAAATAAAGTGATACAATACAAGTCACTCTCACCACCCAATGACCAGTTGCCTAGCCCATCCCGAGCAGTGATCGCGGATCCCTGCCCCATGGCCAACCCCCATTTGTATACTAAGCATGGTGTCTATGGTATGGAATACCCTCTTGTCAGCTTGTCCTGTCTATTCCTCTCAGCATAATAAAGGTATGATTTTTGAAGAGAATATGTTGAAAAACCTCAGCAGAAAGCAGGTTTGGATAGTACAATTTGCTCACAAGTCCTGTTTAGAATCACCCATAGAAGAAGGATAAAATATGGAGGAGAATTATCAGTGGAAAAGGCTGCTTTCTGCTCATTCAGGATGTTTTTTAGTGTTCTGGAACTCCAGGAGCTTGAATATGCTTCTATTAAAATTCTGCACACAGTTTATATGTATGCCAATGCTTTTAAGTACTTCACAAAATGGAACTCTGATCCAAAACTTGTTATGCAGCTTAATCAATCAGCTACAAACGGCATCAATTGACTGTCTGCATTAGCCTTACATGAGATATATAGACTAATTTTGCAACCATCCCTCCCCAGCCATTGCTCATTTGGGGGCAGGGGTCAGGACAAAAACCAACAAACAAACAGAGTAACAGCATGGTCAGGTAAGGGTTTATATGTCTTGTGGCACTGAGAAGCCTCAAATTCCCTTTAAGCAGAGAATTTTCAATAAAGCACATCATTAGAAAGTAGTCTGTATTCATCTAGACCATAACATTGTTAGATACAATTCTCATGGTCTTTGTAGTTTTAAACCAAAATGTAGCTATCTTTAACTTACGAAGTCTTTTTGTTTGACTGCAAGGTGGAAAAAGTTGGTTGCTTGTTTAAAGCCTACTTTCATTAAAAAAAAAAAACAAAAACAAAACAGGAAAAAACCAGAAAAACTCTGGAAGGACATATGCATGTCTGGACTTCACAGCGATATATAAAGGAGGAAGATTACTACATTAAATGTACTCAGGCAGGCATGGATCCCAGGATGAAAAAAAGGAGCAGGCTGGACTGATAAGGTAGATTCAGCCAGTGAGTCAAATTCTTACTTCTCTTAGCACTGGCTCCAGCTCTGAGTTCACTGCTCCTCCTGGAAATTTCTCCTTGGAACATAACAGTTCTGCTTGGCACTGGAGTGCCAAGTGGAAGCTACGTGGGCAAGTGTAGGGGTCATGTATACTGCCTTCCCAAGCAGGCTGGAGCTGTCAGTGAGGAATGTCGCTAATGGGCTAAACCTCCTTTACGGCTTCTTGTTGAGAAGCAAGATCCAAGTCCCCAGGCAGAGGTTAGGAGATCTTTTTTTTAGATACTAGTTATTGCATTTTCTGATGAGTACTTGCATGCAATGCTGGTAAGAAATCTGCCAAGGCAGCATTTTTCTACCAGAAAATTCCCTTTCATCAAAAATTGAAATATTTTGTGAAAATGTATGAGCTTCAAGAGAATATTATTTGAAATGGCATTCTTGGTCAAATCAGACAGTGGGGAGCTCTACTTGGTTCAAGTAGGTGAAGCTATGTGGCAAGAGCAGGATGGCTACACAGTTTCTTATGGCGAAAGATTAGACTCGAGTTAAGAGAATACTCCATCCATTGAAACTGGATTTGCCAGTTAAAAAAAAAAAGTAGTGGTCTTGATTTGTTAGTGAAAGAATACACGAGTGCAAAAGAAACATCTCTACAATGAATTGGAGGGTAGATTTTAAAAGAATGCAGATGTTTTTGTTAGAAATGTGAAAACACACAGATGCTTGTTTCCTTGTGCAGCTGCTAGTATTGTGTAAAGTGGTTCCCAGCATGGTAAACAGTGAAGGTGAGAGAGTGAGGTAGATTGTTTGGACAAACATGTATTTATTTGTCAATGCCATTTTGGTAACTACAAATAGAATTGATACTGTATATCCAGTGTTGGATATCATTAACATTTTTCAGCAAATTCAATAGTGAGTAGCAGTGGCCGTTTTATCAAAGACAAGCATCGTAAACTCCATATTTGACTATATAATGACTATTTGACATTCGAATATTCCTGAGAGAGCATTATGCTGGGTTTGGCTGGAACAGAGTTAATTTTCTTCATCGTAGCTAGTATGGGGCTATGATCTGGATTTGTGTTGGAAACAGTGTTGATAACACAGGAATGTTTTAGTTATTGCTGAGCAGCGCTTACACAGAGTCAAGGCCTTTTCTGCTTCTCAAACCACCCCTCCAATGTGTGGGCTGGGGGTCCACAAGAAGTTGGGAGGGTACATAGACAGGACAGCTGACCCTAACTGACCAAAGGGGTATTCCATACCTCATGACGTCATGCTCAGTATATAAAGCTGGGGGAAGAAGAAGGAAGGAGGGGACGTTTGGAGTGATGACACTTCTCTTCCCAAGTAACCATTACTCATGATGGAGCCCTGCTTTCCTGGAGACGGCTGAACACTCGCATGCCGATAAGAAGTAGTAAATGAATTCCTTGTTTGGCTTTGCTTGCATGCACAGCTTTACCTATCAAACCTTGTTTATCTCAACCCATAGTTTTCTCACTTTTACCCTTCTGATTCTTCCCCCTGTCCCACTGGGGGGAGTAAGTGAGCCGCTGTGTGGTGCTTAGTTGCCGGCTGGGGTTAAACCAACCCAAGGGTGAAACCTCTCAGTGCAACTGCTGTGCAAGGGTTATAGTATACATTGCTGTCGCCTGTTGTCTCCCTAATACCTTTCATGTTATTTTTTTAGCAAGGCAAACAAACAAAAAAAATAACTTGGAAGAAAACACTTTACAGAAACCTGACAGTCATCTCCCACTAAATTACACAATACTATGCTTGGCTTCTTAGATGCTCCTTTCGTGCAAGACAGCTAAATGCTGTTAAAACCAAAGGGAGTAAAAGAAACTGTGACCCCGTTTGAGGAAACAATTAAAGACTCAGCACAGTCTGCCACTATTGTAGTTCTCAAAGCTGCTGATTTTGGAGTTTCTTTTAAGGTGTCCCTTGGATCTTCCCTACTGTAGAAACATTAAATGATATTTGCTGATTCAGTATTAAACTCTGAAACTATTGCTAGATGTTTTCTCTTTTCCAAATTACAGAATTATTGGAATTGACCTGAATTGTAACTCATCAGCTTAATTAGGCCAAATGTTGCACTTTACTTTTCTGAGTTCTAATGAATTATATGTGTACCAAATAGGCTCAGATGCTTGGCATGTTTCTGTCGCTATGTTGTTGCGGAAATATTCTGCAATCACTAGACTGAGATCCATTGATTGCAAAACAATTAGATGAGCTAATGGCTCACATTTGGCTTCTTGTCTTTGCAGTCTTGTTTCCTAAGAAAGCCTGTGCGTGTGTAAGTTCATGTGCATCTTTCCTGTCTGTCTCCTTGTGTCTTTTGAAGCTATGGCCAGTTTTAACTATATTTGACACATGAGTAGGAGTCCCAGCGGCACCACAGGTTCAATGGAAATGGTCAGGTGAGGAAAAAGGGGACACCCTCCAGGTCCCTCAGTAGAAGACACTTGTAGGTGTCTAGCAACACCTACTAGACCTGAGACAATCCAGACAGGACACATCTACAGTTAACAGTCCTTCTGTGGGAATCTCTCAGGCACAAACCACACAGGTTTTGAGAACTGTGGCAGAAGACCCAAATTCGCAGGCAACCAGGATTTTCTTGGTCTCACTGCCTATAGTCCTGCTGCTCCTGCCTTCCTCCTTTTTAAGAAATTCAGTGCTTTAAGAGTTGAAGATGGGGTACTCCTTTGACTGGAGACAGGAGGAACGCTTAAACATGTATGAAGACAGAATCTCAAGGATGCATTTTTCACAGGAGTCACTGAATGTGTATGGGCTGGTGTAGAATTGCAACAGGTTGAATCCAGATAATTTGGATTTTTAGGATTAAAGTAAACCTCTGATACATTTTTTAAAGCATGTCATACCCAAATCTGACTCTGCTTGGGAATTTAAATCAAACCCGTCCTTAAACTGCAAGTTTCCCCAGGTTCACAGACGCATTTTTAGCTAATGTGATGAGTTGCACAGATTACATGCATTGAGACAGATCTGATCTTCCGTGAAGAGTAAGTTAGGGGTTCCCAGAGTTGTGCAAAGTGAGTTAGAGGCAAAAGTAACTCCATTCTTTGCAAGGTGATGATAAAAAAAAAAAACCCGATCAGGCGAATGACTGCTTTTAATTTTGGCTTCTTCTCCACCAGATGGTGCTCTTTCATTTATCTTGAGGTGGAAGTTGGTCAAATCATTTAATACCTAGCCATATCAGGCCTTCTGCATCTCTTTATCTGTTTCTACCTACATTGTGCATCCTGGATGCGTCGCACTGCATGACCACCTTTGGCCAGCCCCGCTTTCGCAGGTCTGTCCTGCAGCTGCACGTGACTGCTTTACGGGATGTTTGGCGTCTGTTTGGTTCTTCAAAATCTTATTCTTCATTGCGAAACTGTGATATTGCAACTAAGTCCAATCACATTGCGTCAATACATCCCAATGCTTTGTTACCACTATATGTATTCACCTTTATAGCACTGAGACAAGCAAACCAAGAAACGAGGTATCCTCTGTGCAATTCCACACACCAGCATGACTGTTAGAGGTCACGATGTATTAATCAAGCATGGGATTATGACCTGCGATGGAATGCGTTAGCTCTTTGAAAATCATGTATTGGTTTCTCCAGACTAGGTCTGTATCACTGTAAACAAGTGGACGATATGCCAAATTGAAAACAAAGGATGAGTCAAGCAGGAAACAAATTTGATTTTACAGCTTGTGCATCCTGTGATTTCCAGAGAACTTGCTGCACTTGCCTTGACACCAGGCTGCCTGCTCCCTGCTGAGGGCAAGATCTGATCTTGCATCGGCCAGAGCCAAGGCACTTTGGCTCAGCCAGAGAAGCTCACCAAAGAGCTTTGTAACTTCCACTTTTACCTAGTACCAGGAAGACAGTCATCAAAGGATGTTGTAAGGGCTTCATTATCTTTACTAAAAGCTCTGAAAAGTATAAAAAGTTAACACAGTGTCCCATGATATGTTCCCTGTCATTTCAGATGTATGGGGTGACACTGACCAGAACAGTAAAGGCATTGATCTACAAATAACGTTCCTGGGATCTAACAAGCCTCCAGCCACTGGCTGCTTATTGGGGACTACAGAACCATCTGCAGTCCTGTCCTTCAGCTGTCAGCATCCTCAACCTGCTCACAGCTCTCCATAGCCCTCACCTCTACCTTTTCCATGGATCTCCTTTTAAGAAAACCCCTGAAATAACTAAGCAGATATTTTGCTGTAAGATTTTTCCTTTGTTTCTTGCTCCCTCTTCATATATTCAGCCTGCTGTCAGTTCCTCGCTACCTCCCATGTGCCCCATGATAGTGGTGATTGAGGACATACACCTGCCAGATGGCTCAATGAATAACTCAGTGCCAGGAAGGGAGGGGTGGGGCTTCCAACATCTGATTTAAATAGATGGTGGGCAGTAATAGTTGTTTTTCTGTAGGGCTTTTGTGCTTTACTCTGATGATGTTACTGGGCTAGGAAGGAGGCAGGTAAGAGATTGTAGTTACAGAGCTAGGCCTTTTCATAGGAAGCTCTTAATGTATTTTGAGACTGAGAATTAACACTCCCCCTTTCACCTCTTAATGAAATTAGACAGACAATTGCCCAAGGCACACAGTGAATCAGTGCTGAATAGGTATGGCTGGGCTTTAGCTTGCAAGGTCATAATGCATTTTGGGGGCTCTGTAACAATAGCAGATTTAAAAGGGAAAAAATGATTAAAGAAAAACTTGGTGAGACCAGATGACTGTAATGAGCCTAAGACTTGTAATTGTTAAGTCCTATGCTCTCCTGTCGGAGACTGCTAATTCACATAGGTACTTTCACTCATAGATCAAGCGCTATCTTAAAAACAGCTAGGACTTTTGCTAGAAAGCTAAACTAAAATTCCATTCTACTTTAGTAGAAAAAAAAAGTTTTTAACTGTGAATAACTGGAACTTCAGTTGTGTTTTTTTTTCAGGTTACATGTTTGTTCATGACTTATTTGTCTTATTTATGTGCTATTGCAGATATTTAATTTAGTTAAACAGCAAGAAGCATTGTATTTTCCTCAGTGACAAGCAGTTGAGTCCTACAAATAGCTTCTTCACAGACTGTCCATATGCATGAATGGTGACCAGTTGCACAGACCTTGAGGGGTGACCTGAGCTTAGTTTTCCTTCATGTTTTAGTGATGCAACAGATCATGATATCTTTTGTGAGGTCCATGTACCCTGCTTATTCAAATGCCTAGAAGCCATAAACGCGATGGGCAGATCCACTCTTAAACAAAAAGGGGCAAAAATATACTCCCACAACTGTGATTACAGTGGTAGAGCAATTGCATGTGTTTGTGCCAAATACTTCAAGGATTAATGACAAAAAATCCTGTGGCTCAAGATCTGCCTGTTAGTATGGATTGGAAAGACGGTTTGATCTCTTCCTATGTAGAAGTTTGCCCTTGTTTTCGAACCAAACCATAGGAGTGGGCTTCTCATTTTCATTCTCTGGCTACTTTAATAGTAGGATATATTTATAGAAGAAGAAAAATATTGGAAGAATGGGAATGATTTTTGCCAGATGCTCCAATGCTACACTGAAGTGTGAAAATTAATTTGGAAACAGTCACAATTCTGATGAGAATGGGACAATAGGGCTGCAGGAAATACTTGCTCATGATGCAGAAATGCGAATTGTACGATATGCGTGCACAGGAGTTAATCCAACAAAAAGCATTTTTTCTCAACAGACACATGATTTGAAACTCTGCCCTTCCTTAGACATTTTAATTACAAGTAGATACAGATAAGCTAGCACTCACAATGATAGCAAGCTGATATAATACTTTGTATTGAGAGCAAAAGAATTAATAGCTTTCTTGTTACTAATCTCAGATACGGGAAGGCAAAAGAAATGTTAAGATTTGGTAAGGGTCTAGAGATCGTGCTTCCTCCCTACACCAGCCAACCGAGGGCATTGGAAGGGTAGCTCCATTGCCGGGCCTGGTGCAGTCTATTTGGACTCTTGACGTTTAGCAGGAGCACTAATGATAGTTAATGGGCCAAAAGTTATCAAGAGAAACTGCTTTTTCTGAGTAATAGACTCACATTATATAATGAAGAAGATAGTCTTGCACTGACAAAAAGAGTACTAGTTTGATCTAATGTCTTAGTTCTATCTCAACTCTGAAATTAATAGGCTACAAAAGCTAGTGCTTGGGTGAGGTGAAGCAGGACTCTCTGAAGAAGGAACAGACTCTGCCTCCCAAAGGTTACCAAGGAAACTGCTGTGATTCAGAGCTGACGTGACAAAACAATAATATGCTTTTGAGAAAGACTCCAGCTATGCAGCTCATATGGGCACTGCTCCTGGTGGTATCGATTGCCAGGTTAGCACTATCTGGTGTACTTGAAGTTGATGGCACGTCTTCTGATTTAGCCCTATGCATTTAGATTTGGGTGCTGGGTGTTAGAGGGCTACTCCCCACCCCGACCCTGACACTGCGGTAAACACTCTAGTTACCAAAAAGAACTTAATGGCTATGCCAAGTTCTCATCCACCACTAAAGTCCTCAGGAAAGATTTTGAAGGGCAGAGTGAGGAGCATGAGGCACTCTGCAGCACTGGCAATGACAGTGCTCCTTGGCACCCACTGAGATGTCATAGTCAGCCTGTGGCTGATGCACCCTTTTCTGAGGCTGTGTTTCCTGGGGAAATGCATCTAGTTGAAGGTCTCTCAGCCACATCCTTTTTTTTCTCTAGGGCATAAGAAGAGACAAAACTGTACTGTATAGATCCTGCGTATTAGCGAAGCAATGATGAATCTGTCTCTGTGTCTTTCTCAAGGGAACCTGAAAGAGTGATTCAAGGAGCTTTGTTTTAATAACAACCCTGGACTGTACTTGCTGGTCCTTGCATTTGGCTTGACATTTTGTTTACTATAGTGTTTGTGAAATAGGGACAAGCCATAAACATCCATCTAGCTGCACCTCTGCAGTGGCATGCTCTGACATGCAGAAGTATTTTCAGTGGAAGTGTTCCTGCAGCCATCTTAGATCTTTGTGGGTTCTCAAGTCTCATCCAGTTACGGAGAAAAACAACCATAACATGTTACTGAGGTCACAGGATGAATAAGACATTATGAATAGTCATGCTGGAAACAAAAGCTTTGGTGAATACTCAGTGAGAACTGTGGGGGTTGACAAGATTTTTCAGAGCAGTTCGAAATAATGAAGCACATGGAAAAAAGTTAGCTTCTGGATAATTTCCAGGTAAAAAGAGTTTCTGAATAAACTGTTCAATGTGGGGAACCTTGTGGGAATGTGGGAAAGCCCTTACTTTCATCTGAGCTCTGAATCAATGGGTCATCATCTTGAAGGTAAATCATTAAGTAAAAAATTTAGGGAAGGGGGAAATCAAAGTATCAAGTTTACCCTGTGTCCCGGAGCAGTGAATAATTGCTTTGCGTTGCTGTAGCAACTAGTGGCTTAATCCCCTAAACTTAAGCTTCTCACTAGCAGTGTTGGATCTGAGCGGGTCATAAATAAATGTGAAGATAGCTTCTTTGCATCAGAAATTTTGCCAACAGATAAAATACCTTTATTTCATAAGCCCTTTAAAAGAGGGCATACACTAACATGCCCACATAATAACTTGTCCGTTTGTGACAAAGCTTTTTTCCATATCGCATCTTACTGTTGATTCACAGCTTCCTTCATGAACTGCTGGGATTTTATCTGGAAGTTTCAATTAGATGTGTAAGCTTTTCTGAAATATAGATTGTGAACATTTATACATTTATTCTCCCAGCAGCTGTATAAAATGATATATTTTACAGGTCTGGGCCTGAAAGGTGGGTACCTTATGAAATTCAAGAAGGGCAAGTGTAGGGTGCTGCACCTGGGGAGGAATAACCCCATGCACCAGTACAGGTTGGGGGCTGACCTGCTGGAGAGCAGCTCCGTGGAAAGAGACTCGGGAGTCCTGGTGGACAACAGGATGACCATGAGCCAGCAATGTGCCCTTGTGACCAAGAAGGCCAATGGCATCCTGGGGTGCATCAAGAAGAGTGTGGCCAGCAGGTTGAGGGAGGTCATCCTGCCCCTCTACTCTGCCTTGGTGAGGCTGCATCTGGAGTGTCCAATTCTGGACTCCCCGGTTCAAGAAGGACATGGAACTGCTGGAGAGGGTACAGCAAAGGGCTACGAAGATGATGAGGGGACTGGAACACCTCTCTTATGAAGAAAGGCTGAGGGATTTGGGACTCTTCGGTGTGGAAAAAAGACGACTGAGGGGATCCTTATCAACACTTATAAATACTTAAAGGGTGGGTGCCAGGAGGATGGGGCCAGGCTCTTTTCAGTGGTGCCCAGTGACAGGACAGGAGGTTAACGGGCACAAACTTGAGCATAGGAAGTTCCACCTAAACATGAGAAGGAACTTCTTTACTTTGAGGGTGGCAGAGCCCTGGAACGGGCTGCCCAGAGAGGTGGTGGAGTCTCCAACTCCAGAGACATTCCAAACCCGCCTGGACGCGTTCCTGTGCAGCCTGCTCTAGGTGACCCTGCTGTGGCAGGGGGGTTGGACTAGATGATCTCCAGAGGTCCCTTCCGACCCCTACCATTCTTTGATTCTGTGATTCTGTATTGTATAACCTGCCTATAGCCTTGTAGAAACAGAAATACACTCCGGATTTCCTAAGATCAGAGCCTTAAATACACAATCATCCAAGCTAAACATTAATTCTGTGAACATAGGTCCAAGCATATCTGTCCCTAATATGATAATTGGCAGAAATATACTGGCACAAAATGATGCCGTCAGGTTGAGTGTTAGAATACTCACTTTTCTCATTCTTATGAAATCCTAGCGTGTTGAATTTTTTTTCCTCCCTCTGAGGTAGGTTTTCAGATTTTTCTTAAGTGATGTATCTCACTTCAAGCTCACTTTGGTCTTTCAGTCACTTATTTACCCTTTCTTCCACAAAATATGAAGAGGTTTGCCATCTGTGAGGAAATTTCCAAGGGAAGAACAGAGTTGGTAGCAGCAATCAGCTGAAAGGATGAACGTGCTTATTACACAGAAGTGCATGCTTAGCAATTACAATATTCTAAAATAACATTGTAGTTGTTTTTGTGCTTTATGTACAGTATTAAAAATAAAATAGTCTACCACAGGTAATTTATGAAAGCAGCTAATAATGAGTTCATTATTGCATAGCAAACCTATGTTACAGTCGTGGTTATAGGCCTAGCCAAGTTCTTTGATCTTCTGGTTCATTAATGTATAAATGAAAAGACTTTAGCTTTCATCTCACATTCATCAGCTATTTATCTCAGTAACTGGTCTCACTCAGGTCTCAGTCAGTTCTTATTCAAGGATTTACCCTTTCATTTTCCATCTTCTATACAGGCAGTGAGTCACCAGAGCCACGATTTATTGTCCTTTTGTATAAGAGATTTGTTATTTTCGCAACTCTGTCCAAGGGACTCATCTCTCTCTAAAATTTGCAGTTGAAACAATTTGAAAAATACCAGGTGATGTTTGGCGTCACTATTTGCAGTGACGCCACTCGATATTAGTTAGGAGCTGATATTAAACAGGAAAGTGCAGCACTTCAGAGTTCAGCCAACTGCAGGACAGAACTTAGTATCATAAGAGCATTACTGTACTCTTTGGACTTCTTCCTCTACTCCCAGTCAATCAGGACACAAACCCCATGATTGTAAATGAGGTTTGATGTTAAGAGGGCATTTACAAACACAGCGAAGTTGTGTAGTGAAGAATTCTAGCCCGGGTATTTGAGTGCACTCTGTCAGAAGAGAACAGCAAATAATTTCCTCTTATAAACCTTTGTATCAGTTTAAAACTTCCTATCAGCTCTAGCATCTCTACACAAGAACATGGTGTAGTTTAAAGCTTTCATTCACTTCTGAATATTGCAAATGGCCACTGCTATTCAGACCAATTTCAGTCAAAATTATATATATATAATATTCATATATATATATTAATATCCATTCTCAATTCTAAATAAATGAAACCTGTCTGCATGGTGATTTTAAAACATGGTCTTTGTTTCATACACAGATTGTGGTTTTACACCTTGCATCTCAAATAGTTACCTAATAGTGCTTAATAGATGATTGCCAGTCTCTCTCTTCCTCCCACTTTTTCATTATTTTTTAAATAATAATAATAATTCAATGTCAGCAAATAGGAAGATTAAATTCCTGACTTAGAACTTGCATACCAAATATTTTATGCTAGGATACTAAGACATACATCCTGTGTTTCTTATTACTGTAAATAAAAACATTTCTTGAAGAATCATGTAATTAGAAACACATTAAACTCATATGTTATTCTGTTAAGATGATGAATGCTTGGAATGGGAAGACTGTTGGTATGCCTGCAAGTTCTAGTATCATTTCCTTTTCTGCATCCGTGTATGAATGTACCATGGCTTATCTGCCTTCACTGCCATTGATTTTTCCAGGGATGTGAGCCGGTGCTGGGAAGGGAGCTTGTTTTACGCAGCTATGCTATATGCAGAAAAAAGCTGAAGGTGATATTTAGCAATAGTTCCAGGGGAATTTGCTTCTGTAATTTTTTACTATACACAATTGCACACAAACAGGTGGCTGCTTTCCTTTAACTTGTACCCTTATGGACACTGAATTTCACGAGCCTCAGTGCCTCTACATATAGAATTTCTAGAGATATGAAAAGGAATATGATGTACAGTTTAGAAGATGAAGTGACATGGCAAGAGGAATATGACAGTGGATTATAACTGGAGCATATGGCTGAACATAAGCAGGGCAAAATTGAGCCAGATTACTAGGATAAGCTTCTTGCCAGAATGGGATAAATCATTGAATAATCTTGTAAAGGAGGAGGTACAAGTACCATCCTTAGGAACACTTAAAACTAGTCTAGATGACAGACTAGTTACAGTGGTAGTTATAGTAGTGGTTTCAATTCATGGAATATACCTGATTGATCAGGGAACTGATCTAGTTCCTTGTTCAAAAGGAACAAGGAACCCCTTGTTCCTTTAGTTCCAAATAAAGCCCTAAAGCCTATAGTTACCTGCCTGATCACTTATATGACTGTGGTTTGAGCAGGAGGTTAAATTGGAGACCTCCTGAGGTCCTTTCAACCTGAATTATCCTATGAAATAAATACATCCAAACATATGTGAAGAAAAGAAATATAGAAAGTAACTGTACCATTTCCTATACAGTCTGTAGGTTGAAACTCCCACTATTCCACCCCCCTTTTTTTCTCTTTCTTTTTCTTATAGTCTTCTTTCTTCTTTTGTAAGTCCTGGGCATATTGATGTGCTTTCCTGTGTAGCAGTATTGTGATCCAAGAACATGCTTTTTGTGCACTTTCTGTCCATATCCAAGAATGCTCAGATGTTGTTGTGCAAGTCACCATTTAGATCATCAAGACCAATAACTAAATATGTAGTTGGCAGTAATAACAAAATAGCCAATTCATTTTAGTAGCAATGGTGCAGTCTGCTAGTACAGAAATTGACTTAAACTGGGTCCATTCTTTCCTTCAGACATGGCTGCTCCATAGGTGCTGCTTTCAGGCATGCTCTTGAGCGGCATTTCTGCAATGTGTCTATGTGTGTGAAGGCACACGGTAAAGCCACCTCTCTGCTTAATCAGCAGCTCATTTCACTCTTTTGGGGGCATTGACTCCCACTACTAGGGTGATTGTAGCAGGCATTAGTTAGTATGTCCTGACACTTAAATAGAATTACTTTCACACAGAATAAGCTTGTAGAGTTCTCCTGTGGAAACTGCATATAAGCAGGATTGCCTGCAGGCTATGAGACCAGCGATGGAGTTTCCTGAAGATCACAGCTCCAGCTCCAAGGCTTTCACTGGTTTACTAGAAGAATAGGGAGCAGCTCAAGGAGAGACTCACTCCTTTGAAATTCAGGGCTGTGTTGCTCTGGGTCACTGACTCTAGTTTGCAAGCCACAGAATAAGTCCTAGTAAAGTCACTACAATTTTTCTCATTCTTTCCTCCCACAGATGCATGCATGCAACATGCCAGCTGCTATTAGCCATTTCAGAAACGGCATGGGAGAAACCTGGGAGAAGGTTTTTCTTTCTAAATAAATCAAGTAATTAATTCTGAGTAAGGCAGTGTTGTATAGTAACCCTGTACAGGGGTGATGAAGCGCCAGCTTCACGCCAGTGTGCCTCACTGCAGTATCTGCGATACTATCCAGGTGGTCACTCTTCACAATTTATCAGCCTGGTTGGTAAAAGGCAAATGCAGCTCTTCAGTGTTCTTTGATCAAACAGCCACGTAGCTGAATAAAATTTGCCCCTTCTCCTGGCAAAATGGATGTGCATGCACTTTCAGCTGGGAACAATGTACCAAATGTAAGGATTAGAAAAATAAAACCTTTGCAGAGTAGGAGTCAGGATAATATTGTAGGTATTGGACACGAACAGCACATCTCAAAGACTAATGTAGCAGAACTCTAAGGACAAAGGCTGAACTTCTGTGCCCCTCAAGTTTAATTAGCATGATAAGTGCTAGTACAATACTCTGTCTAGTACAATAGACCTTCATTTATGGGGTCCCTAATTAACCCTGTAGAGTCTTCATATCTAGACATATCACTGAAGCTTGGAATGTCTCACAAACAGGAATGCATTCATCTTCATAGTGTTACATCCTTTCAAGAGTTACCTCATTAGCAGCATAGACTAGATAGACCCAGACAAATGTTTGAAAGGCTGTGGCAGAACCCAGAGGAATAACCAGGCGTCTGAAGTCCTATCTATGTCCTGCTTAGCAAAAGTATCTGCTCCATGGTGCAAGTTTTGTAGTGAGAACCAGCTGACTTTCTCTGAGGTCAGTGTAAGATATTTACTTAATCTATCCTTCATCTCCAGTAGAACAATATTTGCCCTGGTCACACATGCATTGAACATGCATATTCCCTGGCAGATAGTGTACTGGTATGTTCAACTAAGGGATGTGAAGGAAACTCTTGGGACATATAAGCATATGGCACATATAACTACTGAAAGATTTCCTTTTAACTGCTAGCAAAGTGAAAGTATAGTAAGGAAAGGGTGCGTTGTCTCAATTTCATTATACAAGCAAATAAAAGTACTTGCAGTTCCATGGAATTTTAACACTGTTAATCATAAACCTGATATTTGCATCTCACAGGCAATGAGCATTGTGTAGATATTGGAGTTGGGATAAACTGGTTTGGAAAGGTTTACCTGCTATAGCTATGTTCAAGGGTTAACCCTCACTCCCCCACTCAGACACTGGCCAAGGAAATCCTTTCATAATCCCAAAGATTGGAAGTTAGCCTATGAATCGTTCACACCTCGTGCTATCTTGCAGGTAGCTGTTTGCCTTGAGATGTCCCCAAAAGACCTGCTCTGGTATGATTCCTAAGGCTCTTGAACTATGAAGGGTTTGGGTTTTAATGTCCTTTGTATCTGTGCAGTTATTAGGCCCCTTCATTCACTTCTGTGAAGCTACTCCAACTTTGCCTTATGGCAGATACATCCACTTCCTGACTCTAAATGCTGAAATCATGGAGGCTTCTTTGAGGGCCTTTCCCAAATACATGAATGTACCCACTTGAATGCACTCAGCTCACATTTATGCACGAAGACAGACATATGCATAATGAGTATCTTACTTTATCCCCTCCTTAGTCATTCAGTCATGCAATGCTCACGCAAATGCATGCAGACATGCATGAAAATGCATTCATACAGAATCTTATTACTCTTCAATGTCATGAAAAGCGAGAAGC
Organism: Fratercula arctica; assembly: GCA_947846985.1. Lineage (NCBI taxonomy): Eukaryota > Metazoa > Chordata > Aves > Charadriiformes > Alcidae > Fratercula > Fratercula arctica. Next base: position 52,269,014 of record CANTUZ010000005.1, on the reverse strand, counting down.
TCACATTGAAGGACTTGATCACCCACATATTCATGCTGCCATGAGTCTCCGTTGGGCATATTCCTACTTGAGCAATCCAGGGGAGCAGCACTGGTGCCATAGATTCCTCATAACTAATCAAATCTATAATCTCCCAGTCAGATGCTCTGCACCCCAACCTCTTTGTCTCTGTATTCCCAGTTAGGACCTGTGTTGTTCTGTATGTCCTTGAACTGCTTTTGATCTAAATCTGGATGTAGGTATTTGTGTCCAGGAGTTTGCCATGGATTATAAAGGTATGGATTATAAGGGTAACTGCCTTGAAAAGTAGCTGATTACAGTGTGAACAACTTCCGTTTTCACATAACTGGCCCTGCTGTCCCTTTTCATTCCCTTTTTATTGGCTCCTTGACCTGTCCTGATGACATATAACTGGTCTTTTGGCAGCCTGTAGTCCTTATTCTTGGATTTCCTGCTTTCCCAGCATATAACAGAAACCATGCATGCTCCTTGTAGGTCTCTGCTGGAGATTATCTCAAATCAAATCCTCTCCTCTGAACAGCTTTTAATTTTGGGAATGTTCAACCATTTAGATTTACAAGGACCCCAGCAGGTTCTCAGGGAATCCAACACCCTTAAAATGGGAAAAATTTAATTTGATAAGAACCACAGTTAGAATTGGCGTTCTGCAGCTGGAAGCCACTTACCCATTTGTAGGTTTCCTAAAAGGTTTGATATTATATGCTGTATATAAAATGTCATAGCGCAATACAGATACTGATGAGGACCTAACTGCAGGAATGAACTTGGACTCTTGTCCAGACAATTTACAGTGCTTATCCCCACTTTTTCTTATATTTGTAGCTCAATAACAAGATATCCACATGACACAAGACAACTTCTAAACTCTATAACTGTGCTCCAGTTCCTGTCTTTGTGAATCAGTGGCACTTAGGGTTTGTAGTTATAAATGGCCCTAGCACAAATGTACTTCTATATTCACCAAATTTTGGGAGCGAGAGGTGCAACACTCATAGGAATGGTTGTGCCTCTCCCGGACCCTGTGTTTTTATAATGTCCTGGTTTACGAACGTAACAGGAAAAGTATTTGAGACCTGCTAAAATTTTATCTCACCATATTTGTGCTCCTTTGTTAATCTTTGTGCACTACGTTTTGTTTGCATTCAGTGAAAGATAGTTTTATGTTCTCAAAAATCAAAGGCTTTGTTTTGCTTTGCTCTGGGCAGCATCACAGTATTTGCTAAGAGATTCAAACCACAAAAGACCCATTAGGTCATTTTGCCCTGCCTGTTGTTTAACACCTACTATTGCATAGTTATGAAGCTTTTTCTCTGACAGATCATTGCACAGTCTGTGTTGCCTCATAATAATTTTTTTTACTCATGAAAAGCCAGTATACACAACTATATTAAAAAATGCTTGGATATACATTGCCAAAACCTCACAGAAATCCATGGAACTGCATCAGTTCATGTGGGCAGAAAATAATTTTGTAAACAGTTTCTTACCAATTAGTCCAGTTGACTCCTTACAAATTTTTCACATTTTTCTTTCAAATTAGAAGCAAAACTTAGCTGATGCTGCACTGGATTTAATGGTGTCCTCAGTGCTCCATATATTTTTAATTGCCGCATACATTATTTATTAATATTAATCTCTCTCTCCCCATGTCTCGTATGAGTTTACTCCCAACAGTTTGAGCAACAATGGAAGCTCTTGCACAAAGGAGTGGCTGGATGCCACTGCATTGTTGCATTGAGCAGGCTTTGTTAATTACTTACAGTTCACTGGTTCCAGTTTACAGCAAGTTAGGGTCTGGCTGATGACTGGGATGTGTATGAAGAAGCTGAAGAAATATTAACATACATAGCCTCATTGGCTTAGAAATTGAATCTTTATAGAACTGTATGCAAAGCTGATACTCTCTTGTGGCTGCTGCATAGCTCCTCGTTGTTACTACCTTTACTTATAATTTATCCAAATGGTGACCAACAGAGCTTTTGCTTGAGGCTGAGTATGTTTGGAAAAATCCGGACAAAATGCTTAAGCTATTTTCTAGAACTGATGTGGCCATTTGTTCATATTTTTTTAAAAAAATAATATTTTTTTTCTTTTTGGGGGAGAGAAGGAGTCTGATTTATAGAACTACTAAGTGCTGAGATTTGAAATGGAAGTGAATGGGAGCTGTGCTTTCAGTACTTTACATAACCGTAGAATACTAAGTACTCTAGTTACATGGTGCTTAGGCATCTCAGAATGGATACCTTGAATTATTAAACACCTTTATTTTGATCTTTTTAGGATTCCCCATTAAAATAAGGATAATAAATTATTACCTTCTCACCTCACTAGAGAAGCACAAAGATAAATGTTTTGGTGCTAATACTGTAATATTAGTGCTAAGGCATTGATAGAATGTCATACTCTAATGTACTTATATTAAATGTTTATTTATATTATAAATAAATGTGTTACTATAATACCTCAAATACCATGAGGATGAACACTATAAGAAAACTCATGAGGAAATGAATAGAAGTTTTCAGAACAAGTTTGATTCATGTGCAGCTCAGGGCCACTCCCTGAGTGCATAGTATTGGCTAGCTTCTCTTTGAATGAGTACCATCTTGTCTCTGTCTGAAGTACCTCACTTGTCACAATGTTAATAACGTTCTTCTAGTTCTGTTTCATGTGTAGGGTTTCTAGGTTTTGAACAAGTGATACGCAAAGATAGATGTTTCAGCATTGAGTATCCTGTGGGTTAAGCCCACAAATGGAACCTAGATCCCCTGTGCCAGTTATACTGAAAGTAGCTGCTAGGCCAAACGGGGGACTCACTGGAAAATGTGCCTTTTCAGGAGGGTAGACTCACAGGAATAGCTTTTGTTAGTTGCTGGGAAAGCCCTGTGAAGCCAAGAAGTGGAGAATGCTCAGTGTAGAAGGAAGCTGCAGGGAATGCAGCTCTTCATCCTGGAATCTGCTATGATTTGTCAATGAGCTTTAAACTGGCTAATTTTGGTTGGATTTTATTGGGAATGGTAAATAACACACCCTTAACTTGGCAGCCTGTTGTAATCAATCTTTGCTTCAAACATAAACGTTCCTGAGCTTTACAAAGAAAAGACAAGAATATTTTTTACCATGAATACAAAGAACAGCTTCCCCCCACCCCCCGCCCTTTTTTTTTTTTATTTTTTTGGAAAAACACACTATTATGGGTGCCAGTTATTCAAAATTTTGTTGCAAAGCAAATGCCCATGATGGAAAATTTCAGTTTAGCCAAACAGCTAAGGTCTAGGACTCGTCAAATTGTAAAGAAAAACTTACAAGGTCTTGCAAGCCTAAGTAGTGGGCAACCTTAGTAATAGGTGGTGCTTGCCTCTATCATCAAACACAATTTGCAAATAGGATCTGTCCCGCTCCTTCTAACTTCTCTGGTGATGTTTTTACAGAAAGTGTATTATTTTATATCAAACTTTATGATGTTGTGTCTGATCAGAAGTGTCTGATTTTGCTGCAACAGAATGAAGGCAGGAGCATCATACCTCAAATTCCCTGATTGCTTGGCATGTCTAACCTACATATCAGCTTCTTATACTCTCCTTTTGATATTCCACTGGAATTTAACAAATGAAGCAGAGATTAATATCAACGGAAAATTAAAAATTAACATATATTTGTTCTCTTTTTTCATCAGGTGTCAGACACTACAGTAACAGACGCCAATTTAAGAATCTAGACAGATTTAGATAATTTCCTCGATGCTTGATGGCTATAATTAAATTAATTCTGGGAATCTGCACTGACACTTCTGCCATACTGTGAATGCAGCCTCCTAGCTCCTAATTATAGAGGTTTTCATGTTTTGTCTGCCACCTAGAGTTGTGTGGGGACCAAAATTATGTTAATTTTGTGGACACAGTGCTGGACAAGGATTTGCAGAGGGAAAGGTCTGCCTGTCTCCAAAAGCCACCCATAATCCTCTCTGTGCTGAACCACATGTAAGTGTCAATAAGCATACTTGGGAGCATGGGGGCAGCATAGCTGGCCAGGCAGGGCAGCAAATTTAAGGAGCCACCACCCTGTGTGGCACTCTGCCTTTGAAAATAGCACACTACTAAATAATGCATGCTGGTGTGCTGGCCAAGTTAGCCTCACCTTGCCCAGACCTGTTGGTACAATGTGCTTTTTTGTCTGTCTGAAAGTATTCTGGGTCTTAGCAACTAGAGCTGTCTCTGCCCTTGGGAGCTGAGACAGAAAAGCCACACAAACAGAAAGTGACACACCAGTCTAAGTACCATATTTGAATCAAATTTCTGATGCTTTTGCTGCTGTCCTTTCTAGCACTGGGAAAAGTCTGTTTTCCTTAGCTATGTTGAGATCCAGTGATCACATCCTCCTGTGGTGCTTCTGCAGCGTACAAATGAGATGTATTTCAGTGTGACTCTTTATTCTCCCATCTTCAGCTCAGTGGGACGATGTAAGAGGTAGGCTCCTTGTTAATGATGTCCTTCCTGGGAAGGGAAACGCTCTTTATTGCTTTCTTGTTGCGGTCTTTGCTTATTTCTTAATTTTTTCTTGTTCTCCTGCTCTGGATTGATCATTCTTGCTGATATGATGACAAGACATTATTTTGATGAAAGTTTTAGCATAAATACTCACCAAAACATAAACTTGTATGCAAATACTTAGACTCAGTGACACGAATGTTTAGAGAAGTCTTATAGTTATTAGACCTACTTATGAAAACTCCAAACAGTTGCCTAGTTGTTTTCAGTGACATCCTTAACCCTTGGTGCTGTAACTACAAGACAATACTGCTCTACAACACAGACATTATAGCCCTTCTTCTTCCTCAAGGACAACTTTCTTTGATAGGTGAGAATCAAGGTGAGCAGCCATGAAACTTGACTATAACCTGGGTGAAAAGTGATGCGATCTTCCCAGGCAATACTTGTACATAGGTGTACCTTATCTGTGTGAACAAAAGCAACTAAGGTTTTAATGTAATTGGTGTTAGTGTGGATGACAGGAACAAAGGTGACATTTCTAATCATCCTGAAATCAGCTTCAGCATAAATAACATGTATGAAATGTTTCCCCTACACTGACAATGAGCCTTGATTAATAATTAATCGTATCTCTGGATGCTGAAGGACAATTCATTCCCTGTGTTTGGAAAATCTACCATTGAGAATGCTTGTCAGCATCCGTTGGGAGGGAGATTTATGGTGAGCCCTGGAAGCAAAAGTGAACAAAGACTGGAAAATTCACTCCACTCACTGGTGACTGAACAGTCACTGTATATTCAGCACTTCTTGTGGTTTATGTGTACAAATTAATGAAACCTCAGAACCTTCTTATGTTACTACATTTTTAGCTGTTTTCATGTTAGATGCCTTTTCTGACTAGTGAAATAATGAGAGACAGATGAAGGTTCATATTTTTATTTAGGCACCTTGTTTCCTGCTCAGGTTCATGGTTGCAATTATGGAGGAGTAACTCACACGTGGTCAAGGAAGACTTTGGACTCAGCTCTTAGAACTGTCCTGCAAGCACAGATCTTCCATGAGGAAACAGCCTTTCCTTGCTCTTCACCCCGTTTGAGAGTTGAACTGTTGACTGAATTAGTGAAAGGCCTCTAATGCAATGCCCAAGCTGTGGCTCAGAGGAACAAGAAAAAATATTCTGCTTGACTTCCATGGGCTGTGGAGAAGGTGTCTAAGGAAAAGTTTTAGCTTTCCTCTCCTGATTTTAACCTTCATAATTAGAAACATTAAAAGCAGAGAAATGTGAAACTGAGCACTCATCTGCTGAATTTCTGCCCTGCTAACCTGCATGTAGCTGAGCTGTCATACTCAACCCTATATACACATATGGTGTGATGATTTTTTTCCCCGTTTTGTTTTTACTTTCTCTCAGATACACAGAGAAGCTGAAAGACAAAGAGACTCCCCTTTCTGCAGATTCATGCATTTCGCAGGACACTCAAGAAAGGATTGAGCCCATGATATTGTGTCACCCAGTGCACCTCCCTGCCAGCACAGGGTTATTCCATACCATGCCTCTCCTAATGTTATTTGCAGACTAATTTTAATTTAGGACGTTCCTACTTTTCAATTCTCCTCATTCTAATTATAATCTCCCTATCTACCTGAAATAACCTCCATTTAAAAAAAAAAAAAAAAAAAAAGAAAAGGGATGGTCTTAAAAAAACAACTACAAAGAAATCAGTCCCTCATCCACTACCAGGTTTTTCTTTTGTTCTGGAGACACGCGTGTAACCTGGTTAGACCTGTTCTCTTTGAATACTGAGGACTGAGCTGGCCTTATGCAAATGCTCCCAACCTCATCTTGGTTGTTGCTGTTGCAGACCCAATCAAATGAACAGGAAGTGACTTAAGGAATTTCCCTATTGGCTGCCTGAGTCTTCAGCAAAATGTTTTAAAATTAATATCACATCCATTTATCTTCACTCCTGGGAGTCTTTAGGAGGCATAACCTAGTACCTGTGTTTACCCAACCTACTGTTCTGTGGACAGATTTCCCATCGTCTCAGTTAAGGATTTCCACTCCAGAACCTGCAGCTAAATGAGGTAAGGTGTTTCGGGTATTTTTAATTTTTTTTTTTTAATATGCTTCCTTTAAATTAGCACCAGTGAAAATAAAAAAAAAAAAAAAAAAAAACCAAAAAAAGAGAATTGTCTACTGGACTCATGCCCACCCTACTGAACCCCCCCCTTCCCACTTTTGAACAGCAGCTAAACTCATTTGATCAAAAGACTTTCTAACGTTACAATAAAGTCTTCTGTTTTTCTATTTTGAACTTGTGTCTTACTTCCATATTTCTGTTGGGTTTGTGTTTGATTGGGGCCAGATCTACTGCCTTTACTTACCCAGAATATCACTGGCTTTGAATTGAGCCAGTGGCTTTGTCAGGATTACTTAAAGTTTCCTGAGGATCCTTTTTATTACAATGTATCTAATAATATTTTGGGTCCTAAATCTGCTGCTTTTGTCCACAGAGTTGTCATCTGTTCACTAAGGCAAGGGGCGAGAAAGTGGACCTTCTCAATAGCCTTGAGAGTGCTGGTATCACAGAACTGGGAGACACTTTACAATGACGGTGTTTCTGTTGCTTTTAGCGATCAGGATCTTGATGGTGGTTGTGCTGATAACAAAACCTCCTAAAGTACATTTATAATTTGTCTTGGTTTTATCCTCAAGGCAATTTTTTGGCAATTCCTGTGGTGAGGGGGGTTCTGATGATCTTAGTCCCTTCTAAGCTGAAGCACCACAGAGAACCCAGCTCAAACACTAGGTAGATAAATACAGTGTGAGTAGAGGCCTGCAATGTCTTTACCTGTTTAATTTGTTCCTCTTCCAATGGTAATTTTATTTGAATAGAACCAGAATTGGCCCCTTAAGGTATAGACACAGCTGTTTAAGTAATGGTAGAAGTGAATGTAAAGAAAAAGTTGCTCAAAATTATGTTGATTTTGTAAAACATGTAATGGGCTTAGTGACAAATGTTTGCATTTCGCCACATGAGACATTTTAGGCATATACTCTTGTGTATGTCATTATAAAGTTATTGAATTTTATCAATAATGTGCTTTTGGATTACTTGACCTAAAAATATAAAATATCCCCTTTGCTTCTAAAGTACATCCGACTATTCTTTTTTTCCTATTCTTTAGAATATGAAACCAGTTCATAATGACAGAAATGAACCTTGAGGTAAAAGTTTCATTTAGTGATTTTATTTGTACTTGTGTCACATGGGACTGTGTTAAATATACCAATCTTGCACCAGTATTTCCTGTAATTTGTGAAAACTTTAGTGGAATTAGAAATGCACTCCTTTAAGTTTTTTTTCTTTTTTGATAGCAAATTTACTGGTAGCAGTTTAAGCCAGTTTTCTGACGTGTATTTTGCACTGTAGAAAATATCAGAGCTGGAAAATACAGCATTTTTATACTTAATGCAAATGCAGAAACCAAGGGAACAGTTGCAATTAAAACTAGAAAAGCAACTGTTTCACCAACAAGTATCACAAATAATGATGGTTTGATTCCTGGCCTCTACAGTTTTCAAAACCAGAACTGATTGTTGTAATAACAACGTAGGACTTCCCAGAATTTTTCAGAGTTTAATTAGGTGATTTGAAGTACAGATTATCTTCCAGAAAACTTACAACCTTGAAAAAAAAAAGTCCAGAAATCCAAAGATGGGAAATTCACCAGAACTTTTAATGTGCCCCAGCAATTCAATACCATTAATATAAAAATATTTTATCTCATTTTCAGCCCAACGTAGCCTGGCTTCAACATTCAGCCACCTGATTTTATTGTCTTTTGATGGTTAGTGTGAAGTTCCTCTGGGTGACAGATTTCTGTTCAGTGTGTAGGTGGCTGGGGACAAGTCATTCCTTAGTCTAGTCTTTGCTAACTGTGGTAGTCTGAGCTCCATAGGCTATTCCCTCTCATGGAAAAACTTACACTACAGTAGTGAAAACCTCTAGGACCTCAACCTGTTCTACTGTAAGCTTTTCCATCCTTTAAAGACTTCAGCGGTCCCCTCTAATTTTTCAACATCTGCTGTGAAATTTGGATGTCAGGACTAGACACGCGTTGTAGGAACAGGAGTGCCCAACACTAAAGGTAACATGAGTCAATATACTGGGAGTTCAGGGCCAGGGGTTTACAAAGTGTGTCCAAAGCTTCCTTAGAGTCATCACCCTCCAGAACCCCTTCTGGCCTCGAGCATTTGTCCTACATGTGGAGACGAGATTATCCTTAGTAGAGTTGATGTTGTTTGCTTGCATTTTTTTTTTTTTTTTCATTTTTCCTATTCATGGTGTCATTTGTAAAGCCTATAAGGATGGCAAAAAAGTATATTTTCCCTGTGTCATAGTAGTAAAGGATCTTGTATAGACAAGAATAATGCTTTGTTTGCCCCTGCACAAATTAGGTAGCCCTTCACAGCAATTTATACGGTGACAGCAATACATATTACCCCAGTAGTGGTGAGATCGGGTAATAGAAAGTAGCCTGTTTAACATGGGATATTATTACACTCTTGTTACCTGAGAGAATATGCTGTGGTATTATCATAGTAACTTCATATTACTTCAGATATTCTCAGGATGTTGTGAGTTTTCAGCAGTGGTAGAAACAGACAATAGGATGGTTAGACAAAGACAAAATTAAATCATTTGGCTCCCACTGAACTTCCTTAATTTTTTTCTATTCACAGTTAATTTTATGGTTAACATCAGTACTAGTTCTGTCTGGGAGGTGCAAGGTAACAAATTGCAGTGGAGAGAGATAAAACTAAAAAGGAAAAATCATCCAGAGACACAGAAGAAGAGAAATTAGAGAGGAAAAAATTTCTGTAGGTGTGTCTGTGTCCAACCAGCACTGACGTGTTAGCCTCTTGCCAGTCCCACAGCAATTCGCATCAAAAAAACCCTGTTGTTCTAACACCTGCTGAAGAAGTGAAAATTAATGTGCAATTTTGCCTCAGTGAACTCAGAGAACTGTCTATGAGCCATGACACCTTTCCAGAATCGGCACTTACCTTCCCTCCCTTGTTCACCCCTTGCGTGCTCTTTATAAACATGTCTATCTTAGACTCAGGAACAAACCATTCAGTCGTCTCCCACACAAACTTTCCACTGGCTGCAGTGTAACCTGGTTCCATTCTGTGGAGTCTACAGTTATGTGCTTTCTATTGCTGTTTACTTGCTTAGTGTCCGAGCTCTTTCTGCAATATGATTAATACTGTCTCTGTGAACTGGAGTGATGACCCACTGTATGGAGAGACAGGTTGGAAAGTCGGTGCTACAGGACAGAGCTGCCTGGCTTAAAAATTGGTCAGTGTGCTGAGACCAAGATATGGATGGAGTTGAAAGACCCCTTCTTATTCCGATGGTAGTGTCACCACCCTTTATAGGATTTTCTGGGATCTTGCAGTTCTTTCTTTCTCATCAGCCTTCCTACAGTTGTAAAGTATGTATTCTTGATGAGGACTAGGCGTTCCTGCGGCAAGCAGCACATAAAAAGAAAAGGGTCACAAACTTAATTGTCAGTTGTCATTGCTAATGACACATGATATTAGGATGTGGTAGAACCAAATATAAAGGCTTTGTTGTACATGAGGAAATGAACAGAAATGCTAACAATTTTTGTAGCTTGCATAGTTTGCGATGTTTAGTGAAGTAGAGTCTCTGCCCAGTTTCACAGCTTAGTTGCTATTGGATTTTCAAACATAAATTCATGGAGTTTTCTTCCTAATAAGTGCCTTGTGAGGATCAGCTCAATGCCAAGTCGAACACCATCTTCATCAAAGTGCGCTGGCTTCAGCTGCTCAGCCAGCACCACGCTCAAGGGCACTTCAAGATTCCTAACCACAAATGTCAGCTTCTCTTTCTCCCTGTCACTGCCTTCAGCACACTCTGCAGCTTACACGTATTTTGGCCCCTGATGAACCAAGGATTTATTTCAGTAAGTTTTCAAGAAAAGAGTACATCGCAAACTTCGTAAGGGTGAAATTCATAACATTGCTGATAGAAAGGGTAAGGAAAGAAGGGTTTGTTCACATAGATGGTATATGGAAAAGTAAGGATTAATTTGGTTTCTGTGGAAGTCATCAGGAGTCTGTCTTAGTATGAGAACTGCTTTGAGGTCTACTGGGGATGCAGCTTGCACCAAATCCCTCACTGAGTGCCTAAAATACTTGGGACATTTGTTGGTCATTGATCTATAGACAGGTGAGAACAAGTAACTGTGGAGTTGTGGAGCCAGTGGAGCAATCAACTGGCATTTGGCATTTTGAGTGCCTCCCTCTGAGGAAGAGCCCTCAAAGGCTCCCTTTCCAAAAGCTGACATTGCACGTGGTTATCGTTACCTCTTCCTCTGCTGACCTTGTGAAATGTGCTTCCCAGGAAAGAGTATGAGAACCAGTAGACAAAACAGCTAGCTGGGACTGCATAATCACTGGTTACAGTCCAATAAGATGGGGCAATAAAAGAGAATTGCTTTGCAGTGATGAAAAGGCAGTCGTTCTACTTACAGGATCTGCAAACACATAGAACAAAATAGAAGTTCCTGCCTATTATGGAGGAAGGGCAGAGATATAAACACTTGAGATATTTCCTCAGCTCACAATCAGATGTAGCCAGAATAGTCTTCTGAGCCCCTACAAGTCTGTAAGGATTAAGTACTTATGTGTAAAACTATGCTCTATTGTCCAAATTACTAGTGCCATCAACAGAATTGTTGGGTTTTGGTGTTGTTTTTTTTTTTTTTTGTTTTGTTTTTTTTTTTTAAATGATTCTGGGTTTTCTTTCATCCTAGCAGTGAGCAGGTAACTAATTAATATTGCTATATAATTAATGAACCTGTGTAAAAGTGCCCAAGATGCTATGGTCAGGAATCAGACTAAGTCCATGATATAATGATTACCCCCAAACTTTGTTAATGATTTTCATTGAAACATATAATTATTATTACACAACAGTTTAGAAGCTGGCATCTTGGTGATGCACTTTCAAAGCATGCTTGGTTAAGCAATTGTCTCATAGATTGGCATGGCTACGGAGGGGCTTTATCAGGGAGTCCAATTCTGACACGTTCAAGGGCGCTGTTCTCAGCTCTTTTGCAATGGGATCTAACACACTCACATAAAACAGACTTTACTTGTAATATTCCCAGGCGGCTACCCTGACAGAGGAAAATCAAAAAGTTTTAGGAAACTGAATTCACAGGGGATTGGATGAGTAAGATATCCTTACAGACTTACCAAAAGCAGGAGGTACAAAATGAAATAGATACAGTTTTCCCCTTAGTGACTTGTAGATATCCTTACCCTCCCCAAGACTTTTTTTGAGGGAGCTGTAATACTTTGTAAGAACAGGTAGAAACTTCTCTTTCTTCTTTAAAATCTCAAATGATTAAATGTTTTTGGATGATAGTCAAATTGTAGTCGATCCAGTAAATTTTTCTTAGTCTGCCTGCAGCCACTCCCGATACGCATACACTCACACAAACATTGTATTAAGTACATGCACATGCACATCCCTTATCTCCTCCACATGCTTTCTTGCTTTACTTTTTAAAATGGGAATTCAAATATTAGACCCAATTTCAACCAATTTTGTTTGCTAATCTGAATAACTACTTCATTTACTCCTCTAAAATGCGAAGTTATTTGTATTTTGTCGGTAGGTATAAATGAGTGGCTAGCATTGTCCTGCAGTGAGCGAGAGGTTGCTAATGCCAAGAGCCCTAGCCCAAGCTGACTGTGACTTCTCCGCCTGCTGTTTTTGCCCTGTGTCGCAGTAGCTTCTCTTGCAGGAACACATTCATGGCCTGAGAAGTGGTGCGTCCAAGGCTGCCCTTCCCCAAACCCTGGACTATGAGCAGCAGGCTTGCAGCTCTAGCACCAGACAGGCTCTTTTATGCTAGCATTGATATAATGGAGGTTATATACATAACGGACTCACAGGTATTAACATAATCAGTGCTACTATACATGAGAAAAGCTAACACGGCTTTGGGTCACTTTGAACCAAGGTATCAGCCTGCCTTATGATATGACACATCTTCCATATTAAAAAATCTTATGAAAATTTAATCATTAAAGATAAGAAGAAAAAACTCCTCAGCACCTGAAAATAGCTGTTATAAGGATCTCGTTAACACTGCCTTCCTAGAGCAATGTTCAAGTTGCTATAATTCACATGGTAACAAATCTCCTTTTGAAAAAAATAGTTGTTTGAAATAGTCCAGAAATGTTTTTATTGGTCTTGTTGGTGGAACCTGTTCCAGTCACTTTGAGGACTGAGATACATACCTGTACAGAGGAGCAAAAAGAACTGAGGGAAGCAAGATTGTTTCCCTGTTTTTGACTCCTCCACAGCCACAAAGTCCGCAATTGCTGTAAGACCTGGCAGTCTTATGCTACAGATAGATAATGGAATATGATGGTTTTGTCTGTTTTACTAGTTAAGGGCTCATGGTGGTGTTTGAAAGAAGATTCCTTGTCCAGGTCAGCCAGACTGACTAAGTAGAAGGCAAAAAATTAGAGAGGAAAAAAATGAAACAAAAATTAAAAAAAGAGAAACAAAAGAAATAAGGAGGACGAGAAGGAAAAGCACTGTTCAGTGAAAGAAGAGGATCAGGACTGCAAATTTCACATCCTTGGTAGCGTTTGAGACAGTCAAATCTGATAGTCCGCAGATGCTGCATTTCAGTATTACTGTGGCGAGGCTCTGCGGAAGGTTCCCTGGCCATCATGTGCATGACAGCCATGTTAGGCAAGTTTATTGCTCTGTGGTGACACTACTGCCTGTTTGCAGTCATGCCTTAGCTTAATATTTTATATTTTCTGTCTTTTATGAGCAATTCTACATAACATGCTGAGTTGCACTTTTGTTACTTCGACAACTTGAATATAGGCTTTTACATATCAATTGATTGGGATGGGGATCCTCTCTCTCTCCAGGGAACTTGTTCTTTAAAATTACTTTCTTTTATTGTGATTAAAAAAAAAAAAAAGACAAAAAAAGCACCTTGAAATAACCACAGTTCCACAGAACAGAAATTCTGAATTTCAGCCAGCTCTACTTTGGAATTTCTAGCTCATTTTCAGGACCTACATAGGTCAAGGGCAGCTTTTTTGATTTAATACTTCAAGCGTAGGTTTAATTGTTTGGCTAACTTAACATTCAAATCTCTACCAGACACATAATAGCCATGATGCATAGAATCATCTTGGTTTCAGTCTGAACAGGTCTCTTTTTTATAGAAAATTCTTTCCCTTATTAAATACCTTCTCTTTGCCCTCAAAAAATGCATGATCACCCTAAGTCATCTGCGTGTTGAAATTTTTGCTAGAGACTGATGCAATGGACAGCAATGGAGCTTGAGCTGGAAGATATGAGTTGGACTGACTTGTCCATTGACTTGTTATATGACTTAAGCAAATAATTTCAGCTCTGTGTCTCAATTTTCCTATTTGTGATAAGGAGTTAATGTTAGTTCTTTCCTTCATTTCTGTGCTTTGTGCTGTTGACTGCCTTTGCTGTCTGTGTGGACTCTTCTTCTCTGCTCTATCATTGTCAGGAGTTCTTCCATCACTGTAGATTCTTTTACAGTAGATGAGCCCTGCAAGCTTAATTTTCAGAACTTAAAAGCAGCCCAGTTCCCACGTGAGTACCTGCTTCTTGTGGACTATATTTATTTATTTATTTATTTATTTATAACTAGTAGATTAAGGTTTGGAGTGTGCATAGGTTCATATGGGAAAGAAAATCCTCACTGTGCTTCAGGATTTCTTTATCTCTCAAGAAAGTTCCTTTTCTGCTTACACCTAATTTGTTGCTTTTTCCTGCTAATTTTTGAACCACTGTGTCTCAGCTGATTTTTCTTTATGTATTTTATGTGACACCTCTTCTGACTTCAGTCTTAGAACAGTGTGTAACTTTGACCTGTTGAGGTTTCAGTTGATGGAAAAATACAGTATTGAGCTCTCCCCTGAAACCAGGCTATTCTGTAGCAAAGGGCTATTTATGAAGTGGGAGAGAGTTCATGTAAGAATCAAAAAAGTACATTTGTACAAAACCCAATGGGAAAAACTCTATTGTCAAACCGGCCCAGGCTGTTGAGGCAGATGCCTGGCTTTGCTCTTTTGTTTGTGTTCCAACAAATCAAAGCTGACCTGTGTTGTTATCGGAGTAGAGCAGCAGGTGCAAAAAAATAACTCTGCTGCCAACTCAAACGAAAGGGTAAGACTAATACCCTCTGGGAGGTATTGAGAAGATAACAGAGCGCCATGCCAGCAACTGAATTAACGGCTCTATTTACGATGGGTTTCACTTAATAACCTGCTCCTAACACTGACACATAAATACTCCATTGTATTGTTTAACACAACCACTGGAGAAATCGATGGAAACAGGATGGGCAGCTCTTGCTGTGCCAGGTGAGAAGGAGCGACGCCATGGAAGTTTTGCTACTCTAACCACAGGCAGGAGAGAGGAGGAAACTGTTCTCAGCTTTTACAAAAGTGGGGAGACATTGTTACCCACAGCTTATGGCTTCTTGCCTTACCTATAGAAGGTGGCTGCAGAACAAGGAAAATTCATTCCCCTCATTTTCTGGTTGCTTTTGATGAAGGCAGGGAGCGTAAATGAGCCCCAGCATATACATCATCTACTCTCCCAGTGCCATGTGGCTCTGGAAGGCTCAGGGCTTCCTCAGCGTCCTGGGTGCGTGGGGCAAGTAAGCCTGCTGCTACACCTAGGGGAGAAGCAAACACCTCTTGTGCAGCCAGTGCAGTGGGATGCCAGGGCAGTGGTCTTGCAATCTCTTACTCTTTACACAAAAAATACAGTATGAAGAAATGACATGGGTATAGCTGGGCTCCAAGTAAATGTTTACTAAAGACACACAAACATGCAAGCCTGACAATAGGTTTCTGAAACAGGGTCAATGAGCTCCATTGAACTATTTCAGTGATAGTCACCCACCTGGGGACACTTTTATTTGCAAACAGCTGCCCACCTTGGGATACTTAGTAGTCTAGAGAGGAATGCAGGAGGAGCAGGCATCCTGGATGGAGCTATCATGCAGATGGAACCAGCGAGTCCCAGCTTGGCAGTAGGGAACATGGCTGACCTGGGCAGAGGAGTTAATAGTCAACCATATAAACCCTCCCTGTCGGCTGCACAGAATGATCCTTCCCACCACGAGCCCTGCGCTGCATCTGCTATGTCTTCTCCTTGAAATATCCTTTTGCTATCATGGTAGCAGAGTGTGATCAGATTGTGGTTAGTCAGGCAGTGGGTTGTAATAAGGTATAAACACTGCTATTGACTGGGTTAGTCCTCCAGCAAGCTACCTAGTTTAGGATAAAACGCTTTACACTCAGCTTCCAACTTCCCCATCCTAGCTAATTTGTGCTGTGTCCCTCATTCATTTAATGAAGAAACACAGAATTACAGGATCACAGGATGATAGGGGTTGGAAGGGACCTTCAGACATCATCTAATACAACCCTCCTGCCAAAGCAGGTTCACCTAAAAACAAGGTGCACAGGATTGCATCCAGGCAGGTTTTAAGTATCTCCAGAGAAGGAGACTCTACAACCTCTCTAGGCAGCCTGTTCCAGTGCTCTATCACCCTCAAAATAAAGAAGTTTTTCCAATTAGTTTGTTGATTGAATGAATAAATTCATGTAAAAAATAGCAGTCACAATGCAAAAATTTTCATGTTCCCTAAACCACTTTCCTGGTTTTGGTCTCCATCCCATGTTGCTTATTCTATTTAGTTCTCACTCAGAAACCATCCCCAGAGAGGAAACCTGCAGTTTCCAAGCAGATGACCTTTATAAAAACAGAGTTTAGGAAAAGAGAATAAAAGAATCTTTTTATTTTGCAAGTAGGCAAATTAATGATTGTCACCACTGAAAACCAGACTAGTCCCATAACAAAAGAGAAGTGCTGGTGGTGACAGTGTTTAAAATAAACTTCTCCATAAAATAGTAGCTGCTGCAGTAGCGTATGACAGAGTCTCTGTATCTGAGTGGCTGTTATGTCAGAAAAACTTCAGCACCTAGTGGGAGCCAAACATGAACACAAAGACAATTATTATTATTATCATTATCGTTATTCACTAATAACTGAACAGTCAAACAGGTTACATTAGCAATATGGAAAGCAGCTCCCTCAACGTGCTGTTAGTATTTAATGCAATGCAAAACGAAACTGTTGTGGAAGATAGAGGGAAGCGGTTGGGGAACCAGAGCCAAGGGAAAAAGAGAAGGTGTTAGAACATGATGGTAATATTTTCTTAGCTGATGAGGTTCTTGTCTAATTATAGACATGTGGCTTGTCAAGCTACCGGGGCATCTAGAGTGCTTTTTGGCCATTTGTATATTTAGTGTATTGTAAGCAAAAGAAAGGTGTTTAGCAAAAGGAGATTAGGGAGATGAGCTGGCTCCTGGTTAGAGGAAGAATGTAGCAGAGAGATAGGAAGGACATGAAAGGAGGTGTGGAGTTGTTCTGAGGTGTGGTATTAAGTGCTGAAAGAAGAATAAAGAGCAAAGGCAGTTTTTCCCTTTACTGTATTTTCCAAGACTCTGTATCCCTGAGGCTAGACTGATGAATCTATGGCAAATGACTACTAAATATTCAGGAAAAATGGCTGGCCCAAATTATCATGAACTTGCTGATGTGGTGCAGACAGTAGCAAAAGGAGTGCCATATGCTGGTGAAAGCCATCTTTTGAAGCACCAACCCCAAAGAATAAAAAAAAGAAAAAAAGCCTGCTTTTCTTTGCCAGTTTTTAGCAACTGTATCTACTTGTTACACACATTCTAAGGATATGTTAATGCAAATATGACGCAAACATTTATCACAAGGAATAAAACCATTTTTTGACTCACATTTCTCTTAGCTCTAAGAGTAGCAATTCCACTAATAATATACAGATCTGTGCACAGATCTTCTGCAAGAGGAGAATGAGCTTTTTGGCAGTAAAATAATGATCTTTTTTTCATATTCAAAAACTAGTGGCAAGAAGAGGCACATCTAGCCTGTGATGTGGCAAGGAAGAATGGATCCCACACACCGGATCCTTGTTAAGTGGCAGGTTCTGGTTCACTGTTTCCTCTGCTAAGGTCACATAACTATGGGTAAAATTTGCAGAAGTACCAACATTTGGCAGTTAACACTGTCAGACATGCTTATGCCTTGAGGACTCTCTGTTCACAGCTGGCCTTCTGTTTACTTCTGATTTAGAAAAACAAACAAACTAAACCTCTTTTAAAATTGTCCCTTTTATTTTCATTATACTAATGAGTACCTTAAAATTGAAGACAGTTCATATGAAGATTGTTGATTGTGAAGAAAAAGGGTCAGAGGAAAAACAACCTATAAGACTTTGCATACCATCAAGTAATTTATTTTTTTTTTATTCATAAAGTGAACTTTGTTCTTTCTCAAAAAGGAAACTGAACTATGGTTTTGTCTTTAAATTACATCATTAAGAGAGAGATAAGAACCAAACCCTGGAGCGGCAGGATAGCTCAGATACATATCTAGATCCTAACCCTTCTACCTAAGTTACTCTTCAGTTAAAATATATATACAAGATTTTGAAGCATCCATATGAACATGTTAAAACAACCACCACCTATCTGTTACAAAAGTTGCCTTGTAGTGCATCATGAAGATCTTTAGTAATAAAAGATTCTAATCAAGCTTTTTTTGATTTTGTTTATCATGATCCTATCTGTAATGTAGGTAAATGTTAAATGTTCCTTTTCTATTCATCTTCCTTTTTCTGGTCTTTCAGTTTACCTTCATGTATACATTCAATATGCAAGGTTCAAAGAAAACAAAAGAATAAACCCAACTCTTCCTTTCCAAAAGCCCACAACAGTAAATGATCAAGGTCTCAATGTAGTCTCTGAAAGCTCACCAAGAGTCAGTTTTGCACATGCAAAAGTGGGTTTATGCATATGAACCGCAGCTGTATATACCAAAAATACAGAAGCATAGGAATGTGCAGTTCAGAGAGATGTAGAAGGGAAAAAGATTGGCCTCAAAGCCCCAAACCATAATCCTGAATATAAAGATTCCTTGAGCTTCACACTCTCAATGTGATTCAGTAAACACATTTTGTTACTGTGGCCCAAAGGTACATATGATGGACTAAAAATTAAATACATCAAACACAGTATGTTATACAACAAATATTGAGTATGATCATGTTGCTTCTTCATATGAACTTTCTTCAAAGCTTTCAATGAGCTGGGAAAAAAAATTTTATGGGGTATGTTTGCAATGATATTACAGGTGAGTCTTGAGACTATCGGTCAGGCCAAGCTGCATAGGCATCTGAATGGTATCTTGCAGGTCATAGCAAAGGGGTCCAAAGTAGAGCTTTGTGTTGTGAAGGGGATCCCCGCTGGGAATCAGCCTGCAGATGAGTTGTTTCTTTTGAGGCTTCTCTCTGCTTCTCAGGCACTAAAGCAAACAAATGGAAACAAAGAAGTGTGTGATGGCTACACGTGGATCTACATGCCCAAAAGAGATCCTAACGCACTGCAGAAAAGGTCATATCTGAAAGTGAGGTGTGGCAGAGATGATATTTTACCTAGGACTTTGGCACAGACACCAAAGATGCACCCGAGACCTTTGCAAAATAGGCAGATAGAGGTCATAGGGCAATCTTAGGGTCAGCTATAACTGTATGTGTAGGCACACCGGCTCAGAGTAAGACCCTGCAGCCCTGGTAGTAACACACTCTAAATGAGAGGGGGAAAAAACCCAACAACTCAAACAAAAAAAGAAGCCCCGAAGCTCATGGTAACATGCAAACAAGTTCTCAACATTCATAAATTCAATTTGTGCCTGCGCTTACCCCACTGGAGATGTAAAATAGGTCATTGGAATGTAAAGCAGCTAATTGATCATATACATTACAAGCGCAATGCATTTATGTTTCTGAAGTAACAATAAAAAAGTGTAAAGCGGGTCCACCTGCTTTGTTGTGCATGTCCTTTTTTTCTGGTGTCTTGAAAACTCACCCCACTTGGTTGTCTTTTGATTTTTCAAGAAAAAAATTAAAATCCTGATTCTGTTCCTCTGCAGCTGCAGTTATTACCCATTATAATTTATTTTAGATTGCTGTTTAAGTGCTTGATTGTAATCCAAGGTGCAGTAATGATCTAAAATATTTAACATACTCTGTAGATACTTGTTCCATAAACTCCAAGCCCTGAAAAGCAGGGATTGTGTCTTCACTGTGTACATAACATACTTCAAAGAAAATGAGCCCAGGTGAAATCTACATTTGAAGTTCAGACATGATGGTAAAAGGGGAAAAATAGGGAAGGATCCCATAGGTAAATACGCCAAAAGAGATCCACCCTTTGGGACATGCCAGGAGGAGCTGCACTGAGCTTGTCTGAGCTAGAAGTCACTCGTAGACTTTGCATAGCTTATGGGTGGAGTCATACTTTAATAGTTTCAGTCAGTTTTGACTTAGACATCCTTTTTTTTGGTGTGTTTTGCAGAGAGTACATAGCTTTACAAACCAGAAGGCTGGAGACCTCCTTCCCCTATGGGCTCTACCCCAGCCTCGTATTTGTAATAAATGAGACCCTTAGTTCAGTTCAGTGTTGCTTAACCACACAAATCAATATCAGAGCAATCACTCTGGTCGTAGTACTTTAGGATTCACTCATTTTCTTTCTGCTAGTTATTTGCCTTTCACACTGTGTTCAGCATTTTCCTGTCATTTAATATGAACTGTTCTTGAAAGATTCTGTTCAAAGAAAGGCAAAGCTCATTATCTGGATGTTAAGACTTGTTGGGTTGAATGTGGAAATGGGGATCAGAGTAATTTATTTTCACAGCACACCTGTACTGCAATAAAATAATTTGCATAGAGCACACTATATAGTGTTCAAGGTTCAAGGATTTCTAAATATGTTTTTCTGCAATGCTCCATGTTTTGCTCCATGGGCAGGCCGTGGCTCCCTGCTATTTCCATTACTGCTGTTTACTCAGAGTGGTCAGGCAGTCAAGAGAGACAAGAAGATCAGAGCAAATGACCTCCTGTTACCTCCAAGATGCTGGGTTGTGGCTCTGTCAAAGCTGCTCCTGACTCCAGTGAGAGCTTTCACTAAGAGAGGCCTTCAGGGTTTGGTCTTTGAATACCACCCAAGGTATTGATTATAGGCAAAAGATTTTATGGTTTTTTGGATGCATTCATCGCTTCTTCTAGGACTCTCTCTGGAAAGAATGTTGCCGAACACCAGTGCACAACCTTGCTGATTGAGTAAAGTGTTATTTGCTTCCTCTTATAACTGTGCAATGTTCCTAGTAGCGTTAAAAGATTTACTCCAGAGGTGGCTTCTCTTCAGCAGAAAAGAATGTAAATGTGTGTACACATACGTGCAATGCACACACACAGAGGCATATACATATATATAAATACACGTGTGTATGTACACATTTGAGATTTCATGTTTGCTTTCATTTATAATGTACCATGTCTTAGTAGTGAAATAGATCCTAATATCTTTATATTGTTTTCAAAAATCTCAGCTCAGCTAAAATCCCTTTTTAACATGGTTTCCTGAGGAAATGAGGGTTTTATGGCTATATTCTCTGTGTTAGCTTTTGCATTTGGCCTGTAACAATCTTTTAGTCCCATCACTAATTTTAATTAAATTTTATATGGGGTAGACGTCTCAAAGATATAATGTTCTTACAGGATTAATGAAAACTGGCTGCCAAGTACAGGAGGAAAAATCTATTAATACTCCATCTGAAAGAAAGAGTGAAGCTTGAGCTCACTCCTTTGAGACAATGAGATATTATGAATGCCCCAACCGTGGGAAAAACTTCAATCAGCACTCACATCTTACTAGACACTAGAGAATCCAACCACAAGATACACATTCATAGGAAACCAGGCTTCATCCACCGTTCACTTTGATATATGGCATATGATTAAAAGAAAACTGAACATATGTGTCCTTCCCCTTGAGGCTTCACACCCTGTAACCGAGTTTGTCTGTACACAAGGGAGATTTGAGGATTTGGCCCTAAACTAATGAAGAGCATGCTTCTTCCAATATCCGGATTCAAACTCTTTCCAAGTATGGGATGATACACTACTATAATCATAAATCTGCCATGAACTTGTATCAAAGAAAGGCATATACAAGATAAAATGGAGAAAATCACAGTTTAGTTTTTATAGGGAAAATACTCTTAAGCATGATTCTGTAAATTTCCAAGCAAAGGCATGGAAGTTATATTAGTGGGACTTTATACTCACACTGAACAAAGTACTAGGATGATTTCCAAATAAGGAACATCCTTGCCCTGAGATAAAGGAGGTGACTTGAAAATTTTCAAGTCACTAAAAAACCAGTACCTTGAATAATGCGCAGAACTTCGGGAAGGTTTGGGTCAAAGCTAAGCCCTGCTCCTGTGATTAATGTCTGCTTTTCATGCACAATTGTTCCCACAGGTGATATTGGAAATTAATTAAGTTATTCTGATTGAGATAACTTATATAGCTTTCAAAAATTGGATGTATTGGTTGATTAATTTATATAGCAAGTTCCATCCACATTATCTGAAAATACTATTACTTTGTTTAGGGATACTGTGGAGAGTAATTGCTAGATTGTTAGACAGAGGAAGAAGAATTTAAAGGAAAACAACTGAAATCCAAATCTAGGCAAAATGCTGCCAGAGTGCTTCTTCTCAGATCTCTAACATGCATTGTTTTTGGTTACTGCTGGGGTGGAAAAACTATGCAAGACACATGATTTGGTTTATTTAACAATCCATAGCTTCAGTTGATAAATCAAAGTGTCATAGGATCTTGTGGGTTGGAAATTCACCTGATTAGTCACCCGATTAGGAAAACTGAGAGTTTACCCAAACTGAATTTTCAGGGCAAAATTACACAGGAGTGTGAACACATAAATCATTTCAGTTCACACGCACACATTTTCACAGACACATTTTTATTTGCACAAGTATCAGGCATGAAAATTATGTAGAATTCCAGAAATTGCAAAAGTTGCAGAAGTTGCAGAAGACAAAACCACCCAACAGTCCCTGAAATTCTGAGATGGCTTCTGAAAATGTGACTTCAGATCAATAAGTTGAACTTCAATATTAAATGCATACTGTAATTTTTTTAAAAGAAGTGAATTTACCAAACAAAGTTCCTAAGAGTGTTTGGTTAATCCTCAAGCTTTACAGTTTTCCCAGAATAGCTGGTATTCTACCTCACCTCTATTTGATACTGTAATAAGGTCTTTATCATTAATGATTCATTCCTAATTGTTTTAAATGATTAAAACCCAAATTAAATAACAAATTTGATATATCATCAACCCTGTATAATCTCAGAAGTGTGTTGACATGTCAATCATGCATTATTGCTTAAAAGTTCTTATATATCAAGTATATGAGATAAATTGTATTCATGTTACATACTGAACTTCTTTATAACCAGTATAATAAATTTAAATGCTTCCTTACACCTTCTCCCTCACAATACTAAGTCACTTTGATTTAACATGGGACTAAAAAATGTCTTCTCTTTTAACTTGCAAAAATTTACTGACTGATATGACTGTCATCTTTTATTTGGCCAGAGTGGGACAATAGGTATCACTCTTAATTGTTAATATTTCATACCCCCACATACTTGCTATAAGAAATTAAATTCTTCTTACTGGCGGTCACAGATTGGCTAGAATTAAGAGTCAAAAAGAACTGTTAAAACATCCATGGTTTGATTTTGCCATTGTATAAGGCTACAAAAAAAGTCCCTGAACTAGGTTATGCTGTAAAGCACTATTCCCTGTAATAAACTTCCCAGGGCTTTGGCTTTTTAAGCAATTCTCAGTAACCTCTCTCTCTCTCCCCGCCCCTCTCCAATATATATATATTTGGCTGGGAGGGAAGAGACAGAGACTTGTAACTTTATCATATTCAGGCTGTTTTTTAAAACCAAGGCTGTGAGCGTTTCTATTGACTCCTCTTCTTCTACCAAAAAGGTTGCTGGTATGAGCTTGTGGGGGTCAGGATGTGCCCTGAGTGGAATCTTTCTCATTGGCCTCAGTGGGTAAACAGCCAAGACCAGTGACTTTAACTTTCACAGCTCCATTTTGTGTTTCATCCTCTTTTTAATTCCTTTGTGAAGTCTATCTGCATGCACCCCAATGTCTAAAGTTTCATTTTTACAGACTTTGTGGCTTTCAATTTAAAATATTTTTGAAAACAGGTTTGGTTTTTTTTCTCTGTATTTCTGTAAGAATAACAATCTGAGGCCTTTATAATATCTAACAGATTACTTTCCCAAACTCTTGAAGAGTGTCTATAGTTATAATGTATATTTTTAAACTTTGCAACTTCAAACCACTGAAAGATAATGTAAAGTATCAAGAATACCTGTAATTGGGGAATTTTGTATACCTTCACTGGAATGATTAAGCATGTGATAAATATGTGACATTTTTCTAAAATATCATATAAGTAGAGGGTTTTTTTACAGTATAAATAAAACAAAGGACAGTTTTACTCATGCTGCTAATGCTAAGATAAATAGAAAGGAAAACCTGTGTCACTTGAAAGAGGGAATGCTGTCTTGGGGATAGTATCACTCCAAAATGCTGTTTCTGTTATAAAAATAGCTGTCTCATTTACCAGATTTTTGACTGTCTAATTTTTCAGTGGTGTGAAATGTATGATCTATTAATTAATAATTATTAGTAATTAATTAGTAATTATTAGTAATTAATAGTAATTAATATTAATTACTGAGAAGTGTTATGGACACTGCTGACACAGATCCGATTAAGAAACTGGGTGAGCTGACAAGATACTGCCTATAACATTACCTCCCTGTAGCATTAACATGTGGCTCCTTCTGTGTGAGGGAGTTTCTGACCATGGCTTGTTGTCAACTGTATAGTTTCATTTGCAATTATTGAAATGTCTTTTCTCTCTCCTAGACAAGAAAAAAGACAAGGAAAAATAGTTAAGCATGTTTAAACCACATTTCTCTTTAAATTAGAAAAAAAAAGTATTTTTTTACATACTATTTAGTATGTAATTTCTCAGAGCTTGGCAGTTTTTCTGTATTACTCTGTCAGGAGCCTTGTCTTCTCATTCAGTTTCATTTCTGATTACAGATTATTCATTTATGGATGGGCAGCTGTAGAAACATGCTTCTTGTATATGCAAATCAATCATGGTAATGTTTATCATAAGATTTTGTGTCAGTGGAAAAGGGTTTGTGGCAACATGTTTTTGATTTCAATTGTATCTCCTACAAATGGAATTGGCTTCCTCACTTCACGTTCAGTGGATTCTATTTTTTTTTTTGACATTTACTTCTTGGACTAGACACCGCTCACTAAGCGAGGTGTTTGAATCACTTACAGATCATGATTTTGGAAGGACCTGGCAGAATGAGTATCAATTCCAGCAGCAATCTACTCCACCAGCAGCCTTCCTGGACAGATGGATATTCCAGTTGCAATGGTAGGAGGAATTCAACGTCTCTGAACCACGGTTTTTGGGGGAGATGCAGGGGGAAAGGGGCTACTACACCTTTAAGCATGCTGAAGTATTATTTTTCAGTAATAGTAATTTACAGGAGTTTCACTTCTGGTAAGAAAAATTTCAAATCTTTACTTTATTTGTAAAAAGCTGAACTCGCAATGTTAAGTTTTAGAAAGTTTATGGTTCATTTCGTTATTGGTTCTTTTTCTTAAAATGAATCTAGTGGTGTTGAAAGTGCCAAAAGTTCCCTCTCCTCAGTCCAGAATTCTTTCTCTCTTACCTTCACCCCTCACGCCTTCTCCGAACCAACATTACTCTTCAACGCTAATCACCCCTCCAGCTTTACAGGGGAATAGTCTTTTTGCTCCTTTACTGTATTTGTTTTTTCAGCTCAAATTACTAGACATCTTTCTAATTAGACTGGCATTAGAGGACTAGATAGCTTGTGATCTGAGGACTTTTCTTTTGTTTCTTACTGTTTTCTGATTATATGGTTATATACATATAAAGGTATTCATATCTATCTATATATATAGTGTTTGATATATTTTTAAAATTCTTTTTATCACTCGGTCAATGGGTAAACCTTTAAAATCTAAACAGATAAACACATACTGCAGTTGTCCTTTTAACCCAAATAATGCCACAACTAAACTTACAATGAACATTCCCACTCAATGAAACTCTTGATCTTTTTTATGTGTGATTTCTAAATACACAGGAATACATAAGAGTGTGCTTAATAAATGTGCTGACCTCTCTGTAACAGATTCATGGGAAAAAAAATCCTGGCTGATTTTCATTTTGCACAGAATTCCATGAAGGGAAACAGTGGGGTCTGTTTTCATGTTTCCAGTCTGAAACTCCTCAGGATTCACTTATATTTTAGAGGCATAGGAAGCCGAAAGCTCAGACCAGCCTCTACCATCATTCACCACTTCACTTCTTTTTACCTAGCTACTCTTTCCTCTCACCAAAGGCTTTCCATTTACATTAGGACTCTAGTGGCCTCTGAAATTCCTTTACCCTTCTGAAGTGATGGGAATACATACCAACCTCCTTTTCAGGGAATACTTGACGGCTCCATCAAACCTTTTTTCTCTGACATACCACATTCTTAATCGTTTCCACACTCATTCCCCAAATCCTTCAACAGGAGGATGAAAAACAGTCCTGCAAGCTCCCTAAGGTACTGATGCAGGTCTTGCTGCCCAACATTGATAAAGAAACCTAAGTAACTGTGGGGCTTTTTTGTGTTTACCTGGAAACTAACGTTGTGCACTGTATCTCAACCAAAAAGGCCTGAGGTCTAGTGGGACCTGAGGGGAGGTGATTTCCTAAAATGTGCCAACTCTGTTGGTTGTGGACTTCTAGCAACATCCACTATTCTCTGTATTTCTCACAGCTGTGTGCGTAATCTTCTTCTTGGGGCAATTGAGAATGGACTGGTGCCACATCCTGGACCTAGGCCATGGCAATCTTTTCTCCTCCCATAATTCAACCACCTCTGCAGTCTCTCATTCCCTCATCCTTAAACCCTTCACGCACTTGTGAGCATTTTAGCACACCACCATCTCTGCCTGGAATACTCCATTGTCTTCCTTTCCCAAGCAATAAATTGCACTGAACTCCTTTTGCCAGCCCTTCTGTGAGGGCAGACCAAAGCAGTCCTGCCTTTACTCTTATTTTATATAATTATTCTATCTGCACATACAACTTCTTTCATTTGCACACGTAAATGATTTTCATGCAATAACATACAACTGAGAGCAACTTAAAAGATTGCCAAGAAAATATTCAGGCATCCTGGCATGAAAATTAGGCAGCTTCCGTAACTAAAAATGAGTTTTACAATGCATTCAGAAATCACCTTACTTGACTACAGAAATCAGAAAACGAGCTCTATCATGAAGCTGTGAGCCGTACTGATAGGCTTTTACCGTGAAACAATATGAGAGTGCCTTGGCTTTTATCATTCTTTGATTGAATCCCACAATTCATATTCAGTCCTTATTAAGTCCTTATTCAAAGAAAATTTCCACATCACATATTATGAGAATTTTGTAAGGCTTTTCCATCATTTTCTGATGCACTAAAATTATTTTCCCACACAAGGATCAATATATGTTTTCAACAGTATTTCTGCAAGGTATCTTCCATCAAAGAATTTTGGTGTATTTAGCCAACATTAATAAATTAATTCCTATATACTTAATCTGTCAAGAGAGCTGCAATGTAATATTTCCCAGTTTTTAATTGGAAAACTGAAGTAAAAAAACCCCAATGCCTTCTCCACCAATAGCTACTGAGCTAGTGTTAAGGACTGAGAAAAGAATATAGATCTGTGGACTTCCAGAGAATGCAATTTAGCTATAGATCTTTTTTGTCATTGACATAATCCTGTGGTCCTAACAGACACAGTAAATACCTATTCTCTTTTCCAGTGTCCAGCAGCTTCTATGGAACCCAGTGGCACGAAATACATCCACAGTACTGGACTAAGTTTCAAGTTTGGGAGTGGCTGCAGCATCTCCTTGATACCAATCAACTGGATGCCAACTGCATACCCTTCCAGGAGTTTGATATCAATGGGGAACATCTGTGCAGTATGAGCCTGCAGGAATTCACTCAGGCAGCCGGGACAGCAGGGCAACTGCTTTACAGCAACCTTCAGCACCTAAAATGGAATGGTAAATAGATGTTAGGCAGAGACACATGTACAGTGGTCTGAATTCTAGGATCTTCAGAAGTTGCTTACATTCCCCAGAGACCTAGCTGGCAGACCTGTTTTACTATGTTTGCTATACTGCTTATACTGCATTCATTGTATTGCTAAATTGCCTAGATATGACATAAGGCAGAAGTCTGAAGGACCAGGGGAAAGGGTATGTTTCCCACTCTAAAATTAGCCCTCTGGCTCAGCTGTAGCAGTTGCTGCTTGGAGCTAATACCTATGATTCTTCTGTGCTCAGTGTCACACATCGTATCTGTCATACACTTTCTTGCAGGCCAGTGCGGAAGCGACATGTACCAATCTCATAATGCCATTGTGAAGACAGAGCAAACAGGTGAGTAACAGTTCTTTGATGGTGACAAAAAGGGGAAGCTGTCCATTCCAAGAAAGCGTATCATGCAGAATAAAAGTGGTAACACAACTATCGGTCAGTGTCTACTTTTTCAAGTTTTGAGTAGTACCACCATAACTTAGTTTGCATGTGGCCGCTTTTCCTGTGAGAACTCTGCAGTATCAGCAGCCTGTACTGATGTTCAGAGTTGGAATAACTTGCAGTACTCAGCGACTGCAGCTTTGTAGGGGATTTTGTTCTATGCTTCATTCAGCAGATTTCAAAACAACTATTTTCACAGTATTCTCAGTTTTAAAAAAAGAGAGAAAAAATATTTCCTTGAGAAGTGCTGTTAATTTTTGAAACATGAGGAAATTTCCAAACAAAACAACTTTGAGAGAAAAAAACATTACGAAAAAAAAAACGTTGAGAGAAAAAAAATTCAATTTATTCGTACGTTTCAATGAAACTGAAATTCAGGTAGTAATTTGGCTTGACCAAATCTGCATTCTTCCTGTGGCAGTCTTTTTTCAGTGTTTTCATAGCTACGTCCCTTTTCTCCCAAGACTTTGTTTCACCAAGAAGAGAACTTCATCTCTGTTCAATCTTCCTCTTCAGGCACAACTGTTTTCCTGGTTCCTTTGCCAGATCACCTCTGTCTATATCCAAATACTCTCTATCCCACTAGTCCCAACCTCTTTGTATGTGGGTTTTTTCATGAGCGATGTTTTAATATCTCCTGGCAGAACGAATACAGATTTGCAGCGTGTGGTGTCTCTGACAGATACTGCCAGCCTGTTTATGCAGCTGACCCAGAGACCAGCTTCTCCAGCCAGGGACGCTATTCACCTTCTTGCAGCAGGCAAGCATTGCAGTCTGCAATGCACTCCTTGCCTGTGCCCCTGTGGTGCAGGTGATGTGCATGCAGCAGCCTCGATGCTCACCATGTAGGAAACTACAGTAATCCTTTAAGTCCTGATCTATGAGATCTTGATATAATATTAGTTTCTCTTCCCACTAGAGATAAACAATGCAGTGCAAAGTACCTCAGCTGCACATCCTGAAAAGGTCAAAGCCCAGGGCTAACTGATGGTTCTCCTAGCTGTGCTGAATCAGGAGTGGTGTGGGGGGCCTCTGGCAATGCTGACCACGGGCAGTGGGAGTGGGTGTAGTATCTGCATGGGGCGGAATGGTGCAGACTGGGGCTGCTGGGGAAGGGACTCTTTGTGAGCCAGCAGGGACAGGGATGGTTGTTTAGAGGGGAAGCCTGCCTCATCCTAGCAGACCATCACAATGGCAAAGGCATGGGTACTGAAAAAGGCCAAAATGAGAAGACAAGGTGTCTCCCCATTGTCTGGCTAGGTAAGGCCTGTTTTCAAAGGCAACATCAGGCAGATCAAGTGTCCAAGCAAGCAAAGGGTGTGTGCTATTGTAGGAACACAAGCTCTGGGTGCCCAAACATGCAGCTATTACTTAGCTAAATTCCTGTGTCATAAGTGGTAACTCAGCCAAACGTGATGATTTAGCTTTAACAAATTTTTTGGGGGTTTTATTTCATTTATATGAAGATGAAAAAAAATGAAGTAAAACCTAGATTTGAACCTTATATCTCATCCTTTCTGACCCGGATTCAAAAGAAAAGGAGTTTTTTAAGGCTTCTGACCTCAAAAATGCACTGTGAAAGAGTAATTTCCCGATCAATGCCCAGGTCATAAATGCAATGCTTCTGTTCTGACTATATTGACCAGAAGGTTACTAAACATCGTTCCTCTTTAATCATGGAGGTTTTTTTCAGGTTAAAGATGGGGACTTGATGTGCCTGGAAAAAAATGGCCCTTCATCTAGGATTAGGCTTTGATGTTTCTCACTATGTGCTTAAACATGAAGCTATGTTTCAGAGGGGACTTTTGACTTCTACCATTATAGAAATAATTATTATAATAATTATAAGCATCCTCCTCTTTTACTAGATATTTGAGAACACTTTCATCTCTATGGCACCAAAGCACTGTGATAATCAGCAAGGGCTGAGAATTCAGGACTGGATTGGGTAGAATTAGAGTTGATCTAGCATAGGAAACTCCCTTCAAGGGCAGACATAAATGATATATTAGGCAGGAAAAGGAAAAGCCTACTACATTATTTCTAAAAGTCAGTGCTTTGTGTAAGTACATTTGCCTGAGTATGCAAAACCCCATCCATAATTTGAGTGAAAGGAAATAATTTCATGCATAGCTCTTTCACTTCTTGGTTCTCTTCACAGCTCTTTTTTTTTTGCACATTGCTTATTTGCTCCCTTCTCAATATTCAACTCTGTGCTAAAAAATGTTCTTTTAGTGATCTGATTTTCCTTTTGGTCCTTTACCTTCAGATCCGTCGTTAATGGTGTCCTGGAAAGAAGAGAATTACCTGTATGACAGTGGCTATGGTAGCACCGTAGGTAACTAACACCACAATACTTCATGCATTTCTGGGATGCTTTTATTGTTATCTGAGTCTGTTACTTTAAATATCTTCTTTCTAATTCCCAGAGCTATTGGACAGTAAAACATTCTGTCGTGCTCAGATTTCCATGATGACACCTAGTCACCAACCTCCTGGTAAGGAACTTGTAATTATATTGTTAATTGTTTCTCACTTGTCCCAGAGCTACCGACATATAATAGTCTCTGTGCACTTCTGTTGTAAGACTGAATCTGAGCCTCCAGTAATTTTAAACCAAGCAATACTGATTCTGACAGCTCTTTTAGCTATCATTATTACAATAGCTTGATTTAAAGAAATGCTTCTCTCTTCTCTCTGTCAAAACAAAGATCAAATAATCTGCAATCTCCACACATCTTTTAAAGTGACTGAGTCAAAGGGGAAAATGTTAGTGTCAGAGCGATGCGATGTTCCAGCTCCACCACACTTTCTGTGGTGTAGCTGGGTATGGGCAAACGAGTGCCATGTTCCTCCCCAGAAGTGTCTGTGTTTCCCTAGTGAGCCAGTGGTTCATGCTGAGTAGGTTTCTAGTTTTGGGGCTGAGTTTGGGGTCGGCTTGGGTGGAACCGTAGGTCAGGCACCAAGCCCTCTGCCCAACTGCACCAGCAGAAGGGCTTCTTCCTGGAGCTCATCTCAGCTGACAGTAGGTCAGGCACTACACGCCTCTTGACCTCTCCACGGTGCTTCCATGAGGCAGAGATACAATCTGCCTGCTAATGAACAGGAGAAAGAGCAAACCCGTGTGTCGTAGTGCCCATCAAAAGTGCAGTCTGGGCACACGTGTAGGGGCGCTCTGTGGGACATCTCCCAGGGGCAGGCACGAGGGGTAGAGGTGAGAGAGTGAAGCAGTGGAAAAAGAGGAGAGCAGAGATGGCAGGGGAGAGAGAAAGGGGGCAGGTCTTTCTTAGAAGGCTCTTAAGCAAACAGACCTGAGGGACAAAGCCGTGGATGTCACGGGAGGACGATAAGGGAAAGCACATTGCTGTAGATGCAGCCTTGCAGGCGCTGTCTCTGCACTGGGGGCCATCCTGCGCCTCTGCACGCAGGAGCAGCCACAGCCTCTGTGCCTGACTGTTTGCTGCATTCCCCAGCCTTGCAGCACAGCTGGACTTGCCAAGTGACATACAGTTTAAACTAATGCACTCGGCAATAAATAAAAAAAAAAAAAAAAAAAAAAAGAGAAAAAACCTGACCAGAAGAAGAAAACCACCAAACTTTAAAGCTCTCTGTTTGCTTTCCCTGCCACCTCCACCCACTCTCACAAGATGGCTACCAGGATTTCAGAGCTCTCTGACAGGACTGGGGACCTGTCAAGATCCTGGCATGGTGTGTTTACCCACTGACTGCTTAAGCCTAGAGCTAGGGTGGCACGCCAAGGGCACAGCCTCCTGTAAAAACTGAATTTGTATATCCCGTAAAAAAAACGGCTCATTCCTGAATCATATGCAAATACCGCACAACCTTTTGTCAAAAGTTTTGCAAGACAGCTTTGTTGAAACTGCATCATAACTCTTTTCATCTGTCAAGCCCCAGACTCCTAACATGGCATGTTTGAAATCGGTCTCCACGTAGGAGTGGAGAGAGAGCGGGAGACTATTTACACAGCTGAAATCCAGAATAAATCACCAGCCAGGCAGAAGGCAACTAAACTTCCAAGAATAAATCTCCAGCCAAATGGAGAATAATAAACATTTGCAACTGCATTGTGGGATTTTAAAATGAGACGGATTTATATGAGAGGGCAAGTAAGAGAATGGGTCCTGCTGTCCTTGACTGGAGTTCCCACAGACTTTTAATAACATCAAGCGAATCATAATCTGAGGAAATGCAGTGAAATAAGCCTCATTTTACTCCCCCCCCTCCAAGCTGAATGAGGCTCAGGCTAGTTCCTGCTCTTTGAGAGTGGCAAGGCAAAATGATTCAGAACGTGTTTGCTGCTTAGGGGTCAAGGACAGTAATTATGTCAGGCTCAGAATAATGGAGGTTAGGCTTATCCTCACTGACCTGTTCAGTTTATGTTTCCAGTTATGTATGAAGAAAGCAAGTGCGTGAATATCTTTGCATCTACCTTTTCACATGCAGTTATTGCAGTTGCTTGTGCAACTCCAACAAGTTTCTATGCAAATGAATATTTCCTGTGAGTCATTTTCCCATGCAAATGCCTGGTTTCCATTAAAAGTATGATAATCACGCATTCATAGAAGCTGGGAAAACGTGCGTGGGACCTTAAGCTTTGCTTTATTGAATTCAGGCACGAAGTATTCTGAAAAGCAAACACAGAAGGGGCTCCCTCTCAGGACTATCCCACAGATTTTGTGAGACTTGGAGTGATCAGATGAAAGCTATTCATTAAAGCAGAGCCAGGCTGCAGTGGTTTGAGGGCAGGAGGGTTGAACGTGCAGACTGTGAGGTAGGTTACAGTCACGAACAGGGGGAACTTTTCTTTTTCTTCAGTTCTGAAGAAACACTTGTGCCAGAAACCCTACTCCTCCTCTGGCTGGCTGTAGGTGATAAAGTAGCATTGATAAGAAATGGCTTGTTTCTATGGCTTTGAGCCACGGAACAATATATGCATGTCCAGCTGCCAAAAACTCCTACCAGCACAGTCCCGTTCCCAACCCCTGCACCGCCCCCTCCACCCCCCTAAACAATAATGCTGTGCCAGTTCATTATGTTTTAGTCAGGTAAGTATTCTGTGCATTGGTACCAGTGCATACATTTCACATTAGATCATCTCTTCAGAAACAAATAAGCCCCCAAAGATACATGCTTCTGCAAAGACTAAGGCATAATGGGACAATTCAGCATTCCTTTTATAGACGTGATCGTCTTATTTTTCTCTCTCTCACACATAACATGAGGTGAGGTATTTGTTAATCAAATTTAGGTTTCAAAAGCCAAATGTTTATCTCTGCATTCATTCTTTATTCATCAATGGTCTCTTTGTGAAGTGTGCTGATTAACATATAGTACAGAAAACAAAACTCTCTCCCTTCCTCCTCACTTAGATTACCTTCTGAAAAGTGATTATCTTTAAAAGAGATATTTGTTCTTTTTTGTGGTTTTATTTCTTTCAACCTGCTAGTCAATGGAAAGCCTTTAATCAAATTTACAATTAGGCTTCATTTTCCTTCTCTGCAGATTCTTCAGACGTGAAAAAAATGCAAGATCATACCCCAAAGTCCCACACCAAGAAGCACAGTAAGTTGACATCTGTGTTTATAATGGTTGGTTAGCTGAAGGAAAAGAAACACATTAAAAGCAAATCCCCTTCGGGAAGGAAAAGGAAGCATTTTGAAAGCAAAACTGGTTAGGTCATTATTGTGATTGAGTCGTCCAAGGATCTGACCATTTCTAGTACTGTTTGCTTATGTTATTTTTGAGTCAGTATTGTTATACTTTTCAAATTGTTTTTATCAATGAGGGCTTATGGGGAAGCAACCAGAAGACAGTTGCCTCTGCTCTGCGTTGAACTGGGCTGGTGGTCTGGGGTAAAGGGATGATGAAGGAGATGTGGGCATGGCCATGATCGTGCCCGTGCCTGCTGAGTGCAGCATGCACCAGAGATCTTGCTTAGCGTCTCCTTGCAGAGCTTCTCATGTACGGTGCCACAAGCAAGCACCTGCCCCTCAGTCCTGCCACATTCTTCTCCTCTCAGTCTTTCCACTCCCCTCATCTGCTTTTTCTGCTAGTTTTGAGTCAACCTGACTCTGAAGACAGTTACTATAATTGTGATTTCTGACCATAGCACCATTAATGTACTTTACTGAGATTTTTATGCTGAAAATATCTTGTGTAAGTATTTTGCATCCTGTGTCATTCCCTATTTATAATAGAAAAGATGAATATTGGTCCTTCACTGCATTTTGTAGTATTTCATTTCATCCTGTTTCAATATGGTCTCCAGATTATCTGTGTTTTCCTGACTCTTCATCTTACCCTGCTCTGTGACTCTACCTGACCAGAACTTCTGGACTTTT
This sequence comes from Fratercula arctica, assembly GCA_947846985.1. Classification (NCBI taxonomy): domain Eukaryota; kingdom Metazoa; phylum Chordata; class Aves; order Charadriiformes; family Alcidae; genus Fratercula; species Fratercula arctica. The sequence continues at coordinate 52,234,368 of CANTUZ010000005.1, read as the reverse complement.
TATCTGCACAAAGATATTTTGTTTCTTTTTTTTTGTGTCTCAAGGTTGCTAATGAAAGGATTAGATAGAACTGGTCTGAAGATAGACCTGTGAAGAACTGAGGTCACTTGGTTTGTTCAGGTTAGAGAAGAGAAGGCTGAGGGGTAACCTCATCACAGTCTACATCTCGTTCAAGGAGGGCAGCGGAAGGGGAGGTGCTGATCTCTCTCTGGTGACCAGTGATAGGACATGAGGAAATGTAATGAAGCTGCATCACGGGAAGTTCAGATTGGACATTAGGAAAAGGTTCTTCACTGGGAGTGGTCGGTCACTACAGCAAGTTCCCCAGGGAACTGTTCAGAGCACCAAACCTGTTAGAATTCAAGGAGCATCTGGATGAAGCTCTTAGTCATATGGTTTAGTTTTAGGTAGTCCTGTGAGAAGCAGGGAGTTGAAGTTGGTGATCCTTATGTGTCCCTTTCAACTTGAGATATTCTATGATTCTAGGAACTCAATCACAGCCTTGGCATATAGAAACAGTCACTTTGCCATGCTGGGCTAATCCCCCATGTTTCCAATTTCTTCAGTCCTGCTCTGTGTCATGATTTATTGAGTATGTTACTGATGTCCAGATAGGCTGGGTCCACATTTTGTTGGTTTTAGAAAACAATTATAATAACAAAGAGAAATACTGGATTAGTTGACTGAAATCTACTTCTACTTGTGTTGCACTGTATACCTTTTTATCGACATGTTTGACTAGCTTGTTTCCTTCTTAATTTGGTCTAAACTGTTGCGTGCTTTTGAAGTCAGACCAAAGGACTGCTGTCCTTCTGGCCCACCTTGTCACTGTGTTTGTTATTCTTCATTCATTCAGTCAGTCTACATCTGACTTGGATTTATTTAATCTTTTTTTTCTTTTTGACCTGGACTTTCTGGTACCATCTCTACAGTAACTGTGGGATGGATTTGTGTTTAAACTGGAAGGTCTACCTGTTGAACTTAGAAAATTGGTTTTGACTTTTCTGATATCACAGTCCAATTTTTTTATACCCTTTTCCCATACAATTTTGCCTAGTCAGTTTTGTCACTGTCTGTCCACTCTACGCCTTCTTACTTCTTTAAGTCTACCTAAGAGACCTGGGACTAAATACTCATTGATGTGGAATGTCATTTCACCTCCTTTGCCTTCTGTCTGTCTTTAAAATGCATGGAGATTCAGTGCCTGCTTCACAATTTCTTTGGCTGTTTCATTTACCACACGGTAATATCAGGTTATATGCCATGCTGTAGAAGAATATCAAGAAAAATGGGCAAATGACATGAGGGGAAGACTTAAAAATGTTATCTTGAGGGCAGAAAGGCAGAAGGAAGCAGTGGGTGGTTTGGACTCTGCTTCCCCTGGTTGCTAGGGCTCCTACCTGCCTGCCATGGGGCTCAGACTGCCAAAGGCTGACACTCATTTCCAGCCTCAGTGTAAAGGCTGTCAGCATTTTTTGCCTATATATCTCCAAGGTGGGGTCCTGTGCTCCAGGAACCTGCCTGTCCCTACTGAGTGGTCACCATCTGTAGATGACACACTGTGAAAACATGACAGCAGGTGGCCAGCAGGTTGAGGGAAGTGATTCTGCCCCTCTACTGTGCTCTGGTGAGACCCCACTTGGAGTACTGCATACAGCTCTGGAGTCATCAGCACAAGAAGGACATGGACCTGTTGGAACACGTCCAGCAGAGGGACACGAAGGTGATCAGAGGGCTGGAGCACCTATGCTATGAGGATAGGCTGGGAGAGTTGAGGTTGTTCAGTCTGGAGAAGAGATGGCTCTGAGACCTCATAGCAGCCTTCCAGTACCTAAAGGGGGCCTACAGGAAGGATGGGGAGGGACTCTTTATCAGAGAGTGTAATGATAGGACACGGGGTAATGGCTGCAAACTGAAAGAGGGTGGATTTAGATTGGATATCAGGAAGAAATTCTTTACTGTAAGGGTGGTGAAGCACTGGAACAGGTTACCCAGGGAAGCTGCCCATGCCCCATCCCTGGAAGTGTTCAAGGCCAGGCTGGATGAGGCTTTGACCAGCCTGGTCTAGTGGGAGGTGTCCCTGCCCAAGGCAGGGGGGTTGGAACTACATGATCTTTAATGTCCATTCCAACTCGAACCATTCTGTGATTCTGTGACATAAAAATGCTAAGCATAGCCCAGAGAGCTTTCTAGACACTCCTTCCTCCTGCCCCCTTTCCTCTTTCAGACCCTCGAGGAACTCATCTTTGGGAATTTATTCGAGATATTCTTCTCAATCCTGAGAAAAACCCAGGATTAATCAAATGGGAAGACCGGTCAGAAGGTGTCTTCAGATTTTTAAAATCCGAAGCTGTGGCTCAGCTTTGGGGAAAGAAGAAAAACAACAGCAGCATGACTTATGAGAAACTCAGCCGGGCTATGAGGTGAGCTGATATATTGCTGTAGAAGACTGGGGCATGTAAAGAGACTACCTGCATGGAGAACCTGGTTGGCTTTTAAAAATGAATTGTTAGCAGCTCCAGTCGCTTTCTTTGACAACTGAGTCTTTCCCGCTAATTTTGAGATTGTAACCTTATGTTCTTGTCTTTTCTTTCCCCTCCTGTTTCTGTATTCTATAATATATATAATATATATAACATACATACGTATTTTATATATATTTAGCATACATTCAGTTGCTGTCCACTCAACCAGCCAATGTAGAAAGGAAACATGGTTGTAGTAAGCTGAAAGTTCACGTGCTACTGAATGGCCAGAGACCTTATATGTTCAAAAACTAGACATACCCCCCAACCATTATCTTAAAATAGATTTACAAATTCTGTGTGAGGATTTTCTGTATTCTTTGCTTTAACATTTTGAGTATTTTTCCATAATATATGAAAGTTCAAAATGTTTTTTTTTAGATGGAAGTAGAGATCCTTTCCTGGTCTGATTTCAGGTCCTGGCATATCTGGAAAATACCCCATGAAATGTCATAAGAGTGTGTGATAAATACGGCAATATGCTATGACTTGAAATATGGTGAAATTCAAACAGAAAATAATTAATGTAAAGTAAAAAGAAGACATCAGTTTTTCTTTTCTGTCTTTCAGTTATAATAATCTTTGGTATTATATACATATCAATAGAAAATAAGGACTTTTCAGCTAGCTGAGGGATTGCATAGTTGGCAGTGACCTTTTAGGATCAAAGGTGAATTTGATCTTAAATATTTTTCTATGTTTTTATTTTAACAGATACTATTATAAAAGAGAAATCCTGGAGCGTGTAGATGGTCGGAGATTAGTATATAAATTTGGAAAGAATGCCCGTGGCTGGAGAGAAAATGAGAATTAAATATGTCAACAAATAACATTTAGAACACCTGGATGTAAATATTCAAAGACTATTTTCTTATATTTATGTACCAAACTGGGGTGAAAAACCAATTCTACTTCTGTCGGGAAGAAGGAACATTATCATTATTGGTGTTAAAATTATTTTATTTGAAGTATGTCCTGTATGGGGAAAAAATGTACACAGTTTTCTGTGGTATAAGATAATATTATAGAATTATGATTATTTTCCCCTTCTTGTGAAGTTTTTTCTCTTTTTTTTTAAAAATCATACAGGCATAATGTGATTTATGACAATGCTGTGAGTCACACAAAGAAAGGGAAGGAGTGAAATACTAGGGCATTTGGGAGTATGATAATCCACTTTGGAAGGCAACTATAAGTGGAGGAAACAGTAAAGCATCTCTGAGCCAAGTAGTCTTTTTCCATAGTGAGCTGATTTATAGCTTTCATTGGCCAATATCACTTGTTCCTTCCCTCCTCTGATTTCTGAGTGTTTAAACACTTTGCTGACTTTCAGTTGCTTTTGTTGAGTCAGACAGTGGATTCCTCTTCAGTTAGTTTATTCCAGCCACAGAAAGCAGTGGCTCTGCAAGGTGGCTGTCACCATTTATTTGGAGAACCCATGCTACCTCCACCACTGGGACCTTCTTTTGTAGACAGAAGTTTAGGACCTGACCTTGCCTGGTACTGAATATCTTCCCTAATCTCCAAAGGGCATTCAGCTCATCCCAGGAAAAGGGATATTTCTTTTTAACTAACATCTTTGAGGTGAGCTGCAGGAAGAGAGTCAATCTCAGGGACCAAAAAGTATTGAAGGAAGATTACTGTTCTCTGACTGGGCAAACTTACCAAAAGGCACCGATTTCCCAGTAGAAATATCAATACTTCTCCCACCCTCTTATATTCCTAATTAAAGCATTCAAAGCCATGCCATATGAAGCAGTGAGGAGGTGGGCAAGCAGAAGATATATTAATCCCATGGCAGGAGGAAGCAGTTTCCCTGTTCCTTCAAGTTGTGTGGTCCTCTTGGCAGGTCAAGTCTCACTTGGACAGATACTTTCAAAAAACCTTTCAGAAATGCAAAGCTCCATTGCATGTAAAATATTAAATCCCTTTGCTTTTCTCAAGTCTAACTCTATATTGTATTTGTATTTGTCAACCGTGCTTGGGATTCTTAGTTGGAGAAAAACCCACCAACATAAAGACAGGGAGGTTTTGGGGACATTCACATCTGGGTCAGTAATTTGGGCTCATCTTTAGCAGTGCTATGTGGAGACTGAACATTCATTGGCAGCTTTTTCTTTCTCCAAGTCACAAATGCTTCCTGCTGGCACCAAGCACATGCAGAACATGAGGAAATAAAAGCTGGAGGAGGCAGCACTTCACCAGGTCACTGAGTACATGAGGTGCGGGAGTTGAGAAACAGAATTTTCTTGGTGATGTTAACAGAGGTGAAACCAAGATCGATTCCAACTCACTTTTTCAGGGGTGGAGAACTTGGAAAACAATAACAGGGGCTGAGAAGTCCAGGACAAAAAAAAAAAAAAAAAAAAGAAAAAAGAAAAAAGAAAAAAAGAAAATTAAGAATATTAAATCCATCCAATACCCATTTCTTCAGGTGTCCCCTGGTTTTGAATCCATATTAGCTTGAAATGCAGGAAGGTGCAACCAAGGAGATTGTATGATATTCCATTTTTCATTTGTCTTAAAAGGAAATAAAGATGAAACCAAGACACAACAGAAGTATCAATATAAAGGGTATAAAATGTGCTTAGCAACAATTTGTAGGCAAACATGAGAGCCTAACTTGTTATCTACACATGTAGGGCATGTCAAACAATAGCACCACCTCCTACACTGTGTATGCCAGAACTGTCACTATCAATTACCCATATATAACAATTTTTACTTTTCATAACCTGGGTGGAGAGACGTTTATCTTATTTACAAATCAAATAACAGGCCTCTGTACTTCAAAGCACTTTTTTTCTCTCAGTCTTTCTCTCTCTCTTGTCTTTTTTTTTTAATTTATTTTTGTCTGACTGTGTTAGCCTTGCCTTCTTTTATGCAACTCAGTAATTTCCTTTTTTAAGCTTGATTAGCTACATTCCATTTATTTTAACATCATTTTGTAGTTCATCTAATAAGAACCGGGCCACCAGATGAGGAGAGCACCTTCACTTTACTCCAAAGACCATTCCTTCCCACCACCCCACGGTTATTTGCAGTCCTTTGCTCCATGCTCTTCACACTCCCCCTCCCACCCCGAATCCCCACACTGGGTGAAAACCTGAAATCAGTGGTACTGTCACAAATCCACAAAACTGTTATACCTTATCTCAGGTTAGCATACATCTTAGAGCAACTGATTGTAATACCTTCATAAAGCTGCTTTCTAACAGCTCTCTCACCAAACTTCTTGGGAGATAAAATGAACTTGCGATATACACGTGACAGCACTTGGTTACCAAGCAGCAGCTAAACCTGCTTTTAAAGGTTTTGAAAGATAAAGCTTTATTTAGAAGCATACTGTATAAATCTAGAGAGTGATTTACGCTGGTATGCAGTATAAAAGCCAATCTTTCACTGTCACGTCTTTTAGCATGTGGAAATCATGCAAATTTCTATTCCCACTCTGCAGAACTTTTCAGACTAGGTACTTGTCATTCAGAATTATGATAGCACAAGGTTGGAATAGAAGCCATCCAACATTTACTCTGTTTTACAAATATATTAAATCTAGCCCTAGACAAACAAAAGGACTGTAGTTTAAAACTACAGCTCTTGCCAAGGACAGATGCAACCAACCAAAGGGAGTCTTTTTACCAGACCTAAGCAAATGGAGAAAATGAAGAGATGAATGTTTATGTAAATTACTATTTAAACAAAATGCATTTCTGATTGCTCTTTTATTTTATATTTCAGAGGCTGAGCAATCATATTTTTAGATGTATTCTTTGAGTTAGCAGCTGCTGAACTGGTAGCACCATGTGTATAGATTTTTATTGTACCATAATTTTTCATATGTATAAAGCTCTAAATAGGAAAGTATATTATATTTATATAGTTACATGCAAATCACAATGTCAAAGGTTTGGCATGAGCACTCTCAAACCATATTTTCTGCACAAAATTAAAGCGACATGCTCTAAAAACATCCTGATAAACTGTATGTAGGCTGGTGAACTACAAAGACATTAAAATGTTTAGTTACATTTTCATTTTTCTTTCTGCAGCACATTGCATAATTCCTGCTTGCTTCTCACAGATTCATCTTCAATGTATATGTATGGAAACAAATCCACGTTAGATATTTGACTGTTGCCATTGTAAATCTCAGCTATGTATCACAAAATGATTCTAAAGACTGTTTCTATTTTCGTGTATATGATATAAATTCAAATAAACCATTCATGAAAGAAATTTTCTGATGAATGTTTATCTTCACTTTGTTAAGTCTTGAGATTGGAAGTGACTAATATGGATTCTTTCAATATTGGAGAAAGGACTGATGTAACTACCACAAAATCCAATAGCTTAAATTTACTAATAGGCTGAATAGCCCATCTGTGGTGAAGATACCAGATTTCCAGACCTCTTTTGTCTCACAGGCCTTGCTGGAATACTTGATTATGTTGACACAGATAGATTGCCTTTCTTGTTCGGCTGCTAAACTTTCCAAAGGTCTTACTTCATCAGTGATTTAACTTCAAGGTATTTTGAAGCGCGTGCAAGGGCTAGGCTGATTAAAGATGACATTACTCACACTGAGCATTTCCTTTACTGAATCAAAGCAGCTAAAACTATAAAATCCTATCCTTTGTGCTATTTTTCAGTCTAAGTGGTGGGTACAAAAACACTCAATGAACAAAGAGAACATGTCTCCTGATTTGGTCTGCAACTTGAGGAAAAAAACCTGAAAACCTCTAAAATGAAGAGAAAGCCAAAGTGGGCCTGTATGGCATTTACACTCCATGGGGGACTGTGGCCATATCAGTACGGTGAGAAGGTGCAGTCCACGGACCTGCAATGAGCCAATCTGTAGCCCCTGCCACTGTCTCGCTGGGTATCCCGAGCTGGTTGGCAGCAGGGGGCTGCCCGCTGCCGTGACCTATGCTTGTTGCTGTGCCAGCATGTCTGGAGTTGGGCTTGAGCCTCAAACCAGGAGCTTCACTGCAATGGGACAAATCACTCCATCATGCTCTATAACCTGCAAACGTTCTTAATGTTAAGCAAGCGAGTGATTCCACTGCATTTGAAATTATGTATATGGATGTTTGAGGATGAGGGCTCTAAAAGCGTTTAGTCTATGTTGAATCAGTCTATACTAAAACACAGAATTTCAGGGAGCTGCAGAATTATGTCCACCTAAGTAGGAGAATATATTTGAATTTTAATCACAGGTACAACCCCCATGTTTAGCATGCAAAAACAGGCCAGTGCCCTGAAAGGGTTGTCATAGTTACAGAACTTGGGAGTCCCAAGCCAGGTTTCAAAAGGAATTGTAACCAGATTTCAAGCAAGTTCAGACTGAATTTTAAATAAGCACACAGCTGGTTTTCCAGTAAACGGTTGGGTCTTTTGTTTCAAGCAATCTGAGGACAATATATGATACAAAAGCAAATGAGAATATTGTTTGGCTTCTTTGGTTGTGACTTAAAATCAAGCAAAACTTCAGCTTTCAGCTGCATTCTAAGGCCATATGAAATAAAAATTCAATGCAAAATTCAGAGTTTGCAAATCATAGGTAAATTGAGAGTAAGTAAGAGGAGTACTGTAAACAGAGTCTGCTAAGCTACATCTAAATCTGATACAAATTTGCGGGCATGTCTGCATCAAGGACGAGTGAGAATTACTTCAGGTAAGTGAAATCTGGTTCTGTAGAAAGATGAGCAATTAAGAGTTACCAATACTAATAGCTTCCAAGAAGTGTATGTGGGATAATTATAATAATTTGAAAGATAGATTTTCTATTGGGTTTTCAGCATTTGCTCCCTTGCTGATGGAGCTTTGCAAAATGCAGTCTGTCCTGAGCTGTGTGCCAGCCAACAATTCGCTCCAACAACAACTCTTGCTGTCTTTCTCCAGATATTTAGCTCCTTCAGCCACCAGACTCTTTCAACACATGAAAACGTTAGAGAAAATAATAGGGAAAGAAACTAAGAAAAGCAGGAGAAAGAGACTGAGTAGATGGCCAGAGCTTACTGCACCGAACAGCTCTGTGTGGAAATACAAAGGCTGTAGGCACAAAAAAAGTTGATGACACCCAAGTCAGTCTATTTATAGTCTTTCCGCCAGAGGTTGGTTGCAAAAATTAAACATAAATTAGTGTTTACAAGTCTAATTACAACTGTAAGGAGAGCAAGAAATTAGAGCAATATGCTGATGTGCACTGCATAATCTTGTGACCCTAAAAAAAATATTTAATTATGAAAGTAAGATGACCGAAGCACTATTTCTGCTGAAGAATTTTCCCCCTCTGTCTTCAGAATGGTGTGATATCCTCCTTTGCTTTCATCTTGTTTTGAATGTTCAACAATAAGGTTCAGTCACAACACAGGGAACGAAGAGGGAGACGGATGATCTTTAATGCTGTAGCACGTATTGCAAAACAAATAGGCAGACTATACCTTCTTCTTCCTAATCTTTTTGGTTCCTTATTCAGCATTTATACTGTTCCTGGGAACAAGGTGCTTTGTGTGAGGTTGGGGGATAAATGCAGTCTAAATATATGATGTCACTAAAATGAAAAGGAAAAATAAAATTATTTTTAAGATTGCAGATGTTTCTTTTTTTTACAAATGAGGTTCTAATGCATCTGCCCAATCAGTTACTATAACATGCAGTATTATTTTTCTTGAGATGAGACTGTTAAATTGAATAGCTAAACCTGGTTTAAAAAGGCTAATTATTTCTGTGAGAAATTTGAAACACACTCAAGTATTTACATTTCAATTTAAGTAACACTCTATTGTTTCTGCAAGAAGAGCCTAACACCAAAATATATTTTACAAAAGTATTTTCAAGTTCAAAAGCTCTCATTGTCAAATTTTGTTTTTGAAAACCAAAAAGATTTCCAAAATACCAGGAAAATAAACAACACAAAATAAATAAGGAGGAGATTTTTTGCCATTTTATTTTCAACTTTTGAGAAAAGTTTATGTAGTAATCTTCCTTTTATCATTTTGTTTCTGCCTTTTACATTATAGTTATTGCACCAGCCGTGAATCTGATTTACTGAATGGAGTTGCCCTTTAAAAAATATTTTGGATTTTCTGTATCCTACAGAGCAGATGAAGACACAGGGAAATTTTAATTACTGACAGCACCTGCCAAATATATTTTTCTGTAAAATAGACATACATTTGGGATATGTGCATGCCGACATACCCTGGATAGGATGTTCCCACAGGAACTGGCTTGACTAACTCTCTTAAACTGTTACATCAATACGATTCGACTAAAGATCTGTTAAGCAAACCATTCAGCAATGTTAATGTAAATTCATATCTGGTGAGAAGCCCCAAAAGCAGACAGTCTGTCAAAGGAATGTCCAAGAGGAGTGCTGATGACACTTTTGTACTTCTTCAGTAACTGACCGGTTTTTAGAAGTTACAAAGATTTGTAACTTTATACAGAGTTGTGATCAACTTTAATCATGAAGCTCAAGACTGTATTAAATCCCATGCTCACTGTCTTTGTATCAGTACCTCAGCATTCAGCTGCTCCTCACTGGAAAGTTTTTTCCGGTTTGAAGTTTTTCTAGGACAACCCTATTAATGAAAATTTCTGGGTAAAAATCAACTGCATCTGGAAGCTGGAATTATATTTTGCTTAAAGTGTTATGGTTCACAGCAGATCTGACATAAACAATTGTATTTTTTCGTTAAAATTAAACTATTTAAAGATCTGCCCCATGAATTTTACATCCTGATGAATCATTGCTGTTATCTTCCTTGCCTTTCTTTCTCCTACAGGACCTCCATCACTTTTCACTCCCATGCCTGATGCATGCAGAGTATTTGATCTAAAGTGTTCCTTCAAATGCTAGATGAGAAGTGGGAAAAGCTGGACACAACCTACAAAAATGTCAGTAATGCCAATTTTTTTTCCTCTCAAATCGTGTCGAGGAACAGGTAGACAGGCTGTGCCAGAAGTGCAGTTTCTGTTCCTAGAGCTGACCTGCAAGGCCTGCTCAAGAACAACAGAAAACGTGCTTTTTCCCCATGCCTTTATAAAAACAACTGCCCCATATGCAATACTTATTGACCCTGGGGAAGCAGGAATGCTTCATAAATACTTGTCAACTGGTGTTATACATTTTATGTATGTCTTGTACTTGATTTTTTGTTTGCATCTGAGTCTGCAGTTTTATGCTGCTCTAGATGTTGAGATAGATTCTTCTTCCAGTGGTCTAGTTCAAGTGGTTTAGTAAGTCTATCAGATCACAAAATGAGATAAGCAGGTGGACTATTTATTGCAAATATCAGTCATTGTGAAAATCCCTTCATTTCCATTGGCAGACGCTTCTTGACTAATCCTAGATTTTTACATAAGTATATGATTTGCACCAGGATTTCCTTATTTCAGGCTATGGGTATTTCAGTGAGGATGAATGCCTTTTTAAACAACAATTTTAGTATCAGTGACATATCTCATGAATTTTGCAGAGGAGTCTTCCCCTCTCTCCTCTAAGAGTGGTGGAGAGACCATGATAGTCTCTGAAAGCCTCCTTCTTTGGACCGAGGGTGTTCAGGGGCTGAACACAACACCTTATAAGCTGCTTTTTAAAGCTCCGTTCTGAATCTTGAAAAGTTTGGACAATAACATGACCTGCAGCATTGTGTGGCAAGGAGATCATTGTGCTTCACAACTCTCTAGGGAAGGCTGCAGGATGGCTCCATAGCAACCTGTGGGTGAGGGGAAGTGCTGCGTTTATCCTGGTTGCAGCCTCTGGAGACTAGGATTCACCATGTAGAAAGGTTTAGTGCCACTGTACACACTCATCCCCCAGGCTGAGGATCCTGAATTTCTTGGATGTGCCGGGCAGATGTAGGCTGAAGTTTTTTAATATTCTTGAAGAAGCACCCCAAATGCCATGACTGTGAGTATTGCAGAAATTTCAGGAGATTGATGGGAATGTTGAAGCTCCTGGAGGTGATGCTGCCACGAGGATACTGAGATACAGCCCTTGAATGGAGATCATGAAGTGCTCTGGGAGAGTGGACTTATCCCTCAAGTCTTGCCACTTTTGCTCACTATTTGTCACCCTCTGCCTCCAATATTTTCTCCCATTCTCTTTTCCCAAGTGGGGTGGTTATAACATTGCTGGCTGTACCCACAGAAACTGTTCTTTCCCCAGAAGGGAATGTAAAGAGTTTGTCTGTCAGCCCCCTTATCTGTTGAGTTGGCTTTCGTGGGCTAAGACCAAACTAGCCCTTTGGCTCTAGCTCACACAGTTATAGGCTGTGAATTTGCCAAGTCAGAGAAATTTAAAAGAGCAAACCAAATCTACAACCAAGGGCTCTTCTACTGAGTCATTGCAGTTCAGAGAGAATAGAGGATCACACCACAGGTCTGATGTTTCTCTGTTTCCTGTGGACTACTGTACTTCTCCTCAACACAGTCATCCCACCAAGCCTGTGCCCGAACATTGACAGTTGGAGAAACAACATTTGCTACCAAAGACTCACAGACTGCAGTCTTATGCTGTCTAAGATCCTTGTATTTTCAAAGAAATCTTTAAATAGACAGCCAATTAATTTTTAAAAAAGGAGAGGGGCGGAACGCCTTGAATTTCATCCTTCTCATGGAAGATACAATCACAATGTCTCAGATAATTAGCTTTGATGATGATGATCTGAAATGATGATCACTCATTTTAGGAGTATATGAAATCTATGAGTTGCAATGTGAGGCAACCTGCAAGTCTCCATGCACCCTTCTAGAGTTCCCTCTGTACTCTTATATCTCTCTCCAAATCGTACCTCCTCACCAGAGCTTATCAGATTCAATTACTGCTGTTTCATATCAATGTTCTCATGTGAAACCAGAATATAAATAAGCCAAGACTACCTCCATACTCCCAAACAATTACAAATGCTGATGATTCACCAGTTATTCATGCCAAACCAATATTTTTCATTATTTTATAGTTCATGAGTGAAACATTTCAGCATGTTCAGGCTGAAATCATTGGCATGCCAGGAGGCGTCTAATGGAGAAGGGCACTCTGCACAGGGATGCATGGCATATTCAGCAGCTGGCACACAATCATGTGCAGCTTATGGACACTCTTTGCTTTTCCAGTAGGTTTGGGAGTGAGGGAATAATAAAAGTTATATTTGCTTTCAAGGAAATTTAGAGTTAGATGATAAAGCTAGTCCAATCTATTACCCTGCTGCCACTGGAAGAGGGACACACTTTACACTTCCACCTCCCTGGACTATGCCTGGTGCAGCCTGGCTCCTGCGCATTGCTGTGACCCCTGCCCAGCCACACTGATCCACAGCTCAGAGACTGCCTGAAAGCCCTGCAAGATGATGCTCTTCTGTAGAGCTCTGATTGAGCTGGCGCAGGTGAGACAGCAAACCACACCATTGTGTTAACCGCCCTCATAGCCGCCGTTGTCAGCAGCTGCAAAGGACTGGCAGCATGTCAGATCGAGCAGTTCTTTAATTTTGCTATGAAAACAGAGATCAGGGTTGATAGTGCTTAAAATGTGGAAGACTGGGAGACTGGATAAATTTTGAGGTTGACAATCACTCTTTGGCTCCCTAAAACCTGCTCTTACTACTTCAATGAAGGAAAGTAACTCACACGCTGGGCTGTCTGCTCATACTGGTGAGGAGCACTGCAGTGCTGTCAAATTCAAGGTGGCAGAATACAAAGACCCATTGTCGGTGTCCCAGGATCTGGGCAAGCACCGTCTCATCCCAAGTATGTTTTGTTGCCATGAAGTTTGGTCTCTGTGAACAGTTGAAATGAGACCTGCCCTTTATCTTGGTTTCCATCAGATGTAATTTTTCAATACACACACAATGAAAAGTTATGTGCTGGAGTTTAAACACCTTTTTTTCTGGTGCACAGAAAGAATTTAATTCACTATGCACAGATAACCCATTTGTTTATACTCAAGTTAAGAACAAAGCCAGCTAATAAGCTTTGCTGTCACCTTTAATAAATGGTTTCACAAGATAATAACGCCATGTGGCTACACCCAGGGGCCATCAGCAGTTTTAAAGCCTCTTTAAGTTTCAAGAAAAAGTCACACTGTAATAGCCAGCAACACTGGGGGAGAAAAACTACAAATTGATATTTTGGTCAGACACCAAGGTTACGAGTTACAGGGCACCTGTGGGCAAAGAACCTTTCAGCAGATCCCCCACGTCAAAAAGGATGTACATCAGCAAGCCTTTCCTCAGCTTGGAGGGCCTCATCAGAAGCTTATGTCCCAGCTTAGCCACCATGTGAAACACCTTGAGCTTAATTGCAGATTAATTTAGTCACAGCCTGTTTTAGCTGACTTGAGATCCCTGCTGAAAGAGCAGCTCTGGCTCTTACTTGTCTTGTTTCTCTGTGCCTGTTGGGCTGGCCCCACTCACTGATAGATCCCCAAAGTAGTCTGAAATGAAAAAGGATAAGTTTTTTTGGTTGAATCTGCACATCCTGAGGTCATGGGATCATCAGTCACAACTCAAGGGAGAAGCTAGAAACCTGCAGACAGAAAAGCAGGAGAGGGAGATAACTTCCTACCCCTCTATCAGCCATTTCCAGTTAGATCAGTATAAGACAGTTTGTGAAACCTGAAGTAATTGCCTGCTTCATGGAGAGGACCAGGTGAGACCTAGCAGGTGTATAATGCTCTGATAAATATAGCAACCTCTTTCCTTAAATTTTGTATGGTAATAAAATAATTTTGTGGTTTACTTTTGCCATGATGTTTCTCTAGCTTTAAGAGTGCTTTTGTATGCCTGCCAAAGCACGCCTCTCCAGGGACTGGTGAGACTAGGGTGTGAAACTGGGGAACTGTCCCCCTGCCCCACCACTTAACACAAAATGTGGGATGCCAGGACAATTGCAAGTCTCCTCTGGTAAGCAGCAAGGACGAGTTTGTTGAGGAGCTAGTAACACAGCGTGTTAGTTTGGGTAACATACCTCCCACCAGCGAATGTCCGCATAGGATGATGAGGAGGTCATATAAGTCACAGGGATCTCTGAAACTCTGACATCCATGCTGCCTGTGAGGGTATGTATGGCCCCTGCTGCTCAGGGAATAAGGGAAGAAAGTGGATCAAAACAACTGATAAATGGCTTTGGGTTTTTTGGGGGGGTGAGAGTGTACTAAGATGCAAAGACGTGTTATAAGTGTTGGAATATAATTAAGAAAAGGAGAAACTGTGAGGATGAGCTTTGGGAATTACTTCTTGACTCTGCAGTTTGTCCTTCTGAAGGGCTGGTTGTGTAGTTGGAGGTGCTTGGACTGCATAGCTGCACTGTGCTCACCATACTGCAGTGCGTGATCAGAATTGGAAACCATTATAACTGCAATGACTGAAATTGCGGTGTGATGCACGTAGTCCTTTTGAACTCTGGATGCTGCATTTACATATTCATATCTGAGAACAAATACCTCATGTCTCTTAAGGGAAGTGGTTGAGGCCCCATCACTGAGCACCAGTAGGGCCTGATTTTCAGATATAGTGAGCAATCACCTATCCTATGAAAAAATTTTATGATTTGGCTGTACGTGTTCACCTGATATGCTAGTTAAAATAATAAAATATACTGTGTGATCAGCCTAAACAGCTCTGTTCCTTAGTAAGTTCCCACATCTTCATTTCCCAGCCTATTCAAAGGGCTTGGGTGAAAAAAAAAAAAAACATAAAGAAAGCACAAGTGGAGTTGAAAGCACAAGTTGTGATGATCCATCACAACACTGCAACGGCTTGGTTATACACAATTATTTTCTTTGGGTAGATCATTCCCTGAGTTTACACATCTGTCCAAAGAAGTGAGGCAGAATAAAGCATCTCCCACCTAATGCTGAGCAGCAACTACATGTTTGGGTTCAGATGTGGTGCCTGGGTTAGGCATCTGTTCTGCACACATCTTCACAAGAGCAAGGGTGCATGGGTCAGCTGGAGTCATAGAGATATTTCTCTGTCTCAGACGGTGAAAAAGGGGAGGTGGTAAGTGCCCTATGAGGGGTAAAAGATGCTGCTTGCTTCCAGGAAAAGTCAGGAAAGAAAATATGACTCTCGCTAAGTGAATTTGAGGGTTTTTTTTTGAAGCAAGACAGCTACAAGTATCCTTTTAATCTAGGCCTACATAAGGATCTCAAGGTAGTAATACGTCTATAGTCCAAATGTTTGGTTAGCAGAAAGTGAACTCCTTTATAGCTAGGGAGGCTGAGATACTGCACTAACAGTGTCCATCCTCCTATGCCTGCCACGTTCTGGTGAAAAAGCAGGCAAATGCACTGAGGGTGCTGTGCAGTGGAAAGGGAGAGCATTAAAACAGTTAAAGTTTTATTATTTTAAGATGCTCTTGACTATGTTGTTTTCTATCTACCAAATGCAATAACACATAAATATGACCTGGATCATTACCTGTAAGTGAAAACATACTCATGTGATCATACATGAGTGGTTTCCCAGAAAAAGACTATTATCTAAACTATGAAGTCTGAAGTTGTTAATCAAACCAGCATGTGTCCTATCATTTTCTCATTGACAATGTCTAATTTTTTTTCTCCAGCTGTTGTCTTAAGATAATGGAGCTGGAGGCTTCATTCTTTTTTCCTTTAGTGTAATTGTAAATGTATGTCTCCTAAATAGATCCTGCTTTTGATAAACAAGGTAGTATGTTCATACTTCTGTGGACTGCTATGTGGTTACTTATTAAGGGACTTGTTACCTGCACAGAAGCATAAAATGTGCTGTATTGGTTTTGATCACTTGCAGGGATCTTGCAGTGGATGGTATCAGCCATTTCAGACAGAGACTCTCCTGTTTATCACTATGCCATGTTGTATTCCAGACACAAATCTTTCTCAATGCCTTTAAGTGATTGCAGCTGAAGCGCTGCATGCAGGAAGCTGACTTATGACAAATGTGTATGTGTGAGATGTGAGAGATCTAGCTGCAACATCTAGCCACACTGAATTATTTCTGGAGCTATTCTCCAGAATATATGGAGAATTATAAATAATGTATGGAATATAATGGAATAAAATAATATATGGAATTATTTCTGGATGCTTGAAAAGATTATTTCTGCAATGCCTTGAAAATAAAATAGATTAATGCTTTTCTGTTTTACTATGCACCTTTATTTTCTGCACTAATATAGAGACAGCTATATTTTGACAAAGGGAACCAGTATAATCCACAGATGAGACAGCTCAGGTAGCGGTCTCTGCAGTTGTTTGCTCATAAACATTTAACTCTACTTTGGGCCCGTCAATTTTATTTCACCATGTAGAAATCATAGCCTGGGTACTGACTACGAAAGGCATATAACACAGCTTTTAAATTTTGATACAAGTAGCATGGTATGGAAGAGCAAAATTGCTACTGGTAAGTTTTCCTTGATGTGTGTCCCAGGGAAAAACAGAAAAGAAAAACTAATCTTCTTAAATTAATCAAAACTTTTTTTTTTTTTTTTCAGGAGGCATGTTACAAATAAGTAAGAGCAGCCATGACTTATAACTTCTAAATTTTTAACATATTATTTTTTAAAATGTATTACAATGTAAAAAAAATATATTTTTCAGTTTGAAATAGATTTGTTTTCTTTTTCCATTTTTCTTGGTTGGACTTGGTTGGACTTCTGATCAGTGTGCCCACACAAATTAACATCAGCAAAAAAAGAATAAACTTCAGACTGGAAAGGTAGAATATGAGTTAGATGTTTCACATCAACTGATCTTTTCAAAATCCATTCAAAACTGCTTAGGAAGGTGGCAGAGGCAATCTCTGAGTTGTTAACAATTATGTTGAAAAAAGAAAAGCAGAGGTCTGGTAAACAGAAAGATATCAATACAGAAACTATACTTTAAAAGGGGGTGGTGAGGAGAAGATGACCAAGGCAATATAAGTCAGGAAGTGTAACTTCAGCTTCTCCAAAACTATTGCTACAAATAATCAATCTATTTGAAAAACACATGCAAAAGCCACAATGGATTTCCAAGCACCATTCCAACCAATTTTATTCTGTGATAGCACGACAGGCTGACATTTCTTTAGCAATAGGAGACAAAATTTTCTTGGTTCAATGTGCTAGGCTTTCAACTTAATAATTCTTCATAGGATACTTTCATAAACAAGGTATGGAAACATGATCTTCATGAAATTACTCTAAACTGTGTTCAAACTGGTTGCAAAATTGTACACCAAGACTGGTTATTAGTGATTCACTAAGTTGGATTTAATGTGGCTCCACTGTGATCTGTCATGGCCAAGTACTATTCAATGTTTTCATTAATGACTTTGCTCATGAAAAAAGAGAGTCAGTTTACTGAGATTGTGGGTCATGCCAGGTGGGAGATGCAGTAAGCCTTCTGAAAGAAAGGATGAAAATTCAAAATTACGATGACATATTACAGAAGTGATCTGAAATAAGTAAAAGGCCATTCCAACCATTGGGTGGTTGTTCTGTAGAAAAAGTAACATTGCAGTGGATCACAGGTTAAACATGAGTTGTCAGCACCACGCTGTTCTGAAAAAATAGATGAGAACTTATAAATAGGTGTGACAACTCTGAGATAACAGCAATGTCCTTTCAGCCTACTCAGCAGCAGTGAGACTAGCCTTAGCTACAATATCATGTCCAGCTCTGTACTTCAAAAAGAAACCGAAAACCCCAAAACAAAACCAGGAACCTGGTAGTGTAGCAGGAAGGTCTAGAGATCTTGTAGATGGGTTTTATGAGAAAGTCAGGGTTATTTTACAGAAAGATGGTAACAGTCTTCAAACGTAAAAAGTCACCAGAAAGGAGATAAATCTTTCCCCATTTCCAGTGAAACAAAACAAGAAATAACAAGCCTAAACTATAGCAAATGAAATTCAAGTTAGATGTACGCAAGAGATTTGTGATGGTACAGATAGGAATCCCAACAATAGACATTTATAAGAACAGGTTAGACCAACATCTTCGGGGAATTTTGTAAGTGCAGCTGGTCATTCCTTTGGGTGAGGGATGGACTGGCTTGATTTTGGATTTCTTCCAGCTTGGCTTTTCATGAATCTGCAATATATCTTTGCAAGTCGTGTAGATTCTGATGAAACAAGAATGTCTCTGTGGAAAAAATATTTTTTTCAAAAATACATTTTCAAAATATTTTCGCCAAGCTGCATGCGTTGACAGTTTATAAAGTTGCCTTTTGCTAAGATTTAACTATTGCATTCAGTCACTTGTTTCTATATTCTGCAAGAAATTATAGGCATTTCTGGGGCAGAACAGTAGCATACGGACATACCATTTAAATTAGGCTATGTGCAAAATTGAAACTGGCCACAGAGGACAAGAGGGAGAACAGATCTGTTGTTCGTTTAATGGCCAGCCCAGTCTAAACCACAACAAGAACACAATGACCTACTCTGAGTGATGTTTGAGCCTCACCTATCTAACCTGTTATGTAATTGTTTACTGTGTACTGTTTCCCTGCAGGTGAGTGATAAAGCAAGTTTTAAAAGGAATTAAGAGCGGTTGTTGATGTCATTAGATTCTGCGGAGTATTATCCTAGATTGGTCTATACTTCTTCACCGGCATCATCGTGTGCTGCAAATAACTGCCTTTCTATCTACAAAAAGATAACATAAAATTTTTCCTGTATGCATTTAACAATTATATAGCCCATCCTCGTATAGTATCCTAAAACACTTTTCATCCTGTCCTTGAAATACTGCTGTCAGAAACAGAAGTACAATTACCCTCTTTTTACACATCATTTATACACAGAAAATAAAGTCAAGATCTATTTGGTGTTTTTGAGATGCTTATGTAACTGTGTAGACTTGAGTGAAGCAACTTCCGCAAAGACATAGAAATAGAGAGATCCTGAATGCAAATGCATCTGCCAGATACAGGCATCTGCCACATACAGGCCACTGCACTGCACTGGGATTGTTCTTTCCTTTCATTTAGCTGTCACGAACCACTAAACTGCCTAGTGGAGGCACTCTCATTTCTAGTGAAATTCTTTTGGTTTTGATGCAAGTGTTAAAAAAAGGTTTGATTATTGTTGCTTGTTTGTTTAAAAATAAAATCTTATGAAAACTTGCCAGTCTGTGCAAAATGGATTGTGGTAAATGAATAGTGCAAGATTATAGCAAAATAATAATAAAAAGAATATGACAAAACCTGAAAAATGTAAAGTAACATAGACATTTCTGGTTTGACAGAAAAGCCCATCCATCTGGTTAATCAGCCTGCCAAGTTGGCTTTTTTTTCAAGGAAAATTTTAGCCAATCTCATTCTTGCAGTTGACCAGCAGGAGACAAAGGAATAGAAACAGTTAAAGGGTTTTATGCTATTTTTTTCGTTTCACATACCATGTGTAGGTCATCTCTTCTGCAACACACTTTCATTTTCTGTTTTCATTCTCTAGTTTCAGTCTTCAGCTGAGTTCTCAATACGGACCTAAAAAAAAAAGAAGCTGAGAAATCTTACCCACCACTGAACTTCCGTATCACTGTCAACAAAACAACAAGAAAAGGAGACCTAGACATCCAGAATACAGCTGATACAAAGAAAATACATTATCATCAGTCTTCTAAGCTGAGTAATGCTTGGTATTTAGGAAGGTAGTTACAAAAGGCTGGCTGCAGCCTACTAAGACAAATCATCTGAGGATTGTCTGTAGTCAATGAAAGCTTTGTGTTTGCATTTGGGTTTGGGACATGCAGGATATGCGATGCCTGTGTTGAGAGAGTCAGCAGACAAACTCATTGTGGCTAAACAACACACTCTGCACAGGAGGAGTAAAAAACCTATGCAAAACAGCCGGCATACCAAATATGATGGCTCTGGTCTCAGACCAGATCAGTTTTTAGCAACTACAGATAAGTGCTAACAACTAATTTACTTAGTATTACTCAGTTAGTCAACTCTACTACTTTGGACAAACCTCTCTCTACCTTGGTGTTTGAAGAATTTCAGCACAAAATCAAAAGAGAGAAGAAGACCCAAGTGTTAACAAGATGAAAATGTCTTAATGAACTTGCCAGACCACAGCAAAAAGGATTTTGGATATCTAGAATGACTTGGCACCTGGTACTGTCATCCTCAGGCACATAGACTGATGTGGGATTTGGGTGTGTCAGGAAGCAAGGACTGAGCCTCACGCTGCTATCTTCTAAGGATAAGTTGCTCTCTTCCTGATGCCTAATAGGAACCGGGATATGACTAATCAGACCAAACGAAAGATGTAGAGATTAAACTGCACCATTAATATGCAGTAATGAGATGACTGGAGAAGATCCCTCACATGCAACAGCTTAATTTCCATGCTTAAACAATTTACATCTTTATTAGGTCCACTTGAATCAGCATTTCATCCAGGGAAATTAAATGGATGTGGAAGAACATTGGGCATCTTGACCACAAACTATGCTATGGATGGGGATTTAAATACATAAGCCTGCAGAGTTAGATATTACTAGTGAAAGAAATAGAGCAGAAAAACCATTTACATATGCTTACTCTTGCCAAAAATGTTACAGAAACACTGAAGGGTGAATGAAGAGTATTTAAAAGATAGAAGAAAGCAAAGCAATCACCAAATATAATTTCTCACAGCAACTGCTCTTTCACTTCACAAGTAGACTATTGATTTCAGCAATGTAGGAAAGGTGGCAGAATTATCTGCTTATAATTGCGATCCTCATGGCTTTGGGACTCTGTTACTTGTTATCTGACTTTCTGGGAAAAAAAAATTATAGCTTGTGAATAGCCCTATCCTCCCCTGCTCCAGACCAGAAGCAGTCATGATATTTTGGCATGAAATGTTCTATTTCTAGAAACTGCTAAGGTGAAGTTTTGCTTATGATTTCTCTGTAGATTTCACTATAATTTTAAAATCACCTCCTGCCTTACCCCTCCTCAACTGCAGGAGACAGGAGGAGGGCTGGAGAGATGGTGCTGGAGATGGTGATTCTGTTAGTCACCATCTTTGTGCACCAGGAATGATGGCACTGCACTGGCACCATCTGACAAGAAGTTTTAGTCATTCCTAAAACAAGCTGTGAATTGGAGTTGACTGCTGCAGATGAAAGACTCCATATCCAAATTACTCACTGCTCAGCTATCCAACACACCCAAGGTTTTCAATTTGTAATAAAAACACATTTTGATCTTGATTCTCTGGAAAGAGAATCAATTTGTTAACCATGAACTGATAGGATTGCCTCATGTCATACCAAATAGTTCAACTGTGTTTTGAGAACTTTGTAAATTCACTGAGGCACAGAAACTGGAAACTTCTCCTGATTAGAGTTTTCCCTAGCATTTACAGGGAATTCACATGAAATCTAAGATATGATGTAACTTTTCAGCACAGATTTCAGTTGAATTGTCAGAAAAACTGGGGCCAGTTCTCTTTAATATCTTTATCAATGATCTGGACAAGGGGACTGAGTGCAGCCTCAGTAAATTTGCAGAAGACACCAAGTTAGGTGGGAGTGTTGACCTGCTTGAGGGTAGAAGGGCTTTGCAGAGGGATCCGGGCAGGCTGGATCGATGAGCTGAGGCCAATGGTATGAGGTTCAACAAGGCCAAGTGCCGTGTCCTCCACTTGGGTCACAACAACCCCATACAGCGCTACAGGCTTGGGGAAGAGTGGCTGGAGAGCTGCCGGGCAGAAAAGGACCTGGGGGTATTGGTCGACTGCTGGCTGAATATGAGCCAGCAGTGTGCCCAGGTGGCCAAGAAGGCCAACAACATCCTGGCCTGTATCAGAAACAGTGTGGCGAGTAGGACTAGGGAAGTAATTGTCACCCTGTACTCGGCACTGGTGAGGCCCCACCTCGAGTACTGTGTCCAGTTTTGGGCCCCTCACTACAAAAAGAAGACACTGAGGTGCTGGAGCGTGTGCGGAGAAGGGCAATGAAGCTGGTGAGGGGTTTGGAGAATAAGTCATATGCGGAATGGCTGAGGGAGCTGGGATTGTTTAGACTAGAGAAAAGGAGGCTGAGGGGAGTCCTCTATCGCTCTCTACAACTACCTGAAAGGAGGTTGTTGAGAGATGAGGGTCAGTCTCTTCTCCCAAGTAACAGGTGATAGGACAAGAGGAAATGGCCTCAAGTAGCACCAGGGGAGGTTTAGACTGGATATTAGGAACAATTTTTACACTGAGAGGGTTATTAAGCATTGGAACAGACTGCCCAGGGAAGTGGTTGAGGCACCATCCCTGGAAGTATTTAAAAGACAGGTAGACATAGTGCTTAGAGATATCGTTTAGTGATGGTTTTTGTCAGAGTTAGGTTGATGGTTGGACTAGATGTTCTGAAAGGTCCCTTCCAACCCAGGCGATTCTATGGTTGTAAAATGAAGATGTCAGGAAAAATAATAATTAAGAGGCATTTCAAGTTGGTTATGGGAGAAATCTTCACAAAAAAACTATTTGCATTCATACAAAGTGCTTCAGATTAATATTTATTTAATTATGAACTGATAACAGATTTACTTTGCTGTTGTAACATGAAGTTGTAGAGGCACATGGAGAATCAATCATCACAAGAGAAACCTTAAACCTTTCCCAGAAACTGACAAGAAGGGGTGCACAGAAATGACAGGCGATGTGCTTTGATGCTTAAACTTCAAGCAAACACCCTGAAGTGACCCATATAGTTGGGATCTGAGCACATCACGGCTATCATCACAGCATCCATCACCCATTGAGCCTTGCCTGGCAGACAACAGTGTATTTTACCGATGGCAGATCTGCAAGTTTGCGTGTTTGTATAGGAGAGGACAGGGGCTGTCCCGGGCCACAAGGCAGCACCAGGCCGACGACGTTCCTCTGGCTTGTTTCTGTTAATCTGATACATTTCTGTTCATTGTATGGAAGAATACAGTTTAAACAAAAATCTGGCAGATGGGTGAAATTTATGAGGTAGTTCAAACTAGCAGTGGAAGAATTTTATGAATAAATGCAGGCAATCAAGCATTTGAGAGGTTTTCACAAGAAAATGTCAGCAAACCAGGAGGAAAGATTTTGCAAAATGAGCACAGGTCACTGGAGAGGTGCCCAGGAATAGCACATGTTTCTCTGTGGCCTTTTAGCTGCCTCTGAACAAAATCCCAGCAGTGAGTGAGTGGCTAGTGGAGGCTGGGCGCTTGCTGGTACCGTGGCATTTGCTGCAAGAGTCCCTGTAGGTCACACAAGCTGTCCCTCTCCCCCAGTGTTTGTTCAGCAATGCAATGGTCACTTTTTAATCAGGTAGCCAAAAATAGCTGGAGTTTTTTCCTGAGCTGACTTTGTTTCTCTTGGTTAACAAGCTGTAGTCACGCATGCTTTCAGTGGTGAAGGGGCACAGCTTTGTGCAGAAGGCATAGCTAATGGCTTTGCCTTCTCAGTCCCCTGTGTTCAGACCCTGCACTTCCTTCCATGCAAGTTGTGAAATGTTCCGCTGCTCTGTTGGTGGCTGGCGGTGTAACCCAATGGTTACCTTGAAATGTGGATGCTAAACCAAGAACCTGGGAGGTAAACCTTAGTCCCCTAGTAACCGGTCCCTCTAGTTTCTGTATATAAAATAATTTCTTTATACATGATATATATAAAGAAAATATATCACTTATGTATATGAAATAATTTTCTCTGTATCTCTAATTTTCTTGTCTCTTTATGTTACATGTGGTGATGTTAGAGCAAACAATGAAAATATGCTGAAGTTGCAAAAGGAGTCAGTTTATCTGACAGAAGGCAAAGACAAGGGACTGGGAGAATGAGGTACTGCCCACTGGAGGAGAAGGCCAAGTTCGAGACCATCTGAGGAACCTGAAGGTGTGCAAGTCCATGGGACCCGATGAGATTCATCCACGGGTCCCAAGGGAGCTGGTGGATGAAGTTGCTAAGCTACTAGTCATTCATTGTATTTGAGAAGTCATGGCAGTCCGGTGACGTTCCTACTGACTGGAAAAGAGAAAACATAACCTCCATTTTTAAAAAGGGAAAAAAGGAACACCCAGGGAACTACAGGGCAGTCAGTTTCACCTCTGTGACTGGTAAAAGCATGGAGCAGATCCTCCTGGAAACTATGCTAAGGCACATGGAAAATAAGGAGGTGATTCGTGACAGCCAACATGGCTTTACTAAGGGCAAATTGTGCCTGACAAATTTGGTGGCCCTCTATGACAGGATTTACAGCATTGGTGGATAAGGGAAAAGCAACTGATGTCATCTACCTGGACCTGTGCAAAGCATTTGTCACTGTCCTGTATGTCCTGTTACATCCCGGTCCAACTACATCGGGCCCAGGAGAGGTTCGCAGTGATTCCACGCGTGAAATTAAGATGCAAATGAGGTCAGATGCCTCTCACTGCAGGTTTGCAGGTTTATTGTTATTCCCCAGCAAAAGTCATTAAGACAAGCAATAGAGTAAAGGCAGAAGCAGAGGAAAGGCAGAAAAGAGAAGCCGTATTACGGAGCGTAGCGAGAGTATAGTCACCACCACAGGCCCGACGACGCCTCAGTGGCCCTCCAGAAGTTCACCAGTGTCCCATTGATCCATGGTTGATGGTGGTGGGGGTCTCAATCCTGATTCCCAAATTGTGGTGCGTCGCTGCACCAGTTATAGTCCAGGTCGGTCTGTAGCTTGTCCAATCAGCATGACAGTGGCCTTTGCCCAGCTAATTGTCATTTTACACAGTTACCATATAAGCTTTTCCTGCCCCCTTGCTGTTTGGGCAGTGCTTGGCACAGTCATTGTGCTTCAGCAATTTTGGAGTTAACAACACAGGCTCGAGCGGGCCCCTGGCTAGGCAGGGCCTGGCCACTCTGGTAGCCAGAGGCCTACACCCTCTCCAGCTGGGGGGAGCCACACACCCTCCGCAGCTGATGGCAATCTTGGGTGGTGACTGGCAAGCAAGAGGATGGTCTGTAGAAGGTGCTAAATAGATACAAGCAAGCTTCTTATCGATTTGCAGAAGCTTAAGCAAGCTTTGAGATAATTATTTTAAAGTTCCAGTCTTTCACACATCCTTGTCTCTAAATTGGAGAGACATGGATTTGACAGATGGACCACTCAGCAGATAAGGAATTGGCTGGATTGCGGGATTGAGTACAGCCTCAGTAAATTAGCCAATGACATCAAGCTGTATGGAGCAGTTGACACACCTGAGGGAAGGGATGCCATCCAGAGGAACCTTGACAGACTTGAGAAGTGGGCCCGTGTGAACCTCATGAAGTTCAACAAGGCCAACTGGAGGTACTGGACATGGATTGGGGCAATCCCAAGCACAGATACGGGCTGGGTGGAGAATGGATTGAGAATAGCCCTGAGGAGAAAGACTTGGGGATGTTGGTTGATGAGAAGCTCAACATGAGCTAGCAATGTGTGCTTGCAGCCCAGAAAGCCAACCGCATCCTGGGCTGCATCAAAAGCAGAGTGGCCAGCAGGTTGAGGGAGGTGATTCTGCCCCTCTACTCTGCCCTGGTGAGACCCCACTTGGAGTACTGCATCCAGCTCTGGGGCCCCCAAAATATGAAGGACATGAACCTGTTGGAGCATGTCTAGAGGAGGGCAATGAAGATGGTCAGCAGGCTGGAGCTTCTCCTATGAAGACAGGCTGAGAGAGTTGGGGTTGTTCAGCCTGGAGAAGAGGAGGTTCTGGGGAAACCTTATAGCAGCCATCCAGTAATTAAAGGAGGCCTACAGGAAAGATGGGGAGGGGACTCTTTATCAGGGAGTATAGCAATAGGATGAGAGATAATGGTTTTTAATTGAAAGAGGGTAGATTTAGATTAGGTATTAGGAAGAAATTATTTACTGTGAGGGTGTTGAGACACTGGAACAGGTTGCCCAGAGAAGTTGTGGATGTCCCATTCCTGGAAATGTTCGAGGCCAGGTTGGATGGGTCTTTGAGCAGCCTGGTCTAGTGGAAGGTGGGTGGAGGGTTAGAACAACATGATCTTTAAGATTCCTTCCAACTCTAACCATTCTGTGATTCCATGATTCTATGATGTGATTGTATTTGTTTTCCCTCACTGTTCTTTAAAAAATAATTATATTTAGAAACTTCCTTTTAAAAACATTTGCACTCACCTTTTGTGTTATCTGGCTTCAGTCATGATTGAAAGAGAAAATGTGTGGTGGGGAAAATCACTCTTGCAATACAACTTTCAAACTCTCCAAAGGCAGGAGCACTGGGAGGCTCTTTTTGCAAGATTTACACTTGCCTCATTATTGCCGAGATTGGTGTCTAAATTAGGATATTTAGTGAACCAAGCAAAACATTGGCTCTGCTGTAAACAAGTCATAGCATGAGTTTCAGCAGTGTGTGCTTCCTCGTTTATCTCCACTTCACTTTGCTCAGCTTTTCCAATCACCATGACTAACATACCAGTTGTGGATTTATATTTTTTTGTTAAATGTGTTAATGGCCAGTTACATTATTTGGGATCCAGCCTTGGGAGTCAATCCTTTTCCTTCCATCTCTCTTCCCTCTAGGCCTTGGACCGGAGGCATGAACCAGAACACAAGCCATAAAGACAGGGCTCTAGGGTACATAACCCAAACCCTGTGGTTTCCAGCAAAGAGAAGCACAGCCCAGCACGGACTGTGCCAGGCTATGCAGTGCAGTCAGGCCCCTCTGCAACATGCACACCATACATCTACTCCAAAAATGAGCAGAAAAAGTGAGCAAGGAACCTGGTGATGCTGGCAAAAGTTGTGCTTTTAAGAAAAGCATTGTGGTGCACTGAGGCTCTGCCTATGTCAGAGCCAGCAGGTCCAGCTCAGGTGTGGCTCAGGGTAGGATGCAGCACTGGAGTGCTATGGGTCATTGTGTGCAGGCAGGCTGGGTGCTGGAATCAGGCTAGCCACAAAATTAGCACAGCTCCTCACCTGAACTGCCTGTGCACAGCGCCCAGTGCAGCGCAAATGCATCCCACATGGTTTTACACTTGCTGACCAGGACTGTTGTAGCTCCTTAATTAGGAGGGTTCGTCTTTTACATTGTTAGGTGGATTGCTGCTCAATGATGTTGTTTCTGGTGTTTGAACTGGCTTGCACACTTTTGCGCGGTGCTGCCCTGCACTCTGACAGACAAATTGATCCATCTGATCAGATCTGTTCTCCCTGTAATGGGACAATGAAAGGCACATGGGCAATTACTCCCCTAATTTGCCAATGTAGACAACCCATGTCATAACAGAATATGTCAGCTCGGCATGCAGATGGACCCAAGGTAGCTTTCATTTAGCCTGCTCTGTTACTGGTGGCATTTGAACTGGAGTGTGTGGTCAACAGCCAAACCTGCCTGGGAAATGGGGTAATCCCCTGGGCAATTAGCCCACATAGCGCTCTGTGCAACCACAGCTAGACCTGCAAGCTCCTGGTGAAAGCAGCTGGGGTCCGCCTCCACTGTGCTGCCTGCTGTATGCCCTCGGGATGCACCCCCAGCGTCCTTGGTGGTCCTGGTCCTGACCACAGCAGGAAGGCGAGGAACAGCTGTGGTGCAGTGAGCCACCTTGCTTCAACACCAATGGCCATAGTTCAGCCCAACGCTCTACAACTGCTCTCCATCTTTTCCCTGTGGTGCACGCCACATTCTTCTTTAGCATATTTTTTCCTCATTAGGAGCAGCACATTAAACCACGGTAAGCCATAGAGCGGATGTTAAGCCTCTGCTGGCTAACTGATTACCCATGTGGGTGCCTCCCTCTTAGCTGCAGGCAGAGCTGGGGATAGAGGTCAGTGCACTCTGGTGAAAAAATCACAGATCTTTAAACTCCAAACTCCAAATATTTCAGCCTGAGAGGCTGGTCCCCAAGTCCGTTGGGTTAAGAGCACAGTGCAGAGGGAGAGTGGAACTGCTGGGCCTATTTCTGTGTTAATGGAGACAGACTGTACCCTATATTTCTTCTCTGTATTGACTTTATCAGATAGAAATCTGATGGGTCTGGTATATTTGTGAGAGCCTTGTGTGCATTGTTCTGCTGTTTGGTTTTGATAAAATGTGGTATTGTACTTGATGTTCTTTATCTACGTCAAACCTTGCTTCATGGCTAATGCATGGCATTAGTCCATACCACAAGTTGTGCAACACTTTGCAGCAAAAATATTGATGCTTCTTGGGGATTAAGAGTGTTATTTCATTGTGAGTTTAATGAAAGAAGGGAAGGCAGAATTGGAGGAAGAATAATTTCACTGCAAAATATATTTTGGCAAGCTGATTATAAGGAAAAAGCCCCTCTTTCTTCACCCATTCAAGCATTATGCATTCATCTGTTTCTAGAAGCAAACAACTTTTTTTTTTTAACTTTTCAGTTTTAATTTTAAGCTGAAGCAAAACAGTAATGACAAAAAAGCAAAA
This sequence comes from Fratercula arctica, assembly GCA_947846985.1. Taxonomy (NCBI): domain Eukaryota; kingdom Metazoa; phylum Chordata; class Aves; order Charadriiformes; family Alcidae; genus Fratercula; species Fratercula arctica. Next base: position 52,205,487 of record CANTUZ010000005.1, on the reverse strand, counting down.
TTTTTTTGCCTGGAAGTCCTTCAGGAAGCACATATAACCAGGGCTAGAGGAGAAAATTATGAGAAATTTTACAGTAGCTGGTCTCTCTCCCAGTACGCATTTTCAGTAAAGTCTCAGAAACTGGGACAGTTCCAGCCCACATGAACTGTGCAGTGTTTCAGAGCAAATTCCTATAATTCTGCTGAAATGAATGGGATGATATTGGAGGTGGATTTGATCCATTCTGCACAAAGCTGGCACTTGGACATAATTATTCTGGGAAGCTCTGATGGGAACTAAATGCTTATGGCCTCGGTGGATTTAGGTGAGCTGCTAAATTAAACAGTGAAGAAACACTCCTCACATGATCTTTTGCCATTACACTCTCACAACATCCCTGGCACATGTTTTGCTACTTTCTCAAGCGGTTCCCAGCATGGTTTAGGACTAGTCACTCCCTGCTAGCAGCCTGCATGGGGCAAGGAAGTCCAATGGCCCCAGTGACTGCAGGGTTTAGTTTGCCTGCTGGGGCATAGTGGCAAGATCTGCAAACTGAGTGCACTTCACAGTCCCGGGGAAGCAGGGGTGACAAAACCAGCCGGCACTTGGACTCCCCACGCTGAAGGCTGCCTTCTCACCTGAGGCCTTGCTAAGCTTGCAGCATTGGTTTTTTGGCCTTTATGGAAAGAATGTGAGGTTCATTTCCCCAGCAAAGTGCAAAGCTCCTTCCTGATGAATTGATTCTGCTCCTTGTATTTCCTAACCAAGGATGCCCCCGCGCTCTGAAGAGCGAGGACCAATGCAGAGGAAATGGGCCTTTTTACAGGAGAATTGCTGCCTCCATTTCTCTAGGTAGCAGCAAGAAAATGCTCTCACATCCACCCTTTAGACTCTGATTCATGAGCTCTACACTTTCCTGCTGGGCTGATTGAAGTGAAGCATTATGGCCCGTCACACCGGTATGCCATGGGTTATTGCCCTGCAATGGGGGCAACGACAAGGCAGAGTATCAGCTTCTGACACTCTCTAGGTCATAGGCTGATAAATGCACACAAATAGCTCTTTCACTTTTAGTTTGTGTTACTTTGCCATAAAACCTGGCAGTGTGTGGCAGTGATTCATGACCCCTCAGCTGCAGCTAAATAAAATTTGAAATTCTATTTCCAGCATAAATTCCCTGAGATTGATTCTGGCTTTTGATGAATTTATTTTTTTTTTAAACAGAGTCCAGTCCCTACTGAGACTGGCGGTTGCTATTCTGATACTAGCAGTACTACTGTTAACCGCAACAGTAACAGCAGTGAGTACCTACATGAACCAGACAATGAGTTTACTAAATGCCACAAACACATTTTATCATGCAATGCAAATGGTTATGTCATTGTGGGAAAGCAACGGAAGATCGGCAAGGAGCATTGTAAATACACTCAAGTGACTCGCACCTGACACACGTATCACACTAATTGTTATTCAGTCTTGGATGCTTGCAAGAAAAACACTTGCACTTAGATAACATAAGTCTGTGATGGACTCAGGGATACCTTATCTAGCCGCTTGAGAATCCTGGCCTGTTGTTGTAGATCAAAGCACAGTGGGAAAACTGTGCCTGTTTGAACCCTTTAAATACCAGCAAGAACAGGGAGTCCACGTGCGCTCTTGCTAACAAGGACTCTCTTGCTGCCAAGGACCCTTGCTAACAAGAACTCTCTCTCGTGCCGCAGTGCCCGCACCTCGGCCTTGTGTGCCTCCGTTGCTTCGGAGATTCCCCAGTCTGTGAGGTATCGAGATTAAATTTGTTCTTTGCTTTCCATCCGTGGTTTGTGGTTGTTCCTGCATCCTGCCTGCATCGGCTCACACAATCATACAACCTAAATGCCTTGACTCCAGCTAAAAACTGGACCATTGGCTTTTTTCCAATGTATTTCTAAATGTCCTCAGAATAACTTTGGAGTCAGAGCATAACATGTCAGCCCAGAGCTGGGCTGTCCAAATCAAGCAGGTCAAAGACACTTATGCAACAATTTATTCCAGCAAGATCACTCCATCTCACTCTAAAACCAATGCATAGATATTAGAGGAATCTCTGCTCACCAGAGTTTGCATGTGGTGCTTTTGCTTATTAAATTCCTGAGTCCTCGGGTCATCATTTGCATTGTGTATCTTCCTGTCTTGGGCTGACAATGTTGCAGTATGAAAACACTAAGGCTAATTGTTCTGCTATTACAAAGGCCTCTTGAAACAAAGCAGGTTTGGAGGATAATTCAGAGCAGGTCCTTAGTACATAGGAATCTCAGTTGTCCGAGTAACGTATACCACATGAGGTTACCAGCTCCGCTATTGGTTATATTAGTCTCTAGACTCTTCAAGCCTTCATAAATAGGCAGCTTAAACAACTTTCATGAGTATCTTCCATATCTGATGCTATGAGCATATAATTAATTTATGTTTTGCACAACTGTGCACGTTTTACTGGAAGTAGGTCTCCCTTTATTTTACTGACACTGTTTTACAGCTCTTAGTATCTTTAGGGACATAGATTCAAAACTGCATTTAAGCACCGCAGATAAATTGTGTTGAAAAGATGAAGGGAGAAAATCCTGCAAAGTCTGGTAGAAATCTTTTCAGGCCATATATATACATATATCTATTTTTTTTTTTTATAGGATGCTGTAATCCACCCTACTGAATTTAAAAGAATGATATTGCTGTAGCACAGGTTCATAGAATTTTTAAATCTTTACAGAAATGTTAGCCATGAAATTCTACAGAATTTCTAGGAGGAAAATTAGGATATATGCCTTTTTTATGACTATTTATCCTCAGGCTGTAGTAAGAGAAACAAAAACCTTAGCCAGTGAAAGGAGAGAATGGTGAACATCTCCTCACACATTCCTTGCAAAATCTGTCCTTTTCCTTTAGCTGCAACTGTTAATTGGTGGAAAAGAAAAGCAAGCAAGGCTGCAGTGGAGTCAGATATAGCAACCATATAAAGGGACACAGTATTTTTAAAAGTAACTTCTATATTCATATGACGTAAAGTATTTTCAAATATAAGCTTTGATTTGTTCCAGGGAACTTTGTAGTTGCAATCAAAATGGAACAAATCTAGGAATGTCAGAAATATTACTATAAATTATTCATGAAGTACAGGATGGAAAATAATTGTAGAAAGCAATATGAAAGGGGTTTGGCGGGGGGGAGGTTGTGCTTGCATACATTAAAAATATCTTTTTCTTCTTCAATAAATGTGAGTAACATAGGATGAAGGAAAAACTAACTATAATGCAGCAATTCCAAAACAGATTCTGCAGAAGTTGTGCCATGATTTTACCCTGAAAGAAAAGCTGGAATGCCGTGTTTAAGCTAATCTTTGAAATTTAGTGTTTTATTCAGATGGACATTCCAGAAAAATTACTTCCACATAATACCTGAATAGTTCAACTACAAATGCATTGGTAACTGTAGCAATATCCAGTTACAACATTTGATAGTCAAGCAACATTTTTTTATAGTAGTTACCTCTGATAGCAATTCCTTAGTGTTTGTTTTATGTTTACCTTAAAGCAGGCTCATAATAAAGCATGTTCATAATGGCATGACTTCTTGTGTATCTCATCAACGCAAAAAAAACCCCAACAAGCTAAGAGAACAGTCATACTTAGAACGGGTAGGGGAAATTATATTTTAAAAAAAGAAAATATTTAACAAAAACTCCAAATCACATGGAAATGAACACTTATCACTCTTTTTGCTGTGATGTCCAGATGAATAAAAGAATAAAGAGTTACTTTGCTCTTTTTTCATTAACAGATTATTTTGCAGAATTATATATGTTTGGTCATTACCGAATTGTGAGCTGTAAATACGGATTACCTAGGGGCTGTGCAATGACCTGGTAATTGGTAGTGTTGTAGTGTTAACCCCACCACGTATATACGCTTGCAGTGCAGTCAGTGTTAGCAGTTAACTGATGGTGTAAACGAGCTACAATAATTGCATGTGAAGAGTTAATGAAGAGCTGTTAATACACTCTACAGTCATCATTTAGTGTACTACTCAGTTATGTACCTGTGTAGAGGGGCTTTCAGCCCAATCAGAGGATAGTTTTCTGGATCATTTCTCTTTTTGAAGGGCCTGCTTATTTAGCATTCCTTAGGTGATGGAGTTGATCTCCATAAAAATACATGGTAAGAATTTGGTAGATAGCTAATTGCATAATGCTTTTGGAATACGCGTTTATATTGCATACATCAGTGCCTACTTTCTAACTACCAGTTAGGAAAGGTATGTATGTGTGTACATGATGTGAATGAGTGTATATATTCATGTTTTTAAGAAAATTTTTAGAACGGAATATATAAATATTTATACTAGTTTTAGGCGCGTCATAAAGTTATGTTTCTTAATAAACAGCTTGTTTTCTTTCTAGAGGTTATGAATCACATTTTATGTTTCTTAACTACCTAGGAGTAGTTCATGAATAATCAGTCATGCAAAGCTGTCACACTTGGTTAAATAGCTCAGTCCTGGTTTTACTGCTTCGGTCCTTTATATCATTAATTACCTTTATTTAGCTGATATAAATCACCCTAGAACACATGGTCTCCTAAGCAGCCCTATTTCTGCATGTGTTCTACAAAGTACTGATTGCACTTCTGGCTGAACTGCAAAACACAACAACTGTATCTCTTTTTCTTTGGCACGGCTATAGAAATCTTTTCCATACTTCTTAATCCTTTCATCTAGAAAGACCTCATTCTTTCCCCCCCTGCTCCTTCTTAGACATATTTCACTGCATTGGTATTCTTGCTCAGTTGCCTTCTTATCTAGGTATACGCATTTTTGTTTTATGCCAAGTCCCTTGTAAGAATATGTCATCTTTTCCAGCGCCTTCACTACTGGAACAAACTTCCTTGGATAAGCAACCCAAAATGCATTAATGAATTCTTCTCCTCTTTTTGCAATTGGATCTGCACTCCTTCGTGCCTAAAGAGCTTTAACTCTGAAACTGCCCCACACAACCAGTCTCTAGCTGACAGCAAGATTTAAGAAAGCAATTCACTCAGAAGGGGTTTGATAACTTCAAACATAAACAACATTATTGTCATAATAGATGCTTGGAAAAGCCACCTAGCAACCTAACCTACTCGATATGGTAGTTGTAATGAAAAAGTGATGATGGGTTAAAGTCATAGTAACTAGAAAAGCCGGTCCATGTCTGCCAAAAACTCTCTCAGGCTAATGTGAATGTCACTTTCCATTTATTTTCTCATAATCTATCTGTCACAGTGGACAGACAGATTTGCTATAATGGCTAGTGTCTGCAGATTAAATGTGATTAATTCTCCAAAATGAAAGGAGTGCATCTTTGTACAAAAAGTTCATTAGGCTCTAACAATTGTCTTGCAAATCTCCAAAGGAAAGAAGAACAAAAAACCAAAGAAGATAAACTAGACAGATTATTTCAGGATGATAATTTAGGTACATCTATTACTTAAATTCTCTCCTCTTTTTTTGAATATGTTTTAACGTCTGTTCAAGGACTACAGTTTATTATGTATGTATACATGAGTATAAACAAGTGACTGTAGCTGAGAAGATTAAGTCAGGTGTCCTATATTTCTGATTCTGTAATAGGCTTGGGACCAAGGACAAGGTATTTCATGTGTCTGTGTTTTGGAGAAGGTATATGTGAAGATTCAGACAAGCTTTGTATCTCACTTCTTCCCTGTCCCCTCAAGCTTTCACCCTGTTTTCAAAATTTTCCCTTGCAACTTCCAGCTTGTGAGTAATACAACAACATCTATAAAAGCAATACCTACCATGAAAATATCTGCTAAGGGATAGCTGCATAATGTCAAACACATCAACAAGTCATTAGCACCCTAAGCTTCTGATGCATCATCTGAACATCAGCGATGCCTGCAATCAGACTGGCTGAGGCTGCTGTTCTGGCTGGTCTTGCTTTTTCAAATTCCTCTTTGCATGTTCACTGCCAACTGTACAAAACTGATACGCCTTTTTGATGAAACAAAGGAAATATTATTGGACAAGCTGCTGATAACAATATGTTGTTATTTGCATATCTAAATGCTGGCTTGTGAGTAAGTGCTGTAAGCCTGGGAATGGGTGGGTTTCTGTTAGAGTGACTCAGACTGTAGCTTTGCCTAGTATGGGAGCTTTAGTGAATAATAATCACTGAATATCCTCCCATTGTATGTAAACGTACAGGTAGGAGCCACTCTTCCCAGTCCAGGGAAACCTTCATCACTCAGTATAGAAAGGAAAAAACAAGCTTTTGCTCTAAAGTGAATTTTTCTCGGTGTTCCATGAAAACATCAATAATTTTCATGACAGAAAGTTCCATGAAATTTTCACAGAGGTTTTAACCAGGTTTTGAGTTTTTAATACCCCAAACTGCTAAGATTTATGACCCCACTTGAGTCTGCTTCCTTGATTTTTCTAATGCAAATGTGTCAGCTTTTCCAGGCCTCAGACAATGCAACTAACATTTGTGCCCCAATCTGAATATATTACCCCTTTGATTGGAATCTAGTTCCAATGTTTTCCCCGTTTTTCTCTTCCCTACCTACCTATTTACCTACCCACCTTACTTGCATTGCCCCTGCAGCTCCCCTCCTCCTGTTCCTGTTGTGCTTCCAACATTCGATCTATTTTGCTAACAACTTGATAAAGCTGCTCTCTTGCACATTATACTGGCTGTACCAGTGCTAATAGTGCAGGGCAAGGGTGTTATACACCTACTGTTTATTTATTCCCTCCAAACTAAAGCATGCACTTTGGAGTCAGCCTGGATAAAACATCTCCAGGTACCCACCCTTTGAAGGGAAAATCCCAGGTAAAAATCAAAATGCCACAAACTCTTTATGACCTGTAGACCTGTTCCTTGTATAATGGGTGTTTCCGACACTGGAACTTCAGGTGCTTTTTGCACTTCTCCAGACTTTGGAGATGGTCCAAAGCTGCTCTTGGAAGATCCTGGTGAGACATAGGTGTATTTTACATGCAAGGTGTATTTTACATGCACCATCGTGTCACTTGTCGCCGTCTCTCTGAACTTTGTCATTTCCTGAAAAACGAGGTGCTTCCTTCCAAGTCCTCTGATGGATGAAGACTTTTCTCAAGACATTATCACTTTCCACCCTCAGCAGAAATTAATTTGGAAAATGTAGGTAGTGAGGCATGAGAGAAAACTCTTCTGCCCTGCATTTAGTCGAGGAACAGGTGTTTCCTGTGCCATGCCTGGGAGCAGATAGGGGAACACAAGTTCCGCTGCCCCATCATGCCCACATTCCCAGTCTGTGGGACTGAGACATGGTGGTGATATGCAGGGGGCGGCATGTAGCTGGGTTCACCCTTCTGTGAATCTGTATGTATGCAGCAGTGTCTTTAATCAGATTCGAGGGCTCAGAAGCTCCCTGACTCCCAGTTTGTATATGCATGCTTTACTTTCAGCAAAGCTGTCCAAGTAGTGATGTTATTAAGGAATCCTAGGACAGCAGGGGTTGTGCTCATGGTGATGAATACCAAGCCACGGAGATAACCTACCTAGGACATTTTGGAAAGAGCACAAGAAGCAAGAGAGAAAGAGATAAAGAATGGGGGTAAAGCAGCTGTGTGCAAATACTCAAGTCAGTGGATGGACCTTCTCCCCTGTGTTTGTACATCATGCAATACACAGATTTTTCCACTGGCATGCTCACTGTAAGAGCGCTAGTGGAAAAATGGGACCTGGGTTGTTGTATGAGTGCTTCATAGTAGACGCATTTATGAGGAATTTGCGGGAGATGATTCCTGTCCTCGGTCTAACAAAGTTAATCATCTTCTCATGGGCTGTTCAGCACTTCATCTTTCCAAATTGCCAGGACAATCTGGAAATGTGAGCACTTTTCTTTTAGATTTTTTACACTTTTACAAAGAAGTGAGAGTATTAGGCCATTGATGGACAGCATTTAGTAGTGCTGTTTTTAAGAGATAGTTGAGAGGGAGCTGCTGTGCAGGGGTGGTTGTGAATCAGATGACAGCTCTAACGAGGAGTGAGTGCTCCAAGACTCCTCTGGTGTGTGTGCTGAATGCTAAAGGGTGCTGAGAGACAAGTAGTCCTGAATTCTCCTCTCTGCTGTGATCCAAAGCAGGCCATTTTCATGGTGTTCTGCAGGTTCCCCTCTGCTAGGGCTGTGGGAACAACTGGAAAGATGAATTTTCAGAGCTCTGCAGCAGCATAGGTGCACCCAGCCTGTTCCCTGCTGAGCTTCATGAGGGTGGGGTGTGGGTGCTCTGACCTGGTCTGCAGGCAAGATTGAATAGGTGATGATGCCCTCTAGTGACTTCCCAAAGAGAAAATAGGGAATGTTTTTCATCTCATAAAAAATCTATGATAACAAAGAATTCAGGTCCTCAGTCTTTATTTTTTCTGTCTGACTGAATGCAATTATTGTATTTATTACCAGCAGTATGTTAAATTGTTCCAACATAACAAGAACTTTGTGAAATATTGGGCTTGGTACAGTTTGAGTTTTTTCTCTCAAGCATTTTTGTTAAAGAATTCTGCTCTACTAGAGTAGGGTTTGCATAAAAGAAAACGCACAACTATACTAGTCCTCTTTAAATGAGGAAAGACCTTTTTATAATACAAGGGCTATGTTTTCATACAAACCTGCTTAGTCATACTATGACTGTTTCCTTGCCATGGGAATACTTGAAATTCAGGTTAAAATATACGGTAAGTGGATTTATTCCCTGCACTCCCTTAGTGGACATTGCTTAACTTTTTGGGACATCTTCACAATTTCTTTATTTTTTTTCCAGCTGACTGGTGGAATTTGGATCAGACATTGTGTAAGGATGGTGTTTGTTATGCAGGCTGTTTTCTGAATAGAGATGAGTCACTTGTGAGGAGTGCAGGAATGGTGGATATAAAAGGCTGACAATCACTACATTCAAAGGAGCTCCGATCCATTCACCCTTTCCCTTTGCTATGCCCTTAGCTTTTCATTAATCCATCCATTCTGCAGAGACAATCTTGTTTGCTCCCACACTCCAGTATCCATGTAGCTTTTCTTGTTTCCCCCATAAATAAGCATTACAGTTTTTAAAGCACTGTTTCCTAGTACCTCTAAAAGAGCCTCTTCCATGAGATTTAGCATGTGTACACATACTAGACAACTACCATTCTTGGATTACAATCAGAGTTTTGCTGTTTGGTATCCCTTCTCTTGGGAAGAGAGCTCTTTGGCAGAAGGACTTTTATTTTTGTGTGTGTGTGCTTTTATTACCGAAAATATGTCAATGCTAAATAAAAATTTCCAGATCATCACAAGTCCAAAAACTCTGGTTGTTTCACCATGGTTGTTCATGGCTTTGTTTAGCCTCAGTCTGAGGTGAAGTAGTAGGAGAATGAGGAGGGGAAAATATGCCCTTTGTGCTCAGCAAAGGAGCCACTACCCTACACCTTGAGTGCCTCTTATTTCTTCCCATAACACATGAAAATGGCCAAACATATAGTAAACATAGATATTTTACCTTGTACCAAATCTGTATCCTCCTTGTTTGTTTCACTCCTTGTGTCTTCAAATACATTGTCTGCACGATCTCTAGGTGAGGACTGTCCTTCTTCTCTGTGGGTTATACCCAGCCCAGCATGGCCCTCGGCCCTCGCTGTGGCCTCTAGATCAACACTGCACTAGTGGGTGGTGGATTAATTTGTGAGGGCTGCATGCAGCCTACAGGCAAAGTGAGGAGCAGGAAGTATTGGAGATAGGAGAGGTGAGAAGTGATGCAAAAAGGGAAGGGACAGCGAATAACAGAGGCAATAAATTGAAAAGTGTAGGGAAAAGAGAGCTTTTGTATCTCAATACTGCTCCCGAAAGCTGAGAAGGAGAGGCATCACGTTTGCAACAGGTGAACTGAAAAGAGGGAAATAAAGGAGAGAAACAGAATAAAGAAAAGTGTGTTGGAAATGCAGCAGACAAAAAACAGGTATGTGTCACAAGATACTTGAGTATTTTATCTTTGCTATCACTTGCCAAATGACTGTTTGGAATAATCAGAGATTATTAATTAGATTAGCAACAAGAATTCAGTGCATAAAAAAGGGGAC